>CM019066.1:226033086-227233086 GCA_009667805.1 Leptobrachium leishanense | reverse complement strand
CACTAGAGGGGAAAACTGATCAGTATGACCCTATTGTTTACCATAGGATTGCAAGTTTGATTGTAGGAACATTGAAAAAAGAAAAACTGCTTATCTCTGATAAAGTACTATTTTAAAGGACACGAGTAACAAAGTTTTTTTTTTGCATATGAATATTGACTGTCCTAGGTAGCATCACCATTCTGAGCTTTGTTGTTAGTATATGTAATAATCGTACTCCATCGGGAAGGGGGGGGCTAAAATCAATTACATTGACTATAAAACAAAACTTGGACTAATTAGCTGCATTTTTGTAATGCACAAAACCGGTTCATGAAATTCCCATGTGTAGGTTATAGAAATGATAAATGTACTTACCTTAAATTGCATTTTCGAATAGTAGTCATATAAACAAATCAACAGGTTCACAAATTTACAGTGATATTTACATAACGAACAAGCAACGAAAACAACCAGTACAAAAAGAATAAAAACACAACACCCTGTTCTAGACAGGCCAGAGCGATCATTATAAATTGGTAATGTCCCCTGCACATTTATAAAAGAAATTACAGAAAAGGTATAAGAGGTTATTCAGCAAATTCTGGTGACAACAGCCATGGTTGGAACCAAACATATTACAAAAGAAAAATACAAACAGTGGCAGGAGAAGCTTCACAGTGAAACCTCTAATGCTGTTTAGAGGTTTCTATTGTGAAATGTCAGCATTTGTCAAGGTTACTTACCACAATGGTGATTTTTAAACAAAAACCCACAAACTAGAGAGGAGCCTATTGTGTGGGAGGATAATTCCAAAATCTGACAAGAGCAAAATTTACCCCAAACCGTAAATAACCAAAACCAGTATTGTGTCAACCAGAAAATGGTTCACACCTATTGCTCTAAGGCAGAATAGAAGATTGGGAGGAGAGAGAAATATAACCATATAAATGTGCTCTTTTTACGGGGCAATACCCCTCCCCCACCTCATTATAGAGCATCACAACTGATATAGTCTCTATATATAGGGATGGCAGAGCTGTGAACATATCCCAGTCCATATCCCAATCATGAGAACGGTTAGTGCGCATCAACTTTACTCTGAACTAGACAGCACTGCCCTGTCATGAGTGAGCAATCTGCGTCTTGTGATGCAGTTCCCTGGGTAACGGTTATTCAGTGGCAACATTTTGATCAATATTTGAAGGGATAATATAAAATATAGATATATTGTACTGGCAGCAATATATTCGGTGAGTGTTGCAAATTAGAAAAGCCAGATACTGGCCTTTAACATTAGAGGGAATTGCTCCAGCCCTTGCAAAAGTGTATCAGGATTACGGTCGGCTGTGGAAGTTCATAATAAAAGTTAATGAGCACCAACGGTATTCACGATTGGGATAGGGACTGAAATGTTCGCATCTCTGCACTCCTATACATAGGATTAGATCAGTTGTGATGCGCAATAACCATACTGAAGCAGAAGTATTGACCCATATTAATTTTGGTTAAAAGAACACATTTATATGGTAAAAATGTAATACTAGTCCTTTGAATTAATGTACATGTGTAGCGGGTCATAGAATGATAATAATCCCTGCTAAGAAAACTCTGACTGCAAGCGTAGGTGCCATCAGGCCACTGAAGAATGAGTATAACAAACACATCATCGTTGATGGGGGGGGGGGGGGTAGTGTTAGAGGCGATGAAGTCCAAATCCCAAGGATTGCAGCAGATTTGACACAGCCAGGTAACTGCAAGATGCTCCCTCTTCGTTATGACAATTATTTGAGATAGGGATGCACCGATACCGATACCAGTATCGGTATCGGTGCCGATACTACCGTTTTGACGAGTACTCGTACTCGTCAAAAATCACCCGATACTTTTACCGATACTTCCGCTCCAGCGGGACAGCAATCGCGGCCTCCGGGCTTGAAACTGCTTGAATCGCGGCATCCTCTGGCACTCACTCTGTGCGTGTTCGTCGCACGAGTCAGCGCATCACCGCAGCGAGAGACTGACAGATCACATGGGACTGGCTGCTAGTCATAAAAGGAGTGGCACGTCTCACTAGAAGCAGGTGCGTATGTTCTGGCTGTCTCTTCCCCCCCCCCCCCCCCAAACGAAAAAAAAAAATTATTTTGCCCAGCAACTTGTTTTTGTTAGTTTGCAGGGGGAAGGGACAGACATACTATAAACTTTGAAGGCCTGATGCAGCGGTTCGGACTCAGAGGCCTGTCCCGAAACTCCGATAAATAAGTTGCTGGGCAAAATAAATTATCGGAGTGCCGGGACAGGCCTCCGAACGGCTGCATCAGGCCTGCAAAGTTTGTTTATCTGTACCTTCCCCCAACGAAGGAAAATAAATTGATAGGGGGGAAAACAGAGTGCTGGGACAGCAGGACTCTGAAGTTTATATTCAGTCTGTCTGTCCCCTCTCTCCCCTCACCGCCTAAACAAAAGAAAATAAATTGATAGGGGGAAAAACGAAGTGCTGGGGCAGTTATTATAGCAAATTAATATTCAATCATCTTTGACCATGCTGTGAATACAGAATGAATAAACAAAATGAAATTTTTTCCCCTTTGCTGAATAGTGATTAGAATAGTGATTACCGTATTTTTCGCTCCATAAGACGCACCTGACCATAAGACGCACCTAGTTTTTAGAGGAGGAAAACCGGAAAATAAATATTCTGAATGAAATAGTGTAATAATGGATATTGCCCCAGCTCGTGGATATGCCTTAGCTCACACATGGATTTGCCCCAGCTCACACATGGATCTGCCCCATCAGCTCATGGATTTGCCCCAGCTCACACATGGATTTGCCCCAGCTCACACATGGATTTGCCCCAGCTCACACATGGATTTGCCCCATCAGCTCACACATGGATTTGCCCCATCAGCTCACACATGGATTTGCCCCAGCCAGCTCACACATGGATTTGCCCCAGCCAGCTCACACATGGATTTGCCCCAGCCAGCTCACACATGGATTTGCCCCATCAGCTCACACATGGATTTGCCCCAGCCAGCTCTCACATGGATTTGCCCCAGCCAGCTCTCACATGGATTTGCCCCAGCCAGCTCACACATGGATTTGCCCCAGCCAGCTCTCACATGGATTTGCCCCAGCCAGCTCACACATGGATTTGCCCCAGCCAGCTCTCACATGGATTTGCCCCATCAGCTCACACATGGATTTGCCCCATCAGCTCACACATGGATTTGCCCCAGCCAGCTCACATGGATTTGCCCCAGCCAGCTCTCACATGGATTTGCCCCAGCCAGCTCACACATGGATTTGCCCCATCAGCTCACACATGGATTTGCCCCAGCCAGCTCACACATTGATAATTCCCCAGCTCACATATGGATATGGCCCAGCAGCTCGTGGATGTGCCTCCGCTCACCTGCCGCTGCCGCCGCCGCGTTTGTCTCCCTCTGAGCATGCGTCCGGCGGCAGGAAGCTTGGGCACTCGCCTGGGGGAGCCACGTGACCGCGATCTCGGGAGATCGCGGTCACGTGGCTCCCCCAGGCGAGTGCCCAAGCTTCCTGCCGCCAGACGCATGCTCAGAGGGAGACGAACGCGGCGGCGGCAGGTGAGCGGAGGCACATCCACGAGCTGCTGGGCCATATTCGCTCCATAAGACGCACCCACTTTTCCCCCACTTTTTGGGGGGAAAAAAGTGCGTCTTATGGAGCGAAAAATACGGTAATTATTATTAATCACTATTCAGCAATGGAAAAATAATTCATTCTTTTGTAGTTTTAGAAAAAATGTGTCCTGTCCCTTTAAGAAAAAGTATCGGTAATTGGTATCGGTGAGTACTTGAACAAAAGTATCGGTACTTGTACTCGGTCTTAAAAAAGTGGTATCGGTGCATCCCTAATTTGAGATATTGTAACACTTTTTGTTTTAACATGTCACTTATTTGTGGATTTCAGATTTACACCAGGGATGGGTTTTAATTGCCTCATTCATATACCTATGTCGATAACCTATGAGCAGCAGTCTATGACGTTGCCTTTAACCCTTGTTGGAAGCTCAGGAGGGCATAAGTTTGTACATATGAAGGTTGTCTTATAAGAGTAACCACTTGTGGAAGTTAAGACACAATTGCGGTTTCTCTGAACCCAAGTGTATGCAATAATCTGGCCTTTTAAAAGGACCAGAGATTGATGTGTAACATTGCGGCTATGTAATTTTGGGTTTAGGAGAGGATTCTTTACTCAATTTTTTTTTTTTCTATCAAGGGCTAAAGCGGTGGAGATTACAGAATATATATAGACCAGGGGTTGGAAACCTTTTCTCCCTGATGTTTTGGGAACTACATCTCCCATGATGCTCAGTCATCCATTAGGGTGACTGAGCCACATGGGAAATGTAGTTCCCAAAACATCAGGGAGCCAAGGTTGCTGACCCGATATGGGGCCCAATTACATTCTTCACGCAAGAATGCACAGTAAACGCGTGAATTTTTGCGCGAAGCGTCAAATGCTAACGCGCGTAAATCAACGCTGGTATTACAATCCTCACGCATTTTTTCATCTGTCAAAAAAATAACGCGCGAAAAACGGACATGCAAAACTGCAGTAACGTTGTGCACAGAAATCAGTGTGCAGACTGTTTTTTTCACGCGATTCAGCCAATCAGAATTAAGAACCTTAATTGTCTCACGTTAAGTTTTTGCGCCTGTCAAAGTCAATCTGCACATATATGCTGTATTCCCAAAAAAAACAAAAAAAAAACGCACAACTTCTCAAATTTATTGGTTTGGTATGTGTAGAATGTGTAACCATATATTTTTTTTTGGGCTGGTGTATTTGGTTTCGGCCAGGTCCGTCAGATTTGCCTTTAACACCAGCTTTCAGGAGTTGCTAAAATTATGCGCGCAAAGGCTGTGCGTTACAAACTGCGCATAGATTGTAATCAGGGCCGGCGCTATGTAAGGCGGCATAGGCTGCCGCCTTACTGTCCTGGCTTGCGGTCAGTGTGAGGGGCGGAAAAATTCTGTTTTTAAAATACCGGAAGCGGAGCTATGAATGATCTTCAGACATCAACCAGGGGCCCAGGTGCGCACTCTCAAACCGATGCAGTGTGCCTGCCTCAGTCCCACATTCTAAACATGAGCAGGCACACTGCATAATTTGGCACCGCACTCCCCCCTCACGTGACAGGCATAGCCAGGGCACGCAGCAGCAGAAAAGCCTGGAGGACAAACCCCAAAGCTTAGGGTGCGGCCCTGCAGCAGAGTCAGCCTGCGTGCTTCCACTGTAGTGTGAAGGAGGACTGGGCAGAGAGGCCGAGAGAAGGATTTTTAAAAGGTTTGAATAAACTGAGGGAGGGGGTGTGTGTAATGTTCTGCTGGGGGTGTGTGTGTGTAATGTTCTGCTGGGTGTGTGTGTGTGTGTAATGTTCTGCTGGGGGTGTGTGTGTGTGTAATGTTCTGCTGGGGGTGTGTGTGTAATGTTCTGCTGGGGGTGTGTGTGTGTGTGTGTGTGTAATGTTCTGCTGGGGGTGTGTGTGTGTGTAATGTTCTGCTGGGGGTGTGTGTGTGTGTAATGTTCTGCTGGGGGTGTGTGTGTGTGTGTGATGTTCTGCTGGGGGTGTGTGTGTGTGTAATGTTCTGCTGGGGGTGTGTGTGTGTAATGTTCTGCTGGGGGTGTGTGTGTGTAATGTTCTGCTGGGGGTGTGTGTGTGTGTAATGTTCTGCTGGGGGTGTGTGGTGTAATGTTCTGCTGGGGGTGTGTGTGTGTAATGTTCTGCTGGGGGTGTGTGTGTGTAATGTTCTGCTGGGGGTGTGTGTGTAATGTTCTGCTGGGGGTGTGTGTGTGTGTAATGTTCTGCTGGGGGTGTGTGTGTGTAATGTTCTGCTGGGGGTGTGTGTGTAATGTTCTGCTGGGGGTGTGTGTGTGTAATGTTCTGCTGGGGGTGTGTGTGTGTAATGTTCTGCTGGGGGTGTGTGTGTAATGGGAACAAGAAAAATTTAGTGACCACTCCCAATAATAAAATAATACGTATCTGCTAGGCTTCGTACAACAGCACTGTCCCCTCAATGCCAACAGGATGTATAAAGGAAAGAGAATTGTGAAGCATAATCTGCAAGACAAATCAATACACACATAGTGCAGACTGCAGATACAACATTTAATCAATTATGCCCCCGCTGGATTGGCACTCACAAGATAAATAACTTAATCAGGCACATAGCAGGTACTTGGTTACCCTCTCCTGATAGATTGTGTTGCCTCCTGAACTCCGGACCATCAGAATAACGCCAAGGAATTCCTCCAGGCTTGTTTGGTCAGTCAGTGGAACAGGAATCAGGCTCATTGAAAGAAAATCAGACCAGCAGTGGCTCCAATAAAAAACAATTTAATTAAAATAACATGAATAAAAAAGTTGGAACACCATCCAACGCGTTTCGTCTCTGCTACACGCAAGACTTCATCAGGGATATGGTGTTCTTTCAGAATAATGCAGTTTATATAGCCAAACATTTTTCTAAAAATACTCCTAGAAGCGCTAGAGAGAATGTGGGAGGTTGGACAAAGGTGCAAAATAAAGGCAACATTAGAAAGTGTGGTTCTAGACAGGGGGGTTTTCCGGAGGCAGCCAGAACAACCGGCCCCCAGTTAATGGGTGGTGTGGAGCCCATCCCTCCTTTACAGGGTTGGGCTCACCACAATCCTTTTTCCCCATTAAAACCAGCAAAAAAGAAAAGATTTCTAGAAATACAAACAGATACAGAGGAAGAGGAATAGGTGATATTAGATCAAAAAATAACTACACACCCGAGGTGCCAGCCCAAAATATAGTAGATAATTTAAATTTACCTATATATAATTCTGATGGTATTTTTAATTTATCAGGGACAATTTTGTCCACTGATGAACTTAAATTACTTCTAAAGGGTCTCAAATTTGCCCCGACTAAAAAACAGAATAATTTTGGGGTTTTTCTTGATTTGCACAGATTTACAAGGAAATTGACTAGGGAAAGATTTTTTTCAAAGAAAGGGTCATCAAATCTAAACGAAGCCACACCTGAAGTCAACTATGAGGAGTTTCAACATACAAGGTTAAAACCAAAATCTAACCTTTTTCCGATTTGGGAGAAAGGGAACCATATTCCAGTTTATATGGATGTAGTTTGGAGAGAGATTTGGAGAAATTGGAAACACGTTCATTCAAACCCAATTTGAGTTTTAAAGAAAGGCAAGCTATAAAAACCTTGAAGGAGAATCATCAACTTGTAATTAAACAAGCAGATAAGAGGGGGGGGGGACGGTTATTATGTCTAGAGATTATTATTTAGGGGAAGCTGGTAGGATTCTGGGGGATCCAGAGACATATCAAGTTTTACAAAGTAATCCCACTAAACTATACATAGATGAATTATTAACCTTGCTAGAAAGGGGGAAAGAGAGCGGTATATTAAAAAGAGGATGAATTTAAATTCCTGTTTAAAGAAAATTGTAAAACGGCGCTTTTTTATTTTTTGCCAAACGTGCACAAGAATTCAGCTCAACCACCAGGTAGACCCATCATTAGCAGTATTGATTCTTTGACGAGTAACATCTCACAATATGTGGCTATTTTTTTACAGCCATATGTAAATCAAATGAAATCTCATTTAAAAGATACGGGCCATATTCTAAAATTACTTAGTTTTTGCATGGCTACTATTGACGTGACTTCTCTTTACACCTCCATTCCGCATCAAAAAGGAGTGGAGGAGGTAGTAAAGTCGCTCAAATAGAATTCCGTGTTATCAGAAATACAGATTGAGTTTTTGGGAGACCTTATGACTTTTATTTTGAAACACAATTATTTTTGGTTTGAGGGTAGTTTTTACCTTCAGATTTGTGGTACGGCCATGGGGACAAGGTTTGCCCCCAGCTATGCCAACCTCTATATGGATAGTTGGGAGCGAGAGCAGGTTTGGCCACTGGCTGGGGGTAGCCTTGTCCTCTGGCGTCGTTTCATTGACGACATCTTTGTCATTTGGGAGGGATCTATTGAATCACTTCAAGGGTTTGTAGATTCCTTGAATGTCAACCTTTTTAAATTTAAAATTCACTTACAAGATTGATCAAAAAACAATAGATTTCTTGGACTTGACCATCTTTGCGAATCAAGACAAATTAGATACTAAAACCTATTTTAAGTCTACAGATTGCAACTCAGCTATAGATAGAAACAGTGCCCATGTTGATTCATGGCTTGCCAATATCCCAAAAGGTCAATTTAAACGAATGAGGAGGAATTGTTCAAATTTGAAACTTTTTGAAGAACAAGCATTGGTTATTAAAAATAGGTATGTGGAGAAGGGATACGATGAACTTAAAGTAATGGTAGATTTAGATGAAGTTAGGAATATGGATAGGGAATCATTACTGGTAAATAAAAACAAAATTGATGAAGGTAATTTCAATATAGCGTTTTGTACTCAATTCAATCCCCAATCGTATCGTATTAAAAATATAAAAAAACACTGGCATATACTACAGACCGATGAGGTACTAAAACATCGGATTCCTAAAAAACCTAATGTCATCTTCAGGAGAGCTCAAAATTTGAAGAATACATTGGCCCCAAGTTTATTACCCACTATAAAAACTAATACCTATGAAGGCTTGTGGAAAAAACTGACAGGCTTCAACAAATGTGGGAGCTTGTGTTTATCAAAAAAAGAAAACCACGGAGTTCACGAGTAGCAATAATGGGAAGATATTTAAAATAAATCATTTCATTCATTGTTCAAGCAAGGGGGTCATTTATTTGCTCCAATGTCCATGTGGGGCACAATATATCGGTCAAACGTCGAGATCTCTTCGTATACGCATTCTGGAGCACCTGGGTAATATTAGGAGAAAGAACATAAACCATAGTGTACCGGTCCATTGTAATTCATGTCCAGTTTTTAATTTTGAGCAGTTTGTCTGTTTGGGTATTGATCTAGTTAAGTCCAATTGGAGAGGGGGTGATTCCCGTAAGGATCTACTTAGGAGAGAGACAGAATGGATATTTAAAGTAGGCACCTGGAATGCAAAAGGGCTCAATGTAGATCTTGATATACATCAATGTTTGTGACTTTTTGCTATGAGTATTTCTGTCATGTGGTTTTTCCTGTAATGGTGATATTTTAAGAGTTTTTTGGGAGGTCTATTATATTAATTTTCCCTGTTACTAAGATCTTTTAAGATGGCGGCGTCAGGAGGACGTACATTTGACCTCCAGAAGATGGCGGATACTAAAGATCGTATTTCTATGATTTTCAACTATCGGAAATAAAGGGGAGAGGATATCTGACCTCCATAAGATGGCGGATGATCTTCACAAGATGGTGGATGCTGGAGGCTGGTTAATTTCCCACGATTCGTCACTTCCAGTCGCATCAGGAACAAAGGGAAGAGGATGAGAGAAAAGAACTACAAATGGGAAAAAAACTACAAATATGGATGTGCGCTCCAGTGTGGGATGCATTGAAATTCACTAAGTGGGACTTATGTGGACAATTAATCAATTATGTGTGTCAGCTGTATCCCCTCCTTTTTTCATGATTGTTTGGCTATATAAACTGCATTATTCTGAAAGAACACCATATCCCTGATGAAGTCTTGCGTGTAGCAGAGACGAAACGCGTTGGATGGTGTTCCAACTTTTTTATTCATGTTATTTTAATTAAATTGTTTTTTATTGGAGCCACTGCTGGTCTGATTTTCTTTCAATGAGCCTGATTCCTGTTCCACTGACTGACCAAACAAGCCTGGAGGAATTCCTTGGCGTTATTCTGATGGTCCGGAGTTCAGGAGGCAACACAATCTATCAGGAGAGGGTAACCAAGTACCTGCTATGTGCCCGATTAAGTTATTTATCTTGTGAGTGCCAATCCAGCGGGGGCATAATTGATTAAATGTTGTATCTGCAGTCTGCACTATGTGTGTATTGATTTGTCTTGCAGATTATGCTTCACAATTCTCTTTACTTTATACACGGTGTGTGTGTAATGTTCTGCTGGGGGGTGTGTGTGTAATGTTCTGCTGGGGGGTGTGTGTGTAATGTTCTGCTGGGGGTGTGTGTGTAATGTTCTGCTGGGGGTGTGTGTGTAATGTTCTGCTGGGGGTGTGTGTGTAATGTTCTGCTGGGGGGTGTGGGTGTGTAATGTTCTGCTGGGGGTGTGGGTGTGTAATGTTCTGCTGGGGGGTGTGGGTGTGTAATGTTCTGCTGGGGGTGTGGGTGTGTAATGTTCTGCTGGGGGTGTGTGTGTAATGTTCTGCTGGGGGGTGTGTGTGTAACGTTCTGCTGGGGGTGTGTGTGTAACGTTCTGCTGGGGGGTGTGTGTGTAATGTTCTGCTGGGGGGTGTGTGTGTAATGTTCTGCTGGGGGGGGGTGTGTGTGTGTGTGTGTGTGTGTAATGTTCTGCTGGGGGGTTTGAGTAAACTGATATCGGTACATTACTGTGAGGTTTATTGCTGTGGAGCTCTGTGATACGCGCATACACACCGCACATTACTGTGAGGTTTATTGCTGTGGAGCTCTGTCATACGCTCATACACAGCACACATTATTGTGAGGTTTATTGCTGTGGAGCGCTGTCATACGCTCATACACAGCGCACATTACTGTGAGGTTTATTGCTGTGGAGCTCGGTCATACGCTAATATGAAATGAATTTAAGGGGGGAGGGGGTGAAAGTAATTAAAAGGGAAAAAAAGAATTAAGGGGGAGTGAACTGAATTAGAGGACGAGGACCCTGCTGCCAGTCTGCTTCTGGAGACCTGCAGTCGGACAGTGGACCACAGCAACAGAGTGAGAGTGGTAGGTAGCAGGATCACAGGGAAACACTGGGAGTGGCAGGCAGTTTGAAATATGTGGGTATATTGACACAGCAAGACCAGGGGGCACCACCAGGCCACATTGCAAATTTGTGCAGTGCCTGGTGCCCCTCCTATGCCACATTGCCAAAGGAGGGGACCACACACTCTGTAGATTGGCCCTGTGGCACAGGAGGGGCACCAGGCACAGCAAACACTCCCGATTGGCATGGCATGGATTGGGTGGAGGGGGGCACCAAAACGCAACTTCGCCTGAGTAAACAAAAATGCTTGCACCTGCCCTGATTGTAATACCATCCGCGTACCAGCGCACAAATGCATTTGCGCTCACAATGTTAAGTATAGGGGACACGCGAAGTAAAGTAAGCTCGTGCAGCGTTAGCGCAGGTTCACCCGCGGTAGACGTATACGCATGTTTGTTGCGCTGACATTGTAATACAACGTTCTGCGCAAAGGGTTTTGCCCCTTGCGTTAATGCGCGCAAACGCTTGCGTGAAGATTGTAATAGGGCCCATAGACTATTGTAAGTTTCTGCAGCTGTATGCACTTTGTGTTCTTCACAGGGACTGGTGCCCACATACAAAATATACACATTATTGGGCGTCACTAATTGAGAGAGTGTACACCTTTTGCAGGAATGGAGTTCATACAGAAGAATGGTTTAGGAAGTTCAGTGAAGGTAACCTGGACGGCAGTTGTGTTTTTGTATGTATTAGCAGTTATTATTCTAAAGGACTATGGCATGGAGATAGTAATATAGGTGTTGTAAATCTTTTTTGCCAACTTCTGGAAACAAACCTATACAGGCTGGAGTATGTGACAGTGGCGGAAGTACCAGGGTCGCAGTGGTCGCACTTGCGACCGGACCTTGGCATTCCACCACTGGAGGGGGCACAGGCAGGAATGTCTTTAGTGTGATGCAGTTGCTCTGGGCTCAGTCATTCTTATGGGGCCCAAAGCTGCTGCTCCTTGAGCCCGCAAAGATTGTGGTCTCGCGGGCTGCTTCCCCTCCTAGGTGACTGCAGAGAGGAGGAAAAGCCTTGCGAGAGGGAAGGTGAGGCATCATGGGAGATGCGTTTGGCTCCTCACCACCATGCAGTTTCCCCGCACGAAGACAGAAAAGACAGGATTCAGGAAGCAGTCAGAGCTCTGCCCTGCCAGCCTGTCTGAGAGACTACAGCATCAGCAGCAGTAAGACACAGGGCTCTGTAGTGCTTAAGACCCCCCTGCCTCCCCACCCCTCCAGCTTGTCTATGTCACATTGTCCCATGTGTGTTTGTGATGTGTAAATTATGTGCATATATGATGTGTGTGTGTGTGTGTGTGATGTGTAAAAAACTGAATTATGTGCATATATGATGTGTGTGTTGTCACAAACGCATGCGCCGCGGCGAAGGACGCGCAGGGTTAAGTAAATCACTGTCTACACTAAACCCAAAATAATGACTACGTGGTCCACAATCCCATGTACGCACTTGCCTGTCATGGCAACGCCTTCACTCCAGAAGGGCACACAACGTGATGAAGTGGCCACAGGGTTGCAACGCAGTATCCGTCTACACTCGACCTGGAGTACTGACTACGTTGCCCACAATCCCTGTACCCACTTTCCTTATACTGTTCGTCACACTGCCACCACAAACCGACTTTTTACCCAAGAGGTTTACTGTCTGAACCAGAGCCGGTTTGACACTCTGGTTATGCACCCCAAAATAGAAAAGAGTCCAGATGACTGACTGCACCCCAACTCACTGTTTAGTAGATCCGACTCGAGCTTAAACAAAGGCAAATCTCTATGATAATCCAGTCCTTCAATTAGCGTGGATTGAATATCAGGCAGAAGCAGATCTTAATTTTATATTTATTATTATAAACAAAAAAAAGAATATATCACAGTGCATTTGGTTACAGAAAAAAATAGATATAATTAACAATTACACACACAAGCAGAAAAAATAAGGGGATTAAAACACAGACCCCTTACTCACACGTCAGCATGCTAGAAGGACATCTGTGATCCCCTGGGGCTGGAGATCGGAAAAAACAGCAAATTCCCACTTTCTTGTGTGACCCCAAAGAATAAGCGAAAGCACATGGCGCGTTTTAGAATATATATATATTTTCCCAGTTCTTCGAAGGTACAGCCCACCCATTACATTTCCCAGAATTCCCCCTCCTATTAATTCGTGGGCATGCTCAGTTCACTTCTTTAATTTACAGATATAATAACAATTATCCAAATATCGTCTCTAGCTATCAAAGGATATGCCTGCTTCTTTGATCTACATGATAAATTACAAAGTGTTGCCACTGGGTCTGGGAAACACTCTTGGATGTGCTTTTCCATTTGCCCAAGGTGTGAAATGCTTGTGGATCCTGTGGGGACGGGACAAGGGACATTCCATTAGAGCAAATGGGTAATTTCCCCCCTTATCAGGCAGATCAAAGAAAACCTATTCACCTAGTATTCTGCAAAAGCCTGTGATCTCCCTTCAAAAGGGGACTTGGTGGCCCGGAAAGAGACAAAGTCCATTAACATTTTAATTACCTCCTAGAACACGCCAGAAACGTAGGCTTTTTTCTTTGCAGCTGCGCTGTATTGGATATATATATATTTATATATTATATCTCACACACACGAACAGATCTATATCTCTAACCGTGACACGTGTGATGTGTAAAAAACTGTAAATTATGTGCATATATTATATATGTGCGTGTGTGTGTGATGTGTAACTTATGTGCATATATGATGCGTGTGTGTGTGAGGTGTATATATGGTGTGGAAATGTGTGTGATGCAAATATCAAGTGTGTGTGTGATGTGTATATTAGGCGTACGTATATTATGTATAAGTGTAGATGTCAAAATGTGTATATGATGTATATATTATGTGTACATATACAGTATATAGGATGTGTATGTGTACAAAGGATGTATATACAATAGTAAGAATATATATGATGTGCATGATGTGTACACACACAGATAGTGTTTTTCTTACAGTACATGTATATAGCATGTGTAATTTTAAAAAAAAAATACATAAAATAAATAGGCTTGACTCATAAAATTACATCTATGTGTGTATTTTTTTTTATTTAGGATTTTGTGGTGGAGAGTATAATTCCAATGGGGGGGGGGGGGAGAGAAAATGTTTGCCCAGGGTCTAGTCAAATGTAAAGACGGCCCTGGGCCCAGGCAGTGGCAGCTCTTTAATTAGACAGCTGCCTAATTTGCATGATTCACACGCAGGCAGCGTGATAAATTCTTCTGTGTTGCCTGCGCTGCATATTCCGCCGGCGGCCGTTATTCTTTAGGCCCGGCTGGAGAATCCAAGATGGTGGCTGTCGGTTCCGGAGAGCCCCCTCTGATGACGTCAGAGAGAGTGCGCTGGACATCGGTCGCCCCTGCCTGCTTCTTACCATGAGGATCCCTCTCTCTGCTGCCACTTAGGTCTGATAACAGGGTATACATGTATCTGGGAGTCTGATATCTGGGTATACATGTATCCGGGGTCTGATGTGGATATACATTTATCTAGGGCCTGGGTCCAAGTTTGTGTGTGTGTATGTACAGTCTTTATATTTTCTAAATTTATTAATCTCATTTAAATTGTCCTTCTTGTTGCCATTCGGATCTTTTGCTATAACTTTGTCTAATGGATGTATAAATTGCCCGATTTATGGATTATTCTTTATTATTTTGCAGGCCATCAGTGCAACCTGCCCAGTGACCAAGTCCTATCCTGAAACTACCACTGTTAACAATTAAAGTTGAAATAATTTATATAAATGACGTACTATTTTTTTTATATTGCAGAAAAAAGGAAAAGAAAATATTTTTTTGGGGGGGGGGGCCTTCATGGATTCTTGCACCGGGGCCCTGAGGTTTCTAGTTATGCCTCTGGTATGTGATTTAATATGTATCAGTTGAACAATAGAAATTTTTGAGCTCAGAGTGGTTCACCGACTCTGACATTAAGAAATCCATCAATTATAATTAGGAGCAATGATTTATAGTCAATATTTTTCTATTCCGTGTGTTCACATACATTTTTTCACTTTGTCTATACACTATTTGAATAGTATAGGATTGAAACCAATCTGGGTCTGCTGCTTTTAATTTATAAATAAAGTCTGTATAATAAACATTTTTCATATCTTTCTGTGTTCTCTATTCTACTCAAGAGTGATAGGTGTGACACAATACTGTGAATGGGGATTTTCTCCAGCATTTGCAACGTCTGCATGCATTGGTGCTTCTTAGTGAATAACCCCCCTCCCACATACAAACAAAATACACACACTCTCAAAAGACTATAGAGTCTATTCACAAAGCACTAGAATTGCGTGCAATTTTGGCCCATTTCACCGAAAATACTGTGAATTCTCCTTTTAGCGAATGGTCACTGTTTTTTGCCGAAATACCCAAATTTTCCTATTCTATATGACGTAAAGTTTGGATTTTAATAAAATCCCACAGCAGCAAAGAAGAGTGATAAAACAGAACAAAAAAACTTAAACCCCCCACGTGGGGCACCCTCCCCCACGTGGGGCACCCTCCCCAGTCCATAGGTCCAGCCCCAAAGTCCATAAAAAGTCTGTGCTGGAGCAGCCACACCCTCTTTCTTTCAAGCGACTGACGAAATCAACCACGGGATCAGTCAACAGGAACAGTATCCAGGGCGGACGATAATCCAGAACCGGAAGCCCCGATCAAACAAATCAAGAAGCTGTAAGAAGCACAGAACATGATAGCAAACATTAGCGGTGCGAGGGTACCGAGAACCCGTTACCCCCCAGGACCCCATGAGAGGGACCAAAATAACGAAATATGCGCAGCGCATAAAACATACCAACCCATCCGGTCAAAATGCACCCCCCCAGGGCGGGAGAGGTGGGAAATACTCGCCTCCAAGTCCTTATTAAAATGCAAACTTTCCGTCATATAGAATAGGAAAATTTGGGAATTTTAAGGCAGGACGTCGGAGGCTCCTATTTGTATGTTCAACGCATCAGTGCCAGTGACCAATGAGAGACCGGCTGACTTTAAAAAAAAAAAATACAAAACAATACAACAATTGTCGGAGGGGCAAGGACGGAGTGTCCGGTCCGATCAACGAAAAGATACAACTCGGGACACAACCCAAGTAGGCGAATAACTCAGAGCCGGGCCGAGAAAGACAAGCACCTTCGAGCAGTCGGCATACCAAGGGATGACTCCCCAGAGGAGAAACATCAAAATCCAAATGACCGGCCGGCAAGGCAGACCCAAAGACGTTAACAGTGCGAAAAACCAAACTAGGGAGGCGCCACCGCATATACTCACAACAGACGCAGACGCCTCACCATAGGAAATCAAAGGTGATGGGGGCCCTCACCTCCTCGGCCAACAGGCCATCATCTTGTGGAGCATAAATCTCTAGCGCTCTGTCATCCTCCTCTTGCTCGGGTTCCTCACCTGCCGAGTCAATGGTCGTGGGGAGTCGGCCAGAACCCGGAAGGGTAGGCCTGATCTGAAAGACCGCCACCAAGGCCCCGCGGTCAGGGGCTCTGTACGCGAGGTCACCTCGCCAATCTCAGAGGGCAGAGTATCGGGGATGCCAGCCCCTCTAGGAGGATTATCCACGTGCTCTGGCTTAGCACATGTGTGGAGGGGAATCCCATTTAGTAGGAGCGGAGGTCATCACCTCCTAGGGACCTCCGCCCCAAGCGCCCAGCGGGTGTGGGCTCTCATACGAGGATCCGTGTCGGAGGATATGGCCACAGGCAGCAGTGCGGAGCTGCCAGCCCCTCTGAAGGTGTTAGACCTTGCCATCTGACTTATACCCGCAGCACGTGGCAGGGGTGTATCTGGGGGCCTCACCGTGGTGAGTAACTTGCCCGGGAAGTCATCCGCTCGTAGTGGCAAGTCTGTGGTAACATCAGCCATAATGGACGTAAAATATATCCGGCAAAAGGGGCATGTCAGAGGGGTTACAAGCGCGACATGGTGTCGAGCATAACAATCTATGCATGTAGGTATAGAAGTAGGCCGAAAGTGTGCAAAAAAATAATGATACGCAAGGTACCCACAGACACGTGAGACCCTGAGAAGCAGCGCGAAAGCGGCTTCCGGTCCACTAGGTAGGACTCATCCCATCAAGGGGTTACCGTGGCAGGTGGGCCTACACCTCAAAGCTCAGTCAAGATAACCAAAACCTCTGATAGCGGTTTGTGCCACAAGTAGTTCTATAGAAAGGAGCACAGTGACCTCCTCTATCTTATAATCAGAATGTTCAATAGAGACATCCTTATATTCTATCAGTATGTTATACAGGGATATCTATATAGTAAATCAGTATGTTATACAGGGATATCTATATAGTAAATCAGTATGTTATACAGGGATATCTATATAGTAAATCAGTATGTTATACAGGGATATCTATATAGTAAATCCATATGTTATACAGGGATATCTATATATTAAATCAGTATGTTATACAGGGACATCGTTATATGTAATCAGTATATTCTATAGGGACACCTTTATATTAAATCAGTATGTTATATACTGACATCGTAATAATTAATTAGTATATTAGACAGTGACAACATTATATTTAATCCGTATATTAGATAGGGACATCGTTACATTATCAGTATGTTATATAGTGACATCTTTGTATTTAATCAGTATGTTATATATATGGACACCTTTATTTTATCAGTATGTTATATATGGACATCAATATATGTTATATAGGGACACCTTTTATATTAAATCAGCATGTTATATAGGGACACCTTTATATTAACAGTGTTATATTAGGGACACCTTTATATTATCCGTACGTTATATAGGGACACCTTTATATTATATCAGTATGTTATACAAGGACACCTTTATTTTATCAGTATGTTATATTAGGGACATCTTTGTATTTATCAGTTATCAGTACGTTATATATAGGGACACCTATATATTTAATCAGTGTTATATATACAAGGAGATCTTTATAGTTAATCCGTGTTATACAGGGACATCTTTATATTTAATCTGTGTTGTACAGTGAGATCTTTATATTTAATCAGTGTTCTACAGGGAGATGTTTATATTCAATCAGTGTTCTACAGGGAGAGGTTTATATTCAATCAGTGTTATACAGGGAGATCTTTATATTCAATCAGTGTTATACAGGGACAGCTTTGTTCCATTTTTTTAGCATAGAACTCAGATCTTTCCAAATCAATGGATAGGGTAGAAAAACTGGTGTAAAAACAGTTAAATGCTGGAAGCCTGCAAAACTGGGAGTTAAAGGGTCCTGCACACAAACCAGGGGATTAACCCCTTCGATGCTAAGGACGCGCTCAGCGCGTCCAACTGCATGTCACGTTCCATGCGGTGGACGCGCTGAACGCGTCCACTGCATGTCACGTTCCATGCGGTGGACGCGCTGAACGCGTCCTCTCTTTCGGGTCAGCGTTCGGCCGGGTTCCGTCCAATCGCTGGCCCCCCCGGTGCGGGCTGACATCCTCGATGTCAGCCCAGCATCTGGAACCGCCGCCAGAGTAATTCGGTGTCATCGCGGGGGCGCGATGACACCTAATTCAGGCGCCCCCCCGCATGTGCGGAGGAGGCGCCTGAAAGGGAGGGGGGGGGGAGGTCCTTCGGACCTCTCTCCCTCCCGATCAGCGGCGTTGCGGGGGTTAACACAGGCACCATTTGGAAGGGCACAGCCTGCCCTTCCAAATGGTACCTGGCATTAACCTCATGGGGGCCGGATCACGAATCGGCGCTGAAAAGCGCCAGTTCGTGATCCTTTCCCGGAGCTGGCCGACATCTTGAATGTCGGCCAAGCTTCCGGGAATGCCCCCTGAGGACTGGCGTCCTGGAGTTAACCCCTAACTGCCACCAATGGTGGAGATAGAGGGTTCATTGGAACCCCCTATCTCCCGATCCGTGGCAGTTAGGGGTTAATGTTTGGTATTGTTGGATCGGCCAGAGCATGGCCGTTCCAACGATACCAAACATGAGTATAAAAAAAGTTTGTAAAAAAAAATAAAAATTTAAAATAAAAAAATATTTTAAAAAAATTATAAAAAAAATAAACAAGTTTTTTTCTTTTTTTTGGTTTGTTAATGCAGCAATATTGTTCCCATTTCAATTATAATGTGAACAATGATGCTGCACTAACGATTTTTGTATGCGGTGCGTTTGTTAAAAATCGTGTAATTTTCCCCAAAAAAAAATGTAACGAGACCCCATCTCTAATTTTTTTAACAAGCGCACCCCATACAAAATATAACCGCAATTGCTCGCATGTTAAAATATGAAAAAAAAACACTTTACACGTTGTAAATTATTGAAAATTAATATTTTATTGCATTTTTTGTTATACTATACAGACAGGTCATGACGTATACATATAATAATGACATATTATGAATCTGCCGAGTTTGACGGAAAGAACGATATATAATATGTCTGGGTCATATACTAAAATAAGCCTTAAAAACACGTTTAAACATGATGAGCAAAACCGGTAAAAATGACCTCAGCACAGAGGCGGGAAAAGCCTCAGCAGCGAAAGGGTTAAACACCAGTCATAAATCACCGGGAGGTGCAGGAGCTGTCTCGGCAATCCCAGCTCTCAGCGGGGGAGGCTGAACTCGACAGAACTTCAGAGGGAGCGCAGCATCGTGCCGGGAGAGATAACACACGCGGCAAATGGCGCAAACTCAGCCCAGGAGCCGTGCGCCCCCCCCCCGAGCGGGAGCATCACACAAAGCCAGGGAAACAAACAGTGACCCCCCATAAGGATCGCGGCAAGTGAGCAGGGAATCCAAAAGGAGAGGCATATCCAGCGAGAGGCGGCAAAGCCCAGGTGATCTACCGGACTTTGCTGCCAATCGGGAGCTGAGCCCGCAGTTAGAGCCGGGGAAAGTCAGCCCCCGATAAAACCGAACAAAATAGAAATATATATATATATATATATATATATATAAAATCAGTGAATACAGTAAGGAAAAAACTAAATATATATCAGTGGTTACAGTAAGGGAAAAACTATATCAGTGATTATAATAAGGGAAAACTAAGTATCTTAAACAGAAAAAGATTCAAATAAAAAACAGAGAGGGTGAATACTCATCTGATCCGTGCAAGAGCAGCAAAGAAAGAGGGTGTGGCCGCTCCAGCACAGACCTTTTACGGACTTTGGGGCGGGACCTATGGACTGGGGAGGGTGCCCCACGTGGGGGAGGGTGCCCCACGTGGGGGGTTTAAGTTTTTTGTTCTGTTTTTCATCACTCTTCTTTGCTGCTGTGGGTGCAATAAAGAAAGAGAATGCAAATAGGAGCCTCCGACGTCCTGCCTTAAAATTGGAGTCACCAAAGCTGAATTGGCATCAGGGGGGGGAAAAAGAAAAAAGTCTCCTAGTCTAATCAGTAAAAACTTTCCCAAAGAATACAAAAGTCCTTTAAAAAAAATTACCCATTTTTTTTTTAAAGACTTTTTTCTTTTAGAACAACAAAAATGTCTAAAAAAATACAAAAAGCTGTTGTAAAAATTAAAAGGGGATTTTGCATAAAAGAAATGGTCTTTAAGAAAAATTATAAATCGAATCCTATGGGATTCTGTTTAAACTTGGGGAACAGAAACAAAAAAAATCTAGGCAATTGCAGTGCAATATGGAATTCTGTGAATAGAAACATTACGGCCCATCTAGTTTGCCCAATTACATGGATACATTACGTGGATTTATCTTTTGTTTAGGATAGCCTTATGCCTATCCCATGCCTGCTTAAATTCGATTACTGTTTTGGCCTCTACCACTTCAACTGGAAGGCTGTTCCATGTATCCACCACCCTCTCAGTAAAATAATGCTTCCTGATGTTACTTTTAAACCTTTGCCCCTCTAATCTAAGACTATGTCCTCTTGTTTTGCTATTTTGTTTCCTTTTAAATATACTCCCTTCCTCTACCTTGTGGATTCCCTTTACGTATTTAAATGTTTCTATCATATCTCCTCTGTCTCGTCTTTTTTCCAAGCAGTACCAGTTAATATCATTAAGCCTTTCCTGGTAACTTTTCTCCTTCAAGCCGTACACCATTTTAGTAGCCCTTCTCTGAACTCTCTCTAAGATGTCTATATCCTTCTGGAGATACGGTCTCCAGTACTGCACACAGTACTCCAAGTGAGGTCTCACCAGTGCTCTGTACAGTGGCATGAGCACTTCCCTTTTCCTTGTCATGCCCCAACCCTTGGAGCCTGCCGTAGCTAGTCTGGGAGACTGTTTGCATCTACTCAAGGGTTAACTTTTGCTCTGGATACCTGAGTGATTGCTTAAAGCCTGGTCACGCCCTTTCCTCTACGATCTGGCATTGTTCAACTTGCATTGCTTCTGAGAGGATCCCCTTCCTGAGCTCCTGCACATCTCTGCAAGCCTGATCCAGTTGCTGCTGTTTATTTTCCTGGACTGTTCCTTCTAGTATCCAGTTTCTGAAGTAAACCACTGTGTTGGTTCCAGGTACCATTCTGCTACCAGAGACTGCTTATTCCTCTATTGCTGTGCACTCCATTCTGCAGTACCTGGAGAGACCACTGGATTACTGTGCTACACATTCACCATATCTGCTGTACCAGAGACCTGTGTGTTATTCAGCTGTACCTATTCATCGCTGTGTCCTGCATATTGCAGTATCTGGATTTTCATATTGCCACAGATCCCTTGTGCTTATTGGTTTACAACCTGCTGTTATCAAGCCCTGTGTGTTCTTCATCTGCCACAGTTTCAATATATCCTTATTTACCTGCTTCATTGTATCCAGTGTCTTCATTAACCTATTCAACCCCAGCGCCTGGGATTTATACTGCACTTTGGGTCCCACCTCGGCTCACGCCTGGTGCCACCCTGACATTCCTACTGCTAATACCTCTCCCTACACAACCAAGCATTCTGCTAGCATTTCCTGCTGCTCTATTACATTGACTACTTACCCTTAGACACAATAGTCTTCTATGGGACAAATTTGGTGCCATCAAATTGTAGAAAATTGCACTGTATTTCGCCGTCTATTCACTTGTATGTGGCAAATTGACAACTTAGTGGATAGACGAATTGACCTGAAACTGAACTGAACGGTGTAATTCACCCTTTGGTGCAATTTAGAGGTTCGTTAATAACCCCTTATGTTTTGGAAACACCGATATCAAGCAGCTTTCAAGGCTACATCCAAGTCACAATTGGGAATGAAGTGTTAACAAGGGTAAACACAAGGCCAGAACCACAGAAAGAAGTCAGTTTTGTGACCTGAAATTTACAAACCGTAAAATAAAAAAAACATTCCTCAGATTTACAATAGCATTTAAGGTCAAATATATAATTCTCTAGAAATCCTTGAACCACCGACAGTTGAAAAAACGGCAATTGATATATAGAGATACACTCATGCCACTTTATTAGGTACACCTGTTCAATTGCTTGTTATCAAAAATTGCTAATGAGCCAATCACCTAGCTGCAACTCAATGCATCTAGGCATCTAGACGTGGTAACGTTGACTTGCTGAAGTCCAAACCGAGGAGCAGAATGGGGGAGAAAGGTGATTTAAGTGACTTGGAACATGACATGGTTGTTGGTGCCAGATGGACTGGTCTGAGTATTTCAAAAACTGCTGCTCTACTGGGATTTTCACACACAACCATCTCTAGGGTTTAGAGAGAATGGTCCAAAAAAGTGAAGATATCCAGTGAGTGGCAATTAAGTGGACAAAAATGCCTTGTTGATGTCAGAGGAGAATGGGCAGACTGGTTCGAAATGATAGAAAGGCAACAGTAACCAAATAGTCGCTTGTTACAACCAAGGTAGCAGAATACCATCTCTGAACGCAAAACACGTTGAACCTTGAAGCAGATAGGCTACAACAGCAGACCACCCGGTGCCACTCCAGTCTGCTAAAAACAGGAAACAGACTACAATTCGCACAGGCTCACCAAAATTGGAGAATAGACTGGAAAAACGTTGCCGGGTCTGATAAGTCTTGATTTCAGCTGCAACATTCAGATGCTAGGGTCAGAATTTGTCGTAAACAACTTGAAACCATGGATCCATCCTGCCTTGTATCAATGGTTCAGGCTGGTGGTGGTGGTAAAATGGTGTGGGGGATATTTTCTTGGCACACTTTGGGCCCCTTAGTGCCAATTGAGCATCATTTTAATGCCACGGCCTGAGGACATACTTGAAAACGAGAGAAATCTCAATGTATCCTTCCTGGTAAAATACTTTAGAAATAAATTTGTTGCTGGCCATGTCCATCCCTCTATGACCACAGTGTACTCATCTTCTGATAGCTACTTCCAGGAACATCATATTACAATGTTCAAATCATCTCAATCTGGTTTCTTGAACATGACAATAGAGTTCAATGCAGTCCAATGGCTTCCACATTA
The DNA here is from genome assembly GCA_009667805.1 of Leptobrachium leishanense. Lineage (NCBI taxonomy): Eukaryota > Metazoa > Chordata > Amphibia > Anura > Megophryidae > Leptobrachium > Leptobrachium leishanense. The sequence continues at coordinate 227,209,818 of CM019066.1, read as the reverse complement.
CCAGATCGCAATCCAACAGAGCACCTTTGGGATGTGGTGGAATGAGAGATTTGCATCATGGATGTGCAGCTGACAAATCTGCAGCAACTGTGTGATGCTATAATGTCAATATAGACCAAAATCTCCTAAGAATATTTCCAACACCTTGTTGAATCTATGCCACGAAGAATTACGGCAGTTCTGAAGGCAAAAGGGGGTCCAACACAGTACTAGCAAGGTGTACCTACTAAAGTGGCCAGTGAGTATATACATACACCCCACCCCCACAGTGTTAGGAGTTTTAAAAGTGCGGAATCAAGCATAAACCAAAGTTCTTACACAAATGGTTTCTAGAAATGCACTGCACTGAGGTCCAACTTCCTGATGATGCCTGGACAATAGGACAGAATAATGTCATTTTTTTTTTCAGTTAGCTTGTTCCAAACTTTTTGTCCTCATCCACCATTAGCCGTGTAAAAGACAAATATTTTTTTTTGCTGTAAGACAAACAATTGTGATTGTTTATATTAAATATTTCAAATTGTATTCTCTCAAAATGCAAAGCATGCCGTTTTACTATTGTAAACGCATTGTTTTTTTTCCTTACCGGTCTTCTTTGACCACTTTGTATTCCTTCTTATCCTTTTGTGCCTTTTCATGTTTTCGAGAGCTGCTGGATTCTCTTGAGCACTTTGAGTCTCCGCGCTCTTTGCCATGCTCATTCTTTGAACGGCCAACATTACATCTCTGATCAGCTGAGCTGCTCCTTGGATGTTTTTCTACCTGTTAAGAAGAAAATTGCAGCTTGACGTACAGATCTCAGACAATGGTCTTCAGGAGGCAAAAACACTTATTTTTTACATCAAACAGGCCAATTCTAATTGTAACTTATTTTCATCATTTTGAGTGTTAGGATATTTGAAATACATGACGTCTCCCATACATCTTGAGCACCGACTGGGTTAAGGTAGGGCAAGAGAGAAAATCCAATGAAAATAGCAGTATACAAATAAACGTTACTCATTACCTTTGCTGGTTCCTCGTTCACCGCTTTTTCATCCTCCTGTAAGCAAACAGGTTTCCTCCGCACATTAGGAGATATGTCTATCCTCCTGCATCGAAAAAAGTGGCAACCAAACAGCTTTAGATCAACATCCTTTATAAAGGAATACAAAGTAAACAAATAAAGTGATTCGTTGAAACCTATTCTTGATACTTTTACTAATTCTTACCCTCTCGTACAAGAAGGACATGCGTTGAGCATCTGCACTTTTCACTCCTGTGCGCAGAGGACCGTTTTTTAATTGTTCTAGCATGGCATCGCTCTGGGGCTTTACTCACTGCTGTGGAACTGCCCCCACGTGACGATGCCTGAAAGTAATTCCTCCAGCCAAGCAGGGCACTACAGGAGATGCAGGGGTCATTTGGACCCCTGTGTAGACGGATCCGTGCAACGCAAGGTCAAATTATGTGTCATTGGAAAAGTCAGCTTCTGGCCTTTCTAATGGTACCAAACATGACCAGGAAATCTGTAAAAAGATATTTTTTTTTTCCCCTCTGGTCTTAGGCAGGTGCAATATTCACTTCTAAAGCAAACTATGCCACTGCAATAGTTCACCTCATTTACCCCACTGTGAGTAACCTTGGAAGCGATTGCATAACGTGTTATGCTTCATTTAATCTTCAACACAGTCTGCCGCACAGCTGCAAGGAGAGGCAGGGGTTACGTGGACCCTGCATCATCAATCTTTACAACCCACTTGGTCAAGTCACGGGTTATTAGAAAGGCCAAAGTCTGGCCTTTCTACTGATTCCAAATATGACCATGATACATACACGTGTGTGTGTGTGTGTGTGTGTGTGTGTAAAACAAATTCTTGTAAGGTTGAGACATGGTCCATTTTTTACGTATAAAATAAGCAATACCACTGACGTTACTCGACTTCTCATTTGACACGATGGGAGCAAGTTGAGAGTTATTTATAGGTCATATTTTACATAAGATGCAATGTGCCAAAATACTAGCAAAGAAAAATAATAATTTTCTTCAGTTTTGGTAAAATTGCATTTTTTTTGGAGGAGTAAACGAGTAACAGGTTCTCCGTGATTATTTTTTTTCTTTTTTCATAATGACCAATCCATAGAATATATATCCACAAAGGTTTGGATGATAAAAAAGTGGAAAGAGAGACCGAGAAGGAGAAATGAATAGAAAACACCTGTACCTCAATTTGTTCAGTTACAGCACTCCTCTAGCATTGTGCCTTGCTCTTAAATTTTCAATCCTGAACCTTCTAAAATATACTGTATATCAGTGTTTCTCAACCTTGTCCTCACGACCCTCGAACAAGCCAGATTTTAAGGGATTACCTTGGGGAAATGCAGACTGAATACTGCAAATCATATCCCTGTGCTGTGTTTCAGATATCTGGCAAACCTGGCCGGTTATCAGGTCTTGTAATGATGAAAACTGGATTTTAGCTTTCACCTGCATTGAGCCATAACGCTGATGGTTTTCCCTTTCATACATATAGATTCCTATTCTTCTTAAACGTTTTACTATAAAGTGATCACATACATTGCACAATTAGTGTAAATTCATTAAAACAAACCTTGTGCAATCTGATTAGGAATATATATTTATTTATATATTTTTTTTTTCCTCCGAGTAGGTCTAGTAAAGATCAGAAACTGGGGTGACTAGGTATAGAGAATAGCAGGAGAATGTAATGACTTCAGTATGATGTCAACAAGTGTTTGAACACTAAGGCCCCGTTCACACTGCGACATAAAAAAAAAATTTTTAACGAATATCGCACGTTTTTCCGCGCTATCACGTGATATTGCAAAACACCACCAATGCAAATCACAAAATCGCGAAAAAAGGGTCATGTACCAGCTACGAGCTACATGCGACATTGAGCGACAAGATGTAAACAGCTCCATCGAAATGCATTGGAGAAGCTACATAGAGCGATATCGCGCGGAAATATGTACCCCCTGTGATGACCATTTATTGTGCATCCTGTTAAAACACAATGTGAAGTCATATTTTATTGTAGGACCCCAATAAACATATATTCAGGTCACATCAGAATGCTTTAATGAAGTCAAATGTGTATATTTCTCTTCAGATTTCAATCACTCACAGTAGGTGTTATGTTTCATCGATCATAATAATGGTCTCTTCACCAGTCTGCTTTGCCCCCTAGAGTTGGGGGGGGGGGGGTTGGCATGTTCTGTAGCCTGGTCAACGTGCCCATTTTATGTTTCGGTCTCACTTTGGAGTTTTCTACAGTGGCAAGAAAAAGTATGTGAACCCTTTGGGATTACGTGGAGTTTTGAATGAATTGGTCATAAAATGTGCTCTGATCATCTAAGTCACAACAATTTGAAAAACACAGTCTGCTTAAAATAATACAACACAAACATATGTTTTCATGTTTTTATTGAACAGAACATGTAAACAATCACAGTGCAGGGTGGAAAAAGTATGTGAACCTTTGGACTTAATAACTGGTTGACCCTCCTTTGGCAGCAATAACCTCAACCAAACGTTTCCTGTAGTTGCAGATCAGACCTGCACAACGATCTGGAGTAATTTTGTAGCACTCCTCTTCACAAAACTGTTTCAGTGTAGCAATATTCTTGGGATGTCTGGTGTGAATCGCTCTCTTAAAGGTCATGCCACAGCATTTCAATCGGGTTGAGGTCAGGACTCTGACTGGGCCACTCCAGAAGGCGTATTTTGTTTTGTTGAAGCCATTCTTTTGTTCAATTACTTGTATGCTTTGGGTCATTGTCCTGTTGCATCACCCATCCTCTGCGGAGCCTCAGTTGGCGGACAGATGGTCTTACGTTTTCCTGCAAAATGTCTTGATAAACTCGAATTCATTTTTCCAATGACAACAATCCGTCCAGGCCCTGAGGCAGCAAAACAGCCCCAAACAATGATGCTCCCTCCGCCATGTTTTACAGTGGGGATGAGGTTTTGATGTTGGTGCGCTGTGCCTTTTTTTCTCCACACATAGTGTTGAGTGTTTTTTCCAAACAACTCAATTTTGGTTTCATCTGTCCACAGAATATTTTGCCAGTAGTGCTGTGGAACATCCAGGTGCTCTTTTACAAACTTCAAACGTGCTGCAATATTCTTTTTGGACAGCAATGGCTTCCTCCGTGGTGTCCTCCCATGTACTCCATTCTTGTTTAATGTTTTCCTTATCGTAGATGTGTCAACAAAAATGTTAGCATGTGCCAGAGATTTCTGTAAGTCTTTAGCTGACACTCTAGGATTCTTCTTTACCTCATTAAGCATTCTGCGCTGTGCTCTTGCAGTCATCTTTACAGGACTACCACTCCTAGGGAGAGTAGCAACAGTGCTGAACTTTCTCCATTTGTAGACAGTCTGTCTTACCGTGGACACATGAACATCAAGGCTTTTGGAGATACTTTTGTAACCCTTTCCAGCTTCATGCAAGTCAACAATTCTTGATCATAGGTCTTCTGAGAGCTCTTTTCTGCGAGGCATGGTTCACATCAGGCAGTGCTTCTTGAAACCAGTAAACCCAAAACTGGTGTGTGTTTTTAAAGGGCAGGACAGCTTTCAGCAACACATCCAATAATATCACACTGATTGGACTCAAGGTTGGCTCACTCCTGGCTCCAATTAGCTCTTGGAGAAGTCATTAGGCTAGGGGTTCACATACTTTTTCCACCCTGTACTGTGAATGTTTACATGTTATGTTCAATAAACACATGAAAACATAGGTTTGTGTTGTATTATTTTAAGCAGACTGTGTTTTTCAAATTGTTGTGACTTAGATGAAGATCAGAGCACATTTTATGACCAATTCATGCAAAACTCCACGTAATCCCAAAGGGTTCACATACTTTTTCTTGCCACTGTATGTGTCAGAGTCTTTTCTGTTAGATAGGATATGACATTCATTATACCCAATTTACCAAGTTTAGTATCCTGGGATCTATTCAGTCATCAGGTCAATAAAAGACATTGAAAGACCACAATATCTGAGCCTTGCAATTGTTTGAGTAAAACAATCTGACCAAATTATTTTGTGAGTAACTTTTGCTATCATAGCAGAAAGCTGCTTACCACAAAAGGGATGTGGACTTTAAAAAAAATAATAATAATCGAGTTGTCCATCAGACTAAAGATCTACTTGTCCTGATAATAAAAATAATTTCCACAAAATGTCATTTAAAAAGGTCTTTGAAAAGAAACAACACATTAACGTGATCAACAAACAGACACATATTTTGGTTTCATACAATACTTCAGATGAGTTTACTTACACTTGTACATCCCCACACAGCAATAAAACCTCACAGAAATGTGCGGTGTGTATGAGCGTATCACAGAGCTCCACAGCAATAAAACTCACAGGAATGTGTACTAGTCTTTAATATCACTCTCCCAATTTCTCCTTGGCTACATCTGACCTCATTGGGTCTACTACCCTTCTGCTTTTGTCCCTGTGCATACTCCTCTTGCATAACTGTATTTCTTCATTGTTTGTGTCATTCACTTGCCCTCAAATCTACTTATTGTGTCCTTTTATATACTGTGCATTATACACAGTACATTGTGCCTGGATCAGTGATTGTGTTATATACAGTGTATATACTGTATCTAGATCAGCTGTGAGTTATATATAAGGGGTTATTCAACAAGTGACGAACTTGCCACCAAATTGTCCCATAGAGGAGTAATGTTTAACCCCATAAGGACCACTGACGTACATAGTACGTCCTGGGAAAATTCCCCTTAAGGACAAAGGACGTACTATGTACGTCATGGTCCTTCAATCCCCCCCCCCCTTCCCTATACTCACCTCTCTGGCCAGGGTCCCACGTCAGTCTGGCTTCCTTGAATTGTGGTGAATAGTGAATTCACTGCAGGGTTCGTGAAATCGCTTAGCGGAAGCGCACTAAAGTGTGCAGAATGAGAAAGCAGCAAAATTTCAGTGCTTTCTGAATAGTCACTACAGTGTATACTGTGTCTGGATCAGTTGTGTGTTATATTCAGTATATATGCTGCGCTTGCATCAGCAGTGTGCCGTATATAACACATAGTCCCTGATCTGGGCATCGTATACTGTATATAATGCATCTGATCCAGACACAGTATATACACTGTATAACACACTGTGACTGTTCTAGGCAGTTTACATACTGTGCATGTCATTTTGCTCCGCTCCTCTCCCATCTCTCTGCCTGCCCTTCCCTGCATTCTCTTTTTAATACCTCTTCTCTGGGAGTTTTCCTTTTAGTTTTGTAGAGGACACTAGTTTTTTGTTGGTACTGTTACTCAGAATAAACACAACGTTTATGATCAAAGAAGTTTCTTTTTATTCTTCTCACACCAGTGTCTCATTTCTCCTCATCCACACAGGATACAAACAGCCAGCCCAGCACTTCCTGTCAGCCGTAATAACCCTAGCAGAGGAGCCTAGTACCGTAATGAACATAGTAAAAGGGAATTAACAGGTTAACAATCTCCCTATATATTTTAAATAAAAAAAGATAAAGACCTTCTAACATTGAACAGTGAAAAATAAAGACATTATAGACGCATATAAAGCAAAAGCCATAATACATGAGTGCTTTGAATGGTCCCATAGTCCTTCACGCAGTACTTTCAGCAGTATAAGAGAAGATGCACCCTTTTTGGTAAGACAGTCAGCAAGTTGAGTTTTTGAATCTGACCTATCTCCTTTATTTCTTTTATCTCTAGAAGTTCTCTTATGCTGCTTAGTTCCAGACGAAGCCGTTTCTCAGTGACTTGCTTTGTGGATTTGAGGGTATCAGAGAGTGGTTGTCAGTCACACAAACTAATGGCGGAACAGTTAGCTTGACATTTCCCACAGTGAGTTCAGAAAAGAGTGGCAAGAAAAATCGCATTATCGATACCATCAGATAGGGCCAAGGTTTCCCCTGCCAGAGTACTTCTTACCACACGCCTAATTTTCTTAGAATGCCAGTAGAGAGGTGAAAACTTCTCTTCTTCACCTAGAAGACCAATCAATGTACCTCCGTCAGGAAGATTTCCAAAAGAAGCATCACTGAAAACAATAAAAGTTCAGGTTGTCACTTCTTCCTAAGTGTTGAAACTTTAAAGTAACCTTCTCGGATTTAAGTTTACTAAGGACCTTATTTGTCTCATGAATAGACCGAACTGTGGCATCTTTTACGTTTGTAGCCAAGCTACTAGCATCAAACATAATGTCTGGATGGGTTAGTTTTGCAACCCACAGGATCTGTTCTATCTTTGACCGAAGTTGTCCTCCTTCAGTCTCGTTGAGAGGGGCATCTCTTTGTACAGCACATGTTGCGTGTAGGGGAATATACTGCAGGCTATCAATGTAGCTGTGCTGATGTACATGAGTCACACCTTTAATAGTAACAAAGTTCATACCAACATAGCAGAAATTTCCATGTTCCTCACGTCCAACATTGAATGCAGACTTTAATATAGGGATGACATTTGTCAGAAAGTAGTGTGAACCAGCCCAAAGGAAATCGTGAACATGACACGCAAGTAATCCAATGACTTTACACTGGTCATCCATCCAGTAAAATACCGCTGGGTCAACTTGAGACATTTTCCCACCGGTCTTCAGCATTATTTCTTTCACTTTATTGTACCAGTAAAATGATGCATCTGCAAGGCCATAAATACACTGGTTTAATTTCCACAAGACATTTTCTTTTCCTGCCTCAAGAGGAGGCTTGACATAAATTTCCCTAGACAACTGCATACCCTGTAAGAAAGCAGATTTGATATCTATAGAATTTATTTGCCACTGGTTTATTAGTCAGTAATAGCCTAAAAGATTCAGCAGCGCAGGTTGGGGAGTCTTTTTGTAATTTTTGAACACAAAACTCTTCAAATCCTCTGGCTAAAAGTCATACCCTTGTGGGTTTCTTTGAGACTACAGACCCATCTGGTAGAAATGCATTTTTGACCGGCATCAGGAACTTCCTCAAATACATGGTTTTCATACCAACTTCTAATTTCATCTTGTTTGGCTGCATTAAATGAAATGGCTTTTGTTATGTATACATCGGTTTACTGATCAGGCAAATCCACGGTAAGATTATCAACTTCTGATAAATCTACGGCCTCCTTTTGTCCTTCACTATCATCATGCTCAATATTTTGCAGATTAAACCAGGTTTTGTATTTTCCAGAAACTTTACCAGCTCTGCTCAGAACCTTAGCTTTCTGTGGACCACCATCTCGTTTAGTAAATGTAATAATCTGTCCTGGTTTTATTTTTACACCTGTTTCAGTTTGTGTTACACTAGGATGAATCATTGGTTCTGTGTCAGTTTGTAGCTGATCCACTTCTTCAGTATTAACCTTGGTTTCATTGTCGTGGTCTGATTCCGTTTCGTTTTCTTTCTGGCTATCGATTTGCACAGTATTATCATCCTGATGTCCTTGTGTATTAATTTTAGAAAGCCTGGATTGGTGTACTCTAACCAGAATTCTGCCATGTCTCACAAATACAACAGCTCCATCTTGACCAATAATGACTCCTGGTCCCTTCCATTCAGGGGAGTCTACTTGTTTGTAATATACCTTGTCACCTGTCACATACATATCATCTGTAGGTCTGAGCTGTTTACGCAGGGCTCTTCTGATCCTCTCTGAGCATTCTGCTTCAGTAAATGCTTTTCTGGAGGCATGCAAGGCAGAAATCTGTTCTCCTACTTTAGCACTTCTGGTAGTACCTTCTAGAGCAGGTTGTTTATCAGTCAGTACAGAAGGAAGGATTCTGTCCAAATACAAGTTGATACGGGCTGTATCCATGAACATTCAGCATACTGTTCTTAGCCATGAGTGCCAGTCAAGGGCAGTGTGCCAACCGCATCCTTTCTCTCTTTTGACCTTTTGAATGATTTCAGTAAGCGTTTGGTTGTGTCTTTCTAGTAGTCTATTGCTCCAGGGACTATACCCTGCTGTTTTTACTCAATATTGAAGGTTTCAGCCATATCTCTGATCTCCTCATTATTGAACTCTCCACCATTATCACTGTATAACTTTTGAGGGGCACCATGAACACTAATCCAAGTGTGGATAAAGGAATTGACAATTTCAGACGACTTTTTTGTTTTAACAATATTTCCCGCACTAAAAACGCATGAAGTGGTCAATTATATGATGATACCAGATACTTGGTTCCAGTTCATGCAAATCCATCGCTACTGTTTCATTATATTCCGAAGCTAAGGGTAACCCTACCGCAGGCTTTGGTTTCTTAAATTTCTGAAAAACTTCACAGTCCTTTACTATTTGGTGCAGAATAGTAAAACATTCTTTATCCTTATTCCCTGAACATAGAATGAGTCCCTGTAGCCGTTCTGCCGACGCGTGTCCAAATTGTTTGTGGAGTTTCAGAAGAACTTTCGATTTTTCTTTTGAAGACATTTGTGCTGTGACAGTTAAGATTTCTTCGTCTGCTAAGTCTTAGATTTTCTGTGTCTCTGATATTAACACCGTAATGCCCAGAACTAGTAAACTCAAGAGGAATAGATTGTTGGAACATTACAGCACTGTCCTTTTTCATGTCCAGAACGGTCCCAGCCTTTTTTAGGGATGCTTTACTCAGCAGGAGTGGAATGTCAGTTTTTACAACTTCAGTTTCAATTTTGCATTTTGTCAGGCCTATTTTAGCCTGTAGTTTTAAACTCCTTGTGGAATACACCAGATTCCCATCTTCGAACCGAAACTGTCTGCAACTGGGACTTTCAGTCAGCAGTAACTTGTTCACTTGATCTGCAGTGAGGCCATCGATATAATCTTCTAACCATTTCTCACCACACACAGTGCGGGTGCATGCAGTGTCAATGATCGCTGATCCTAAGGATTCAGTCATGAATATCTCTGAGTCAGACATAGAAGCTTTAGTAATTAAAGTAATGTTACATTCCTCAACGTTTGCCTCTTCAGTTAGTTTTACTTGATCATATTTTTTATGAGGACAGTCTTTAGCCCAGTGGAAAGTACTTTGACAAATAGCGCATGTGGAACGCCTGCCGTATTTATCCAGTGGATTGGTGCCTGGTAATGGCTGTTTTAATTGCCCATATCGCAGCGCAGCATTCCGTCTCTCTCTACCATGTGATTGGTGTTCTGTAAAAAATGCCATATTGTCTTGGTTCACTTGTATTCCATATTATGAAGCTGTTATTTTCCCGCCAAAAATCCTTTTTAAAGCCGCTTTCATGGAGGTAAACTTCAACTCAGTGCAAGCTGTTAATGCTAGCTGTTTTTTTCATGGAGACAAGCCGTGTCTAGGAGTTTAAAAGCCAGTATAGCATCAGGCAGCACCATATCATACTTTTTCATCCGATTATATCGCTGTTCAAAATCAATTATATAGTCTGCCATAGAAACAGAGCTATCCTTTGTTATACTGTCAAAGTTAGAATAGGCTTCATAGGCCCGATCCTTTTCCTCTCTCAGAAACATACTATCCAGCTTCCTCGTTAACGTTTCCATACCAGTTTCGCTGTCCAAGTCCTCCGCAGAAATTTCCATTGCCATTTTACGAGCTCTCCCTTCAAGCCCCAAAGCAACAGCAAGGGCCGGCTTCTTCTTGTCAAGGTCTGTGACCCGCATCCAGATACCAACTTCATTTTTCCAGCTTTCATATGGCCTGGCTTCATCAAATTTCGGTGGAACTTTATAATTGGAAACCATCCTCTGCTACCAATGTTACTCAGAATAAACATGACGTTTATGATCAAAGAAGTTTCTTTTTATTCTTCTCACACCAGTGTCTTTCTCCTCATCCACACAGGATACAAACAACAGCCAGCCCAGCACTTCCTGTCAGCCGTAATAACCCTAGCAGAGGAGTCTAGTACCGTAATGAACATAGTAAAAGGGAATTAACATGTTAACATGTACCTGGTCGGGCTGTGTGACGTTCAGTGTCAGACAAGCACACTTTGAAACTACTGCTAGATCTAATCTAGTAAACCATGCACAGAGTTGAGCTGCCCCCCCCCCCTCTGTTTGCTTGCATCCTCCATTTCAGAAGCTGAGAGAGGGGGCGTGCCAGCAGCACTCCTGCACAGCATGTCACGGAGGTCTGATTTATAACCCCGGACAGACTTGCTCATCGGCCCGGCATGTAATGAGAATGTGCAAGCTGCTGACACCGATCTCACCAACATGCTCGAAAGCTTGCCCCCACAAAGTCATCTTGACCAGTGGGAGAAAGAAGTTGCCTGGGTTGTCGGGCTATATGAATTGCCCACCCCTGCACAATAACCAAGCCAGTCAATGTATTTTTGCACATTGTATTTGAGAAATTATCATACTATGCAATAAAAAAAAAAAAAATACTTACTCCCGGCGTGAGAAATAAATGGCAGTGAAAAGTAGACCATGTTGTCTTTTAAGAAAAACAATTTTTTTGTTTTGTTTTTGTACTTTATGTGGTCCTGTTGGGGATCATTGGAAAAGTCAGGCCCTGGACAAGTCCAGTGACACCTCCTTTTACCCTTGTGTAGTGTATATAATGGTGTGGCATATTAAAAGGCACTGCATCATCTCCTCAACACTTTCCCTTCCTATACACAAGTGTTGGAAATGCAAAGCTGAGCTAAGTGAAAAGCAGAAATTTTTAAAAAAAAATAAATATTGTTCCAATCTTTACAATTTACATGACCATGGCTCTGGCATTTCCAATGACACCTTGTGGGGTATACAAAACGGAAGATAGATAGGGGTTCACTGCTAAATTTCTTCAGCACTGCTGTAGTTGAGGTTTTCATTATCTTACAACATCAGCAGACATCCTGCATTTCTCCAGATCACCCAGACTGTCTGCAGGGGAATCCGAGAAGAAAGATCCCAGCCATCTCGGGAGTGACCAACAGGGAAATGGGCTGCAACGTGCCCCTCACTTTGAAATTTTGCCAATGTGAGAGTCACATCGTCCTCAGCAACGGAGTTAAAGTAAACAAATGAAACATGAAAATATGACCTCGTTATTCCTGACTTTGCGATCAACATACCTGTGTATTTCAGGACTCTTTATGCAGCTGGCTTGTGCCTCAGTGACGCTGTGATATCCTGCAAATCGTTCACTGAGGGTCTTTCCATCACCCTTGAAGTAATGCTCTGTTGATTTTAGAGGAGAAATACTGCCTCATTAGTTTTACTCCCCTTAAAATACAAAGCCACAATCCTGACAGTGGGGCTTGCAGGATGTGAGCAAGTAAAAATAAGCAATCCTAGTAAAAGAAAAACAAAGAACAAAAAGGTTACTAAATTACAGTGGAAATCATACAAATGTGCCACTAAGATGAGAACATGTTGCGTCCAACAAAATCATGACTAATGTATAAAATTATATCAACGTTCATACTTAAACCATATTAAACATTATAGCTCTAAAATGCAATGGGCCACTTCCAGTGCCAACCTGTGAACGGACACGTAGGTCACTGAAATACTACGGGCAGTAATACATGAAGCCATCACAAATTTCAGAGTAACAGGATGGTTAGAACAAAGCGCCCCGGCTTTTCAACAAGAAAGAACAGTGTACTCTTCTCTAGAAAGTTTTGGCAGAATAGATGTATTTTCCTGTTTTTAATGAGATAATATAAAGTACAATACAGCAATATGGAATTGAGTGTGAAAGTTCATGGTGTACAGGTCGTAGAAGATTCCCTGGTTACTATTGACAAAGCTAGACAAAACTTTCCCAGCTACGTGGTTCTATTGGGACCATACTTTGTCTACCACTGCTTTTAGGGACCTTTCCGGGGAGTGGAGCTCTACTCTGCGTTCTCTGGATGGGTCTCCAGGGGGGTGCTGCAAGACTCGCCTGATTAACTGGTGCTATTGGTTTGTCTTGTGTATGGTCGCCCCACCCTTTTTGTTGTTGCTCCACACCCTCATCCCCTTCCCCTTCCCCCATTTTCTTCCCCTCTTCCTTTTGCGCTTTATCTTCCACCTCACTCATCTCTCTTTTAGCCGTCTAGATTTCACCTTTCTCCTTTGCTTTCTGGCCTGATTCTTTGCTCTTTTTCAGTCATTGCTTTCTTGGATGACTTGGTGTTTTAGTTGATCTTGGACATGTCCAAGTTCCTTGACATGTCCAAGCTCTTCTTCCGTTTTAATGTGAATAGTTTATGTGATAATATCTGATGCCGATTGAACTTTATTCACATTACTTAGTGGCGTATTTTGCCCAACAGATCATTTGACATTTGCTTGTGACTTGCACCATGTTGAACATTTCATTGTTTATGACATTTTTATATTACTGTATGATCTGCACTGTACTGTCTGTCATTTCCTTCTCTATGCTGATCGGAAATAAAAAATTTGATCAAAACAAAAATATTTTAAAAAATACAGCAATATCAAAAAGAAAAGAAAACCTGCAGATTACTGATCAAATTGGAAACCCAAATAGTGATTTTGTGAAACGCAATTACTGTACCGCACGCAAACAATTACCATCAACTTGGGATGGCAGCCGACATTTGTATTGAGCAGTTTAGAATGAAAAGTAGAAAGATAAAATGGAAATATATATATATATATATATATATATAAATAATCGCTATACATGTCTGAAAAAAAGCAGACCAACGCCAAACACACACGTATTACAAAGCTGGTGCTAACTTAACCAGAGCTGTTGTAAACTTAACTCGATAGCACCAACTTTGTAATACTGCCCTGCGTCTTTTAAAAGGCGTTAAAAAAGTGCACGAAATGCCGGCAAATAATATACAAGGAGGGAGAGGGAAAAAAAGGAAGAAAAAAAGAACCCAAATCAAAAATTTGGCCAACCAAATCCCCAAAAATGCCTAAATAAAATGATATATAATATATATATACACACACACACTTTTTGCTGCAAAAACCTATGGGATTCGCCTGTTTAAAGCAGTCGAATGAAACCACCAAAAATCAGGGCATTTCGCCGACATGTCGGTGCTGTTTGGCGTTCTCTGAATAGATTAACCATTACTTCTCTGAGGATTTCACTGCTGCCGAAGGTTACTGAATGTCGCTGGCAATTCCCAAATCTTTGGCAAAATCGCCAGCTTTTTGCATAGTCGAATGGCCACAAAATTGCAACGTATGGAGAAATTCACCGTTCGGTATAATTCGGTGCTGCCTGAATAACCCCTTTTTACTCTAGATTGAATCTCAAGACACTTATTTGGTGCGATTCCCAGATTGTTTCTGATTTTCAAAACACAGAACTATAACCAATCTGAAGTTTAAAGGGACACTACCACCAAAAAATGAAATATTCTTATTTTATGTTGCTGATACCTTACATTTGCTTTGTTATTCTCTTGCATATTTAGTTAAGAAAATATTTTACTCGATTATTAAAATAATCATTATTTGCAGCCCTACCTTTAATGTCTCTTGTACTTGTATGACGGACTTTGAATCTGGGCCAGTATTGGGAAGGAATGGATTTTTACAAAATTATTTGCTAAATTCTGTAAATCTGATAGGGTATTTACCCCTGTTCTATAGTTTTCCTTTATGCACAAAAAGGACATTCTAGCCATTGCGACCACTCAATATAAAGCGAGTGGTCACCATGCCACCAGCGCCTTCACCCCCCCCCCTTGGTGGGGGAGGGTGCTATCAAGGGTTGATTCAGAACATCAAGTGCAGGTGCAGCTCTCCCCACAAGCAAAGACTATTGGCTGGACAGTGAACTGTCTGGAGGGTACATGGTGTGTCCAGCCCCCCCCCAGTCTCTTGACATGCTACAGCAGGGTTCAGCAATATTAGCTCGCTGTGCAACAACTTGCAAGAAGCCTGCAGCATGTAACGACCCAAGGAAAAGAGACCGTGCTGTGCTGGATTCAAGCGTTAAGCCACCCCTGACGGGCGATGCCCACTCGTCGTTAACGGATTTAAAGTCCATTCCGGACCACCATTATTTATTTGTTTAGAAAGTATTTTACCAGGAAGGATACATTGAGATTTCATTCGTCTTCAAGTATGTCCTGGGTATAACAGAAATACACAAAGAAACACAGACAGATAAACACTGGCAGTCAGAGACAAAAAGAGTCTCTAATGATAAAAGGCTAGCTCCGCATTTTTCTATTAGCAGCTCTGTATGTCTAGCGCATCTAAAATAGATTGTGGATAGAGGTCTTAATTTTGAGCCCTATCTAAGCTATTTATATCAATAGCAATGTAATTAAGAACAAAAGCAAGAATGCTTTTGGGGGGGGGGGAAGGTGTCATCTGCGCTTATTCCTATAACACTGTGTGAAACAAAACACAAATAGAGGCTTTGGTTTACTTCAATGGCCATTGGAGTGTAAGCTCACCTGCCGAAATGTCAAGGCACCTTTAATGAAGGGGAGTCCTAACCAATGAAATGCAGTTTCATTGGTTAGGACTCACCTTCACTAGAGCTGCCTTGACGTTCGGTAGGTGAGCTTACACTCATAATGAGCATTGAAGTAAACCAAAGCCTCTATTTGTGTTTTGATTCACAGGGTGTTATAGGATTAAGTGCAGATAACACCTTTTTTTCTTGTTACGTTTTCTACATGTTGCTGGGCTGGATACAACTAGTGGTTGTAGGCGCACCAGTGGGGAATAGGCGTGACCCCGCTCTTCCTGTACTATGTATATTTGATTGTACCTCCAGCCAGGTCATCTTTGCAGCATATTCCGTTCCATGGCTTTGTTTTGTGGTCCCATGGGGGGGGGGGGGGTTGTTTCTGGAAGGGTATAAATGAAAGCCCACCAGTCTTCCTCATGACTGAAAAGTAGCATGAGCATATGTGGTTTGCTACAAAGCAGCCTGTGGTTTCATTGGCTAGGACTCACCTTCCCTAGAGGTGCCTTGCTGTTCGGTAGGTGAGCTTACACTCCAATGGCCATTGAAGTAAACCAAAGCCTCTAATTGTGTTTTGTTTCACACAGTGTTATAGGACTAACGCAGATGACACCATCATTTTTTTGTTATGTTTTATATATGTTGCTGGGCTGGATACATCTGGTGGTTGCAGCTGCCCCAGTGGGGGAATAGGCGCAACCCCGCTCTTCCTGTACTAATAATGCTTTTGGGTCTGGGTCTGATTGGTTGGGTGTCTGATTTGGTTTCTGTTACACATTTGTTTACAGTGGTTATCTCTGTCTTGTACTGTTTTTTCCAAGTTTATTCTGTTTAATTTCTGTGCTTCGGTTTTAAAAAAGTGGGAAAGAAATGCAAATTAGTGCTGCAACCAACAATTTATTTTATAAAATCAATTAGTTGGCCGTTTAATCGATTCATCAGAAAAAAAGGATATATTTTTAGTTTTGTTCCTTAAACACTGTAAAAATCATCCCCGCCCTCCTTTTTTCCTTCTGTAATTTCATACGTACACATGCAAACTGCGTAACTTGCGTACTTGTCACACACAACGGTATGCGAGCGCCTGATCAGAGTGATGGATTGATACTGCATGCGCAGTTTAAACCCATGTCTGCATTCAACCCAAAGGAACGCTGCTACGAGCACTCTGATAGACATGCAAATTAGGGATGCACTGATACCACTTTAAGGGCGAGTACAAGTACCGATACTTTTATTCAGGTACTCACCAATACAGATTACCGATACTTTAATGTCATGTGACTGCTTTCCAATAAATAATTTAGGATTTTTGCTGAAAGCCTGTCCAGTTTATGTTAATCCAGCGCTGGTTTCCGGGTATCGGGGGTGGTATCGTGCAAATGACAGTATCAGCACCGATACAAATACTAGTACCTGTATCAGTGCATCCCTAATGCAAATGATGGCAAAGAGGGAGAAAGTGGGGTGGTGGCATAGGAATCCAGTTCTACATAAGGGTAAAACACCAGCAGTACAGCTCACCCGCCCCCCCAGTGGCAGTACCCCAGGGTCCATGCAATAGAAACAAACTGATTAGGTCTAACATAACCCTAGAATGAAACCATACTGAGTAAAGCAACTGGCACATCTTCTGCAATCAGCTCCGAAGTAGCATCTGAGGTTATTAATGTCCAACTCGGACTGACATTGTGTGGTGCACAGATTAAAAATCGACCAACCGATAAGAATTAGTTTCATTATCGACTAGTTACTGCCCTAATGCAAATATTCTCCTCCAAACTTTTTTCATATAAATAGGGAAATTCAACAATTATCAAATGCTTCCTGGTTTTGATAAGAATCACTATTTGCAAATGCCATGGATTAATGCTAACTTCAACTGGGGGTATCGTTTTTTTGTTTGCCACTTTTACATTACTGGCCTGTTTGAGAATGCCTTGAGAAATACAGACATTTAGAGGGACATACAAAAAGGACTGAAAAGGCAGTTTTTGCCATTTATTATTTTTTTAGCACAAATATCTGTTTATTATATAGATAAGAACGGATGATATTCACTGTTGTAAACAATTGTAAAAATGTTGCTGCAAGTATGATTAACTTCAACTGTCCAGAGAGGGAAAAATAGAACAACAGGCAAAGCTGCTTAAAAGAACAGTAAACAATGGTACCATCCTTACATTCCTGTAAAAAGGAGTAACCTATTTTCCATTCACACGTGATTGAAGCTGCTTCGATGGCCCCACCATTCCCGAACCACTGGCACTCATGATCCTGCTATCTAGTAAAATTCCTCTCGTCTTCCTCAACCCCAATCCCTCTAGACTGTAAGCTCCTATGAGCAGGGCCCTCTACACCTCTTGTTTCCATCATATGTCCGTTTATTTCATTCCCTTTGGTTATTGTAAAGCGCTGCGGAAACTGTTGGCGCTATATAAATAAATAATAAACGTTCACAACAAGGCTGAATATATTTTGCAGACTTTAAAATGGCAGCAAATCACCACTAGACAACTTCAACTGAAACACCAGTGCCAACTACAGTGAAACGTATTCCAACTTCAGCAGAAATTACGACTTCAAAAGAAACTACAGTGAAAAGAACAGCAATTAAGGCCGGGGTCAGATGAGCGTTTTGAAGAGCAGAAGGAACGTCCCTGTGAGCGGGCGTTCCTTCCACTCGACGCCCGTCTGGCCACCTAGCTGAGCGCAGTTAGTGCACTCAGCGCTGCAAGGCTCGATCCTCCTATGGAGGATCACACTTTGCAGCTCCGTCAACGTGCATCCTAGGGCTTTGATGGAGGCCTGCTGCACGGACGCAGCACGGCCACTGTTGAGCGTGCGCAACAGCGTGTGGTCGGCCCCGTTGCAGCGTCACAATGCTGCGACTGACACCGGAAGCCACGTCAGTACGGGCGCACCTAGTGCGCTTGTCTGACACCGGCCTAAGATGGCCATTCTCTGAATAGTGAATTCATAGTTTGAACAATGGCACATAAAGTGTTGGGTGGAGCACTATTGAAATTTTGCAGCAATTCTGTTGAAAGCACTTGCGTTTACATATACATCTTGATATAAAGAATATAGGTAAAAGACTTGAGATGTCCCATACAGCAACATTAGAAGTTAAAATGCAGCTTACCTTTAACATGCTGTACTAATGACACAATGTAGTAGGTAAACATTTCTGGGGAGGTTTTGCTGGCAAAAGAAACCTTCAAGTGGTCAAAGATGGATCGGAATTCTTGCACTTTCTTGACTGAATGGACAAGTGTACTCGCTAGCAGCCGATCATTTGTCATGGATGACCACCTATGAACACCAGGCAAAATAGTTTAGATACAATTACTAACGATATGACTAGATAGCAAAGAAATCCAACACACAAACAATGAGGTTTACCTGTTATCTTCAAGTGGTACTGTAAGCATTTGGAATTTAACTTGAAGGTGATTCGACTCACTGACTGTCATTTTCATTCTCAGTGGACTCTCTTCCCTGAACATGGTTCTCTCTCTTCCATCAACATTCGGATATAAGAAACGAGTGTAATTAATTCGGTCTTTCATTTTAACTAAATTCCCCTGGTCTGGTGACTGACTGTCTCTCTTCCCCAATGACCTTTCTGCATTTTTGCCATCATGTCTGTGTTTATCTTTTGAAGCACTCTTATGTCCCTTACCATCTCTGTTTTTCTCTGCTTCATTTGGACCTTTCATCAAA
The DNA here is from genome assembly GCA_009667805.1 of Leptobrachium leishanense. Classification (NCBI taxonomy): domain Eukaryota; kingdom Metazoa; phylum Chordata; class Amphibia; order Anura; family Megophryidae; genus Leptobrachium; species Leptobrachium leishanense. The sequence goes on along the minus strand of CM019066.1, from coordinate 227,190,727 downwards.
ACCTTAGTTTTATATTTTGTGCCCTCGTCCTCCAAGTTCCAATGGGTTGTAGAAGATAAACGTTTGCCTTGACCTGCAAGTACAGCCTTTCTGAACTGCCTATAGTCCTCTGCTTCTTCAAGATCTTCAGTTTCTGAAATTGTTACAAACTGAGGTTTTGCATTTTCTTTTTCACGAAAAGAATCTGAAGTCTCCTGAACTTCCCAGACACAACCACTTTCCTTCTTTATTTTATCTGAACCCCTCCCCTTCTGGTTCTCTTTCTCCCTTGTGTTGACCTTTTCAATTGGGAACAACCTATTGTCTTCATCTGTATGCCTGTCAACAGTAGAGAAAAGGAAATCATGTACAGGACATTCCAATAATAAAATTTGAAATTAGCCTTTTCTCCCAGCATCAAAATAAAATTTAAGATGTTTTAGGGCGTCACAAAAGTTTGGTACATAAAACCAGATACAGTATTAAAACGTTATGTAAACCTGAAAATCTTAGCATAGTAGATCGCTGACAACAAAATCATGCTGTTTGGTATATATCCTTTCTGATATTATCACGTTAAAAGAGAAAAACCGATATGAATGCTTTGAGCATTAAATTTCTCCAACAATAAAAACAGCAATACAGGTTGGCGCCTGTTAACCAGAATTCTAAAATCTGAAAGTCTCAAAAAAACTGAGAGTTTCCTTTCAAAGAGATTACTTATCCTCCTCCTCTTTTCTCAGTGATCATCTGGCTCTGCAGCGTGTTCCACAGCATTGAGGAGGGGGACAAAATCCAGAAATCTCCAATATCCAAAATGCTTCTAGTCCAAATCATTTTCGGTACTAGGTGCTCAGTTTTAATTGTTGAAATTTCCTGGTTTAGGACAGAAAGTTTGAATTTTCATAAAGACTCAAAGCAAGCATGAAAGAAAGAAATGCAAACGCACGCCTCTATTAACCCTTTGCTGCCAGAAGGGTCATGTTTGGCAGTGGGACTTTAAAGCCAGAGGGCCGTACTAGTATGCTCCGCTTGCCAGGTGCTGCGGCGGGCCCCCCCTTTCGGCCAGTTGACGCGCCTCATTGGCTGCAGGGGGATGGCCCAAGTTCGGGCCATCCCACGACAGCCAACGGCACGCACCAACTGGTTAGCTGGATGAAGAAGGCCCACTGAAGTCAACAGGGTGTACTATGCCACCCCATAGCTTCAAGGCCCAACCGACGCAGGGATGACATAGTACACCCTGCAGCAGAAAAGGGTTAAAGGGACACTACCACTTACATAAACTGTAACTAGATTACTTGTGCATTACAAACAAAACCACCTTATAAAACACTTTTTTTTAAGCATGTAAAAAAGAAAAATCCTTTTTTTGGATCGGTTTCCATTTTCTGTATTTTTCCCCATGATGCAACATTTAACAAAAACCTGTAAAAAGTTTTACTTTGTCGCTGTGCGTTCTCATACAGTACTTACCAGTTAATGAGGTGGTGGGGGGGAATGTTTAGATAAGACTATGGTGTTCTCCAGGCTACTCCAGATAAGAAATGGCAGCTGAATGAGATAGGACAGGGAGTTTAAAAGACTTCTAATCTACCCCAAGGTGATGTCCTTTAGCCCTTTCACTGCTGAGTCATTTCACCTCTGTGTCCAGAGCTCATTTTTACAGTTTTGTGCTCATTGGGTTTAAGCATTATTTGAAGTCTTGTTATATTGTAGGACCCAGACGAATTATATATCATTTTTTGGCAGAATCATAATATATCATTATAAGTCATGTCCTGCCAGAATACTATAAAAAAATGACATTTTTTTAAAAAAAAAGAGTGAATTTCCATTCAAATTGCAATCAACTACAGTGTATAAAAATTATTTTTTTACTGAAGTTGCTCAGTTACTGAAAATACACGATTATAGCCAAGACGAAAAAAAAAAAAAATTCGTTCATGCAGCATCATTGTTCACATTATAATTGAAAAGTGAATAGTGTTAAATTTACAGTTAACCTGGTCATATTTGGGGGTCATTAGAAATCCCTGGGCAGCTAGAGGTTAATTCCCTAACTGACGTGATTGCGCACATGCACGATGATGTCAGTGTGTGACCAAGGAGGCTTGGCTGACAACTAAGATGCCAGCCACCTCCTGGACAAGTCCGTGATCTGGCCACCTGTGCAGCTGGGGGGGGGGATCCCCTTACTGACGTAATCAAGCCCATGCGCAATGATGTCATGGGCAGCCCCGGAGGCTGGCCTGACATCCAAGAGGTCAGCCACCTTAATGGAGAAGTCTGCGATCCGGCACCTAATCCCAGGCCTGGCACCTTAGGGGTTAAGAGACATTGCTGGAAGGGTCAGACTATGACCTTTCCAGCGATGCCTCTCTTATTTTGGTGGCCCATACCGAACAGGAAAGGAGTGCAAATCTCCCGACTTTGCCTGGGAGACCCCGAGAATGACATCATCATGTGCCACTGCAATGACTTCACTGCACCAGCAGGGGTCTCATGGGACAGGAAGTCAGACCACCCTTGAACACATTCCAGAGTGGCTGGGGTCTCCCACCTCACTGCGGAGACCCCATGACGTGTGGGAGATGTCCTCCACATGTAGCGGGGAATCCCCAGGATGTCCCCCAGCGAAGGGGGTTTAAATATATTAAAATTTTAATTTACAAACACCCTTAAGATATTCCATTACATTGAAACCTGTCGAATTGAAAAACCGAAAGTCAGGTAATTTCACAGAAATTTCAGTACAATTCAACAGTCTGTGAATAGACTGATAGTTTCCAATGGGACAATTTTGATGTCACCAAAATGGAGCAAATTGCACCGTACTTCAATGTCAAGTTGCATGTTTTTGGTGAATTGACAAGTCAACTTGAGATTGCCCCGAAAAGTGAAATTCACTGTTCCGTGCAATTCGGAGGTTAGTGAAAAACCCCTAAAAGGGAACGGTGGAACCACCCAAACACTCCATAAGAGCATCCAAGGATTTAGCATCCTCAGTTATGTCAAACAGCTTTACTAGGAGTCCCAGGGATCCAAGCAGCTTATCCTGGCACTTTTTGAAAGTGCGATCGATGGCAGATTTGGCTGACCTTCCATGCTTAGTGATTTCTGGAATTTGGAATCCACCAGCGGAGTAACACAGGATTTTCCTAATGAGGGGTGCGGGCACTTGGCACGAATTCTAATGCGAGTAGCTTTGCCCAAAGGACGTCTCATTCTATCAAGACACTTTTCCACATGTGGTTTGGAGGTCTATGCTGAGGATCGGGAGTGTGCTAGGTCCTAGGGATGCAACAGGGATCACAGATAACATCCACCACCCCAAAAGGTGGGGTTAGCTCCTGTGTCCTCCATTTCACAAATTTAGTCATATAGTGCGTGAAGCACCACTTCATAGTCCCCAGTAAACAGACCTGCAGGGTCATCAGCATATTTTTGGGGGGGCTAAGTGCCGGCATGTGGGATTCCAGGGCCCGTTTTAGAGGCAGGGGTCAGTAGCTGGCAAAGACATTGGTGTAGGGATGCCAAGCCCTCTAGTCCGGTGCTCAGATTTGTATGCTGACTTTTTGTACACCCCAGTGGGATGAAAGACTTCCACCAGGCTCATAGAAAGCCTTACCGCAGGCTAGGGGCCTGGAATGGAGACCGTCTGCAAGGCCTGAATGGCTGCCAATACGTCCTGCAGAGATTGCTGAAGGATGTGGACATAGTGGCCACATCCACCCAAACAGCAGATATAGTGCCCAGGATATTTGGGTCCCACTGGATTCGGGCTTTTGGGGGCCGCATCAGGCCTAGGAATGGAGACTGCAGCATGTTCATAGAGAGGCCAAGTGCAGGGAGCTGTCCCCGGAATTTGAGTCGTCCGATGGAGAAAGGACCTGTGTTTTGTCTCTGATACTGACATATTGCGACCGCTGCGATCAGAGACCTCAGACACAAAGAAAGCAGGGTCCCTTGAGAAGAACACATCACCCAGCTACGTGTGGATCGCTCCACGGCCGAATCTTCTAAACAGGAAAAAGAACTAGGTGCACAGCCAGCCGACAGGACAGGCAACACAGAGCAGAGAAAAATGGATTCTTATCTCAACCGTGGGGCAGCAAGAAAGAGGAAGAATTTCTGGGATGAACCTGTTAAATGGAAGGGGAGGGAGTCTTCGGACTTATCACTGTCAGTTTATGGAGTTTATTCACTTTTTTTTCTATTCAGCTATAATAATAAAGCAAGAAAGCATTGCAAATACTTGCCTCCGAGTCACTGCATTAAAATTAGACATCCACCTACCTTTTCAGAAGCTTTGTACTCTTGAGGTCCTGTTCTTCAGCCTCAGTGTATGAATAGCGAGAACAACCTTCGCTTGTATTGTTCTGGCCAGATACACCTTTTGTTGGACTCTTACAGGAAGGTTTATGTAATGGACTGTTCTGTGAGGGACTATACCGAGTTGAACCATTGCCACCAGACCCAGACCTATCTGGAGTGTGCGCATGGGAATGAGAATTCTGAGACGTGTCTTTGCTAGAATGGGCAACACTCCTAATCGGATCATCTGAACATGATGAACTTTGGCTTGGTGGAGAGGCTACAGGAGAAGAAGGGCTACAAGGTGATCTTGGGCTGTTCGCATAAGCAGACAGACCTGCCCAGACCTCACCATGAAGATCTAAATCTTTGGCAAGTTCATCTAAAGGTTCTGATGGATCAAAAGCTGCCTTCTGGTTGTCACAGGATTTACTATTCTGGGTGCTTTCTGCTATATTGCCGTCAGTTCTCTGTGGATTTTCATCCTGGGAGTTTCGAGATTTTGGTACTGGTGACCTACTAGAATGTGAGGAGGATCGTGAAGATGAAGACCTTGGTGAAGGAGAAGACCTGTAGGATCGGCTTCTAGACCTTTGTGTTGAAGTAGACCTCCTCTTTGGACTACGGGAACGGGAGCGGAAACGCCTTGGACTTTGTGAGTACATTCGGTTCCACATAGGTCTATAACCACCACGATAGTATCTTCTACCACCACCTTGATAGTAGCCTCTTACCCTTCCTCTGAACCCATAAGGACGTCTCATGCCTCTATGGCTTCTATAATCTCTGTGGAAATCTCTATTATAAACACGTTCTCTGCTGCGAGATCGGGAGTGTGTTCTTGACCTTGATCTGGAACTTGAAAGAGAATGAAATTAATGATGCGCATTTACTATTCTGTGGCAATTCTGTTGACAATTTAAGCATACATTTTGATGGTGAAGTGTGCTCAGAAACTTCCAGAATATATATTTAACTAAAATCAGGATGAAAACAATTATTTAAAAAATTCAAAACATTACATTAATGCCTTCACTAACAACTAGTTTTCCATAAACTGGACACAGTGGTTTTATGGAAAACACTGTTGCATTACTCACACTGAAAATATACTGTAGAATTCTTATATAGGTTCACACAGACAGTAGGAAGAGGGCTCCCTCTGCTAACCATAAAGTGTATACTTCAGCTCCAAGTTTCTTCTGAAAGAAAAACGTATCTCAAAGCTGTTCAGTTTCAGTGCATCACCTGCTATGGAGTTCAGGAGCACACTGTCAAGTCCAACTGCAAGCAAATTTATTTTGTAATAAATGAAAATCCTTTGCATTGCTCCAGATTATGACAGAGTTAATTCAAGCTCTGACTCTTGAAGGTGCTTGTGAAGATCACATTGACTCGATCATAGTAGCAGAGGGGGTTAAGCAGTATATATTGACCGTGTTTTCCTCAAATTTTTCTATGCATTCAGAATTTTAAATATACTTATAGTTATCTGATCCACCCCCTCTATTAACATTTTAGTGAGTTTAATCCATTGCCTACTTGGACATGACAATTTGCAGCATCCATGTGATGGGAAGGGCGGGACACTCAAGCGAACATTTGCCAATAAGCCAATTAAATTGCTATCGATGTGACCTAAGCACTGACCTAAGCTTTCTGGGAAGCACTTTTTCCCCCCTGCACAGAGAGCTGATTCAAGGAGGGGAAGGGGGCAGCGGTTTTCTTGGGAGAGTGTAGACAGATGTGGGTGTGGAGGGGGGCAGGCGACATTTTAGCAAAATGTTAAAACACTATCAGTTCTATTCAAAGAAAGGTGAAAAGCAGGAGAACTGGCAGGAGAATAGAAAAATCTAGACCAAATAGCCGATTAGGAAAGTGAGATAAATGGGAGAATTTTTCTGGTTTGGCTATTTTGACCTAGAATTTTCACTTTTCCACCTTTCTTTGAATAGACCTGTAAATCGAAAGAAATGAATAGTACCTTCTGCATAAAGCTATGTTTCCTTTAGGAAAGATTTCCTTCATGAATACATTTTGAGATACAAGCTGGAACAGGCAGTTTAATCCATTATGGAGGTTAGGAAGAGATGAGAATACATGTCTGAAACTTGACCTTGCACGATAAATTGGAACTCCGTGTTATAAATGCTAGTCACATCAAAGACCAGTTGGTCCAGGAAGTATTTTTCCCCAGAAACAAAGCAATGTTCTGCCGGTGTTTACTTGCTGTTAGAAATTACTTCAATTGTTAGCAACCTCTGTTTCAAAAGCGGATTTCTGTGAACAGGTAAAGAGTTCAAGAAATTAAGGTACTCTGTACTAAAAACTGTCTACTGCAGCCAGAGTTCATACATTTCTTAAACTTTTTACCTCTTTAGGCTAGCGTCAGACGAACGCAGTCATCACGTCCGTGTCGCCGCAGTTTAACGTCCGTCGTAGCATTGGATTTGTGATCAATAGAGACCAACACACGAAGTACGTGTGCACCGAAGTTCGCACGCACCACGCAGGTGGCAACGGATGCTATTTAGGCCTCGACATAAAAGCGCTACGACGGATGCCCAGAGTGCGCCGTGTCCGTGTAGCGACCTGTGTGCGTGTGATGACGCAACGTCAGACACAGTGCATTTGCAACGTCCATCACGTTAACATTCAGAAGTTTTTGGTCTGGCTGACTGTACCTGTATTTTAATTAAATTTGTTTCTACATCCGTAAAAAAAAAAAAAAAAAAAAAAAAAGGACCGTGTGGTGTCTACAGTATCTTCCGTCCGTCCGTACGTCCATTATGCACGCACGCAGAGTGTTCTCATCTATGTACAATGTATAGGTTTAGTATTTTGGAGGTATTGTGGTTCTCATCTGTTCTGGTTTTCACATCTAATTTTTACCAAGGTCTGACAAGAAAAAAACACAACCCAAAAAAACAGAATCACTACCCTGGGATCATGGGCAGAATTTTTAAATCTGCCAACCAGTCCTTTTGTGAATAAGTAGCGTTTACTTCTGTCATCTTTTTCAGCTCATTCAGGCAAACTGTTAACCCTGTGCTCCTGTCCCCATTTTGAAGTCATGTTTTATTGCAGGACCCAGACAAATTATATATCCTTATTTTCAGCAGACTCGCAGATTCAAAAGATATTATATGTATACGTCATGTCCTTTCAGAATGCTAGACAAAAAAAAAAAAAGTCTACACCTTGTAATTCCCCCCCCCCCCTCACAGTTTATCATCCAGACCTTTGTGGTTATACAGTCAGGTACAGAAATATTGGGACACCGACACCATTCTAACATCTTTGGCTCTTTACACCACCACAATGGAGTTGGAATGAAACAAACACAATGTGCTTTAACTGCAGACTGTCAGCTTTAATTTGAGGGTATGTACACCCAACTCAGGTGAACGGTGTAGGACTTACAGCAGTTTGCAGATGTGACTCCCACTTATTAAGGGACCAAAGGTAATGGGACAATTGGCTTCTCAGCTGTTCCATGGCCAGGTCTGTGATATTCCCTCATTACCCCAATTACAATGTGCAGATAAAAGGCCCAGAGTTCATTTCAAGTGTGCTATTTGCATTTGGAATCTGTTGTCAACTCTCAAGATGACATCCAAAGAGCTGTCACTATCAGTGAAGCAAGCCATCATTAGGCTGAAGAAACAAAACAAACCCATCAGAGAAATAGCAAGAACATTAGGCATGGCCAAAACAACTGTTTGGAACATTCTCAAAAAGAAGGAACGCACCAGTGAGCTCAGCAACACCAAAAGACCCAGGAGAGCACGGAAAACAACTGTGGTGGATGACCGAAGAATTCTTTCCCTGGTGAAGAAAACACCCTTCACAACAGTTGGCCAGATGAACACTCTCCAGGAGGTAGGTGTATGTGTGTCAAAGTCAACAATCAAGAGAAGAATTCACCAGAGTGAATACAGAGGGTTCACCACAAGATGTAAACCATTGGTAAGCCTCAAAAACAGGAAGACCAGATTAGAGTTTGCCATACAACACCTAACAAAGCCTTCACAGTTCTGCAACAAGAGCCTATGGACAGATGAGACCAAGATCAACTTGTACCAGAGTGATGGGAAGAGTATGGAGAAGGAAAGGAACTGCTCATGATCCTAAGCATACCACCTCATCAGTGAAGCATGGTGGTGGTAGTGTCATGGCGTGGGCATATATGGCTGCCAATGAAACTGGTTCTCTTTAGGGTTGCACCGATACCGATACTGGGTACTGCAGGAGTACTTGGTACTCGTGCAGTACCCCCCGATATTTTTACTGATACCGGAAGCCGGCATTGAGCCGGCTTGCCGGCATCCAAGGGGCTGCGGCGGCTGTCCGAATGCTCTATCGGCATTCGGACAGCCGCCCCTGGAGCTGCTTACACAATAGTTACCTTCCTGGGCGCCGCCGAGAATGTCTCCGCGCGTGCGCTCGTTGGTCCCACGTGGTCGTGGCTGGGGTCCTTCCAACGAGCGCGCGCGGGGAAACTTTCCCAGCGTCGCCCAGGAAGGTAAGTATCGTCGCGGAGAGCAGCTGCAGGGCCTGTCTGAATGCTCTATCTGCATTCGGACAGGCCCTGCAGCTGCTCACTGTGTACATACTTACCTTCCTGGGCGCCGCCGGGAAAGTTTCCGCGCGCGCGCTCGTTGGAAGGACCCCAGCCGTGATCACATGGTCCCACGTGGTCGTGGCTGGGGTCCTTCCATGTGATCACGGCTGGGGTCCTTCCAACGAGCGCGCGGAAACTTTCCCGGCGGCGCCCAGGAAGGTAAGTATGTACACAGTGAGCAGCTGCAGGGCCTGTCCGAATGCAGATAGAGCATTCAGACAGGCCCTGCAGCTGCTCTCCGCGACGATACTTACCTTCCTGGGCGACGCTGGGAAAGTTTCCCCGCGCGCGCTCGTTGGAAGGACCCCAGCCGTGATCACATGGTCCCACGTGGTCGCGGCTGGGGTCCTTCCAACGAACGCACGTGCGGAGACATTCCCGGCGGCGCCCAGGAAGGTAAGTATCGTTGCGGGGGGGGGGGGGAATCCATGAGCTGGGGGGCATACCCATGTGTGAGCTGTGGGGGCATATGTGTGAGCTGTGGGGGCATATGTGTGAGCTGTGGGGGCATATCCGTGAGCGAGCTGTGGGGGCATATCCGTGAGCGAGCTGTGGGGCATATCCGTGAGCGAGCTGTGGCGGCATATCCGTGAGCGAGCTGTGGCGGCATATCCGTGAGCGAGCTGTGGCGGCATATCCGTGAGCGAGCTGTGGGGGCATATCCGTGAGCGAGCTGTGGGGGCATATCCGTGAGCGAGCTGTGGGGGCATATCCGTGAGCGAGCTGTGGGGGCATATCCGTGAGCGAGCTGTGGGGGCATATCCGTGAGCGAGCTGTGGGGGCATATCCGTGAGCGAGCTGTGGGGGCATATCCATGTGTGAGCTGTGGGGCATATCCATGTGTGAGCTGTGGGGCATATCCATGTGTGAGCTGTGGGGCATATCCATGTGTGAGCTGGGGCATATCCATGTGTGAGCTGGGGCATATCCATGTGTGAGCTGGGGCATATCCATGTGTGAGCTGGGGCATATACATGTGTGAGCTGGGGCATATCCATGTGTGAGCTGGGGCATATCCATGTGTGAGCTGGGGCATATCCATGTGTGAGCTGGGGCACATCCATGTGTGAGCTGGGGGCACATCCATGTGGGAGCTGGGGGCACATCCATGTGTGAGCTGGGGGCACATCCATGTGTGAGCTGGGGGGGCAAATCCATGTGTGAGCTGGGGGGGCAAATCCATGTGTGAGCTGGGGCAATATCCATGAGCTGGGGGAATATCCATGAGCTGGGGGAATATCCATGAGCTGGGGGAATATCCATGAGCTGGGGGGCATATCCATGAGTGAGCTTGGGCAAATCCATGTGAGAGCTGGGGCAAATCCATGTGAGAGCTGGGGCATATCCATGTGTGAGCTGGGGCATATCCATGTGTGAGCTGGGGCATATCCATGTGTGAGCTGGGGCATATCCATGTGTGAGCTGGGGCATATCCATGTGTGAGCTGGGGCATATCCATGTGTGAGCTGGGGCATATCCATGTGTGAGCTGGGGCATATCCATGTGTGAGCTGGGGCATATCCATGTGTGAGCTGGGGCATATCCATGTGTGAGCTGGGGCATATCCATGTGTGAGCTGGGGCATATCCATGTGTGAGCTGGGGCATATCCATGTGTGAGCTGGGGCATATCCATGTGTGAGCTGGGGCATATCCATGTGTGAGCTGGGGGCACATCCATGTGTGAGCTGGGGGCACATCCATGTGTGAGCTGGGGGCACATCCATGTGTGAGCTGGGGGGGCAAATCCATGTGTGAGCTGGGGGGCACATCCATGTGTGAGCTGGGGGCACATCCATGTGTGAGCTGGGGGCACATCCATGTGTGAGCTGGGGGGGCAAATCCATGTGTGAGCTGGGGGGGCAAATCCATGTGTGAGCTGGGGGGGCAAATCCATGTGTGAGCTGGGGCAATATCCATGAGCTGGGGGAATATCCATGAGCTGGGGGAATATCCATGAGCTGGGGGAATATCCATGAGCTGGGGGAATATCCATGAGCTGGGGGAATATCCATGAGTGAGCTTGGGCAAATCCATGTGAGAGCTGGGGCAAATCCATGTGAGAGCTGGGGCAAATCCATGTGAGAGCTGGGGCAAATCCATGTGAGAGCTGGGGCAAATCCATGTGAGAGCTGGGGCAAATCCATGTGAGAGCTGGGGCAAATCCATGTGAGAGCTGGGGAAATATCCATGTGTGAGCTGGGGAAATATCCATGTGTGAGCTGGGGAAATATCCATGTGTGAGCTGGGGCAATATCCATGTGTGAGCTGGGGCATATCCATGTGTGAGCTGGGGCATATCCATGTGTGAGCTGGGGCATATCCATGTGTGAGCTGGGGCATATCCATGTGTGAGCTGGGGCATATCCATGTGTGAGCTGGGGCATATCCATGTGTGAGCTGGGGCATATCCATGTGTGAGCTGGGGCATATACATGTGTGAGCTGGGGCATATACATGTGTGAGCTGGGGCATATACATGTGTGAGCTGGGGCATATCCATGTGTGAGCTGGGGCATATCCATGTGTGAGCTGGGGCATATCCATGTGTGAGCTGGGGCATATCCATGTGTGAGCTGGGGCATATCCATGTGTGAGCTGGGGCATATCCATGTGTGAGCTGGGGGCACATCCATGTGTGAGCTGGGGGCACATCCATGTGTGAGCTGGGGGCACATCCATGTGTGAGCTGGGGGCACATCCATGTGTGAGCTGGGGGCACATCCATGTGTGAGCTGGGGCACATCCATGTGTGAGCTGGGGGCACATCCATGTGTGAGCTGGGGGCACATCCATGTGTGAGCTGGGGGCACATCCATGTGTGAGCTGGGGGCATATCCATGTCTGAGCTGGGGGCATATCCATGTGTGAGCATGTGTGAGCTGGGGCATATCCATGTGTGAGCTGGGGGCATATCCATGTGTGAGCTGGGGGCATATCCATGAGCGGGGGGATATATACATGTGAGCTGGGGGCATTTTTATATGGTCTGTTCTTATTGGAAAGCGTCACATGACATTAAAGAAAAGTATCGGTACTCGGTATCGGTGAGTACTTTTAAAAAGTATCGGTACTCGGTCTTAAAAAAGTGGTATCGGTGCATCCCTAGTTCTCTTGTATTTATTGATGATGTGACTGCTGACAAAAGCAGCAGGATGAATTCTGAAGTGTTTCGGGCAATAGTATCTGCTCACATTCAGCTAAATGCTGCAGACGTCATTGGACGGCGCTTCACAGTGCAGATGGACAATGACCCAAAGCATACTGCAAAAGCAACCAAAGAGTTTTTGAAGGGACAGAAGTGGAATGTTATGCAATGGCCAAGTCAATCACCTGACCTGAATCCCATTGAGCATGCATTTCACTTGCTGAAGACAAAACTGAAGGGAAAATGCCCCAAGAACAAGCAGGAACTGAAGACAGTTGCAGTAGAGGCCTGGCAGAGCATCACCAGGGATGAAACCCAGCGTCTGGTGATGTCTATGCGTTCCAGACTTCAGGCTGTGATTGACTGCAAAGGATTTGCAACCAAGTATTAAGAAGGGAAAGTTTGATTTATGATTATTATGCTGTCCTATTACCTTTGGTCCCTTAACAATTGGGAGGCACATCTGCAAACTGCTGTAAGTCCTACACCGTTCACCTGAGTTGGATGTACATACCCTCAAATTAAAGCTGACAGTCTGCAGTTAAAGCACATTGTGTTTGTTTCATTCCAACTCCATTGTGGTGGTGTATAGAGCCAAAGATATTAAAATTGTGGCGTCGATGTCCCAATATTTCTGGACCTGACTGTATATTGTATGTGATACTCATTAAAAATTATAAATGGGAACCAGTTACTGCATTTTTATAAGTAAATACGCAATTTTAACTAAAACTGGAAAAAAAATAATAATTTTGCCGCATTAGAAGTTATTCAATGAGCACTGAAATAATGATGCGCTTTGCTTATGCCGCTGGAAAAAGCCAACCAGCGGCCGAACAGGGACATCCAAAAAAAAAAAAAAAAAAAAACACGTATATAAAAAGGTCCTATGAGTAACAATAAAAGAGATCTGTTGTAGAATAAATAGAAGAAACGGAAAAGGTTTCACAAATTATTTTTTTAAAAAAAAGACTTTCTGCAAAAGGTTGAATAGCAAAAGTATGAAGAAAAAAGAAAGAATTTTTGATTTGAAACCTATGGGATTTGCCTGTTCAAATAAAACCATCGACAATCTGGGCACTTCGCCAACTTTTCCCTGCTGTTCGGCTTTCTCTGAATAGATTAACCATTACTTCTCTATGGGGAATTTCACAATTGCCGAATTGCACTGTATTTTGCGAATTGACAGCTTTTTCTGTAATGGATTTTATATCTAAAATTATAAGTAATTGAAATATGCAATTCATTGCCATCTGTCCCAAATCTCATTTCTCCATGTGTCTGCTAATTCTTGTTTCTTCTTCACTGGTTTATCCCTGTATGCAAATTCTTTAAACCTGTTCCAGATAACATTCCAATGACATCTATGGGCATCACTATAGAAAAAAAAAATCTGTATATGTCAACTGTGTCCACATGGCGATTTCTGATTGGTCAGGATATCGCCTCCTCCAGTTTGCATGTAAGGGTATAAATACTTCTATGTTCTTGTATAGAATTTGAATGAACAGCATATAGAAGCTGAGTGTCTTATTCATTCCCGAGCAGGCTTCTCAATGCCTCTGCATGAGGGACCATTCAACAGAGATAGGGAGAGAGACCCTAGCAATTTCAATAACCAAATTGCCACGAAATTGCACTGTAGGGGGGAATTCACCGTTCACTGCAATTCAGTGGCCAATTCGGCTCTTTGAATAGCCCCTATTGTGTTTTATGAATAACTAGCTTTTGACCGCGACTTCGCAGGAGTGGGATTTGTTACAATTGGTTTTGAAACGAAACATGAATTATTTTTTTTCCCAAACTGTACGAAATATTATTTTACAGGTTGAGGTCTTAAAGTAATGTGTAATGTTGGGAGGTATGTGTGTATGTAAGGGAGCTGCAAAGGGTAATCGGAGTGGAGAAAATGCATATGTCATAGGACAGATGATGGGATAGGCTTCCAGAATGGGAGATGGGCTTTAGAAATGTGTGATGGCTAATCTAGAGTCCCTGTTTGATGTAAAAAAAAAAAATTGGCGTTTTTGCTCGTTTCACCTGGATGCAGAGAGGCAGTATCGGTGGGGTTGCAGGGCATTTACCTCAGTTCCATGCTGTGCCCAGTCCACTTAGAGGAGCGCTGGCTTGAGAGGCCACTAAAATAATTTGCTATCCAACACCTTCATGTTGGCTGGCTGACTCCAGAGGAATGCAAACTTATAAAGTGCAGTGGCTGAAGGGTCCCTCAGGGAGACGCTGATTGAGGCAGCACTGCAGACAATTAACCATTTTGAGGCCAGCTCAACCTGCTGTCCCTGGACCCATGGCTTTGCAGTTCATGGCAGAAAGCATGCAGGCACGATCTCCTGTCACCGATTATGACGACTGTGCCCTGCATTAAAATGCTGTGTCTGGATTATGTGCGATCTTCCTTCCTCTGTGGCTGCTCCTCCTCGGTATTCCCTGCTTATCTGAGTAGTAACTTTCCTAGTGGACACTGTTTTTCAGCTGGCGGGCTGTGTTATACTTACTGTCAGATGGGCACTTTTTAACCGGCTTTCAGACTTCAGACACACACTCTTCATTGGCCAGAGCTGCCCAGTCTCTATTTCCCAGAATTCTCCCATTAAATCAGCAGTCGGGAAAAGGAGGGAGCGAGCCAGCAGCTCCTTCCCACACAGCGTGTCACTGGGGTCTGATTCAAACACCAGCCAGACGCCCCGGCATATAATGCAAAGTTGTTTGCACATCGCTGATGCCAATCTCTACAATGTGCCCTTTGCTAGCCCACCGGACAAAGCCTTATAATAGCTGTTCGGTGGCTCAAAGAGGCTGCCCCGGGAGTCGGGCAATATGAATTACCCATTCTTGAACATCCAATCTGGCTGCAGGGAGAGGAAAAATGGCCTAAAAAGGAAGGCTCTTGCGATCCATACTCTCATTGCTCATCAATATATGCAGACAGATGAGTTACAATTACAATAAATCTATTTTGTTTGTAGTTTGAGAGGAAATTACTCAACATTTTACTGTTCAATGTGTCGCACATGTACAGAGTTGAAATCCATATCAAAGGAGTGAAATTCGTTTGGAGCATGACCAAGTCACTTCAAATGGTTTAAAGATATAAGGTCTCTTCCATTTGAGTGTCATAGCCAAGAAACTAGGGTGAGAATGGGAGGCACGCAAGGCAAAAAGCAATGCTGGCCTAGGAACCAAAAGGCAAGAAAAGTAAAGCCTCACCCAAAATATTTCTAAGACAAAGCAAAAGCGGGTGCCAATTCATAAGGAAAAGGAAATTTGGGGGAGACAGTTACATCACTGTAATACATATTTAGCGTCATGCCTGTCTTGAGAAACAGATTAAGGCAAACATCTAGTAAGTAATGGAGATGGGGGGGGGGGGTTAAAACATGTCTGCTTACCTGTATCTTTTTTTCCTTGAATGTGATCTTGAACGCGAGGATGATGGAGATCGAGATTTTGACCTCGAAGAATGAGATCTTGTGTTTGATCTACCCATTTTCAATGGTTTACTTTTTCTTTCTTAGAACGGAAATCTGCAAATAATTTTACAGTAAAACATAAGCAATAGATGACAGATATTCTTTTCCCCTGAAAACAAGTGCAGCTGACTGTAGTGAGTAAACCGGAAAAAGATGTCCCCCTATATTTTTTGCAATGATGAACTCCGTAATACATTTTACTTATTTCAATTAAACAGTAAGGGCAGTATTCCAAAGTTGGTGCTAACTTAACCAGAGCTGTTGTAAACTTACCAGAGCCATTATAGTCTATGGAGGTTTTAAATTTACAGCAGCTCTGGTTAAGTTAGCACCAGCTTTGTAATACTGCCCTAATGGATTAAAAAGAACCAGCTGTGGTCCTTTGTGTCTCCTATAGAGAAGGGTTGGTGCTGAATGAAGGAGGAGGAGCTGGGATTGTCTACCCAATTATTTTAAGAGTATCCCTTTCATTCACTGGGGCCAGATGCTGCTAACAACAGGTGTCCAATTATTTTTTTATTTTAGGTGATTTTACTTAGCGAACGCAGCTCCCCCTCTTCAGCTCAGAGGCTTGCACACTTTACTAACGCAAGTTCTGTATAGCGCCTGCGCTCTCAACATTTTACTGTTCAATGTATCGCACATGTACAGAGTTGAAATCCACATCAAAAGGAGTGAAATTCAATGATGGAACGGAGGCGGGCACAGAATGATGTGTGTAGAATTGATCCATCGGCTACCACTCTGAGAATGCAAGTTATCGCGGTGATTTTACTCGCCATCCTGAACACCTAAAACATTAAACACTGGTTAATAGGAATGCACGGATACCACTTTTTTAGAACAGAGTACAAGTACCGATACATTTATTTAAAGTCATGTGACCACTTTCCAATAATTTAGGATGTTGCTGAAAAGCTGTCCAGTTTATGTTAATATATAAATGAATGGCTAGACACCCCATTTACACACTGTACAGCCTGCGCGCGAACACACACAAAACACACTCAGTATAACCGCTCAGACCTCATATAAGTATACCCACGCAGATACATGTATACAGACCTCAGACCAGATATACAGGCCCAAGACCAGATGCAGACCTCCAGGCAGACACTGGGGCAGCTGGTCGGATGCATTAAAAGCATTTGGCCAGCGTTCCCCTCCGGCTGGCCACGTTACCAAGCGGTCGTAGGGCAGTGACACGCCGTGATGTGCTCCTGCGAGATCGCGGCAGGAGGTAGCGTCAAGCCTCCACACCCTGGCGGCCGCTCGTTTACTCGGCCGGCCAGTGGGGAACGCTGGCCAAATGCTTTTAATGCGTTCGGCCAGCCCCGCGGATATCGGCAAGCTGGCCCAGTGCTGGCTTCCGGGTATCGGGGCATTTGCATGAGTTCAAAGTACTCGTGCAAATGATGGTATCGGCACATCCCTAATGGACAAATACTGCTGGAAAGGTCACAGTATGACCTTTCCGTCAATGCCTTTATTTAACCCCTTATGCGCCAGGCCACGATCCGGCACCAATGGGCACCGAATAACAGCCTATTTCCAGGGGGGCTGCCATCTTAAATGCCAGCCCCACCTCCAGGTCCCCCCTCATCAACCGACATCATCGCGCATGGCACGATGACATCAGTTAGCTGGGTAAGCCCTAGCTGCCCAGGGATTTCCTAAGGAAATCTTTTGGTAGACATTGGGGGTTTAACGACCCCCCTTATCTCCCAAATCAGTGGCAGCTAGAGGGTCGTGTTTGGTATCTTTATTTATATTATCTATATTTTTTACTTTATTAATGCAGCACTATTGTTCACTTTTCAATCATAATGTGAACAATAGTGCTGCACAAATGGAAAAAAAAAAATCCCCCAAAAGCGAGTATTTACAAGTTCCCATTTCTATTTTTTTTTTATTTTTTTTTAAATTTAAAAGTGTACGCCATAGAATATATAACCGTAAAGGCTCGGATGATAAAACGTGGAAAAATTGCTTTACTGTAGATGATTGAAATTTTAATGGAAATTCACTTTTTTTTTTAAAAAAATTGTAACATTCTGGCAGGTCATGACGTATACATAGAATAATGATATATTATGAATCTGCTGGGGAAAAAAAAATGGGTACATAATTTGTCTGGGTCATACAACAAGACGTGACTTCAAATCGCGTTTAAACATGATGCACAAAAACGGTCCAAATGCTGAAATTGTAAAATTGCCCGTCTTTAAAGGGGTTAAGCATCATCACCATTGCAACAAGCTTCCAAGAAAAGAGCACCCAAGGAGAACTGTATCAGACATCAATGGCGACTGGTCTCCATGCACCAGTTTTTTCAATGGACTATGGATACAGCAAAGGAAAACCGAGCTGGAGTGATTGTCATATGGACACTTTTTATTTGGTTTTTCATTTTGCCATCACCTGGCCACTACTTTGGGACACTTCTTTCATGTTCTTTCTTAACAAATTCATCTTTTTAATGTCTAACTCCACTTTATGCAGCAACCTTTTCTGTGAATAAGCCTCGTACTTTCTACATGATCATCTTGTCCTCCCATTTTGTTTTCAGTTCTCTCCACTCATGGAAACCCTTCTTGCATACTACCTTTAGACAGATTGTTATACAGGTCGTGCAATACTTATCCAGAAGACTCCAAAACCCCGCATTAGGGATGCACCGATATCGGTGCGGATACTGCCATTTGCATGAATACTTGGCACTCATGCAAATATCCCGATACTGGAAGCCAGCGCTGGGCCAGCTTGCCGGTATTCGCATGGGCTGGGGAAGCAGGCCGAATGCATTAAAAGCATTTGGCCAGCGTTTCCCTCCAGCTGGCCAGGTTACCGAGCGGCCGCTGGGCTGTGACTGTGCCTCCAGCCAAGATCTTGAGGGAGCCACGAGATCTCGGCTGGAGGCAGCGCCACAGCCAGGTGTTTTGCCCAGCACACCAGCGGCCGCGAGCTCTCGCGGGAGCACGTCACTGCTTTGCAGGCGCTCAGTCACGCAATCAGCCGGAGGGGGAATGCTGGCCAAATGATTTTAATGTATCCAGCGTCTGGCTTTGGGTATGTCTTTTTCTGAGGTCTGTGTACATGGATCTGGTCTGGGGTCTGTATATATATGTCTGAGTGTGTATATCTGGTCTGAGGTCTGCAAGTATACATGTATCTGCGTGGGTATACATATATGAGGTCTGAGCGGTTATACATATAGTTGCGGTGTCTGTGTGTGGTCAGGGTTTGTGCAGGGGGTAAATGGGGTTTCTGGCCATACATTTCAATATTAACATAAACAGGACAGACTTTCAGTAACATCCTAAATTTTTTATTGGAAAGCGGTCACATGACTTAATTAAAAGTCTCGGTATCGGTGAGTACTTGAAAAAAGTATCGGTACTTGTACGTGGTCCTAAAAAAGTGGTATCGGTGCATCCCTACCCCGTATGTTTGCCCTTAAGGCTGGTCATCCACTGGGTCCGTAGTCGTACGACAGACTTAGTCGTCAGACTACGGACAACCTAGGTCGTACGACTACGGTCATCCACTGCAAGCGACTATGGATGACCCAGTTCGGACATTTCTGAACAATATTTATTTGTGGGAAAAATGCAGAATAGAATATATCAAAATAGAAGTTTCAATGTTAACATGTGCCTAAATATACACTTGGCACATAAGAGGTTATGGCACAGCTGCAAAAGTGCCCGAGTAGGTTTCCTCTACCCTCAAAATAAGATTATCAAACGGGGCTAGTCATATCTGTCTCCCCTTATACAATAAAAAGGAGTTATTCAGAGAGTACCGAAATTTCATTGCCCTCTCGTTCAGTATGCCGCACCTGCAGTGAATTCAGCATTCACCGCAGGGTCCCCGAAGTGCAAAAGAATCCGCTAAACGCCGCTGACATGCCAAATGCAGCCAGAAAACACTGATCAGTTGCCGACTGAGAGGGGGGGGGGGCAAATTTTTTAAATGACGTTTAAAACAATATAAAATGCATTGAAGTCTGTTACAGAATAAAAAAAACCATTTAAAATATATATCTCAAATTTCGTAACAATAACAACTTTTTGCTGCAGATGAAAATAAACGGTTTAATAAAAACGGCATTATTTTTTTTTTACATTCAAACCAATGGGATTCGCCTGTTTGAACCTGTCCAACTGAAGCACTGAAAATCTGGGCACTTTGCAAACATGTCGGCGTTCTCTGAAAAGATTAACCATTACATCTCTATGGGAAATTTTACTGCCGACAGTCGCCAAATTGCACTGTATTTTGCTGGCAATTCGCCAATATTTGATAAAATTGCCAGCTTCTGAATAGCCAAAAAAAATTTAGGTGAAATTACAGTGGCATTCACCATTTCGGTGTAATTAGGTGGCAAGTTCGGCTCCTATTAACCCCTTAGTGACCGGGCGGTTTTACGAAAATCCGTCCTTTAGTGCCCGCTGCTGTTTTTACGTTTCTGCGCTGTTAGTGTTTAGGTCAAATTTTCCTCTTAGGCTGGGGTCAGACGAACGCAGTGCGAACGCGCGCGCAGCCGCACTTTATCACTGCCGTAGTAGCAGCAAATGACGGGCAATATACGAAGTACGCAACGCAACGCAAGCGGCAAACAAACGCATTTTTTCAAGAACGTGATATGGCTAGTACTGACGTACAGAGTGCGCTGCGTCCGCTAGCAGCGTGTGTGTGTGATTAGGAGACGTCAGACGCTGCTAATGTCCGGCCAACATAACGTCCAGACGCAAAAAGGGTTTTATTGATGATCCGTACAAAATCACGGACGAAAATGCACATCGTATGCCCGCTATTGCGTATTCCATGAAAAAATACGTCCATTCGTTCGAACGCACCTTTTCACGGACGACGCGAAAAATGCGTTCGTCTGACCCTAGCCTTACTCGTTTATGCAACCCACACATATTATACACCGTTTTCCCCACCATTAAATGGACTTTCTAAAAATACCATTATTTCCATCATATCCTATAAAATACTATAAATAAAAAAAAAAGAAAAATACGATGAAAAAACAAAATGGTAAAGACACACTTTTTCATAATCTAGTCCCCAAAATCTACAACCACTAAAAAAAAATAAAAAAAATACCCCGGCTAAGGCTAGCGTCAGACAAAGGCAGTCATCACGTCCGTGTCGCTGCACAGTTTAACGTCCCTCATAGCATTGATTTGTGATCAATAGAGACCAACACACGAAGTACGTGCGCACCCACCACGCAGGTGGCAACAGATGCCATTTAGGCCTCAACGTAAAAGCGCTATGACGGACGCCCAGAGTGCACCGCATCCGCGTAGCGGCCTGTGTGCATGACGACGCATCGCATTTGCAACGCCCGTCACGTTGACACTCAGAAGGTTTATTGGTCTGGCTGACTGTACCGGTCTTTTAAATTTTAATTCCCATATTTCCCTATATTATATTTCCCTATATTTCTCCTAATTAATTAAACTCCTCCAGACAAAATTAAAAAAAATATATATATTATTATTTTACACCAATCCTGGTCATGTTTGGTATCATTGGATCAATCCTTTCCAATGATGTCAAACATGACCCTCTGGCTGCCATGGATCGGGAGATAAAAGGGATCCTCCTATCTCCACTTGGCAGCCATGGATCGGGAGATAAAAAGGGATCCAAAGGATCCTCCCATCTCCACTTGGCAGCTAGGGGGTTATCTGGCCCACTGACATCCTCACACATATGGTGAGGGTGTCAGTGGGTGGGGTGAACTGGAGGCTTGGCTGACATCCAAGATGTCAGCCACCTCCAGGTTTAAATCGCAATCCGGCAGCGAATTGGATAAATTTATACACCACAGAAAAGGGGAGACTCTCCTCTTTCCAGCAGAGCAATTTTTTTTGTTTCTAGCCCTAATGGATGGGGAGATGGAGGGGGGCCTCCTTTGGTGCCCTCTCCTTCCTGGATTTTACTGCAGGCACCGGTGGGTGTCTGCCGATGATATCATCACGCAGTGTGATGACATCGTCGTGCCTGCTGGCCCCCCGGAAACTGGGCTTCTAGCCTGCCAGAACGCTGCGGGAGCCGGCGAGGGAGGTAAGTATCGGGCAGGAGGGGGGTTACTATGTACGTCTGCGGGTCTAAGTGAGACCCGTGGGCGTGACGTACATGGTACGTCAGCGGTCGGGAAGGGGTTAAATAACCCCTTAAAATATCCTTTTTCAGCTTCTCAGAATCCATACTGTGATAGATATTGAAACCAGGTCATCGGACTTCGGCTGATAAATCCTATTCAAATGAGAGAGGTCGCAAGTCTAATGTAGTCGTCTGATGGAAGTCCAATGGACGAGAATGGAATCTCTGTGTTGTGGGATTAGTCGTACGACTACGGACCCAGTGGACTACCAGCCTAATACTTGGGTGGATGCTGTCAGTATCTACTCTTTTTATTTTTTCTAACTTTAGGAGAAAATAACCTTTCTCCCTAACCAGGCCCTGCTCTTCACAATGAGCTAAAGGCTTCTAGCAGCATGCCACCAATGATGATGAACAGCGGAACTTGGGTGGGGGGGGTTAACTCAAAATTCTCCATTATTTCTGGCGAGAAAAAAAAAAGGTACACATTTGGGAGTAATTTCCCATCAATGAGCCCAGCTTTCACTGAGCACAACAGCCACAAAAAAATTTTATTCTACGGTTTCTTTCGCCCCAGTCACCACGTACCTTTGGCTGCCGCGGGACACAGCCAATGATGCATGCTACGCGTCAGCTGCATAGGCGGGCCAGAGAAGGGACCTGCTGCAGCAGCCGGCAAGCAGGACTTTAAAGCCCCGCCGCCAGGGGCAAAAATCCACCTGGCGGCAAAGGGTTAATGAGCCTTTTTTTACTGTGAAAAAGACCTAAGCTGGTCAGAGAACAAACCTTTCTTGATACACTCTACATGCTGTGTACACCAAGCTTTGGTGGTATATGGATACCTGGGGAGCATTACACTGGGTACCTGGGCAGTCCTCATACTCAGCGCCAATGGGGGGGGGGTCCCCAGTCGGGGGTACAAGAATCCCTCGTCGTAACAAGTGATATTTCCAGTCCTCTTTAGCCGTGCAGACCAGAGCTGAAACAACTAAATCGATAATTATAGTTGACAACTATTTTCTTTATCGATTAATCAGTTGTCAAATCGATTTGTGTATTGCACACACTGTTCAGAGTCAGACCGAGTTAAATGTTAAAACCTCATACGTTGCTTCACTCGGTATGATTTAGTTCTACGATCATGTCAGACAAAACCAGTTTGGTTTTATTCAGTTTACAACTGTAGCAGCACTATAGCCTAAACCCTGGGATACTGCCACTGGATATGGCGGCTGTACCACTGGTGTTTTATCCTTACTTGAAGCTGGAGTCCTGTGCCACCACCCCCAACTTGCCTGCCACCACCTCTTTGGTCTGGTGCTGCCATTCTCTCCCTTTAGTTTAGTCCCTTCCCACAACTCTCTCCCACACTCAGGTCCAGCCTTTTACCCAAACCCACTCGGGTCAAGTCCCTTATCGAAACTCACTCCCACCTCCAGATCCCCCTCCCGCTCAGTTTGTTCATGAAAACTATTGTAAAAGGACACTCTACGCATCCTGACCATTTTAGTTTATTAACATGTTCAGGCTGCGTGGAGTGCTGCACCTTCTCACTTCGCTTTTGTGCTGACGTTATGGCTGAGCATTTGTTTGGGAAGAAAACAGACAAGGGCTTAAACTCCACACGAAGTATCAATCCATCAGGTTCTTATGAGCGAAAAGTATGCGATTTGCTTATATATATGTACACTACGCAAATTGCTTACAAAAGAAAAGGGGGGAGAGGTTGATGGTTTTTACATAAAGAAAAAAAAAAGCCAACTAAATCGATTATGAAAATAATTTAGTTACAGCCCTAATGCAAACCATAACAGCAGTAGCAGCAGATAGATACATACAGGGTTATTCAAAGTCACCGCATGTTCGGTGACTTTTTGTTCTCTTCAATTCGGTGTGATTTGGTGATCCCATTTCGGGGACCCTGCCGTATATTCAGCAAGCACCACAGGGCCTTCGTAGTGCAGGGAATAGCCGCCGCAAAACCGACGAACACTCCCCGCAAAACCTGGCGATCGCACACCGAAACCCACAAAAACATCTGGATTAACCCCGCCGGAGAAACCCGAGCAGCCGCCGATCACAGTGCAGAGCAGCTACTGGAAAAAACCCGACACCGCTGACGAATGGAGGAAAAAAAACAAAAAAAAAAAAACGTTTGAATGTTTGAAAAGTAAAACGCTGTTTGCATAGAAACTACAGAACGGAAATGTCTGAAATTTACATATAAGATTCAATGAATGATAATAAAAAGGGTTGTTACAGAAGGAAAAAAAAACAAAAACAAAATCTCCGGAAAAATGCCTAAAAGATCCTGAAATTGTTTTATTTAAAAAAAAATCTATATAGACTTTTTACTGCAGAATATTAAAAATCAATATTTTATTAGATATTGGATTAAAATGGGAATATTTTTACCATTGAAGCCTACGGGATTCGCCTGAATAAACCTGTGGAATGAAACCACCGAATGGCAGGGCATTAGGGGAACCTTTCACTGCTGGTTTGTGTTCTCTGAATAGCCGAAGCAGTGCTTTTTTATGGGGATTTCACTGCCTTCGTACAGACACCGAACGGGCACCGTATGTGCAGGCAATTCGCCAGGATTTGGTGAACTGCCTGCTCTCTGAATAGCCGAACGGCCACCGAACGCTGAATTTCAGTGTTCGGTTACCTATCGGCCACAATTTGGATCTCTTTGAATAACCCTGATAAACCTTTATTCTTGACACTTTGCACAAATAATGCAACAACACCTGTTCACAGAAAGTCCCTTCATATAAAATTCTGAAGAGTGGACACTTTCAGGATTGGCACCAACAGTTTCCGCAGCGCTTTACAATAACCAAAAAAGGGAACAGAGGATATAGATAAAGGGACATAGGATGGAAAGGTGTAGCGGGCCCTGCTCACAGGAGCTTGCAGTCTAGAGGGTTGTCACACCATTAAATGCAGCCCCCAGGCCATTGTCTCGGTGCTGTCATGCAGGTTGAATGACCTGAGAAACGACAGTCATAGACTCGTAGCCATTTAGCCACTGCTAGAACATTAATGCCCCCCCCCCCATCAGCTGGTAATAGAGCTTTGGCGGGAGATGTAATACACAAAGATGTGCACAAACTGGTGAGAGATGGCATGCACAGGTGTTAAGAGATCCGTGTGTGACGAGCAGGGTCGACACCCATGGTACACATATGTATACAAACACAGAGCGGACGCCCCTCAGCCTTTGACTCGCACACTGTGCAAGAGGCTGAGCACCACCCACCTGACGTAAAGACGACTGCGGCAGTCGCCACTCATATCAGCCAGCTCTTTCCTCCAGTCGCCATTTCCTTCCGTAGCCTTCCTCCTTGAAGCCGAAATTGTTCGGGAGGAGTCAGCTAGAGGAAACGAGCACAGGCCTGGTTGTATCGTCACGTCAGCGCGTCAGGATGGTTTGCTTATTTGGTGCTTTAGCGCCCCCTGGCGGCAATCGCATGGTAGACATCCTATAACAGCACAATCCGTTCCTTCTAACTGGGCGCTCGGCCTTGTTTACTGAGAAGAAAACCACTAGCAAATAATCAGGAATATTTATGTCTAGGCTATTTGGTATTGATTAAAACGTAGCAGGTTTAATAAGTTTTTTTTAAATTCCAGTTTGCTAATGCGGAGTTGTAACCGGAATCCACTTGGTTCACTCGAGACGAGGCCGGACCGGACACGAGTAAGGATTGTCTGAACACGAGTCTCTTCAGGAAAGGCAAACTTTTATTGTGACGTCACAGAATGCTCAGACAGGATTGAATCGCAAAGACTGAGCCCCAAATATACAGTGTCCTGAGGTTTTATACCTCAAATACACAATTAGGTACATCCCAATTAGCCCACCTCCTGGTGACTCTATCCCACCCCACGTGGGTTAATACATCCCTTAAGCTAATACAAAAGACATTTCATTAATTGGCCGTAAATTGGCAAACTTTGTGTTAGTAACAATAAATCATGATTAGTCACTCCTACTGTTCCGGGCTGTGCCTGGTTCCCTAGCGCCTTCAATTATTTGTTACAAATGGCACCTGGTCTGATCTCTATACTCCTTTGTATTTCTGCGGGCCCCAACGACCTTGATGTATCTTTCTCTGTGCCTGGAACAGCAGAGATCTCTCTCTCAGCGCTTTAATTGTTTTTTCTACTAATCTCAGCACATTCCTAAATTTCTACGTATGCTTCATTCTAGTTTCAGCTAAAAAACCTGCCTAGTTATATACAAGTGAACCAATATTCTGAACAAGATGGTCGCCTGCCTTATAATGGCGGCCATCTTCCAGTCTATTTCCACTTCATTCCCCCCTTGGCTCAAGCCTCAGGCTCTTCTCCTGAGACTTGTAGCCATTACACCTCACTAGTTTTATTCTCGAGTTCCTCATACCTGGGGGGGGGGGGCTATTTTTGTCGGGAACATACCTTGTGGGATAATCAGTGGTATATCTTGTGTCTGTGTGGGTGTCAGTGCCTTCTTGCATAGTGGCCAGAGGCAAAGCCCTATACGATACAGTAGTGCCCCTACAACCAAGATCACCACTACCATCAGGATCATAGATCCAATCTGTGAAATAAATCTCAGAATGGATCCAAACCAATCTCCGATTGCTCCGAACCCACGAAGTGGATTCCAGTCTTCAGCAGCGATCCTCCTTGCTGTGTCCTGCAACTGTGCTACCATTTCTTGGTGATCTTGAATTACCTGATAATAGTCAGGGACATCATGTGTAGCATTCTTAATGAATGTGCAACATTCATAGTGCATCGTCATCTCACACAATCCATTCAGAGCTGCACTAATCTGTTCCAGTGCCATGTTATGTATCATTTGCACCTTTCGTATCTCTCGTACTTCCAGATTCAGCAACTGAATATCCCAACTAGTCTTATTCAAAATCTCATCCATCAAACTGGCATAACTGTTCATTCTTGCCATCAACTCTCTTCCCCATCCAGTCCAGGCCGGAAGCCAAGCCCATACTCGATCCGCTTTCTTAAACAACTCTCTCTTCTGTCTCTCAAACACCAGTGGGTACCTAGGGTGAAGTATTGTATCTGGATTAGTGTCCTCACCCCTTACCTTCTGGATCGGGATCAATTTAGCCAAATAACACATTCCCGTCACTGTATGTGGTACCCATGTGTAGCACACTCCTTTACAACACACCTGATATCCTCCTTTCACTATAAATGGTGATGAATATAGTGATCCCTTTGTTATTGCTATTGCAAACTGTCTCAACCATCTCATCATATCCCCTATATCCTGCCTTCCACTGGTTGCGTTCGCAATCTCTTCCTCTTGTTCTCTAGTGAACTGCCTACATCGTATGTATATATAATGTGCCTTCAGTCCTGTCCTGAATATGTAAATGTACGATGTCCAATTGAACTGACTTGAATTGCACGCCACACCCTCGTTACTTATCTCTCTATCTGGGCCTAGTTGAAAACACCACTCTGGTTGGTACACTGATCCTATTATAGGATGCCCAGGACTGAATGGTTCTGGTTTCTCTCTTGACATATCAACTGTCTGTACTGTAACATTTTCTGATGCAAACATACTCAAATTCATTGGGACAGATGCGAATGGTATGTGAATTGTCTCTGGGTGCAGTCTACTACACACCCAACATGTGGTCTGTCCAGACTTTTTAGCATAATCATATTTAAATTGCACAAGTAGGTGTCCTTTTAGCTTAGTTCCAGGTGACGCTTCTCGCTTTTGTCTCCACATGGTACGGTTCTCCATCACCGGGTATGTGCCATTCCGATTTTTGGTGGTGCTTGGACACTTGGGACACGCTTCACGTGATAGTCCATAAATCAGATGTGCAAGAAACAAAATCATTACCAGAATTGCCCCCACTGTCAAAAACCCTTGGGCAATTCTCTTCGCAGTCACATAAACCCAATCCCTCCCCGCCGGAATTTCAAAAACAAAAGACATTTCCGGTTGATCACGGGTCGGGGCCGGGCCCCTAAAAATAACCCTCTCAGCATTTTCCATCAGTGGATAATTAGATCTCGCTGTATCCATCAGAGCACCCAAGGGTTGAGTATCTTGGATGCTTTCAATCGAATCTCTCAGGGGCTCATGACTGTGGTCTTTGATAGCTTTAGCCTCAGTGGATTGGTCTCGTTGGGGACGACCTTCCATACTGGTTCAGGATTGGCTGCAGCTACCTTCAATCTGGAATGATGTATCCACGGGACCACCTCGGCAACCTTTACTGCTGTAGGGGTTGATAACAGGACAAAGTAAGGACCTCTCCATTTTGGGCCTAATGGATAATTTTTCCACTCTTTTACCCATACTGAATCACCTGGACAATATTTATGCAGTGGAGGGTACAAAAAGTGAGGTACATTATCTCCCACCCAAGTATTCAATTTCTGCATTGCTTTACCCAACAATACAACCTGAACATTCAATTTAATTTCCCCTAATGCCCGAAGGTCCCCCCTTAGTCCATTGATCAGAGGGGTAGGCCGCCCGAACATGAGTTCGTACGGACTTAGCTTCAATTGGGGGGTGGGCCTGCACCTAATGTGTAATAAGACTATCGGGAGCACATCCAACCAGCCTAGTGACGTTTCTTGGCACAATTTGGACATCAGAGTCTTTAGGGTGCGGTTCATTCTCTCGACTTTTCCTGAACTTTGGGACCTGTAGGCAGTGTGTAGCTTCCAGGTAATACCCAATAGACGGGCAAGTTGCTGTAAACAGTTCTGTACAAATGCAGGGCCATTGTCCGACCCTGAAATAAGAGGCAGTCCGTAGCGCGGTATTATTTCTTTCATCAGACTTTTAACCACCTCCGCTGTCTTTTCTGTTCTTGTTGGGAAAGCTTCCACCCATCCTGTTAGGGTGCACACCATTACCAGTAAATATTTGTATCCTTTGCAGGGTGGCAACACTGTGAAATCTATCTGTAATGACGCCATTGGTGACAGCCCGATTGGCTGTTTCCCTGGAGGTTGAGACGGGCCCGTTCTTGGATTATTCTTGGCGCATGTCACGCACTGCTGGGCTATTGCTTTGCAGATTACTGACAGTCCTGGTACGTAGAAATGTGGCTCCAATTGCTGTTCCATCATTTCTCTTCCTCCATGGGTACTTGCGTGGAGCGTTCTTACAATCTCAGGCGCCAGTGTTGCTGGTAGAACTATTTGCCCATTCTCTAACTGGAACCATCCGTCTTCTCCATATCCGCCTTGTTCTTCTGACAGCCATTTCTTCTCTTTCTCTGAATATACGGGTGTCCATTCACTCAGTGGCGCCGGTAGGAGTGCAGCCACCACTGGTTTTACTTTGTATCATGCCAATTCTCCACGGTTTCCCCAGACAAATTCTTCTTTTGGGAAATAGTATCGCCATGCGAAGAACAGCAGATCTTGTCTGTCTTGTGAATCTCGCACTGCTGGTATGAAAAAGTTCATTGCACTTTTCTTCATTCTTGGCAGCTTATTTCTGATAAGGATCTCCTTGAGGAAGAACCTTACCAACGGGGCTTGGTATTCTTCTGCTCCCAATTCTCCCAGACTTAGCAGTATTCGTGTGATTCTTAGATTATTGTGAGGGTTGGTTGTTAGATTTTCAAAACCTGAGGTGAAATTTTCTGCTCGTTCAACTTCAGTTACTTCTGTATCTTCTTCTCCATACTCCCCCATTAATTTTACGACGAAGAATTTCAGCATCATTTTGTATGCTCTACACAGTCTTTGCTGAACTTCTGAGGTGTTAATCATTAGGCGTATCTCTTGAGGATTCAAAGGAATAGAGTAAAAATTTTGACCTTGAAACTGGGTTGGGAAAAGCCATTGGATATAGTCATGATTTAGTTCTAACAGTTCATACTCATCTTGCCATTTGTGCAGTATACTTTCAATAAACTCGCCTTTGGGTTCAAATTTTCTCCAATTCATATAAAATTCATAATTTGGCATGAGAGGTTGAGGCTCTTGCTTGCTGAGCAGGACTTTGGCTTGATCAATTGTCGACAATGGTTTTGTAGCAGCCTTTGCGGCCTGGTCAGCACGCCTGTTGCCTTTTGGGATTTCATCATGACCTTTCTGGTGGCCACGACAATGCATAATACTGACAGCACTTGGTTTCCATACAGCCTCTAGAAGGGCTGCGATTTTAGCCGCATACTTGATTTGTTGTCCTGAAGAAGTGAGTAGGCCTCTTTCTTTGTAGAGTGCACCATGTGCATGGACTGTCATGAAAGCGTACTTTGAATCAGTGTAGATATTCACCCTTTTGCTTTCGGAGATTTCTAGAGCTCTGGTTAGGGCTGTTATTTCAGCCAGTTGTGCGGATGTGTGGCCTGGTAGTGGATTTGCCTCGATAATCTCTTCTGCTGAAACTACTGCATAGCCGGAGACTTTCTTCCCATCATTCATGTAGCTGCTACCATCAGTGAATAGCTGTAGATCGTATTTGTCTATGGGTACGTCTTTCAAATCTGGCCTGCTACTGAACACTTCTTCCATGACTTGGAGGCATTCATGATTCGGATCCTCTTCACAGTCAGGCAGTAAAGTATCAGGGTTCAAGGTAGCGATGAGGTCCAAATGAACCCGTGGATTCTCACACATCATAGCTTGGTACTTCATCATCCGGCTGTTGCTGAACCAGTAGCTTCCTTTCACGTCGAGCAGGGCTTTGACAGCATGGGGCACCTTGACATGAAGAACTTGTCCAAGGGTCAGCTTGTCTGCTTCTGCTATCAACATTGCGGTGGCTGCCACAGCTTTCAGGCATGGGGGTAGGCCGCAGGCCACAGGATCAAGTTGTTTGGAGAGGTAGGCCACGGTAGAGGTAGCCAAGAGCCGAAACTTTGAATCAGCACTCCTGTAGCTGTTTGATTGTGTTCATGCACGTACAGCTGGAAGGGCTTGCTGTGATCTGGCAATCACAATGCAGGGGCTTCCATTAACAGAGTCTTTAATTTCAGAAAGGCTGCTGTTTGTTCTTCTTCCCAGAGAAAGGGGTCATGCTCTCCCCCCTTGGTGGCTTGATGGAGGGGTTTAGCAATGTCTGCGAAGTTGGGGATCCACAGGCGGCAGAAGCCCGCAGCTCCCAGGAATTCACGAACTTGTCTCCTTGTCTTTGGTTGGGGTATTCGGCATACTGCTTCCTTTCTCTCAGCCCCCAGTGCACGCTTGGTACCTGTTAATTGAAAACCGAGATACTTCACAGTCCGTTTACATATTTGTGCTTTTCTTTTGGACACTCTGTAACCTGCAAGGCATAGCAGATGTAACAGGGCTTTAGTGGCAGAGAGACAGTCTTTTTCTGTGGGAGAGGCCAGTAATAAATCATCGACATACTGCAACAAAACAACTTTGTCTGGCTGAGCGTTGAAGGACAGGAGGTCCTGGCTGAGCGTGCACCCAAAAATCGTGGGCGAGATCTTGAAACCTTGGGGGAGGCGTGTCCAGGTCATTTGATGACGCGCTCCCGTGGTGGAGTCCTCCCATTGAAACGCAAAAAGGTGCTGGCTTGCTGGAGCCAGACAGATGCAAAAAAAAGCGTCTTTTAAATCAAGCACCGTGTAATAGTTTGTATCTCCAGGAATTAATGCCAGCAAATTATATGGATTAGGGACGACTGGGTGTAGAGTTACTGTGGCCTCGTTAACCGCTCGTAAATCTTGGACCGGGCGGTACTCTTGTGTGCCCTCTTTCAGTACTGGCAGTAGGGGTGTGTTCCACGGTGACACGCAGAATTTCAATATGCCGTGATCTTTAAGTCTCTGTAAATGCGTTTGGATATTCTGCTTGGCTTTCTGTGGGATATGATATTGTCTTAGAGCCACAGGCACTGCCCCCGGTTTTAAATTAACGTATACCAGAGGGATATTTACAGCTAGCCTGGGCGGATTTTCCTCGGCCCACACACCAGGGATTCCCAGGAGTAGTGTGTACGGGTCCGGGTCGGCCAGCGGCATTAGTGCTGTACGCCATTCTTTTTCTCTGGGCATAATTACTGCAATTTTTGCGTGCTGGATGCACTGGCTGGCTGGGTTGTGCTGCCGTGCAGAGCTGCCACTCTCAGGCAGGTCTAATCTAGCGTGACCCCCAGGAAGAAATGTAATTTGGGTTTGCAATTTGCAAAGGATATCCCGCCCCAGGAACTGGATGGGACATTCGGGCATATACAAAAATTCATGTTCAACATTATGCCCACCCACACTACATTTTCGTGAAGCAAGAAAGGGGTACTTTGCGGATACCCCCATTGCTCCCACGATATCAACCTCAGTTCCCATCGGGGGAGCAATTTGCTGTGTTACAACAGAATATTCGGCTCCGGTGTCAACCATAAAAATTTCAGCTTTATTTCCCACTCTCATAGTGACCTTGGGCTCGTGATTACCGAGCGGGATGGGCCCAGGTCCGTGTCAATATGTACCCTGCCCTTCAAATGATGTCCCCGTCAACCCAACAAATCCTGCACCGGCACCATCATTTCTCTCATATCTGCCGTCTGTTACTTGACCATTAGGGGCCTGACCTCCCGATTCCCCAGCTTCCCCCGGCACACCAAATTTAGCCAAAAATGCCGGGCAATCATTTTTCCAGTGACCTTCGCCGTGGCACCAGGCGCACTGATTGGGCCCCAGGGGTGCCCTAGGGGCTCCCCTACCTCTACCCCCACGTCCCCTTGCTCTCCCTGGGGCACCTCTCCCTCCATTTCCCATATATCCGACCACCCCTGTATGTCTTCTTTGTCTCTTCATTTCTTCCCACTTTTCGTCCAAATCCCGGTTATAATACACTTTATTAGCAATTTCTACCAATTCGCTAATACCTTTACCCAAAAACCCATCCTATCTCTGTATTTTATTCCGTATATCTCTCTGTGACTGACCCGCAAAGGAAGAATTAATTAACCTGTGATTCTCCACTGCTTCAGGGTCAATAGGACTATACATCCTGTATGCATCTAGTAACCTTTCTAGAAATGCACTTGGGGATTCTTTAGAATCTTGCACAATATCCGCTATTTTTCCCATATTTGTGGGCTTTTTCCCTCCCGCTTTACACCCATTATTACCGCTGTGCGGTACGTCTGTAAGTGGGCAATGCCTGCAGCGGTATTGTACGGCCACCTGGGATCTGTTTTGGGGTAGTGTTCCTCTGCCCATGCTTCTGGCTGGGCTCTGACATCTTCTACGGCTTGGGCAAGTAAAATGTTTCGCGCGCTACTATTTATTCGGGCTCTTTCCTCAGTAGTGAACATTGTCAACATTAATTGCTGGCAATCTGCCCATGTGGGGTTATGTGTAAGCATAATTGACTCTATTATACTGGCCACTGCTGCGGGATTAGTGGAATACAGTGGTGTATGTGTTTTCCAATTGAACAAATCTGTTGTTGTAAATGGAACATATGTGTAATGCACCGGCCCAGGTGCTCCGTTTTCCAATAGGGGACCTGACACTTCCCGTATGGGCAGCTGCATTCCACTCTTACCGGGGTTGTGTTGATATAAATCTCGGGGTTTATATACATTATTCGCTGCGCGAGTGGTAGCACCTTGCTTTACACCTTCACTCTCATCACCATCATCACTGTCCTCTCGGTCTACCAATTTATACATACTCCCATCGGGCATTTCGATCTTTCCTGGTGGGACCTCTCTATCTCCTCCACCCACTGCCCCCTCTTCCTCTTCCGCAACTCCGCCCGCCGGAGTGGAGGGAGCCGGAGGAGCAGTAGCCGCCACCCGCCTCCCCCTCTCCGCCTGCGCAGCCGTGGCACGCAAAGCTTCTCTAGCTGCCCCATAATGTGATGAATAGGGCGGGGACAGGGGATCAATCTCTTCCGGCTGTTCTACCAACACCGGTCTTTTCTTTATATTATTTTCTTTATTAGGGGGCACCTGCTTCTTGTTACATCCCGCCATCATTATAAAATGACTTTTATCCCTTACACAATACTTCCATATATCTATATACGGGTATTGCTCAGGCTGTCCGCATTTCCCGGTGACCTGGGAATGCACTTTCTGTATTAGCTCCGGGTCCATTGGCCCCTGCTCTGGCCACTCTGGAACCAACAGTGGCCACGCCATTGTACACATTCCTGTTAACTTTTCTTTAGTTAATTTTACACCATAATCATGTGTTGTATATAGTGCCTTAAAATTCCGCACCATATACCCTAGGGGCGTCTCACCCTTCTTTACCTTTCTTGGCTTGGATGATCCGCTACCCATTGTTACTTTTAAAAGCAACAACCTTTTTACAATACAAATATTACTCTTTAGCAAGAGCACTTAGAATTTACGGTCTGGTACTTCAGTCAACAATTCATATATATCTGAAATCGCTTCCTCCGTCAGTAGCCGGACTGCAGTCGCCTGAGCCGGAAACGTACCTTGGGAGTCCACACTCAAGTTTGCTTTCTCGCAATGCGAGTAGGCGCTTGTTCACTCACAGCAGTCTCAGCAATCAATCACAACCCATACCGTACCAGATACTTTCAACACAAAACAATACATAAACAATTCAACTCTTTCTACTAGCCGAGGGTACTCGGTCCCTCCTTTTGGCTCCTTATACCCCGTTAATTGAGCTCTAACTCTTGACTGTGACTATGTGCACCCCGTTCTATAACTACACTCCCGTCTGCAATTCCAATTTGCCTATGAGTTATCTACCCACCCGGCACCACTATCTCTGCAGCTACCGTTGGCCCCAATGAGCCCTCTTCACTACACGACGTACACACTAGCACTGACACAGGGCTCTAAGCCCAGTCACAGAAATCTCTCCGCCTTTCCTATTGTCCACGTGGTGAAGCTTTATTTACAAACACTGACTATGACTATGCAACTCCACGCGGCTCCCTTCTCCCTCACATACAGACTCTACCCCTTGGTTAACATCCGATCCCCCGGGTCCAGACACGCGCTTGCCACTCTGGCCCCTTTGCTTGACCGTGCTTTTGGCGGCGGGTTCGGTATGCTAACGAGACCGTGGCCGCGGGTCTCCTTATCCAACTTCGGTCGGACGTTTCCCTTTATACCGGTATTTCCATTTCCATTTCCATTAGACATACAAACATAGAAGACACTTTACCTATCGCCGCGCTG
Source organism: Leptobrachium leishanense (assembly GCA_009667805.1). Taxonomy (NCBI): domain Eukaryota; kingdom Metazoa; phylum Chordata; class Amphibia; order Anura; family Megophryidae; genus Leptobrachium; species Leptobrachium leishanense. The sequence goes on along the minus strand of CM019066.1, from coordinate 227,155,908 downwards.
TTCGCTGTTTCCTCGGATTCAGGGGTGTCCCAGCTTCCCGGGCCGGGGGTCCATTTGGGACGAGACGAGGTCCACTGTACAGGAAATCCTGCTTGGCGCCTGCAGATGTCAGCTCACCTTCAACGGACGCCCAACCAGCGGGATCACTCGCACCTGCAGTCAACTGCTACAGTGTCCAGCAATTGTTACCGTGCCGGTAAGGGCCCGTATCCCAGCTATCGAGCCCCCAGAAATGTAACCGGAATCCACTTGGTTCACTCGAGACGAGGCCGGACCGGACACGACACGAGTAAGGATTGTCTGAACACGAGTCTCTTCAGGAAAGGCAAACTTTTATTGTGACGTCACAGAATGCTCAGACAGGATTGAATCGCAAAGACTGAGCCCCAAATATACAGTGTCCTGAGGTTTTATACCTCAAATACATAATTAGGTACATCCCAATTAGCCCACCTCCCGGTGACACTATCCCACCCCACGTGGGTTAATACCTCCCTTAGTCTAATACAAAAGACATTTCATTAATTGGCCGTAAATTGGCAAACTTTGTGTTAGTAACAATAAATCATGATTAGTCACTCCTACTGTTCCGGGCTGTGCCTGGTTCCCTAGCGCCTTCAATTATTTGTTACAAATGGCACCTTGTCTGATCTCTATACTCCTTTGTATTTCTGCGGGCCCCAACGACCTTGATGTATCTTTTCTGGATGTATATTTTCTGGACATTCAAAACACATGGGACCTCTTAACACCCAATTAAGGGACTATATATATGATACACTACAGAGTATCTCTGTAAACCAGCTGAAGAAGCCTAATCTTATGGCGAAACGCGTTCTGGCGACTTACAGAGCATCTTTGTGTTAATTTTAACATGATCTATTTTATTTTATCTTATGTTTTAAATTAAAGATTTTTCTTTTATAAAGAAAAGTCTGGTCCCTGCTGTTTTGGAATTCAGAGGTATTCGTGGATTTAACCTATTCAATAAATCCACTGGCATTTCCACCCAGAGCTTGGTTCTAAGCTCCACCCAATGTGAGTTGATATTATCACCATATATATGACCAATACTGTGGTAGATCTACACAAGAAGGTCCTTGTGTTTATGTTTTCTTACATATCTGACGAGACAAAGAAAATACCAACTTTAAAGGGAGTGGGTCTCCTTTAAATATTCTTAAGAAGACAAAGGACCCAGATGTTTGGAACCACTCAGAGCCAGTGACGGGGCTCTCTGTCTGTGAGTGGAACCATTTATTGTTATCTATTCCAACATTGTATATACACCCTGCACTATTATTCTGCCATTTGTGTTTTTTTATATATATAATCCATATTGGACATTTATGATATACACCGTGAGGACCATCTGAATACCAAGAAGCGACTGCAATCGCGCCGCCAGATACGTATAATTATACCTGTTGTCACATTGGTTTGGGGGAGACCTCTATATATCTGGTCTGGCATTGGTATACTGGTGGTGGAACTTATCTGGGCGCTGACCATCTTTTTTGTATTGTGTGTTAATCTGAATGGTAAATTCCCTCACTGGTCATACAGCAGCCCACTTATGTCTCTCACGGAGTTTAGAAGCAGGATTGGAAGTAATGTTGAATCTATGTTGGGCAGTACTTTTGTCACATCACAATTGAAAGAATTCAAAGGGGAGATTAATAAAAGACCTTTGGTAGAATTAGAAAAAAACTTAATTAAAGAGACCAAAATTAAATTAGAAATAGCGACGCTTGAGAAATATAGGAAAGATAAAATCACACCAAGAGGACTAAGATTCCACAAAAATCCATCTTCAGAGAAAGACGATCCCGAGTTTATCACGGGATGGAATTCACTATTAGAGGGATTTGCAGTTACCATGATGGAATATGTCATACAAAAAAAGAAAGAAAAACTCCCTAAACTCAATGTCTTGGTTGATCAACTATCCCAACAAATTGAACAAGAATATTCAAGTGAGGAGATGATGGATATCAACAAGACACTGGGCGAAAAATTAGAAAAAATAGAAAGTGAAGTATTAATTATCAAAAACGCAAATACGAAAGAGATGTGGATGATTATAGGAGAGGTATGGTACACAAGATGTACCAAGACAACAATACAGAACCCCTATTTAGAGAACCTAAAGAGGTAGAATTCAATACAGACAATCGCTCAGGAGGCAGTTGGCGTTGGGGAATAGGAATAACAATAGGAGTAACTACCAGAGAGATGGGAGAAAAATGATAGACATGACCATCAGAATAACTGGAGACGCAACACTCAACAGAGATATTACAACCCCCGCCCGTGGAATAATGACAACCACGAAACCCCATATAGGGGTCCCTATAATGCCCCCCATATAAAAGAGCAATAAATAGAGACCACAGCGGCAATAGGGTGAGACAATGGGAAACACCAAATCACCATAATTATGGATCAGATAGGCTCCAGACTTACAATAATGATTCCCGTCCCGATAGACAATATAGGGTGATTGGGAAAGATAGAGCCGCACCAATAAGGGAAAGAAATGAGGTGGAGAACAAGATCCCACTGACGAATAGATTCTCTACATTAAAAGACAATCAAGAAGATGAGGTTTTTTGGAAGGATCCCCTGAACAGGGAGGGCAGACAAGCGGAGTATCGGGACACGGATGTAAGACCAGAAAGGGGAGGAGCTCAAAAAAGACCCTGGGAAAGATCGGAAGGGGAACGAGAGCAGGAAAATCTGTACGTAAAAGAAAAGCGAGAAAAGAGATAGTTCCAGCTAAAGGCATCTTTAATTTGAGCAATAGGACCTTTTCAAGAACGGAGATTAGTGTCCTCAATAAAGGCCTTAAATTTGCACCCACTAAGCGTCTAGATAAATTTAGCGTATACATCGATTTACAACGTTTTAAACGTAAGCTTAGTTTAAAAAAATTCTTCTTAAAAAATCCAATTGAAAGAAACATTACAGAATTTAAGTCCAATAGCCCCTACTCCGACTGTCCATACCAATCTAAAGAATAATTCCAAATTCTTCCCACGCCATATGGTCTCAGACGAAATAAAAGTTTTTGAAACCCTGGTTATGAATGATGTAGAAAGAATGTCAACTAATAAAGTTAATAAACTTTAATTTGACCAAGGAAGAAAACCAAGCCCTTAAGGACCTCCAGAAAGATCAGACTATAGTCATAAAGCCCGCCGATAAAGGCGGGGGTACTGTAATTCTCTCGAAAGAACAATATAATGAAGAGGTGTTCCGCATATTAAATGACGAGACAACCTATGGTAAACTTAAAAAAGACCCCATTAAGGACATAAGAAGCGAGCTTGAATCCCTACTCCAGGGGGGTAATAAGAAAGGTATTCTAACAAAATCAGAACTTGACTATCTATTAATGGAATTCACTAAGACACCACACTTCTATATCTTGCCAAAGATTCATAAGGACCCATTAAAACCTCCGGGAAGACCTATAGTGGCTGGAATAGACTCTATAACCAGCCACCTGTCAGAATATGTTGACATACTTCTCCAACCTATTGTCCAAACCATTCCATCGTATCTTAAAGACACCCTAAGTATGCTACACATGTTGAAGGAATTGAGCTGGCAAGATGGTGATATCATGGTGACATGTGATGTAAATGCGCTATACAGTAGCATTCCCCATGATATGGGGACAATTGTACTGGAAGAAGAGATCTCCAGGTATAACCCAATAGGAGGTGACCAAAAGTCCTTCATTATAGATAGTATCAAGTTTATACTTCAGCACAATTATTTTAAGTTTGAGGATGACTACTATATCCAGCTGAGAGGCACAGCGATGGGAACTAAATTTGCGCCCAGCTACGCCAACCTTTACATGTCCGGTTGGGAAAACAGGTTCATGTACGGTTCGCGTAGCTGGGCGCAGGGCCATGTTCTAGCATATAGGCGATACATCGATGATTTGTTTTTCATTTGGAGAGGGGGTAAAGATAACCTAAGTGTTTTCTTGGAAGAACTAGACAATGCCGAATGGGGCATTAAATTAACCCATCACTGGAGTTCAGAAGTAATCCATTTTTTAGATCTCGAGATATACAGAGAAGGAGACATTATAAAATCAAAAACCTTTTTTAAGGAAGTCGACACCAATACGTATATAGACCATACTAGTTGTCACCACCCTTTGTGGCTAAAGGCAGTCCCTAAAGGACAGTTTACCCGTCTGAGACGAAACTGTACAGATATAGAGACCTATAAAGTACAAGCCAATACCTTAAAGGAAGATTTTATAGCCAAGGGATATAATGAATTGGATCTAGACCATACTATTTCAAATATAATGCAGGACGATCGTAATGAATTGCTTAAATACAAACCTAAAAAGAAGAAGGGAGAAGAAATTCTCTTTATTTGTGATTATAGCAACAGAGCTAATGATATTAAAAAAGATTTTAAAGAAACATTGGCACGTCCTAAAGAACGATGGCGATTTGAAAGAATATATAGGAACAACACCTAAGGTTATATTCCGAGGCACCAAAAACTTAAAAACTAATTTGGTACACGGTAAATCTAAGAAAAAAATACTGGGTAAAGACTTCTTTGGATTGAAGGAGGGTTTCTATCGTTGCGGCCAGTGTCTGGCTTGCAGATCCACTATCAACAAGAAGGAGCTCACTAGCACATATACCAATTTAAAATCTAAAAAATCTATAAAAATAAATGGAGTACTAAATTGTTGCTCCAAAAATATAGTATATATGCTTGAATGCCCTTGTGGTCTACGCTATATAGGCCGCACCAAGAGAGCACTCAACGTAAGGATCAGTGAACATGTGCGTAATATTAAGAATGGTTTTGAAAAAACACTCCGTCTCTCTTCATTTTAAAAACAAGCATAACAGCTCCCCCATTGGTATAAAATTTTGGGCTATCAAACAGATTAAGAAAAGGGATGTCGAAGAAAATATACTAAATAGGTTGGGGAAAGAAGAGATGAGGCTTATCTTTGATAATGGCACGCTGACACCCAATGGTTTAAATGATGATTTTGAATTAGTTCATTTTTTGTAATATGTACACTAACTCCTTCTTTGTGCACTTACTACAACTTCCAATAGTATTGATCCCAATGGGTATGTGCGACAGTTTGGCACCATAATTGATATATGTAAATAATTGAATTTAAAAATAATGAATATATAAAAAAAAAAAAAAAAAAAAAATAAGTATACACTTTAATCTGATATTTTGTAATTTTATTTGCCACAATATTTGGATCACATCAGATCGCGTTTTATTATAGCCTTTTCACACCGCATTTGATTATTGCTAGATAATGTCATTTTTATGACAACATTTACTATTGTAACTAAGAAGCCACACAATATATTTAATATTACACAGACCGGGTTGCTCACCCCCAATATAACATAAGCAAATAGGTAGAGAATAAACTCACATATGTACATCACTTTTAATAATAACAATTTAGTTTAAAGTCATTTAAATCATACTATCATACATACGAGCCTTTAAGGATATAATTATTTCCTTATATTAACTGCTTAGGGGCAGAAGACACCATCCCTGTGCCATATGAAATCTATGGGAAATCCCCCTATTTACACATCCTCAATCTATACCACTCCAGATTATGTACATCTGCCATAGTTGTGCTTATTGCACCGGGAAGGAGTTGGTCCAATTTGTTTAATCTATTTGTATTATACAAGTTATATAACCCCCAAAATGTATGGTGTTCTGCAGGGAGATCTCTATTATGTTTATGTTCGCGATCCCGCACGGAAGTTGCTCTCTTTCCATCAACCCAATGAGAAATACCGGAAACACCAAGTTGAAACGCATGGAACGCATGGGCCACTACTGCGCATGCGCAAGATGGCGGCAAACAACGCGAGCAGTTAGATGGAGGCGTGACACGCACGCCAACCTATTTTCTGGACATTCAAAACACATGGGACCTCTTAACACCCAATTAAGGGACTATATATATGATACACTACAGAGTATCTCTGTAAACCAGCTGAAGAAGCCTAATCTTATGGCGAAACGCGTTCTGGCGACTTACAGAGCATCTTTGTGTTAATTTTAACATGATCTATTTTATTTTATCTTATGTTTTAAATTAAAGATTTTTCTTTTATAAAGAAAAGTCTGGTCCCTGCTGTTTTGGAATTCAGAGGTATTCGTGGATTTAACCTATTCAATAAATCCACTGGCATTTCCACCCAGAGCTTGGTTCTAAGCTCCACCCAATGTGAGTTGATATTATCACCATATATATGACCAATACTGTGGTAGATCTACACAAGAAGGTCCTTGTGTTTATGTTTTCTTACATATCTGACGAGACAAAGAAAATACCAACTTTAAAGGGAGTGGGTCTCCTTTAAATATTCTTAAGAAGACAAAGGACCCAGATGTTTGGAACCACTCAGAGCCAGTGACGGGGCTCTCTGTCTGTGAGTGGAACCATTTATTGTTATCTATTCCAACATTGTATATACACCCTGCACTATTATTCTGCCATTTGTGTTTTTTTATATATATAATCCATATTGGACATTTATGATATACACCGTGAGGACCATCTGAATACCAAGAAGCGACTGCAATCGCGCCGCCAGATACGTATAATTATACCTATCTTTCTCTGTGCCTGGAACAGCAGAGATCTCTCTCTCAGCGCTTTAATTGTTTTTTCTACTAATCTCAGCACATTCCTAAATTTCTACGTATGTTTCATTCTAGTTTCAGCTAAAAAACCTGCCTAGTTATATACAAGTGAACCAATATTCTGAACAAGATGGTCGTCTGCCTTATAATGGCGGCCATCTTCCAGTCTATTTCCACTTCAGAGTCAGGTAGAATGTGAAGGGTATTTGTGACTCACACAGGGTTATTCAGAGAGAGGTGAAAAGCAGGAGAATGACTGGAGAATGAAAAATTCTAGGTCAAAATAGCCGATTTGGAAAGTGAGATGACGGCGAATTTTTCTGGTTTGGCTATTTTGACCTAGAATTTTTCATTCTCCATTCATTCTCCTGCTTTTTACGCTCTCTGAATAATGTTATTCAGAGAGAGGTGAAAACCAGGGGAATGACTGGAGAAGTGAAAATTCTAGGTCAAAGTAGCCAAACAGAACACTTCTCCCATTTATCTTTTTTTTTTTGTGCAAAATTGATTTCCTTTTTTTATTAATGGTGTTTTTTTTTTCTGTAGCAGACCATTCTATTTTTTTATAGGACTTTTTATTGTTTTATACACCTTTTAAAGAGTAGTTTTTTTTTTATATACTGCAGTTCGGCGGTCCGTTCAGCGCACTTCAGGGAACCTGCAGGGTATCCTGAATTCACCGCAGGGTCTGCAAACTGGAATCGTCCTAAGTGCGCCGAACAAGAAAGCACTGAAATTTCTTGTGCTTTGGGAGGGGGTTGTCTTTTTTCTGGGGCGTACTAAACAGAAACAGAATATTGGGATGACTGACTGCAATACTCAGCAATAGCATTACGTGTCAGTATTCTTTTTACAGACATACCTGCTAATGACCCAAGATATGTTGTTCTTTTTTTTTGCAGTGCTTGATTCTAAGGAATAAATAAATGATATAAAAATAAGACCCACTCAGGCCTCAGATACATGTATGCCCACCGAGGCCTCAGATACATGTATGCCCACCGAGGCCTGAGATACATGTATACCCACTCAGGCCTGAGATACATGTATACCCAGTCAGACCATAGACCTGTGTGTGTGTGTGTGTGTGAGCAGCATATACACACACAAACATTCCAGGCCTCAGATATAGACACTGGGGCAGCTGGCAGAATGCTCTAACGGCGTTTTGCCAGGCCACTGCAGCTGGCCGCTTTCCATCGAGCGGCCGCCAGCAAAGTGTTAAGAGTGGCAGCACGTCGGGTGCTGACGGAGGGGTGGAAATGCTCTTTGGTTCCTCTGATTGCTCGCTTCCATCCTCAGATACGGGATGTGCAAATTATGGAAGAAATTACGGCATTGTCCTCCCACACGTTGCCCTCTTTCTATAAGACATGGTCACCTTGGTTGGATCAAATGGGCCCCTATTCCCTGGCCTGCAGCATCACTGAACTGATGGGGGCTACTGTTGTGTATTGATGCCTCATTAATAATTTAGTTGACCTTGTCCATTGTGTGTTAATGATCTTCCTCGCACCCAGGACGCCCTATCGAGACCGGAGAATAAGCTGGTGCATAAAATGGTCTTGGCGGCTAGAAGAGCGGTGGCCCAAGGCTGGAGATCTGTGTCCCTTCCGTCTATGGCGCAGGTGTATCTTCGGATCAGAGATAATATGGACATGGATCGTTTATCGGCTCTTGTACATGACACCATGCCCCAACATAGTAAGATTTGGGACCCCTGGCTGGAGTTTGATGTGGGTTAAGAGCTGGACAGCTTGTTTTTCTGGCGGATTATGATACCTGGGTTATGTACTCCTTTGGGGCGGCACCCTATTCCCTTCCCCCTCCTCCCCTCCCTATGAGGTCTCTTCCTCTCTCTTTTTCCTCCATGTTTGTGTTTCTTTGATCTTTTTCTAATTTCTTCTTTTACCCCCTCCTCGGGGTCTACCCCCTGCGGTCCTTTGGCAGGGGCTCCTCAGGGCTAACCAGTAGCAATCTCTAACATTGTGGTTTTGTGATAAGATGCCCTTTTTTGTATTTGAAAAATGGAAAATAAAGAATTATAAAAAAAAAAAAAAAATGATCTTCCTCGCATGTTTACCTTTATTTGCGAACCTCTCTCTCTTTCTTCTCCCTTTCACACCTCTCGGATTTCTCCTTTTATTCTGGGGCTTGGGCATCCCCTACTCTCTTTTCTAACCGCCCCCCTCAATTTCTTCTATAGGAGTAAATTTGGAAAGTAATGTACTCTTTTTTGTTTGGATTTCAATCCATGTTTACTGTATGGTACTCTTGCTTTCCAATAAAAATTATATTTACAACAAAATATAAAAGCATGTAGTTCAACATGCACAGGATTCCTAATAAACATATAGCTTGTCCCACTGGCCCTGTCTGCTGTAATTTAGATGCCCCAAGCTGCAACCTATACAGAAGAAAAGAAACAGGCCTTCAAGGGTCTGTGGTAATAGGACAGGTCGGACAGTTGGTGCTATGCTAGTGGAGGGTTTAAAGTGGGAGATGCTATCTGATACACATACAAGAGAAGCGCCCTCTGGAAGCCAGTGCGCAAATAGTGAATATAACCAGTCTGTGAGTGCTCCAGCAGACTTGATAGTATCAGGTGCAAAAAAACAGTCAAATGATGTTTATACATTGGAGCTATCGCTGAAACAAAAGAAATAAACTCTACGCATTTTGCTGTTTCATCAACAGCGTCCTCAGGAGTATCAAAGTATAGGAGTGTGCAGAGAATAAATTAAAAAAGTGTCTTTAAATGATAATGGCAGCAGTGCAGCGTGTCACCGCCCTTATCAGCTCTAGGAGTCCATAGGACCACAGAGGCAAATGCGAGCTTGGATTCGTGAGGTCCGGCTGATACAGAGGAGGGATAACCCGGGTGAACACTGGGAACCTTTTGTTTCCAGTGTTCATCTGCGTACAGAACAAGGATGCGTCCAGGGCCTGATTTACCAGTAGTCAGAGTAGGCATGTGCCTACAGGCACCTGTCACAAATTTTTTGTTTTGTTTTACAATTTGCAATACTTTAGACCACTGTATCTCTGGGCTAGAGGGACATATTAAGTATCATTGGAAAGGTCAGCTCCTAGCCTTTCCAATGATGCCAAATATAACCAAGTTAGATTTATGTAAAAGTATAATATCTTTTAAAATATTATTTTTCTCTTTTTTTTAACACGGCACTATTATTCAATTTACAATTATAAAGTGAACAGTGATGCTGCACTAACTCACCTCATTTACCATACTGCCAGCAAGTGTGTATCTGGTGAAGCAACGCATTGTTTAATTCAAAACCTAGAACGTGGCACTGCAGTGAGGAGGGACAGGGGAACTTTGGAACCTGCATCCCTGAATTGTACAGCACACAAGGTTAAGTGAGGTGTCATTGGAAAGGTCAGAGTCTAGTCTTTACTATGATACCAAACATGACCGTGTTATGTGTAAAAAGAAAAAAATGAAAAAAGTAGATGTAAAATATTTTTTTTCGGTTCTACAGCAGAGGCAATATATGCTTTTACATATAAAAAACAAACAATGCTGCTGCATTCACTGCCCTCCCCCTTTAACCGTTCTACCCCACTGACTCCCTCACTCCCTGCCCCCTCTTCTACTATGTCTTCCTTTTCTACAGTCTCGGAGGAGGATGTAACAGAACTTCTTATGTCCTCCTACCCGACCACCTGTCCACTTGATCCTATCCCCTCACAGCTTATTCAGCCTGTCCTACCAGTTACTGTCCCTGCTTTGACACATTTTTAACCTCTCCTCTGGAATATTCTCCTCTGTATTCAAACATGCTTTGATCACACCCATTCTAGAAAAGACATCTCTTGATCCTACCTCCCTCTTGAACTACTGTCCCATCTCTCTGCTCCCAGAGCCGGCGCTACCTATAAGGCAGGACAGGCGCCTGCCTAGGGGCGCCTGTCCAGCAGAGGGCGCTAAAATCCAGATCTCCGCTCATTGACGGGGATCGGATTTTGTATCCTCTCTCAGCCTGTAAGCGCTGACTCTCTGTAGGGAGAGCTCAGCGCTGTGCAGGGGGAGAGGCCCTCCCTCTTCATGAGACTGCCTGGGGGGCGGGGAGTGGAGAAGAAAGCAGCCCTTCCACTATCAGGGCTCCCCTCTGCTTTCCCTGGCTTTGTGAGCCTGGGGAGAGCCAACGGGAGCCTCCTGAACAATGATCCGCCCCTTCCTCCCACATGATCAGCACCAGCACGTGCCTGCTGCTGTGTGTGTGGAGGAGGAGGAGAGGAGCCCGCAGCCCTGACACCCTGGCATGCTGTGATCTGGAGAGGCAGGTAACAGGGAGAGAAGCAGGTAAGAGGGGCAAAACATCCCAGCTGACACATGTCACAGCTCCCCCACTTACCCCTGGATCCATTGCTTATACTCCAGCCTCTAGCAGCATCAGGTCTTGCACGCACTGCTCAGGGAGGAAGGGGAGAGAGCTGGCAGCATATACTCTATACTGGTCCCTGCTCTCCCCCCCCCCTCTGCAGGGGAAAGTCTTCTTGGCCCTTCTACACATATTTAGAGGTTCTCCTCCAAGTAGCCCAGAGGCAGCAGCAAGATATGGTAGATTCTCCTCTCTCTCTTTGCCCCCTCCTTCCTCTCCTATAGACCGGTTAATACTGGTCAGAGAATCCAGGACATTGTGCAAAGAAAATATTCCCAAGTGCTAAGATGACTTACATAAATAACAGCCCTGGCTCTGCAGCGTGGCAGCATGTGGGGGAGCAGCGTGGCGGTATGTGGGGGAGCAGCTCTGAAAGCCGCAGGGCTGACACTGAGGCCTAGTGCAAACTTGCCTGTAAATGTGGGGGTGGGGGGTGCTTTTGAATAAATTGACATGGGGAGGGCTTTTGATTTGAATAGGATGGGGGCGTCTGAATAAATTGATATGGGGGCTTTTGGTTTGAATAAATTGATGGGGGTTTGAATAAATGAATGGGGGCTTGAATAAATTGATAGTGGGGGCTTTTTGGTTTGAATAAATTGATATGGGGGCTTTTGGCTTGAATAAATGGATATGGGGGCTTTTGGTTTGAATAAATTGATGGGGATTTGAATAAATTAATGGGGGGTTTGAATATATTGATAGTGGGGGCTTTTTGGTTTGAATAAATTGATATGGGGGGCTTTTGGTTTGAATAAATTGGGGGTTCGAATAAATTGATTTGCTGGGCGGCGGTTGAATAAAGTGGTCTCGGTACATTGCAGTGTTGGGACCAGAAAGGAGTGAGCCTTGGCAAGGGGCTGATCTGCCGCCCATCTCAAGACATCCGCTTGACCGTGTCTCCACTCCATTGATGGGGAGTGAGTGACTGTTCGTTTTAGAAATATTGTTTGTGTTTCAGGAATCAGAATGGATCACCATGAGAGAAGAAATTGAGGTGGTGGTGGGGGGGGGGGGTGTTAAAAAGAATGGATTGCTGGGGGGTGCAAAAGTGAATGGGATGGGGGAGAAGAAATTGGGGGCATGCTGGGGGTGTTAAAAAGAAGGAAGAGCCTGGTTGAGGTGTAAAAAGGCCGTGGAGCTCTGTGTTACACTGATACATAGAGTACTTTGCTCTGTTTTATTGCTGTGGAGCTCTGTGATACAGTAATGTGCGATGTGTATAAGCGTATCACAGAGCTCCACAGCAATAAAACTCACAGTAATGTGCGCTATGAATGAGCAAAATCACAGTTTTTCCCTGGGTGTGAGAGTACCCCACTACTATTGTTTACATTGTGAGAGTACCCCTACCCATTTTTCCCGAAAAAAAGCACTGAAAGGGAGTGAATGAATTTAAGGGAAAAAATGAACTAAAGAGGGAGAATTAGATTAATTAAGGGGAATCAAATTAATTAAGGGGGAGGGGGGAAATTAATATAAGGGGTGAAATTAATTAATGGGGGGGTGAAATGAATTAGAGGACGAAAACCCTGCTGCCGGTCTGCTTCTGGAGACCTGGAGTCGGACGGTGGACCACAGCAACAGAGTGAGAGTGGTAGGTAGCAGGGTCGCAGGGAAACACTGACAGTGGCAGGCAGTATGAAATATGTGGGTATATTGACACAGCAGGACCAGGGGGCACCACCAGGTACAGATTGGCACCATGGCACAGGAGGGGCACTAGGTGCAGTATAGATTGCAGTGCCAATCTAGGCTGTGCCTGGTGACTCTCCTATGCCACATTGCAAAGGAGGGGCACCACGCACTGCATACATTGGTCTTGAGGCACAGGAGGGACACCAGGCACAGCATAGATTGGCAATGTGTGAGGACACCAAACACTTCCGATAGAGTGTATTGGCATGGCATGGCACAGATGGAGGGGGGGCACCAAAACACGCCTTCGCCTGAGTAAACAAAAATGCTTGCACCGGCCCTGTCTGCTCCCCTTTGCCTCCAAAATCTTAGAACGTCTGGTCTATAACCAGCTCACCAGTTTTCTTGCTGCTAACTCTCTACTTGATCTGCACCAGTCTAGCTTTTCGCTCCCAACAATCTATTGAGACTGCCCTGACCAAGGTGACTAATGATTTAGTTGCCGCTGAAACCAAAGGTCACTTCTCCCTCCTTATTCTTCTTGACCTTTCCGCTGCATTCAACACTTGTGATCACCCTCTCCTGCACCTCACGCTGCGTCAACTTGGCCTCAGTGACATCACTCTCTCCTGGTCCTCTTCCTGTCTCTCTTTTCGCTCCTTCAGTGAATCCTTCCCTGGTGTCTCTTCACCACAAGTTCCTCTTTCAGTTGGGGTACCTCAAGGCTCTGTTCTGGGTCCCCTACTCTTCTTGATCTATACCGCCTCTTTGGACAACCTCATCTCTTCTTATGGATTCCAATATAATATCTAAGCTGATGACACCCAAATCTACCTTTCCTCTCCCGATCTCTCTCCTCCGGTGTTGGACCGTGTTACAGCCTGCCTATCGGCTGTCTTCGACTGGATGACTTCCCGTTTCCTAAAGCTCAACCTCTCTGAAACTGAACTTCTCATCTTCCCTCCCTCTAAAACCTCCATTCCTGCGCCAGTTTCTCTTCACGTGAATGGTGCCACCATTACTTCTACCTCTCAAGCTCCATTGCCTCAGGGTCCTCTTGGACTCCAATCTATCCTTTACTCCTCACATTCAGTCTCTAACTAAATCCTGCTATTTCCACCTAAAAAACATTGCACGCATCCGTCCCTTTCTTAATCCAGACTCTACTAAAATGCTCATCCAAGCTCTTATTATTACACACCTACTGTAACCTCCTTCTCTCTGGCCTTAAGAGATCCCAGATTCTGCCTCTGCAGTCTGTAATGAACGCCTGTGCCAGACTGATATACCTCACCTCCTGCACCTCACGTCTCTGTCAATCTCTACAATGGCTCCCTGTTTCCTTTAGAATCCAATTCATTATACTGGTGCTTACAAAGCTCTCCATAACCGCGCCCCTGCCTACATCTCCTCCTTTATTAGCAGGTACATCCCATCCCGACCACTACGCTCCGCCAAATTATCTGATGCTATCAGTTCCTCATACCCGCACCCCCCAACTTTCACCTTCAGGACTTCTCCTGAGCTGCACCCTTTCTATGGAACTCCCTCCCCCGCAACATCAGACTCACCCTTCTCTCCAGTCCTTCAAGAAGTCTCTGAAAACGCATTACTATAGAGAAGCATGTCAGCTCACTCCATAATCCCCCACTGTCATTTCCTGCTCCTCTTCCCATTCAGTCCTCATGCAACCTGCTACTTCAAATACCCTATTCATCCTCACCTAATGGGTCACCCCTCTCCTCTTAGATTGTAAGCTCTTGAGCGGGGTCCTCCCGCCTTCTGTTCTGTGTGTGTAACATACAGTATGTATATTTGATATTCTGTTTCTCCCATTGTACAGTGCTAAGAAATTTGTTGACGCTTTATAAATACTTGTAACTGTAACTAATTCAACTAAGGCAACAGCTTCTGCCTCTTCTTTTGATTTGAGCACAGACCAAAACCGTTTTAGTTTTCTAAAATGAATTTTAGTTCGTTTTTTTGCCTCAAAGCAAAAATTTAAATAGTAATTTTGGCATGTTTCTTTTTTTTGTTTGGGGGGGGGGTAGGGGCGCTCCGCATTTCTGTGCCTACAGGCTCCTGAGGTGCAAATCCGGCCCTGGATGCGTCAGATTGCACCGTGCTTAGCACTGTAGGATCTAAGATGACTATTGGATTTTTGGGGGAGATCAAAACAAAAAAAGCGTGGTGTACCTTCCAAGGGAGAGCTCTATCAGGCTAGTGGAGAAGTCCTGATGCAAACGCCAGCGAGGTCCGCCCAGACCTCAAAGAACATCCATAGATCCACAAAAAGCGTGCAACACAGATACAGTCAGGTCCAGAAATATTGGGACATCGATACAATTCTAACATCTTTGGCTCTATGCACCACCACAATAGAGTTGGAATGTAACAAACACAATGTGCTTTAACTGCAGACTGTCAGCTTTAATTTGAGGGTATGTACATCCAACTCAGGTGAACGGTGTAGGACTTACAGCAGTTTGCAGATGTGCCTCCCACTTGTTAAGGGACCAAATGTAATGGGACAATTGGCTTCTCAGCTATTCCATGGCCAGGTGTGTGATATTCCCTCATTACTCAAATTACAATGTGCAGATAAAAGGCCCAGAGTTCATTTCAAGTGTGCTATTTGCATTTGGAATCTGTTGCTGTCAACTCTCAAGATGAGATCCAAAGAGCTATCACTATCAGTGAAGCAAGCCATCATTAGGCTGAAGAAACAAAACAAACCCATCAGAGAGATAGCAAGAACATTAGGTGTGGCCAAAACAACTGTTTGGAACATTCTCAAAAAGAAGGAACGCACCGGTGAGCTCAGCAACACCAAAAGACCCGGGAGACCACGGAAAACAACTGTGGTGGATGACCAAAGAATTCTTTCCCTGGTGAAGAAAACACCCTTCACAACAGTTGGCCAGATCAAGAACACTCTCCAGGAGGTAGGTGTATGTGTGTCAAAGTCAACAATCAAGAGAAGACTTCACCAGAGTGAATACAGAGGGTTCAACACAAGATGTAAACCATTGGTGAGCCTCAAAAACAGGAAGGCCAGATTAGAGTTTGCCAAACAACACCTAGCAAAGCCTTCACAGTTCTGGAACAAGATCCAATGGACAGATGAGACCAAGATCAACTTGTACCAGAGTGAAGGGAAGAGAAGAGTATGGAGAAGGAAAGGAACTGCTTATGATCCTAAGCATACCACCTCATCAGTGAAGCATGGTGGTGGTTGTGTCATGGCGTGGGCATGTATGGCTGCCAATGGAACTGGTTCTCTTGTATTTATTGATGATGTGACTGCTGACAAAAGCAGCAGGATGAATTCTGAAGTGTTTGTGAATATTATCTGCTCACATTCAGGTCCAGAAATATTGGGACAGCGACACAATTCTAACATCTTTGGCTCCATACACCACCACAATGGAGTTGGAATGAAACAAACACAATGTGCTTTAACTGCAGACTGTCAGCTTTAATTTGAGGGTATGTAAATCCAACTCAGGTGAACAGTGTAGGACTTACAGCAGTTTGCAGATGTGCTTCCCACTTGTTAAGGGACCAAAGGTAATGGGACAGAATAAAAATCTTAAATCAAACTTTCCCTTCTTAATACTTGGTTGCAAATCCTTTGCAGTCAATCACAGCCTGAAGTCTGGAACGCATAGACATCACCAGGCGCTGGGTTTCATCCCTGGTGATGCTCTGCCAGGCCTCTACTGCAACTGTCTTCAGTTCCTGCTTGTTCTTGGGGCATTTTCCCTTCAGTTTTGTCTTCAGCAAGTGAAATGCATGCTCAATGGGATTCAGGTCAGGCGATTGACTTGGCCGTTGCAAAACATTCCACTTCTGTCCCTTCAAAAACTCTTTGGTTGCTTTTGCAGTATGCTTTGGGTCATTGTCCATCTGCACTGTGAAGCGCCGTCCAATGAGTTCTGCAGCATTTGGCTGAATGTGAGCAGATAATATTGCCCGAAACACTTCAGAATTCATCCTGCTGCTTTTGTCAGCAGTCACATCATCAATAAATACAAGAGAACCTTTTCCATTGGCAGCCATACATGCCCACGCCATGACACTACCACCACCATGCTTCACTGATGAGGTGGTATGCTTAGGATCATGAGCAGTTCCTTAACTTCTCCATACTCTTCTCTTCCCATCACTCTGGTACAAGTTGATCTTGGTCTCATCTGTCCATAGGAGGATCTTGTTCCAAAACTGTGAAGGCTTTGTTAGGTGTTGTTTGGCAAACTCTAATCTGGCCTTCCTGTTTTTGAAGCTCACCAATGTGGTGAACCCTCTTTATTCACTCTGGTGAAGTCTTCTCTTGATTGTTGACTTTGGCACACATACAAATACCTCCTGGAGAGTGCTCTTGATCTGGCCAACTGTTGTGAAGGGTGTTTTCTTCACCAGGGAAAGAATTCTTCGGTCATCCACCACAGTTGTTTTCCGTGGTCTCCAGGGTCTTTTGGTGTTGCTGAGCTCACCTGTGCGTTCCTTCTTTTTGAGAACATTCCAAACAGTTGTTTTGGCCACACCTAATGTTCTTGCTATCTCTCTGATGGGTTTGTTTTGTTTCTTCAGCCTAATGATGGCTTGCTTCAATGATAGTGACAGCTCTTTGGATCTCATCTTGAGAGTTGACAACAACAGATTCCAAATGCAAATAGCACACTTGAAATGAACTCTTGGCCTTTTATCTGCACATTGTAATTGGGGTAATGAGGGAATATCATACACTTGGCCATGGAACAGCTGAGAAGCCAATTGTCCCATTACCTTTGGTCCCTTAACAAGTTGGAGGCACATCTGCAAACTGCTGTAAGTCCTACACCGTTCACCTGAGTTGGATGTACATACCCTCAAATTAAAGCTGACCGTCTGCAGTTAAAGCACATTGTGTTTGTTTCATTCCAACTCCATTGTGGTGGTGTATAGAGCCAAAGATGTTAGAATTGTGTCGATGTTCCAATATTTCTGGACCTGACTGTATGAGGTTTTTCTGGCAAAATGACTGCAAGAGCTAGGTTTGGGGCTGGAACAGTATTCCAAATCATAAACCACATTTCCACCTGCATGCAATACTTTAAACACTCCAAGGTCCGAAGAATCGAGCAATTCAAAGCTCCACTTACTGATTGCTGAGGGGCTCAAGGATCATTTTTCCTGACATCTGTTGACTTCGAAATAGCTTCAAACCTCCTTATCAGGCAAGAGCAATGATACAATTTTTGACATTTGAAACAAAAATCCACACACTCTGTAGGATTAAAAGTCTCAGGACATGTAGTTTGTGCACACATAGACCATCTGCTGCTGTCATTATCTACAAGAGATTATATCTAGGTAGCCAGTGGCTTCTCAATGACAGTGGCATTCATGTTCATTTGTAGAGTATCCTTTGTGTGTTTTAATTTTAAGAACCTTTCTTGAATTTGTCTTCTGTCTCTTGCAGATGCACTGTTCTATTAGATGCAATCCATATTCGAACATGTTGACTAAAAAGATTATGGTATTATTCTGCATAAATAACGGAAAAAGCTTTCAATACAGTGTAGACAGTCTAACCTTTTATTTTGTTGGATTGTATCTTGACAAAAGGTATACTGTCCATTTCTCTTTGAATGATATATTTGCTAACTGGTAACAAGAAGCAGCAATAGGTAAAACAATGTCGGAGGAGTGGCTGATTGCTGAGGAGAGAGGACATGTGCCCGCATAGCTCCTGCAATTACCTTTGATTCCTGGGGTTTCTTCGCTTCCAACTCACCCTCTACTTAGCTCAACTTGTGGTGACACCACCCTGCTTTCGTGGTGCCGCACTGGAGCCCTCCCGTGCCTGCCGCAACGCTCTTTACCGGATTTGGGGCCAACCACCACGTGCGGTCGGCGCCATTTTTCAGGCCCCCTGATTCTCTTGCTGCAGATGCCCCTGCCTCCCCATCGCTCATGGGGAAACGGGACAAGAAAACTGGGGTGCTGGAGCCTTCACGTCTCCCTGACATCCGGCTCTCTATGGGAGGCTCCCGAGGTGCGATTTGCCCACCTGCCTCACAGACGGCCTCCAGTGACTCTGAGGAGCTGAGTTCCACCACACCTTTTCTCACCGCACAACCCGTGCTACCTGCAGACCCAGAGGATTTCCAGGTGACTAGGAGGGACATCCGGAAGCTACTGAAAGACGCCCGCTCGTTCTGGCGGCAAGAACTTGGAGAAGTTCGCTCAGACCTCTCGTCACTCCAAGCGGAGGTAGGGGGGCTCAGGGACCGATCCTGCGACTTGGAGGGTGCGCAGGCCACTACCTCCACTCATGTGGCAGCACTTCAGTCACATATGGTCAGACTCCAATTGGCGGTACTGGCCTTGGAGACACGACATTGCCGTCGCAACTTGAGACTGCGGGGCATTCCGGATTCCGTCCATGATCCTGATATACTGGCTTTTGCTAACCGGTTCACGTTTGTGGTTTTGGCTTTACCTACTGAGACACCTGAACCCCTTCTCTCTGCGATACGGATTTGTAAAGCCGCTACACGCATGTCCAGGATCAGTTGCTGAGAGCATCGCTTGGAGCTTCTCCGGTGCACTTTGAGGTAGGGATGTGCGTTTCGATTCGGACCGAATCGTATTTTTCACGAATCGGTCTGATACATGGCTTCGGATTCAGTTGATTTTTCGAATCGGATCGGATCCGAAAACGGCAAATACGAAAAGATTTTCAATCCGAAACGAAAAGATTTTCGTGTTTTCGTATGGACGTGAAATGTGTAAAATCGCATGTCATTTTCGGTCCATTCGTGATTTCGGTTCCATTTCGGTAATTTCGGACATTGTATTTTTCGGTCCCATTGCTGATTCCGTAATTCCGTATCGTTTCCAATGTTTCAATATTTCTGTCGATACGATAATCCTGTCGATACGGTAATTCTGTCGATACGGTAATTCTGCCGATTCTATCGTTTTTTTAATTAAATAAAGTTCCTTTTTTTCTTATGAATATGCATTGCACAACTTTATTTAATCCTATTAAAATGGTATGAAAGGAACAAAAATGAATAAAACGATTTAAAAAACCCAAAACTGACCCAAATGGTCTGACTTTAAGAATAAAAACCAGAAAAGGTTTAAAACGGAAAAAAAGCTGAACAAAATGATCAGAAACGAAAAAAAAACAGAAAAAATAAAATGATTTAAAATACAATAAAAAAAATTAATGCAGTATATGAATCCGCACACTGCTGGGAAGCGCCTCTCTGCGGTATAATTAATGCAGCATATGAATACGCTCCATCCGCTATAGGTGGGGTGCCTCGGGATCCCTGCTCATTCTGGATGGCAAGAATGTCCTTGTGGCCTCGTCAGTTGCTGACGCTGAACTTCACCTATGGTCCCTGGACCTCAAATTGGGATTGATGGGTGCTACTGAGAACTTGACACATTCCCCTTCTGCTAACCGCCTTGAGGATCCGACTCGAGGTGGAGGTGATGGACCTTCCCGTCGCAGGCGTCTCATTGTCCGGTTGATTTATTGGACAGTTGTTTTGAGCATTGGTGGCCCGATGTTTTTGGTTTCGTCTCTTGCACCCCTACCCCTACTCCCCCGAACACTTTATTTGTGAACGTTATTCCTGCACCGATGGGTTGTGGCTTTTTTCTTGAACGTTTTGGGCACCTTGCTACCTCCCTCCCCCCCTTTTTTTTGTGTGCGTGGGACGTTGAGTTACCCTGGGCGAGCCTCTGGAGCGGACATCGTGGCTCTGATCTCTTCCTTTGGCCCCAGGTTACCCGGCCATGGGACCTCTTCCGTGGCCTTCAGTTCCCCGTCGGGTCGCTGAAGCAAGCCAGGAATGCCAACTTCTCAGGGCAGTCCCCTGACTCTTTTTTATTTTCCTCTCACCTTTCCTTAGCGTGATGCCCATCTCATGGCCCTTTTCCTGTATCTCCCACCCCGTCGGTTCTATTGCTTGGTGTTTGGATGTATTGTCCGGGGATATCCCCAGCCCCTTCCACTTTTTTCTTCTTTCTTATTTTCTTTATATTTTTATTATTTTTCACAATGATGTCGTTGCCTCGTACTATTTTTTGATTGTTTGCGATTCTTCTGGACGTCTCTTATTCTGATTGTATGTTCCCTTGTTGTGTGACATTCCTTTGCTGTTATGCTACTAAACTTAAAATAAAGAAAGAAAAAAAAAAAAAAACAATGTCGGCATGTCCTATTTCTTTTATGGAATCCAAAATTCTTTTATACAATTTCTCTGGTACTATATGTTTTGTTAGAGGGGCCCCAGGCATCCGTGTCGAAAGGAACCAATAGAATGTGTTTTAAGGCAACATATTTCTCCAGAAAGCTGTAAAATATGTCTGCCATCCCATACTCTGATAAATGAAGGTGGAGCATAGCAAAATCTTTTCTGTGAATTTTTGCACAGATAAAATAGTTTTATAGCGTCATCACAAAGCCATTCTCTTGGATCCAATGTCTTCCGAATACCGTTTTCCACTATATCTAACAGTCTGTTATCAAGATCTGTTAATGGTACATCCAATGGATGTAATTCATGTTATCCATCCATGTCATTTCTTTTTTTTATGCGTAGAGTGTTTAGAAACTTCAACCTCCTGGATTTACTTTTGGTTGTTAAAAATGTTCTCATGGGACTGGTCACATAGGAACAATATCCGCATCTGAGGTATCCAGGAAACTTTCAATTTGGCTGATTTACCCTCGTTTATTTCAGATATTTTTCAGTTATTGTTACACTAAGCATCCCTGCAAGATCTATTGCTGGACTATGCACAACGTCTGCCCAAAGCGAAAAATCTCCCTCCAGTTCCCAGGAATGTGATAGTGAGGGTGCATTACCACGTTAAGGACAAGCTAATGGTGGCGTCCAGGAATCTGTTCCCTCTACCAGCCCCCCATGCTGATATCACCTTTTGTGCTGATCTATTGGCTATGACGATGTCTAAGCGCCGGGAATTCCTTCTGGTTACTAAGACTCTCAAGAATCACAAGCTGGCTTACAGGTGGGGACAGTATCTTGCAACTCATCCCTTCCCTATCCACTGAATTGCAAGTCCTAAAAGACTGGCACCTCCTGGACACCTCCACGGACTGACACCGGATCTCTGCTTAAAGGCTCATTGGAATGGCACCGTGTCAGACTGAACTGATTTCATACTCACGGCGATGTCTACCTAAAACATGTGTAGCGCTGTGTTAAAATCTTGCTGTGGCAGTACCTATTTTTGGCCACAAGATGGAGACAATCGCGATCAGAGACACTGGACATTGGGACTACATTTCCCGGCGTGCTTTGCAAACAGACAGGAAGTGGGTGGGACACGGACGCTTGACATCCTGAGCCTGGTGGAGAACGCGCCAGAGCGCGCCAGGGAACGAGAAAGAGCAGACGCAGTGCAAGATATCGCTAGAGGGCCTAGGCCAGAGCGCGAGTGAGACCTGTCGGTTCCTTACACCGGGTCATCCAGCCTTAATAGAAGGAGACCTCCAAGTTCCTGAGATTTGCTGCAGTTAAGGAACCGAAGACCTGGAGTGAGGAGTGCCGCGAGTTGATCGGATACAGAAAGCAGGCGGTGAGCGGGACAAGTCGTTGGCAAGCTACGGAGAGTCAGACAACGGATCCGGCCGCAAGTATCCCCAGTCAATATCGAGTGGAGAGACGTCCTGGGTCAGCGGAGCCTAAAGCAATCGGTGGATGGGTGAGAGGCCTCCAAGGCCGTTAGTAAATAAGGAACACGCTGCTGTTTTCTCTCTAAAGTCCACAGGGCCCCAACTTGACTAGTCGAAGACATTCCTTAAGTAAATTCACTGGCCAGTTGAACAGTACCCGGGTACCATACACTCACATATACACACCTTTTACATTCCGGGACTTCACCTGTGCAGGACTCATTCTGTTACGATTCGGAACAGGGGTTGAAAACACGTTCCGAGTATATTTTCTCTTTTCCGCTGCGCGTTTATCGAAATACGAAGAGATTGTATTCTTGGTTCCGCTACGTGCCTTTTTTCCAGAATCTCGTGCAATTGCATTCTTTTCTGTTCGGTTGTATATATTGTTTTATTGAATACGAAGCCTCGTGTTTCGTTTCTTTTCCGCTACGCGTTTTTACCGCGATACGAAAGTACTGTAATAATACCTGTGAATACCGTGTCTCAACGTCTGCTTGATATTTTAGTAAACTATTTAAATTATAAAACCCACAGCGGTGTTGGAGTATATTTATTCCCTAGTGCGGGGAGACTGACCCGTGGTTCATTTTCAGCGGCTCCTCCGGGAGTGAGCGCTACACATGTTTGCCTCTGCTTCTGGTGGTTTCTCCTGGTTTTTCTTATTTTCACTTTCTCCTCCATGGATACCTCCTTTTTGGATTCTTGCCTTCATTCTCTGGTCCAGTGGAGATTTCTGGACTTGTCATGTACTGAATTCAGGGATGTTCCATACTGTTCGCCTTGCCGTCTGTTGCCTGTTCCAGTCACGATAGGACAAGGTATTTACTTGAACGAAAGTAGCATGGTCTATGACAGGTGGAAGTAACTGCTGTTTATGTGTGGCACTTCTCTCCTCCATGTTTCAAGGGACTCTCGTGTCCACCCCCCCCCCGCCCAAGAGGAGTTCTGATTATATATTTTTTTATTATATCTGGATGAACTCCCGCTCACTGTATTTTTTTACGATGCAGTTCTGTTTCTGTTTGACTTTTTTGTTTATTACCGTTTTACCTCGCCTGACACCGGCCTA
This sequence comes from Leptobrachium leishanense, assembly GCA_009667805.1. NCBI lineage: Eukaryota > Metazoa > Chordata > Amphibia > Anura > Megophryidae > Leptobrachium > Leptobrachium leishanense. The sequence continues at coordinate 227,132,393 of CM019066.1, read as the reverse complement.
ACAGTACGTCTCTGCTCTTTGACCATGGAGAAGTCAAGTGTCACGGTTCCCAGATCCCACCACGCAGTGGTGACCAGACCTGGTTCTTCAGACCTTTACGTGTCATATTAATGATAGGAGAGGCTACAGTGGAATAATTCTTGATAAATCTCCTATAATAGTTGGAAAACCCCAGAAACCTCTGTATGGCTTTGAGACCTTGAGGAAGAGGCCATTCTGAGATGGCCGTGAGTTTGGAAGGATCCATCTCAAAACCTTCTGGAGTGATAATGTACCCAAGAAATTTTACAGTAGTAATGTCGAATAAACACTTCTCCAGTTTGCAATAAAGACTATTGTCCAGTAATTTTGCTAATACCTGTCTGACATGTTCATGGTAGGTTTTCAGATCGGGAGAGTAAATCAATATATCGTCTAGGTATACTATAACAAAAGGTTTGCAAGAAATCTCTGAGCACATCATTAATAAAATCTTGGAATACCGCTGGAGCATTACAAAGACCGAAAGGCATGACCAGATATTCATAATGCCCACTCCTGGTGTTAAATGCTGTTTTCCACACATGCCCTTCTTTTATACATATCAGGTTGTAAGCCCCTCTTAAATCGAGTTTAGTGTATACTGCTGATCCCCTTAACCTGTCGAACAGTTCTGATATGAGAGGGATAGGGTACACGTTCTTGATGGTGATCTTGTTAAGCCCCCTATAATCGATACACGGGCGTAAATCTCCTTCTTTTTTAGACACAAAAAAGAACCCAGCCCCTGCTGGAGAAGAGGAATGTCGGATTAAACCTCTCTCCAAATTCTCCTTTATGTACTCTTCCATGATTTAGTTCTCCTTTATGGATAGAGGATATACTTTGCCTCGAGGAGGCATGGTACCTGGATGAATATCTATGGCGCAATCATACGGTCTATGTGGAGGTAGTTTCTCTGCCTCTCTTTTATCAAATACAGCCCTGAGGTCGGCATACTGGTCAGGAACCTCTGTAGACAATGGAGGAGCTGTAGGTGTGTTCAGGGCACCAATATGTTGAATGGGTATTAAACAAGTCCCAAAACAAGTAGGACTCCAAGACAATATCTCTCCCTTAGCTCAATCAATAACAGGATTATGTTCCTCCAACCAAGGGAAACCAAGGACAACAGGAATGGAAGGTGAATGGATAAGCTGAAATATGATCTATTCTTTATGTAAGAGACCAGTGGTAAGAACCACTGTAACCGTATCGTGAGTAATCCTAGGGCAGGATAATGGTCTGCCGTCTATGGCTTCGACAGCTAAGGGTGTCTCTCTTACAACCAGAGGGAGAGAAATGGAAGAAGCGTATTCAACATCGATAAAGTTACCAGCAGCCCCAGAATCAACAAAAGCGGTAGTATGCGTGGTCTTGGTCTCCCAAGCCACGGATACTGGTAACATAAGTTTAGTGTCTTTGACAGGAGGCATGCATGTCACACCCAAGGCCTGTCTCCTCAGCTGCCTTAGGTGCAGTAGTTTTCCGACTTATCATGTATTCTAGGGCGAGTGGGACATTGAAATCGTAAATGTCCTTCTAAACCACAATACAGGCACAATCCCTCACGAAAACGCCTTGTTCTCTCTTCCTCTGTAAGCCTAGTATGGCCTAGTTGCATAGGCTCAGAGGGAGGAGATAACTCTCTGGGTGGTGCCTGAAAGACAGAGGCCAACCTTGGTCTCTTAGGTTTCTCTCTTGGAGTTCTTCTGTCCCTTATTTGATCATCCAGATCTATACAATAATCAATGAGTTCACACAATACCTCAGGTAATTTACGTGGAGCCAATTCATGCATCAATGACTCTGATAACCCCTCCATAAAAGCCAGAACCAGAGTCTCATTTGTCCAGTTCACGTCAGAAACCAACGTTTTAAATTCTATGGCATAATCAGACACAGTCCTGTTCCCTTGAAGGATGCGGAACAAGGATTTGCCTGCTACTTTGGCCTTTCTGGTAGGATTAAATGTACGTTGTAACTCGGCTATGAATTCTTTATAATCCCGTACGATAGGCTTCTCTGCCTCCCATAAAGGATTCGCGCATGTCAACGCTCTGCCAGACAGATGGTTAATAATGAACCCCACTTTGGCTATGTCAGTGAAAAACATTTGTGGATTTAATTTAAAATGAATATCCACATGGACCAAAAATCCCCGGCACTCCGAGGGTGTACCGTCAAACCTCATAGGAGCGATCATGTGTACCTGGGGTGTCTGAACGACAGGGGACTCAGGTATAGCAAGCGGGGATGCAACCCCAGCTGGTTCCAGGTGAGCCATACGAGTCAGGATAGTTTGTAAGGCAAGAGCAAACTGATCCATCCTATGGTCCTGCTCGTCCTGTCTGGATACAAAGTCACTCAAATGCTGTGTTAAGTCTGCGGGATCCATTTTGGCCAGATCGTAATGTCACGGTTCCCGGATCCCACCACGCAGTTCTTAACGTCCAACACTCCACAGAGCCCAAAAGCTACCAACAGAGTAGCCGTGAAGAATCCCTAACTGTCTGGTCCTTAGAATTGGCCAGGTAAACTAGCTAGACAGAAAGGGTTAAGCAAAAGACAATGTTGTAATACGAAACCAGGTTAGCAACACGGGGGGTAGTCAGACGAGCCAGAATCAGGAATACAGAGTATAGAATAGTCAAATGGAATAGCCGGGTCGATATCAGTGCAGTAGCGTAGTACAAGAAAATAGTCTAGGGCAACGGAAGGCAGAATAGTCAGAAAACAAGCAGAGGTCAATAACAGGTTCAATCATGAGAGAATTCAGGGACAAGGAGCTCAGGTATGGATAACCACGATCTGGGAATGCTGAGAAGTAACTGAGGGTTTTAAAAGACCTTCACCAGACCGCGCCCCCCACTCAAGCCACGCCTCATGCAGCCACCTCCCTGCCTGTCTCCATTTAAACCGGGCGTTGGTCAGCGAGCAGCATCAGATCTGTTGCCCTCAAGCACACAGGAGAGGCTGGAAGCCCCCAACGTTACATCAAGTCCCATTCAGCACATTCCTTCAGTATAACTTTGAAGAAGCAAGTCTCAACTTTAGGAGAACCGAGTTCAACCCAGCCACCAGAATGAGTGGTTTTTTATTATTATTATTATTATTATTTATTTACATGTTTTGCATTTTGAAGTACATTTAACATTTATTTCAGAATATATTCACAGCGTATTTCACAGTGCATTCCAAAATACACTTTGAAATATATTTCAGCATGCATTCTGAACATATTCAAGAATATATTCACAAATATATTGAAATATACTGTATTTAATACGGCCAAAATTATAGTATTTGTCAATATATTTGGGAAGAATGTATTTTAAAAATGTATCGCCTTCTCAACAAGAGGCTGTACTCACCCTGTTTATGGAGGTGGAGGTGCTCCAGGCTATAAAGGGCCTTCCATGCAGCCTGGATGGCTTGTCGAATTTATACTATTAGACTTTCAGTGTCACCCTGGTCCCAACCCTTAAAGTTTTTTAACGTTATTAAAACAATGGGCACCTTCCCTCTGAGATATTGCAGGCGATTATTGTCACATTACATAAACCGGTCTACTCAGTATGCAAATTTCAGTCCCATCTCGCTTTGAAGGTGAATATCAAATTTTACGCCAAATTGCTAGTGTCTTGCATATCCCTATTATTTGCTGAGCAAACGGATTTAGATCCTGTTAGACAGACAAGTGAGAACACTCAGTGCTTCTTTGATGTTATTGATTTTCTTGCAGAGTACGAACATAGCAGGATGGCTGCTGGCATTAGATGCAGAACAGGCATTCGATCGCCTTTATTGTTCATTGGGGATATATACGCATGGCGTTGGAGGCCTTCCGTTTTCATATCCCATTTATTCACAGTATCTTGGCACTGTATGGTCTGCCATCAGCTAAGTTGTTGACCTCAGGGTTCCTTTCCCCTTCGTTCCCAATCACTAATGACACATGCCAAGGATGTCCTCTTTCTCCCCTGATTTCTTATCTTGGCGTTGGAACCTTTGGCCGCTCATAGCAGATTTACAGATACAATTGCTGGCCTTCCTTCCCCAGCTGGTGAGCAAAAACTGGCATTGTTTACGGGTGTCATTTTGGTATTCCTCACCGAACCAGAATCTTCCCTACTGGCTCTGCTTAGCTTGCTTGATCGTTATGGTTCGGTTTCGTATTATTATAAAAATAATGTGAGGAAGACGCAGGCTCTGCCCCTAAATGCCCCTAGTGTAGCTCTTCAAAAACTGAGTGGAGTTTATCTGTTTGATTTGGAAGTCCTCTTCCTTAAAATAATCTGGGTATTTATTTCACAATGCTCTGTCATCAAGGCCAATTTTAACCCTATAATAGCCTCAGTTGAAAAACAACTGCAGTCGTGGAGCTTGGCGGACACCTCATGGCAACAATAAAATAGTCACCTTGCCTCAACTTTTATACTGCTTTCGTAACAACCCTGTTTTCAGCCCTGCCTATCTTATACTCTGATTACAAAAATTGGTTTATGCGCACATTTCGAAAGATAAACCACCAAGGGTCTCCGCTTCCACTGTGTTGTTACCTAGACATCAGGGAGGTGTGAGTTTCCCTGATATTCAAACATATTATAAGGCATAAATAAATTAAGTAGCAAAGTAGTTGTACAATAGCGCCAAAAATGGTGGAGTATAAGAATACACACAAATATGCTGCAGGCATTGAAGGGAATCCAGCAATATACCTATTATATTCAAAGCCATTACAAAAAACAATGACAGAAGTACTTTGGTAAGTGCAATATATGGTGAAGGTGCTTTAGTGCTAAAACAAAGCTAAAAATACTTATATTCCCATTCAAATCGTTAAGTGCACTGATCCAGATCTCTTAAAAACAAGCAGAGATAATAAAACTCCTACTGCAATAAAGTATGTGCAGGTTAAAATGCATTTTAAAGAGAGCTTTAGGGTTTTCACTCACACTTTACAGAGCCCTAAATTGCGTCTCTGTTTCAATCGCCTTGTGTCAACTTCTGGGGTGACACTGTCCTATTTCACAATGTTATCTCATTAATATCTCAGAGCAAATTTAAAAGACTTCATAGAGTAGTATATTCTGAATACAACAGATGAAGAAGAAAATGCGGGATTAAACCCCCTCACCGACGTTGGAGCCCTTCAAGAAATAACCTGGCTCAAATGTATGCGTATAGGTCACTATTGAGGGTAGCGTCCATCCCTCCTTTATGTTGTTTCCAGGTACTGGTCCTTCAGTGGCTGCTGATTTTTCCTCCTCCCAGGGCCTTTGGCTCTCCAGATGTGAAAGGATCCTCTGATGATGGTACATGTAGTTCGGTTTTGTCCAGCATAGTCTAACAATGTCTCAGTCTCCCTCTGGTGGCAGCAATAGTTCAATGCATCAGAATACAATGTTTTTAAAGCCGCGCTACAGTGGTATCAGACAATGGCAGCCGTTTTACAAGTATGGAGTTTCAAGAGTTTATGGCCCGAAATGGTATTAAACACATAACCACAGCACCTTACCATGCAGCATCCAATGGACTGGCAGAAAGGGCGGTCAGACATTTAAAGGCCTGATGAAAAAAAGCTCAAGAGATTCCATTGAGGTCAGGCTGGCTAGAGCGTTGTTTAGTTACAGGATAACTCCTCAGACGACGTCTGGAAAATCGCCTGCAGAACTGTTGTGTGGAAGAAAATTGTGTTCCACCTTGGACCTAATACATCCAGATTTTAAAGGTCAGATGCAGGAAAAACAGTTGATGCAAAAGCTTTATCATGATCAACATGCTAAGGAGAGACATCTAATGGAAGCAGACATAGTTTACACTAGAAATTTTGGTGTGGGACCTGCCTGGATTCCGGGGACAGTTCAGGAAAAGACAGGACCTGTGTCATGCACAGTCACACTTGGAAATAGCCAGATTGTGCGTCGTCATATTGACCAGGTGAGAACTAGACATATTGTATCTCTGGGGACACCGTCGGGTTTAGAGAACCAATTAATGCCAGATAGGGTGTGACTGGCACCCCCTTCTGATGACGTTCTTGCAGAAGATGGTAAAGGGGCGCAGACGGGAGAGCTTCCAACGGAACAGCTGTCGGAGTCTCCAGGTGTGGAGGAGCAGCAAGAGTTAAGGAGATCCACCAGACCGAAGAAAGCACCAACGTACCTGCAGGATTATGCTTAGCTTAGTAGTGAGTTCCCCAGCCACAGGACAAGAATCCGTCCTAAAACTCACTGGGATGGAGGTAGTCTACCCGAAGTCCCGACTTTAGTAGAAGTTTTGGTGTGCCTATGGACACGTGAACTGCATTTTTGAAACTAGTGTTATCAGAGGGAAGGGGATATAGTAGATCAGTGTTATACTTATTTACCACTAGAGGGCATAGTTGTTTGTGTTACCTGTTTTCTGTTAATGTAAATATGTTTCCGGGTCAGGGGTCGTTGTTGTCAGTTTCCTGAGTGGGAGAGACCTGTCTGTACCAGCGAATAAAGAGAATAAGTAATTCATCCACCACCTGTCTCTGCATCAGTCATATGAAGATATTACATTGCGATCCACTTTTCTTCCGCTGTGAATTGTTCTTGCAACACTGCCTCCAGCTGTGGCAGATTTGGTTTGCTGGTATAGATTACAGTGTCGTCTGCGTACATGTGTACAGTTGAGGCTTTGCAGACATTGGGCAGGTCATTTATGAATATCGTGAATAGAAGGGGGCCGAGTATCGAGCCTTGGGGTACACCGCATGTGACTGGGAGGGAGGAGCTGTCAGAAATGGACACATATTGCGACCGATCAGATACATATTATTGAAATCAGGTTGTTGTTTTCTTCTGGAATCTCACATGAGGATAAACAGTGAATCTGCAAGCTTCTTATCACCCATGGTCTTCTGGGATATCGTATGAGAGCTAAGTGGTGACTGTACAGGAGCAGTGACTTTGCTTTTGACTACTTTTCGCAAATACATATGTAGGCATTTTATCCTGGATTATTTAATCTAGGATCGGCGAAGCATTTGATTTTGGCAATAAAAGAAGGCTTCCCTTGCACGGCCATTTTTCAGCTCGAGTGTGATGCCAGCAGTCATCTTGCCTACCTCTCCCTGCCATACCTCCTTGAGGGTCTCGATCCAGGATGGGTCCATGCTGAGGGCTGTGGAGTTGGTGGGCCCATGACTCCTGGCCGTTCTGGATGGTGGTATGGTGGAAGTGGTAGGAGAGACTGCGGGATGGCAGTGGGTTGGAACCCCTCCCGCTGCTGGAGAAGTGTCACTACACTTGAGCCTATATACCTGCCTGAGGCTGATATCAGCAGAGGATGGCCTGAGGGGACTGGTGCAGGTTAACGGCCCTCTGGGGAGCAGTCGGGAGGCATATACCCCGCGGGGGAACGTGATGGAGGACACCTCGTTTCCGGGTTCCGCTGATTCGAAGGTGGAAGAGAAGCGACGTCCTGGAGGGTGTGGTCGTACTGGTCATTCGGCCCATAGAAGTGATCTCGGAGCTCTGCAGCTTATACCTGGGATGGCTGATGGCTCCCTGCCCGGGTGGTGGCCATCATGGCTGGAGTAGTCCCTAAAAACATTAGCCAGTGGAGGTTGCGCGTCCTCCTGTGACGCTGCCGTATGGCTTTTTGGGACTAATTCCTTTTGGGACTTTGTCTGCAGCTCTTCCCCAGGACAAGGTTGGTGCGGGATGCGATCTTGTCGTTCTTATAATGTACTGAATTACACTAATAACCTTAAACACGGTGTATAAAATCAGACTTTACACTCCTTGCTTACTACAATCCATAAATATTTACTACAGCGGCTGAATAACTACAACATATATTTACAGTAATAATAATGGAAACTTAATCCCATTTAACCGCTTCCATGCGGAGGCCCCGCTCAGCGCGTCCTGCTGCATGTACACTTGGCCGCATGTACACACGATCGCTGCAGCCCTACAGTGCGGTCTGACATCTTTGATGCCTATTCCAGGCACCCCCCCCCCCCGCCAGTGCGGGGAAGGTGCCTGAAAGGGGACCTCTCTCCCTCCTGATCTGCTTTGAGTAGACAAAAAAGGCAGGCACTGCTATGAAGCGGTGGCTGCCTTTAACACCTTGGGGCTGGATTCCTCCCGGAGCTTGCTGACATCTTGGATGTCGGCCAAGATTACGGGATCTCTCCCTCCCCTTCATTGGAACCCCCATCTCCCTACCCGTGGCAGCTAGGGGTTAATGTTTGGTATCATTGGAATGGTCAGAGCATGGCCTTTCCAATGACATCAAACATGACCATTTTAAATGTAAACAAAATTTTTTTAAATATAAATAATAAAAAAAGATTAAAAAATAAACGTTTTTGTTTTGTTAATGCAGAAATATTGTTTCCATTTCAATTACAATGTGAACAATGATGTTGCACTAATGATTTTTTTGATGGGGTGCGTTTGCTAAAATCATGTCATTTCCCCCCAAGAAAATGTAACGAGTCCCCATTTCTAACAAAGCGCACCCCATAAAAAATATAACTGCAAAGGCTTGCATAATAAAATGTGAAAAAAAACACTTTACACAATGTAGATGATTGACAATTAAAATTTTATTGCGTTTTTTGTTATAATATTCAGGCAGGACATGACGTATACATATAATAATGATATATTATGAATCTGCCGGAAAGAACGATATATAATTTGTCTGGATCGTATAATAAAATGTGACTTCAAATCGCGTTTAAACAAAATGAGCTCAGCACACGGGATGAAATGGCTCAGCAGCGAAAGGGTTAATCGAATGAACACAGCCTGGTCTGGCACCCTCACTCTCCACGTCACTCTTCGCCTCCCTGTCTCCACTAATGTCCCCCACGGGACTCTTGTCATCCCTACGCTCTCCCTCAGGATGTCTACTCCTGTCCTCCTCAGGCCTAGTCCTCCTCTCCCTCTCTCCATGTTTCCCATCGCCACCCCTATGTCTCTTGTCCCCACTCATCTCCTCCCCACCCAGTGGTGTATTTAGGTTTTATGCTGCCCTAGGCCTGACTAAACTCGTGCACCCCGCCTATTTAAATTTGACACTCCCCTTCCTGTCAAGGTCACACCTCTTCCTGGTTAAACCCCACCCTTCCTCTTTAGGCTCCACCTTTTCCTCTTAGAGCTCCGCTTTTTCCTCTCTTGATATTAAAAGTGGATACCAAGTGCCTACTTGTATATTTTGTATACCGTTTCAAATGTTGTATCTATTGAGATAATCAAATAAAATTATGAAATGTTTAAATTCAACCAGTTTTACAAAGATCAGCCGTGCATGTCAAGTAATAAATAATTGATAATGTGACGAGATCTAGACAGGACAATATAAAAGATGAAGAATCATAGCGTTATATGTTAAAACAGTGGTGTATCATGTCAAGTATACTGGATCACAGCCGTTCTAATTGGTTAAACAATAAAATCCACAAAAACGTCCACTTTGAGCGTATCACAGAGCTCCACAGCAATAAAACCCACAGAAACATGCACTGTGTATGAGCGTATCACAGAGCTGCACAGCAATAAAACCCACAGAAACGTGCACTGTGCATGAGCGTATCACAGACCTGCACAGCAATAAAACCCACAGAAAGATGCACTGTGTATAAGCGTATCACAAAGCTGCACAGCAATAAAACCCACAGAAGCTTGCACTGTGTATGACCGTATCACAGAGCTGCACAGAAATAAAACCCACAGAAACATGCACTGTGTATGAGTGTACATCAGAGCTGCACAGCAATAAAACTCATTTCATTCCAAACGCCACCCACTCTTTTCATTTCTTGAACCCCCACCTCTTTTCATTTCATTTAAACCCCCACTCTTTTCAATTCATAACCCCTCACATCTTTTCAATTCATTACCCCTCCCCACTCATTTCACTTCAAACCACCCAATCTTTTCATTTAATTTAACCCCCTCTTTTCATTTAATTTAACCCCCACTCTTCATTTAATTTAACCCCCAACCCCCCTCTTTTCATTTAATTTAACCCCCACTCTTCATTTAATTTCTACCCCCACTCTTTTTATTTAATTTAACCCCCATTCTTCATTTAATTTACCACCCCACTCTTTTCATTTAATTTAACCCCCACACTCTTTTAATTTATCCCCCTCACCTCTATTTCATTTAATTTAACACCCCATTGACCTGGGGGCTGGCGCTGGCGGCTGGGTCCTCCGTCCCGGCATCTGCAGCACACTGCTGCAGCATGGTGGAGCGCTGGGAGGAAGTGATGTCATATGACCACTTCCTCCCAGCGCTGCAGCTCTAGGACAGAAATGCTCGGCGGCCAGGTATTCAAGAACTGGCGGCCGCGAGCATTTTGGCCCACGGAGCGGCGGGTCCCACGGAGTGGCAGGTCATAACCGTCCCATGGGGCGGCGGGTCCCACTGAGCAGCGGGGCCACCGCCCCATGGAAAGTGCTGCCCTAGGCCTAGGCCTTGTCAGCCTAGGCCCAAATACACCACTGTCCCCACCCCTACATCCCCTATCCCCCCTCACCCCTAGAAACCTTTCTACCTCTCCTTGCTTCCTCCTCCCTACCAACACATCTTCTCCTCCCTCCATCTCCTCTCCTAACACCCGCCATGATATACGGGAATACTCAGGGGTAAGGGTACAAAGTTGGTACAATAGGGGGACAAAGTAAAGAATAGGCAGATGGATGCATAATATTGTATAGGTGTATGTGTAAGGCTTATTAAAGTGTAGTAATGTGTGAATGCAATATGTGCGATGGTAGTGTTGAAAGAAAAGACAGGAAACAAAACTCCTTCCCAGCTTTGCTCTCTATACTCAATTCAATAACCTCCAAATGCCCAGGGACCTGCGTCTAAGGCTCGTGTCAGACGAGCGCAGTGTTCACGTCCGTGTTGCCGCACATAAGTACGTCTGTGATAGCATACAATTGTGTTAAATGGAGCCCCACACACGAAGTACGTCCGCACATGAGTGATTTCACAATCATCCGCACAGAAGTGTGGACGCATGACGGATGCGGCAAACGGACGCAGGTTAGGCAAGAACGTAATACTGCTAGAACGGATGTGCGGAGTGCGCCATGTCCGCAAAGTCCGCATAGCTTTGTGTGTGAGTGATGGAACATGGTCAGACGAACTGCATTTATACGTCCAGCATTTTTGACGGACAAAATGTTTTTTTATTTGAATTTATTTTCCCTCCTACACCCGTCAAAAATAACGTCAGTCACAAAAACGGACTGTGTGGCCACTACTGCGTCTTCCGTCAAGTGTGTCCATACTGCACGGGCGCACAGTCAGTAGAAAATGCGCTCGTCTGACCCTAGCCTAAGTAGCAAAAGTAGCGACTTGAGCTAAAGTTTTTTCATTAGCGATAGCGTTTTCCAGCTAATATGGACCTCTTCGACTCCGATCTATCATTTACTGGTCACTAACCAAATCTTGTTACTTCCACCTAAAAAACATTTGTCAATCTTTACACTGGCCTTCTGTTTCCTTTTAGAATCCATCTCAAAATACTAGTACTCACGTACAAAGCGCTCCATAACCGCACCCCTGTCTACATCTCCTCTCTTATTATCAGGTACATCCCATCCCAACCATTTTGCTCTGCCAATGACCTGAACCCTTAACTCCAAATCAGGATCTCTCCTGAGCTGCCCATTTCTATGGAACTCCCTCCCCAGTAACATTAGACTCTCCCCGTCTCTCCAGTCCTTCAAGAAGTCTCTGAAAACACATTAGTTTAGAGAAGTCTATCGGCTCACTCCATGATCCCACACTGTACACTTGTTGCACCATTTTCCCACTCATCCCACATGCACCCCACTACTGCTTGTGCTCTGCTATTTACCCTCACCTACTGTGTCACCCCTCTTACATAGTTACATAGGCTGAAAAAAGACATGCGTCCATCGGGTTCAGCCTTTCACACAACACCTACTGCTGTTGATCCAAAAGAAGGCAAAAAACCCAGTCTGAAATGCTCGCCAATATGCAACAAACTGGGGAAAACTTCCTTCTTGACCCCAGAATGGCAGTCAGATTTCTCCTTGGATGATGAAGCTTAACCACATAGTAAATATTATAACCCTTAATATTCTGTGTCTGCAAGAAGTCATCCAGTCGTTTTTTAAAAGTCTGTACAGTCTCTGACCCAACCACCTCAACAGGTAGAGCATTCCACAGCTTTATTGTTCTCACCGTAAAGTAACCCTTCCTATGCTTTAGGCTGAATTTCCTTTCGTCCAGTCTAAATGGGTGACCTTGTGTCCTGTGTATAGTCCTGTTAATGAATAGGTTTCCAGACAATATTTTATAATGGCCCCGTATATATTTATATAAGGTTATTAGATCCCCTCTAAGGCGCCGTTTCTCTAAACTAAACAGGTTTAAGCTTGTTAGTCTTTCCTCATAACTTAACCCTTCCATTCCCCTTATTAATTTAGTTGCCCGTCTCTGCACTTTTTCTAGCACTATAATATCCTTTCTTAAGACAGGTGCCCAAAATTGCACAGCATATTCAAGGTGCGGTCTTACCATTGATTTATACAGAGGCAAAATTAAATATTTTCAACCCTAGAGTGAATTCCCCTTTTAATGCATGCCAATACCTTGCTGGCCCTGGCGGCTGCTGTTTGACAATGCACATTGTTACTTAGTTTGAAGTCTATGATTATTCCCAAATCCTTCTCCTGCTTGGATTTCCCTAACTCTGTACCATTTGGGTATAAATTGCTTGTGTGTTCTTCACTCCAAAGTGCATAACTTTGCATTTATATACATTAAATTTCATCTGCCATTTAAGTGCCCAGTTCCCCAATTTATCTAAATCCCTCTGCAGCGAAGTAACATCCTGCTCACATTGTATTACTTTGTATTACCCTCTCCTCCTTGATTGTAAACTGTCAAGCAGGATTCTCTCTCCTACTGTTTTATGTGTTTACCGTGTATCTATATTATTCTGTCTCACTCATTGTATAGTGCTATGGAACTTGTTAGCGCTTTATAAATACATGTAACTGTAACATCTGAAAACTTGCTTAGGAGGCACCTGGGGAATTACAACATGTAATATTCCTTACCATTATTTTTAATTTTGGCAGTTACTTTGAAAATATATCTGCAACAATCTATCCATGCTCAACAATAGCAATGAAACATTAAATTTGTCAGTTTCAAGTCCCTCAGAGCATATTACAGTCCTTTGTTCAATACTAGACTAGAAAAACCTGTTTTTGTTGTCTGACCTAATCCTTGATATACATAGCCCAATCAAGATGAAGGATTCCAGCAATGGGGGAGGTACCCGAGTTAGTCATTACATCACACTGTGATCCTGCAGTTATCCCTCAGAAGGTCTGCTGCCTGCTCAGTTCTTTGTTTGGATCTTTCACAGAGCAATACCAAATTGAAGAGAGGATGCAAAGGTACAGAACAAGAGAATAATATCTAGTATACAGAGATCACCCGGTGCAATCAACAGTACAGCTGGTAGACTACTGATCTTTTGCAATGGCTTTTTAGTGCTGATATCCTCTTCTCTGTGGAGCTGCAGTCTACTGTATTCATTTTACCAAGGTCAACAACAGCTACCCACAACCAATAAGGAACTATGGGTCGATTTTGTGAGAACTGTGCCCAGCTGATGCAGGACTTTGTGAGTTTTGTCAAGAGGTTCTCCTCCAGTATAGTGGAGCGAATTAAGGAGTGTGTTGTTCTATTAAGTAAATGCTGCTGCATGTCAAGAAAGACCAGGGTGAGACAGCTTTATGAGCCCGTTCTTCAGAACCACGAGAGGCAGGCTGCACAGGACTTTCTCAATCACATGGAGGCAGGTAAGCTGACCACATCTATGATGTAATTCCTCCAAAATAGAACAGCTGCGTCCAGCCTCACATGCACATCCTCTGTCTAATCAGAAATGGGATGTGAAGCAGCAACATTAGTCTTGATCCTGCAATACAATGGATTGAGTAACGCCAGCTGGGGTGTTCACATTTGAGTGGAAGAGCTCTTGTTATCTTCAGGCTGTTCAATGAATCTACAGCCTGGAATGGGGAAAGAGAGAGCTCCATGTTTTGCTTTCAAATCCACGTGTTTGTTCAGCTGTGACTGAGGCTGCTAAGCTACACATGGCCTTTAATGGCCTCATTATTAAGCTGTAAAAAATGTGGAAAGTTAAATGAGCACTTTTTTATATCCAGGCATGAGATGGCACAAACGTTTTGCATGTATCTTCTTATTGTGCCTTGCTTAGAAATCTATAAATAGGCACACCTACATTTTTATAAAGGCACGACTACATAAATTGTTATTTCATCGATTTATTTGCCCTAATGTGTCTAAATTTACAAGTGCTGTAAAATAGCTATAAGGCTTTTTTTGTTTTGTGTGTGTTTTCTGTTTGCTAAACAATGACCTGCATCAGTTCACCTTAATGGTACCATTTTTTTAAAAGTCTTCATTTTGTTTTGAATATAGATAATTAAAAGTAAATTCAAGTTTTTTTTTCTTTTGAGTAAACCTAAGCCAACAATTGTGTATTTGGGGTGGACTGGACTGTGTTCACAATTTGCCAAAATGATCTGTTTTGCCGTTGGAACAAAATTTTTATATTGAAGTGCTGTAAGACAGAGTGTTTTTCATTCAAAAGACAAAATAGCCTGAACGTAATTAATATGTAGTGAAAAAGAAATGTATGGTGCTTAATAGCGAAATAAAATCCAAACGTATTTTTCTCAACTTCTCACGATTACTCAAACTTGAAATTTGACTCTTGGTCTGCTTACCGTGTCAAACCGTTTTATGCTGGAAATATGATTCACATTATTACCATCATATTCTTTGGTAATTTTATGTCAAATGTAATAAAAGATGCTGATCTGAAGAAGAAAATCATTCAGTGAATGAGCTGTGTCCAATCAGGTTTATTCTTGCGGCTTGCCACCAGAAGAGATCTTCACTCTAAAGTAATTCCAAAAATTTCTGTGATACTTAGGCTGGGGACAGACGAGCGTTTTTAAGTGCAGAAGGAACGTCCGTGAGAGTGGACTTTCCTTCCACTCCGACGCCCGTCTGGCCACCTCACTGGGTGCAGTTAGTGCACTCAGCAATGCAAGGCTCGATCCTCCTATGGAGGATCGCGCGTTGCAGCCCCGTCGAACGCGTGTCCTAGTGCTTTGGGTTGGCTTGCAAGACAACCGCAGCACGGCCGCAGTCGCGTGCACAATTTGTGCACCAGCATGTGGCCAGCGTTACAACGATGCAACGCCGCCGGAAGGCACGTCAGTAAAGGCGCACAAAGTGCACTCGTCTGACCCCAGCCTAATACCTCATACCACATTAATCAGGAAATTTCTTTTTGTTACAGGGACTCTACCATCAAAATTTTAAATGTTCCTAATTTGTTGTTTTTTTTATGTTGCTGATATCTTACATGTACATGTTCTCATGTTTGTTTTGTTAAGAAAATAGTTTACTCTACATGTGTCACTGGGTGCATCTGTTTAGTGTAGGGATGCACTGAAATGTATTGGCTGAAAACAGTTTTCGGCCAAAGAGTAAAATCGATCGACAACATCAGCCGTTAATCGGTAATCTCCCCTCCCTCCTAGCCTGTTCAATTTGTATGTGTGGACCTTCACATACTCATGGATTCTGGCCCTTATCGCTTCTATTTTTGCCCACACCCGACATGGTGAATGCGCCTGGGGGACGTCACTTCTGGTGCGCTCTGTTCAGGCTACCGGGAGTGACGAGTCACTTCCGGCGAGCCATGGTCGATCCCGGTGTAGGCTTTTTATCGCCTAATTGTGGCAAAGAACCCTTTAAAAGAAGCTGGGAGTCACTCAAAGTTGGCTCTTGAGGAAGTCGGAAGACGAAACGCGTCGAGCTGACTGCTTCGTTACCGGCTGATTGCTACTCTCCGTGTATTACCTTGGTCCCACTGGATGTGCCAAATCGGGGGTTCACTATCGAACGTTGAAACATCTTCAGCTCCATTACATCACGGAGGTTCCCCAGGCGTTTAATTTGAAAGAGACAGCGATCTTTGACTGCTTCATCCAGTGATGCGGTGACTATATGGATGTGTTCTATACATGCTGTTTTGCACACATATTGGTTCATATTGTGTGCCAATTCCTTTGTGAGTTGTTTCCTGTATTTTATCCAAATGTAATAAATGTGTTACAGTTTTACACTATGATGCGTTTATATGTGTTTTAACAGTTTTCATCTACCACTATATCCTGTGTCCACCTACTATATCAGGAGATTTTACTGTTGACTCCTGTATTTATGTAAGTGCATTTGATTGTGGTCTTTTCACTGCATGCTCCATTTGTTTTGTTAGAGAAATATGGTGCTTGTTCGGCGGCAGTGAAATCCCCATAGAGAAATGTAACTATTATTTTATCTATTCAGAGAACGCCAAAAAGTACACGAAAAAAACAGATTGTCGGTGGTTTTGCTCAACAGGTTTAAGCAGGTGAATCCTTTAGGTTTCAATGTAAATAACATTCCCAGTTTTTACTATATATTTATTAAACCATTTACTCTTTTCATTTGCAGTAGAAATTCTATTAATACATCTTTTTAGGCATTTTTCAGCGAAATTGTAGATTTCTTTTTTCAAATGGCTTTTTTTTTTCTGTAACAGACTTTTCTATTATTATTATTCATAGAACCTTATACATTATTTCCATGCATTATTTATCTTTTCTAATGTCTTTTACAAGGTGTCATTTTTTTTTTTTGTACCCCCGTCCAGCGGCTGGTCGGCAGTCTATTCGGTGGTTTGTGGCTGTGTTCGGTGATTGTATTGGCAGCGTTTGCCAGATTGATTCAGCGCATTTTGTGGACCCTGCAGTGAATGCTGAATTCACCACAGGGTTGGCGAATTGAGTTCGCTGAAGTGCGCCAAATGAAAGATTTGAATAACCCCTAATGTCATGCAAGACATGGGGAATGATCTGTGTCCCTCTTCACAGGTATCATGGGCATATGAAACATTTATAAATGCCATTATTAACCCTGTTACTGGAATGCTGATAGGGTTAATAATGGTTTGTCTTCTATACAACTTAGAACAGGTCCGCACCATGTGCTGCAAAAGAGTAATAGTGGCCATTGGCCAAACATTTCTAGTTCTTAAAGGGTTAAAAAGTTGTAAATGCCCTGGCTGCTACTCTTCAGTACAGTGTAGATATATAAATAGACAGGCAATGGAAGCAGGAAAATGGATTCTTTATTTTCTTAGCAATATTGCTGGAGACGTCACAAGGATCAGTGCCTGTTATCAGCTGGACCTGAGAGGTTTATTGCTCTTGCAGGACCTCAGCACTAGTTTGAAACATTATTAAGCACCGAAAACCCATCCACAGGAAACTGCTAGTCTATAGTTTTTATTAGAATTATATCTGCTTCAGATTTGCTCACCAAAGCAGAGTTTATTCCTCTCACGCAGCTCCACCGGATCCACGGCAAACACAAGGCTCAGCAGTAGTTTCAGCAGCCGACATCACGTTCTCTGGAGATAGGAGTCACCTGATTTGGGGGGGGGGGTCCTAGGAGACAGTCAGGGTCACGCTGTTTGATCTCACGCAGAGTTCACACGTGATGCGCTCACTGCTGGACCGGCAGCCCGGCACGTATCTCTGTGTTCCGGACCACCTAACGACCACACACAATGGCATTGCTTCATTTCAGGGAAATTAAAGCAGTCTAGTTGTGTGAGTGTCAGCCGACAGGTCCAGAGCAGCCGCAAACAGGACATCAATCACACTGAGGGGCGCTTGTCGGCATAAGTGGCTTAATGAGACCTACGTTCCTGCTGCAGGAGAAGTGCGGGAACGCCGTTCCCACATGTTCCTGCAGCACTCGAGCCCTGTGTAAAACGCTCAAACACTGAAATCCCATTATTTCCTATGGGCATGGTTCCCACCTGGGCATATTACAGCTTGTAGGAATGCGCTGTAAATGCCTTGTGCCCAAAGTACAGGAGCTTCTTTGGGGCGTATTACAGCACGTTTGCAACCATAGACTTCAACGTAAACGTGCTGAAATGGGCGTGTGCGCCATCAAAAATGTGCGTATGAACGCACGTTCCGCACATGGCAGCAGGCACAAAAGTCTTCTTCATTGGACGCCTCCGTAGTCTATCAAAAAACGTGCGTACATCGCGCGTTTCTAATTGTCAAAAGCCTATGAGATAAGCTCAGGTGTGAACCCAGCCTTAAGCTCCCTGTCATATCTCATTCAGCTGCCATCTCTTATCTTGGCTAGCATAGACAACACAATAATCCCCTGTAGCCTTATCTATCATTCACTCTGCCCCCCCCCCATTGCCTCTTCAATACTGTAGAAGCTGAACCACAGCTGTAAAATAAAAAATTTTGCTTAGATTTTGGTAAATGTTGCATCATGGAAAAAGTAATTCCAAAAAATTTTTCTTTTTGGAAACCGATCAACATTATCTTATTTCAAATGAAGAAAAACCACAGCATATATTTTCTAAGGTGGTTTCATTTGTAATGCACAAGTAAACTAGTTACCCACTAAAAAAAAAGAACTCGGAGTACGCAGTAGCTCTATTTGCTGCCAAGTGCCTGGATCATACAATCCAAGATGGCGCCTGAATGTTTCTGGTGGTGACTGATGGGGAGGCAGCAGCCCCAGCCACCAAAGAGAATATTCATAGTCTCCTGTAGCAATTTGCCTTCCTGAGATCCTTTTGTGGCCGTTAAGATGGAATAAAACACCATAGTTGTGACAAGAGAAACACAGGAGATCAGGAAACGCACAGCTGATCTGGAGGAAGGGGCAGTGGACATCATGGGTCATGTTAATGAGGTAGCAGATGTTACTAGGGCTGAAACAAGTATTCTGTAACCATGGGTGTCCACTTGGGCCATCGTGGTGGCGTGGAACAAGGAGTGTAGCCCTTTAGGCAGGTGAGATGTTGACTTGATATAGGACAGATCAACAATACAGATTCCAGGGCAATACAGGAACCAGACTGAGACAGGAGGGCCAGAAAGAAAACTAAAGGGATCCCTATGCTGGGAATGATTTCTAAGAAACACTCACAAAGAATAAAAGAGCAAGAAGGGCAACAAGACAGACAGAAATCCTATACTGAAGAGGTCCTCGTATGTTGGCCTCTGAGTAAGCTAAACTGAAACAAACAAGATACATAAAACATGACACATAGGAGTAGTCAGGACTTGCAGAGATAGGTAACCAAACAGGCATACAGTAATGTTACCGGAATCCACTCAGTTCGGTCAGGAGAAAGGTCGGCATGGTGCGGTCAATGGCAGGAAAAGCATTCTTTTTATTCTGACGTCAGACTCAAGCTGGAATGTATCGCAAAGCTCCAGTGAGGTCTTCAAGACAGAGATACAATTCTTATACATTGCTTTGTAAAAAAGGTACATCCCAGGTGCCCTCCCCTGGGCAAATGTGCCTTCCCCTTAACTTGGACACAAAGACATTCCACAATTTGCTGTTTTCTTATACAATTAGGACAGTTAGTGACAGGATCTAGCTAGCTTCTAAATCATCTATCATCCCCCAGAGGGCCTGTTCCTGCCAGGACTGATAAGAGTCCAGCTGGACTGTGGGGATCCTTTGTTCTCGTTCTATCCCAGCCTGAGACTTTTATGGCCTTGGCAGAGCTAAATCCGTATCTTTTGGCACCTCTGTTTATTCAGGCTGAATTCCTCTTTTAATTGCTACACCAAAAGTATCTGAAATGTTAGTATCTATGCAAACTCTTCTAAAGTCAGTTAATATTCTCTATGTACAATGACTAGGACCATGGTTCTATTCAAAATGGATGCCAATATACAAGATGGTGGCTAATTTCTGGTCCATTCCTGTGTCCGTAATACAAGGAGCAGGCACGAGCGAGATCCAGAGAACACGCTAATAGGTCATACACCTGAATAGCAAGATGCTCGGTACAGGGGAATAGACAAAAAAAAACAGAACCAGAAGTCCTACACAGGAGCAGTTCTCAGCCAGGCCAGGTCAGTAACAACATGATGAACAGAATTCAGGGTACAGGGAGCAAGAAAGTGAATAACCAGAAACGTAAGCCAAGAGTCAAAATCAGGAAATACTAGACTTTTTTTTTTTTTTATCAGCAACGCGGGAATCAGGAACAGGACACAGGAAGTTCAGGAACCACAACCACCATAGAACTCCACAAACAGACAATGAAGCTCTGTGCTGCTGGGATATATATAGGGAGTAGGTCTGTGTGACTTCAGACCAGAAGATTACAGCAGGACCCCAGATCGACCCCAGACAGCACAGCCAAACACAAAACGGGGGAGAATAGACATCGAGGCCCCTCACCACCAGGGGCATGGCCAAAACCAGGGAAAATGTAACATATTCGATACTGAGAATAGTTATCAACTATTTTCATTAGCGTCAGACTGAGTGAGTATTTAACCGTTCACTTTGGATTTGGCGGTGGTTGCTGAAGACATGCCGCTGCTTTACTCCATATAATTTAGCTCTAGGTTATGTCAGCCATAACTAGTTTGATTTTTAGTTTACAACAGTAGCAAAGCGTCACACAGAGTACTGCCACTGGATGTGGGTGCTGTTCGTTGTGTTTTATGCCTGTGTTTTATGTCCTGTGCTACCACCCTGCCATCCTCTCTTTGCGCTTTGGTCCAATCCCATCCCCCAAACTCCCTCTCAATTTCAGCTCTGGTCTTTTGCACAAAGCCACTACCTTTCACACTTGGGTCAAGTCCCTTGAACAAACTCACTCCCTTCCACCTCTGTACCCTCCTCCCACTCAGTTCATGAAATTATTTTAAAGGGACACTCTATGCACTCTAACCACTTTAGCTTATTAAAGTGGTCGGGCTGCGTGGACTGCCCCCCCCCCCCGCCTTCTCAAACAGGTTATATGCTGACATTAGGTCTGTCGTAGCAGTGCTCGTTTGGGGAGAAAGCAGACATGGGCTTAAGCGGCACACAAAGCTTCAATCAGTCTCACAGGCACTCCCGTACCGCGTGTGCAAAACATACGCAAGATACATAAATTGCGTATTTGTGTACAAAAGTTCCATATGCAAATTGCTTATGAAAAGAGGGGGGAGGCCGGGTTTTTTATTTTTTAAATCCGATGATTAATTTATTATGAAACGAATTGTTAGTTGCAGCCCTAGATGTTATCAACTCTTTGGAGAGGATTGCACATCTGGAGGGGGCTAAGAAAGACTCATCAGAATAACATGTATCTACTAATCAATTCGAAACAACCATGAAGGATCTATTCAAACACTTTGGTGCCTGACCTGTAATCACCTAAACATGGATAGGGCTCTAGGCCCACACACTAGTCGTCCAGAGCACCCCCGGGACATGATTGTCAGAATACACTATTATCGCACCAAAGATGCCTTGATTCATGCTACCCGGGATCAGCAGGTTGAATATGAGGATCACCCTCTTCTTGATTTTGCAAGACCTGGTACCGGCTCTGCTTGCTAAAAGAAAGGCCTGAAGTCCAGTGACCGAGTTTCTACGGACCCAGGATTTATGTTTTGGTTGGGGCTTCCTGTTTAAGTTATCAGTGAAGGAGGGTTGTGTTTACTTCTCCTCCCATCTCTGATACTGGAGATTTCCTTAAATCACTGGAACTGGCACTGCTAGAAGGGTCCGAACCCCCTTCTGTGAAATGGCACACTGTGCCAGGGTGATACATTTAAGCCTAATGTATTTTTCTCTCTTTCATACGGTATTACCTGGCGTTTTTTTTGTTTCTAATATTTTTATTCACATTGGGCTTCTGTTTACAACGTGTTGAATACGGGATGTGTGGTGGGTCTGCGGTACTGGTACAGCCACCCTGATTAGGGGTTGACAGAGTGTTCTAAGGGGTTTGTAATAGTTGTTGGCCAGGTTATGGTCGGTGTATTACGTACTTTTTGTACTTTGAGCTGGCGGGGGAAGTGGATATCTGATGTGGGCGAGGTGTTTGTTGCCGGTGAGT
Organism: Leptobrachium leishanense; assembly: GCA_009667805.1. Lineage (NCBI taxonomy): Eukaryota > Metazoa > Chordata > Amphibia > Anura > Megophryidae > Leptobrachium > Leptobrachium leishanense. Next base: position 227,110,340 of record CM019066.1, on the reverse strand, counting down.
TCTTTTGTTCTCCACCTCTTATATCCAACTCTCAGGATATTTCCTCTGAGCAGGTGCTCTTCTTTCCTTTTTCAATCTGTCCTTTTCTGTCTTCCTAGGGAAAATGACCCCCCCCCCTTTTACCTCACCTTCTGTCCTCTTTCTGGGGAGCTGTCTTGTGTATCTCGTGGCTGCTTCGTTCATGCGGAGGATACTGTGCATGTGGCAGACAGACCCTCACTACGGTTTACAATACACCTCATTCATTATGGCTACCCCTATGAGATTAATGTTGTTAAATATTAAGGGACTTAACTCCCCTCAGAAAGGTGGCTCTTATTCCAGGAGCTAAAAAGGCTGTAGATATTGCCTTTATACAAGAAACTAGAATCTCAATGGAGCGTTCCGATTCAGGGATCCCTCTTATAATAAAATATGTACTTCCTGTACTATATTTGATCGAAACGGGGTTGCGATACTACTTAAAAATTTCTGTTTATTTCAATTTTGAGTTTACTTCTGATAACCAGGAGGGTTGTCATCACTTTTATGAGATGCATGATCTCCATAACCAATGCTTCCTCCATCTTTGTTCCGTACTTTAGTGGCACAGCACTGCTGCTTATCCTCTTCTGGCAATCAACAGATCCTGCAGCCATCATCCCTTGATGAGAATAACGGGTCCTTTTGCTCTTTGCTCATCTGGATTTGAAATATCTGTTCCATCTCATCATTCGGATTTCATGAGCACGTTTTCTCTTCTCTCTTTTGTAGTTTGGTGACTTCTCCATTACCTCTGTGATAATGGCACGACTGGGATTTGGCCCATACCTTTTGAAGACATTCTTTCACTCTTTTCATTTTTGTACGATGCCTCCCCCAATCACTTGCCTGTCCTTTCTTAGTTCCTGCTGTATCTCTGCTGCAGTTTCCTGATGGTGGTTTAGACACCATTGAACGAAAAGAGAAATCCCACTGCTGACACCAGATTGTAACAGAAAGTGGAAGGTGACTGGTCTCCAGGTGGACCAGACTCCAGGTGACCAGACTCCATCCTGTAATGGCGTCCATCCCTTCTACCATCTCCCAAAACCCTCAGCCTGAACTTGAGGGATTGCTTTACAGCGCTTGGTACCTCTTCTCAAACAGAAGACACAACTTAGTGCAGGGAAGCATAATGATATTTTATTTGAGATGGAGACCAGTTTATATGGGAAATGGGAGGTAAAATGGCATAGTCAACGCAGTACACTGTCTATACAAGGGCAATGAAAATCACTTCAAGATGCAGAAATCTGATCAGGAGACAATATTCAAATAATTCAGCCTATTGTCAAAATCAACTCAACATCAAATCAAAGGATGGACAATCACATAGACCATACTAACAATTCTTAAAAGGATTGCTAAAACAAACCAAACTCTTAAACAATTGATTACGATAAGAGTTAACTTTATTAAATGTATAGTTGAGTCACATTGGTCCGCGGTCCCTTGGCAGGAAGTCAGCATTCACACTTCTCCAACCGGCACCAAGGCCGTATTATAGTGTGGGCAAGGGTGAAACGTGTGCCATGGAGGTTGAGGGCACAAAGATGTAGGAAGCTTTGGTTACAGACTCATAAGTCAGTGGTCCCCCAAACCGGGGAGGGGGGGGTTCAGGATGATTCGAGGGCATTACATTTATTGTGCTGCTGCTGAGTTTGACAGGGTGCTGCTGCGCCGAATCTGACTGTTAAATTATAACCATAAACAAACACAAACAATTTTCCTATTATAATTACCATATATGGAATCCCAAAAGTCTGTCATTTCTTCCTCATATATCAAAATAAAGTAAGACGCTGTGCTACGCTGATCAGCGGAGATCTCAGCAAAATCAAACACAAGTCTGTGTTAGTCTTAAGAGAAATCTGACCTTCCTTTGTTAGCCAGGTGTATTTATTAAATTTCAAAGAACTTATAACCAATGAAAACGTTTGTTGTAGACAAGAGGTTCCTATCCAACCCACATAGGAATGTGATATAGCAGCAAATCAGAGCAGATACATTTCTACACTTCATATAACAAAGACTTAACAGGAAATGTGGCTAAATTCCACATCCTATATACATGCAGAATTGACACTTAAAATGGGCTGTGACCCCCCCTCTTTCTATCAGAACAGGCTTTTCAACACAGGATATTTATATATTCATACAGAAAATTAAAATCGAACACTGACAGGGTGCTGCTGAGTCTTATGCTGCTGCTGGGTCTCATGCTGCTGCTGTTGAGTGGCAAGCTCCCTCCCATCACCACTCCTAACCAGCTAAGGTGGGGCTTAACGTGTCATTATGTTAAGCTCCATACTCTCTTCTCCTGACAGCTCATTGGAGGATGACAGGAGGTGGAGCTCAGGATTAAGGAGTCCGGAGCTTCGCTCACTTGTCGTCCACAGGTGCGGAGAGGCAGGTGAGCGAGCGAAGCTTGCTCTGTAGTTGCATCACTCGCATTATGCCGTGGCCCTGCACGTAACATGCCACGGACTGTTACCAATCCGGGGGTTGGGGACCCCTGCTCTATGTGATCTATGCTTACCATACCCCCAACAGAGATTTTCGGTATTTCCTCTCTGATATGTGTGGATATAATGTGAAACGGCACATTATAATACAGAGGGACTGTGACAGATTGGATCTGTATCTCTATCGTGATAGACACAGGTAGATACGTCTATACCCATGTATCTATATACCTGTACATACATATCTCCTCTACATAGGCATATTCATATCTGGGTCTGTCCATATCTGGGAAGTACCCAGTTGACCCAGCTGCCTAGTGAATCAATGCCTGAGTTTCTAGCCTGTTCAAAGGAAACCGTTAACAGGTCAGTGGCTGTTTTCTCTGTGAAGCCATCGAAAGGTGTGAATAAAAGCAATAACCCATTTGGTGAACTGGTGAGTCCTGTGTCCTATATTCACACCTTGGAGTCCTGGCTACAGACGGTGTGGCACCAAGCTGCAAGGGGCCAGGCCATTTCAAAGAAGCATTCACATCCTTTGATCCCTAGAGACAAACTTTGGGAATCAAGTTAATGACGAAGCACACTGAGCGTGCTCAGGAAAAGGGAAGTCTGGGAAATGTAGTGCACGAAAGTAGAAAATAGGGGCTGTCCTCCAGAGGGACAAGGCAGCCTATATATACCTGAGCCAAGCATGGGCTCATGGCTTGTTTCTGTGGGGTCACCTAAGAACGTGAGAAACTGTGCCAGTCTTCAAATCTCCAGCCCAAGGAGTACACGGATGCTCCTGTTAGCTTACGGATGTAAGGGTCTGTGGTTTTAATCCTGTTTCTTTTATTTGGTGTTTGTGTGTAATTAATGAATATTATATCCATATTTTTTCTGTAACCCTAAATGCACTGTGATATATATAATTTTTGTTATCATAATAAATACAACTTCTTAAGCTCTGCTCTGACTGATTCGATCCACGCTAACCGAAGGGACTGGATTATTGTTTTTTGTTGTAAGCTCGAGTATCTACTAAATTGGGAGTTGCGGTGAATGGGGACGGTTGGGTAAGCGCGCAGAGGATTGTTGTCCGCGTAGTCATTATTTGGGTCTAGGATAAACGGATAGTGGATTGCTTATCCTTGCGTCTCTCGCTGCAGCGCGCTTAGTGTTCGTGAGAACTGGTGGCAGCATAACGAATAGAGTAAGAAAGTGGGTGTAAGGATTGTGGGAAACGTAGTCGCTACCCCAGGTCAAGAGAAGACTGGTACGGCATTGCAATCCTGGGACCACTTCATCATGCTTTACGTGCGTGTCGCAAGCGGAGGCGTTGTCGGGATAGTTAGGCACGTGCGCACGGGGGATTGTCCGCACAGTCATTATTTGGGTCTAGGATAGACGGATAGTGAGTTGCTTAACCCTGCTCCTTTCGTAGTGCACGCGTAGTTGTTGTGACAGGGACCATAATGCCTCAATGTGTTCCTTGGAAGACGTCTCCGGCCTTAGCCCCACCCCAAACCCAGAATAACAGGGAAATAAATGACTAATCAATGTAAGTAAGCCAGTAGGGAGGGTGAGATGAAGTCATGGATGGCAGTAGATTTCTTCATGTTATTCACTGACCTAGCATTCCACAGTCCCAAGTGGAAGGTGGGAGTGGGGGATGTGTTAATGTGTATGAGGTTGGTTGAGTGGAAATCCGCTGCCCTGGGGGGCCCAGGGTTGGGGGAGACATCACCTGTTGCAAGGAGAAGAGTGAGTGAGAAGTACAAGAGGTGGGAATATGATTTGGATGTGTTTATAAGTGGACGGGGAGAGCGTGCAGACGTGACTGGTAAATGCCTGATTTGAGAAAAAGGGGGTGGAAGCAATGAGGGAGCAATGAAAATGGAGTGTGGAGGTGAGGGTAGATGGAAAGACATGGCAGTCCTTATAGTTAGTGAAGTTACTGTAAACCTAAAGAAAATAAGGAGTATCATTTTCATAGGCGAGGATAACAATATGAGCCTGGAGTGATTGGAAAGGAGTGATAGGAACACAGGTGGAGGGGTGAGCAATGGGTTAACTGTGTGATTGTGAAGGTTGGGTGTGTGGTGTGTGTGTGTGATGATCTGAGAACATCACAGGTAAGGAACGAAAAGGGGTTTAGAAATGAAATACTGAAATAGAACTCCTTTTATGTCACATGACATACCGTAATTCCCTTTTAATAGTAGAGATGACCTTGAGGCGGGACAGATGAAGTAGGGGCCTTTGGAACAGGACTGGCTGCTGAGGTTTTTCTCTGTGCTAATGGTAGAGAGAGGGGGGGGTGTTTATATACTTTAGGCTGGGTTCACACCTAAGTGTTTGTTGACACACGTAATTCGCACGTTTGACGTTTGTTTTTCGACGCACGTATCGCGCAAACGTGAAAAACACGTGTAGCGCTGTGTTTAAAACCTTACGGTGGCAGTACCTATTTTTGGCCACCGGATGGAGACAAGCGCGATAAGAGACACTGAACATTGGGACTACATTTCCCGGCATGCTCTGGGAACGGACACAGGAAGTGAGTGGGACACGCTGAGGTACATCCTGAGCCTCGTGGAGATAGCTGGCAGAGCGCGCCAGGGACTGAAAGAGAGAGGACACAGTGCTGCAGAGCGGAACCGTGACTAGGCCGGAGGGCAAGTGCGGCCTATCGGGATTCCAAGTGGGGTTATCCAGCCTTCCAAGAAGGAGACCCAGTGATCCACAGGCATTACCCAAGCTGCTGTCAAGGAAGCGGAGGACCCTCGAGTTAGGAGTACCGCAGGTCCATTGGATGGGAGCGCAGGGGTAGCTGTACCAGTCACTGTCGGAGCAAAGAGAGCCAGACAACGGATCCAGTAGCCAGTATCCCAGCAAGGCACCGAGCGGAGGGACGTCCTGGGTCAGAGGAACCTTGGTGATCGAGCGGATGGGTGAGAGGCCTCCAAGGCCGGTTTTATAAAGTCAAGAAAGCACGCTGCTGTTTATTTCTAAAACCCACAGGGCCCCAACTTGACTAGTCGAAGACATCGTTTAAGAGATTCACTGGCCAGTTGAATAGTACCCGAGTACCATAACATACACTTACAGTCCGGGACTTAACCTGTGCGGGACTCACTCCCTAATATCCCAAAAAGGGGTAAAGATTCGAATATTATTTTCTTTTTTCGCTGCGCGTTTCTCGAAATTACGAAATATTGTATTATCTTTCCGCTACGCGTTTCTCAGAATTACGAAGCATTGTATCTTTTCTGTTCAGCCGCGCATTTTCCCGAAATACGAAACCTCGTATTTCTTTTTCCGCTGCGCGTTTACCGCGGTACGAAATATTGTAAATATATCTACGAACACCGTGTCTCATTATATGCCTTTTACTTTAGTAAACTATATAATTTATAAAATCCACAACGGTGCTGGAGTATATTTATTCCCTAGTGCGGGGAGACTGACCCGTGGTTCATTTTCAGCGGCTCCTCCGGGAGTGAGCGCTACACATGCAAACGCGCATTGCAGCATGTTCGCAGCCATAGACTGGAGCGTGAATGCTCTGCAATACGCACCAAAGAAGCTTCTGTACTTCTTTGGGCGTAGGACGTTTTACAGTGCGTTCCCACGCGCTGTTAAAGTTTAAAGGGATGGACAGTTATAGGGATTGGTGAACCAAAAAGTAAACATGCAATACAAGCATAAGGCCAATCAAAGCTAATTATGGCTAGTAAAATATGCTATGAAACAATCCTAGCAGGCAGTAATAAATAAGACAGTGACTGTTAATGACTAAGCAGAGATGCAGAGAAAGAACAACAAAAAATAAAAATAACCAAATGTAGGAGACAGAAAGTTTATTGCAGGAAGGATCTGATGAATAAAATACCTGGATTTTTAAAGTTGAGCAGATAAAGTATGGGCCTTTTGGAACCAGGGCTGGTTGCAGAGGTCTTGTCGCACTGAACCCACATGCAAATTTCATATCACTGTTTAAACATAAATATTGGCTGGATTTTTTGAGAATCCTAATGATAATTAGTCTATACATATATGATTGGGACCTAATAAAAACTTCTCAGTGTGTGGGCCAAAGGTGAACTCAGCTCCCTCTGAGAAAATAGTGGCGAAACTGCATTCCCACGTGTTTCTGCTCTACTTGACCCCTGCTTGTATGTGTAGCTATCTTTCTGTATCCATCTATATGTATAATGTTTGCCCTTTGTCTGTTTGTCTCTGTCACATCGGACAGAGATAAAAAGACAGAGTGGCAGATCACTGTGATTAATCAATGGTAAGACAGCCCGATAGGTTAATGCATTCTGGAGATGACTTGATATAGATACCTCTATATAGGGATTTCCCATTTTAGGTTGGGGTCAGACGAGCGTCATTGGAGAGCGGAAGGAACGTCCGTGAAAGTGGACGATCCTTCCACTCGACGCCTGTCTGGCCACCTCGCTGAGCGCAGTTCATGCGCTGCAAGGCTCAATCCTCCTATGAAGCATTGCGCTTTGCAGCTCGGTCAACGTGCGATCTAGCGCTTCGACGAAGCAATTAGTGCACGCGCAATTAGTGCATGCACAACAGTGTCTGGCCGGCCCCGTTGCAATGCTGTGACAGACGCCGGAAGCCACGTCCGTACAGGCGCTCATAGTGCGCTCGTCTGACACTGGCCTAAATGTAAATCCCTGTGGTGGACATAAGGTGTTCATGGGGAACGTCTGTAAATAAAATGTTAGGGGATTTTTTTTTTATAAATACTATTAAAACTGCAAATTATTTTGTGGCATGATTCAACCAATTAAAAATGGTGTTTTTTTTTCCTTAAATATTTGGACGGCGGCTGCTGATAAGCCTCTGTTCAATTATTTGTTTTTTTTACTTATTTTTGTTGTCTTACGTTTTGTCCCTCTCTGCTTCTCTTCTGCTCAGGGACTCCCAAACTCTGACGTCCCAGAGGTCTTTTCTGCGCAATTTACGCTCCCTGCGCTATGCGTAGTGTAGGGAACGCAAAGTGCGCACAGCGAGGCTTGCGAGAACCAGACCTCTAGAGAAAACTGAGGACTGGCAATATGTGAGCTAAAGGGAGTGTAACATCTCATAAGAGCAGCCTGTGCCCAGTACCGCAAATTTAAATCTAGCAGTGGTGAAGTGGGATTAAAGAGAGAAAAATGGGGTAATACAAAAGCAGGATGTGAGGTTGATATCTTTAGCCTGCATTATACAATGTGTTGGGACACACAGCCAGCTTTAGATTTGCCCATCCTAAGCGGGAAGACAGAGACCTCTAGGCTTTTGCAAGGGGTGGAAGGGCGGTGGTTTACAGAAGTGTACTTTTATTTAATGGTGTTTTTATTTTTTATTATTATTATTCTGTAACAGACCATTCTATTTTTTTTTAATAGGACCTTTATTATTTCCATGCATTCTTATTATTTGACATGCCTTTTGAAGAATGGCAGTTTTTTTTCTTCTCCCCAGTTTGACTGCTGATCGGATTTTTTCCCGGTGGGCTGATCAGCGGCCTTTGGCAGTCATTATTGGCTCCCATTAGGCGCACTTCAGCGACCCTGCGGTGAATACTGAATTGACTGCAGGGTCAGCGCACTTAAATTGCCGAATCGCAGCGAAGTGCGCCGAACGAAATTTCACTGAAATTTCGCTTCTCTTTAATATTTACTTTGAACCTAACTCCTCCCTAATTCTTGTTTTCTGGTCTAAATGGACATCCATGAATTTGGTAACAAAGTGAAATAATAATAATAATAATCATTATTGTAAAGCCTTACGTTGAAAGGTTATTTATTAATCATTTATCTTTTTCTTTCTTTTTTCAGGTTTGCAAACTTCACCTCTCGGAAAAGAGACATTGGATGCTCTAAAAATTCTGGCTTTTTCAGAAAACCCAGATCTACAACATTCTGCAGCTCTATATTATTTACACATGAGCCAACATTGTAAGTAAACAAATTTCCTTTACTCATTTAACATCGATACTTATTTATTGTTGCTTATTCTCCATTTTATATATTTAGTTGTAGACCGTCCCTAAAAAATATAAATTTTGCTTGTTCCTGGCAAAAACTGTTTAAAATTCCATACTGTACTTGCCCTAAAGTACTTGCAGGATTGCAGTGCAGATTCTGCATCAGCAGTTTTTTACTTTCATTTTACCAAGAGCCATGTTCTGTGCATTGTATTAGCGCTCTGACTAGTCCTTCAATTCTATTGTAATATTTGATATAGGCAGACCACTATTTCGTATTGTGATCCACTATACAACTTATTCATAAAACGCCTGTGTTTGCCTTTGTTGCTGGTGTTTTATTGTGAAGTTTCTATTTTCGTTCTATAATTTTGTGTAATGTCAGGTTTTACTGGTTCTGCAACACCAGTGATTTGGGCCATTTATTGTGTCCTGTCGCTCTTGATCACGCTACAGCAAGGATGTCAAACTCTGGGCCCCCTAGGTGCTCCTGAACTACAACTCCCATTATTCTTTGGCCATCTACTGCATTCAAAGAATTCTGAGGCAACCAACATCTGGGAGTCCAGGGTTTGAGATCCTTCTCTACAGAGTACTAATCTCATATTATGGGTAGGAATTTGCATATATTTTGTTATACCTACCCAAGGTTTGCTCATATACAGTCAGAGATTGGTTTTACCAGTTCTATCTTGTTTGGTTATGTTACCTCCCAATTCACTCTAAAACTACTAGCCCTGTAAGACAATCACTCTCTACCCTGTATATAACCCTGCCACACATTGCAAGAGCCTTACCATCTGGAATTGTAGTCAGCTAAAAGTCTGATTTGCAGAACTATCGAGTCACAATATTCAGTGTGACACTTTTTAGAATTTCTTCCCATTAACACTACAGAGTTGCAATGTTCCACCATGTGGCGGAGTTTCTAAATATATTGCAATACTTACCCAATGCCTGCTACCACACTAACAGAGAACCGTAGGATGGTGGGTCAAGAATTGTCACTGGTTTTCACTGGTGGTGATCTCACACTAAGACTTGTTTTCAATTTTTTTTATTTTAAAGACAGTGCAGAAATACAATTTACCATAGGGAAACAAAAAAACATGAAGTAGCCATCAAATCAGGAACATCAAGTGGACCTATGGCAATTAAAGGAGGGGGGTACCAAAAGGAACTTGGCAAGGAGGATAGTGAAAACAGTGGAGGACACAGACTATTGGAAGGGGGAGAGAAAGGGAGGGGGGAAAGGGGGGTGGGGGGAAACGAAAATATGGCATTCCCGGCTCACCCCAGAGTCTGAACAGCGGACTGGGGCCGTGGAAGTGGCCAGAGAGCCGGGTGACCTGGGGCCTTCAGAAACGGACAGGGCCTAGGTGACCGACTTAAAGGCTCGCCCAGGGCAACCCAGAGTTCCTCACACCCAAAAATTAAAAAATAATAATAATTATATAATAATTAATAATAGTCCCGGTGTCCATGGTAAATCAGGGCTGGGAGGCCAACATCATGATGCACAATAGGTGCAGCCCTCCCAGGCGAGAACCAGAGCACCCGGGACTCCCCAATGGTACCGAATCTTGCGATCCCGCAGCAGAGTGGTTACTTCACGAAACCGTCTTTGAGCAGCTAATGTCAGGAAAGGTAAGTCCCGATAAAAGGAGGCATAGGTAACCTGATAGGTAGGGCCTGCTGCCACAAAAAAGCTGGGTCTGAGTGATCACATCTCTGGTGAGGGCAATAACATTGCAGGGGGCCTACGCCGGCACAGTGGCCGCCTTCCTAACCCGCATGGCCAATACAATAGGAGAAACCTGAGAAGCTTCAGCACCCGTCAGGAGATGGCGTGCCATGTCGTGGAGAAAGGTAAGAGCGTCAGCACGGATATCCTCAGGGATCCCACTCAATCTGATATTCTGGTGGTGGTGTCGAGTCTCCAAAGCCAGAACTGCTGCTCCGAGTCGAGTAAGTTGAGACTGAAGATCTGCCACCCTGGTGTCAGTGACAGCCAGGGCCGCCAGTGTTTCCAAGGAGTGACTGTGAGCCTCAGCAGTCTTAGTCTGCATAGTCTCCACTGCCGAGCGAAGCTCACCGAGATTGGCACGCCACAAACCCCTGAAATCTCCCATAACTTTCTGAAGATCGGCCATATTGAGCAGAGGGTCCCGAGTCAGCGGAATCACTTCCTCAGCGCCGGACCCCAGAAGCGGGGGTTGGGTAGTCTTGTCGGAAGAGTCAGATCCAGCCAGTGCGTCACAACAGTGGTTCCGTGTCCCTCCAACGCCCTGCGAGACCCTGATGTCTGGGAGGCGGGGACCCTCCAACTCGCTTGTCGTCTTTAGACTTCTTCCCCATTCCAGCAAGGAAACCACTCAGAGGAGAGTGGCAGGCCGTGAGTCCAGCCAAAGCCGCAAGATGGCTGCCGCTGCCAGCCGGAACAAAGGGGAGTCACCGAAGACAGGTACCGAAGCGCTAAACAATTGACCTGAGGTGAGCGCGCCCAGATCAGTCAAATATAACTGCCGTGACCACTCAATTTTAGGCAGCCCAGCACGGAGCTCAAGAATATGGCGACTGCTCACCTCGAGGTCTAGACACGCCCCCTCACACTGAGACTTAACAAAATCCAGGGCAAAAGAGCCAACCTGGGGCTGTTATAGCCAAGATAGGGTTACTGTACATTAGAACTTCCTTTTGTACAAGAAGTGCCAATTCACAGCCAGGAGGAGAATAGAAAGTGATCCCAATATCCTTCATTATTCTCGCCTCGAACTGGTATTTAAAAAAAAAAACATAAATAAATAAATAAATACCAGCTCTCAGACTCTCTAATTTTGAGTGATTATGTCTTTGCAATAATCACTAAATACAAAAATATATATTTTAAATAAACATTTTCTCAACTCTGGTCCCACTGTGCAGAGGATGGCAGGACCTGCCACCTCCTTTCACTGCAAGCAGAAAGACCCTGGGAGCAAACAGTTACCAGTGACACATTAGCCCTGTATCGTGCAAGTCTCCATAGAGTCCTATGCCCTCCAGGAGGTGATGGACCACTAACAGTACCTGTTTTTTGCTCCCTACTTTTACAAGATGAGTTGATATAGCGGCTTGCTTGTAATAGAGATGGTAATGGGGAGCCTCTGATGGATAATTGGTTGTGAGTGACGCCTTTTATCAGTCAGTGAGTTGCTATTGGAAAGTTGGGCTGCGGTCACACAAGCGCACTGAGTGCATCTGTGTGACCGAACTTCCCTGACTCCGTCGCAGCTTTTGACAGGCTGGACGGGAAGGGGGGGGGGGCACAATGGGTAGCGTGTGCACAAATTGCGCCTGCTACCACCAGACGTGATTTCAGCCTCCCCATCAAAAAACTACAAAGGACGCTGACAGGGCTACAAAGCGTGATCCTCCATAGGAGGATCTTGCTTTGTAGCACTGAGTGCACTAACTGCACTCAGCTAGGCGGCCACATGGGCATCCGAGTTCCACAAGGTCAAATAAGTTTAAAAAAAACATTTATATAAAGACTGCTTGTGGTGTATGGTAATAAAATGTTTAAACGTTTTTCAAAGTGATTACCTTTTTATATTATTTGCTTGTATTTAGACGCCGCATCAAAGTCCTTTGTAGATATGGGTGAACTAGCAATATGCAAAACATGCTTCAACAAGACAGTTCTCAAGGCGGAGTACGCTGAAGTACAGGGAAATTCAAGGCACTGAAATTTCAGTGCTTTGTGAACTACCCTTTTAATTTTGCCTATTGCAAAATGTTTTATTCATCTAATATTATGTTACAAGATATCTCTGTAGTTTTACAACTATTGAAGACAGAATTGATTTTCAGATATATGTATATGGTAAACACTCTCATTGTGTGAACATGTTTTAAGAATTATGTTCCAGAATATTTAGTATAATAGTATATTTTTCTAAAACTAAAATATATCAAATAAGTTGACATTTTTATTTTCTATACGTACAGTTGTGTTCAAAATTATTCAACCCCCACTGAAATTGAGTGTTTTGGCCAGTTTGACATTGATTTTGATCATTCAGTCATCCTGCTTACAATTAAATCAAAGAGGCACGTGTAGGTCAGACAAATATAACATAACATTTATAATGAAATAACCACAAATGTCTTTTCTGTGCTCACATCATTATCAGTTTTATTCATCCCCCAAGTGACATTCAATCTTAGTACTTAGTACAACATCCTTTTACAGTTATAACAGCTTTTAAACGTGAAGCATAGCTTGACACAAGTGTCTTGCAGCGATCTACGGGTATCTTCGCCCATTCGTCATGGGCAAAAGCCTCCAGTTCAGTCACATTCTTAGGCTTGCGCACTGCAACTGCTTTCTTTAAGTCCCACCAGAGGTTCTTAATCGGATTTAAGTCAGGTGACTGCGATGGTCACTCCAAAATGTTCCAGTCTTTAATCTGCAACCATGCTCTAGTGGACTTGGAGGTATGCTTGGGATCATTGTCCTGTTGAACGGTCCAACGTCTCCCAAGCCTCAGGTTTGTGACGGACTGCATCACATTGTCATCCAATATCTCCTGGTACTGAAGAGAATTCATGGTACCTTGCACACGCTGAAGTTTCCCTGTACCTGCAGAAGCAAAACAGCCCGAAAGCATGATTGACCCCCCCGTCATGCTTCACAGTAGGCAAGGTGTTCTTTTCTTCATAGGCCTTGTTCTTCCTCCTCCAAACATAGCGTTGATCCATGGGCCCAAACAGTTCTAATTTTGTTTCATCAGTCCACAGAACACTATCCCAAAACTTCTGTGGTTTGTCCACATGACTTTTGGCATACTGCAGTCGACTCTTCTTATTCTTTGGAGACAGCAAGGGGGTGCGCCTGGGAGTTCTGGCATGGAGGCCTTCATTACGCAGTGTGCGCTGTATTGTCTGAGCTGAAACTTCAGTACCCACATCTGACAAATCTTTTCTCAGTTCCTCAGCAGTCACACGGGGACTTTTCTCCACTCTACGCTTCAGGTAGAGCACAGCAGTCGAAGTCAGCATCTTCTTTCTGCCACGACCAGGTAGCGTTTCAACAGTGCCCTTTGCCTTGAATTTGCGAATGATGCTTCCTATGGTCTCTCTTGGTATGTTTAACATCTTTGCAATCTTCCTATAGCCATTGTCCTTCCTGTGAAGAGTAATCACCTCTTCTCTGGTCTTCCTGGACCATTCTCTTGACTTCACCATGTTTGTAACCACACCAGTAAATGTCTAGAAGGAGCTGAGTATCACAGTCATTTTAAAGCTGCCTAATTGGTGCTTATTATGCTTTATTGTTGCTCCGTGACATCCACAGGTGTTTTCAATACCTGATTGAAAACACTTGAATGAACCTCTGCTCTTCAGAGTGGTAGTCTTTAACCACTTCGATGCTGAGGACGCGCTCAGCGCGTCCTCAGCATTCCCGCTGGTATGCGGAGGACGCGCTGAGCGCGTCCTCCCATTGGGGTCAGCGTTCGGCCGGGTTCCGGCCGATCGCTGGCCCCTCCGGTGCGGGCTGACATCCTGGATGTCAGCCCGGCATCCGGAACAGCAGCCGCCGGAATTTGGTGTCATCGCGGCAGCGCGATGACACCAAATTCAGGCTCCCCCCGCATGTGCGGAGGAGGCGCCTGAAAGGGAGGGGGGAGGTCCTTCGGACCTCTCTCCTCCCGATCGGCGGCTCTGCGTGGGTTAACCCAGGCATCATTTGGAAGGGCACAGCCTGCCCTTCCAAATGATGCCTGGCATTAACCCCTGGGGAGCTGGATCGCGAATTGGCGCTGAAAAGCGCCGGTTTGCGATCCTTTCCCGGAGCTGGCCGACATCTTGGATGTCGGCCAAGCCTCCGGGAACTCCCCCTGAGGACTGGCGTCATTGTGCGTAGCACGATGACGCCAGTCCTGGACTTAACCCTTAACTGCCACCAACTGTGGAGATAGGGAGTTCCAATGAACTCCCTATCTCCCGATCCGTGGCAGCTAGGGGTTAAATTTTGGTATGGTTGGATCGGCCAGAGCATGGCCGTTCCAACGATACCAAACATGAAAGTGAAAAATTTTGTAAAAAAAAAAAAAAAAATAAAAATAAAAAAAAAATTATAAAAAAAAAAACTTTTTTTTTCTTTTTTTTGGTTTGTTAATGCAGCAATATTGTTCCCATTTCAATTATAATGTGAACAATGATGCTGCACAAGATGCGTTTCATGTACGTGTGCGTTTGTCGTTTGTTAAAAATAGTGTAATTTTCCCCCAAAAAAAATGTATCGAGACCCCATCTCTAATTTTTTTAACAAGCGCACCCCATACAAAATATAACCGCAATTGCTCGCATGTTAAAATGTGAAAAAAACCACTTTACACATTGTAAATTATTGAAAATACATATTTTATTGCATTTTTTTGTTATAATATACAGACATGACATAACGTATACATATAATAATGACATATTATGAATCTACCGAGTCTGACGGAAAGAACGATATATAATATGTCTGGGTCATATACTAAAATAAGCCTTCAAAACACGTTTAAACATGATGAGCAAAACCGGTAAAAATGACCTCAGCACAGGGGCGGGAAAAGCCTCAGCAGCGAAAGGGTTAAGGGGTTGAATAATTGTGTCAATGAAGAATTCACAAAAGAAACATTTACTACTGTATTACAAAACCAATTGATGTCATTTTAGCTGCATATGGTTCTTTAAAAAGTCCTTGTAGGATTTCATTCTGAATACAATTACAAATGTACACTAAATTCCCTAAAACCCTTTACAGCATTGGGGGTTGAATAATTTTGAACACAACTGTATATAATCACATGAACTCCATTTGTGATCTAAATTGGAAACTCCAGATCCCTAAGTGCAGAATAGAAAAAGCCCTAGTATGTGTCCTGCTAAAATAATTAAAATGACTGTCACTGCTGTCACTCATGATTTGAAAAAAGCAAGTAGAAGCGGCTCCGTGCAGGCGGCTCGGCCTGTATCAGCTCTCATTCTCCTTCTCGCGGACGGCAGGGCGTCACGTCACAGGTGCGGCTCCAGCCATGCGAAATGTGGTACCTGTGTTCTATCAGATAGTGAGTTTCCTCCCACTAGGGGGAGGAACTCATGGGGGAGTGTGGCTGGATGGGAGGTGCATGAAACTGATGGACGGCCCCTGCTGGATGGGACGAACTGATGGGCGGGCACAGCCACCTCCGTGGGTGTACCTGGCCTAAGGAGCACATCCCCCGCATTGTCTCCTGACAGGGAGTGGGGCCAGATCACTCCCACTCTCTGATACTAGGGTGGATGCATCGCCTCCTGACGTGGGGTTGGGCCAGACCAATATCCACAATCTCACGATCTGGTTCTCCAGTCCTGACAGGGGGTGGGGCCAGAACACTCTCATTCTTTTACTAGCCAGGGTAGATGCATTGTCTCCTGACAAAGCAGGGGGGGCAGGTACTGCTCAGTCTCCACCGCTCCTGTTGTACAGCTCAAGAGCTCGCACTCTACCTGCTTTTGTTTCCTTTGCTTTTTAAGTTTTATTGTGCCCTGCCCTGTGCTCCCCCCCCCCCGCCAGGCACACAGGGAGGGAGAGAGTAAGTGAAACAGCCCCCCCCCGTCTCAGCGGAGGGAGAGAGTGAGTGAAGTGGCTGCGCCCTCCCATCAGTTCCTCTCATCCAGCAGGGGCCGTCCATCAGTTTCCAGCATCTCCCATCCAGCCACACTCCCCCATGAGTTCCTCCCCCTAGTGGGAGGAATCTCACTATCTGATGAATCTCACTATCTGATAGAACACCGGTGTTCTGCCAATCAAGCGAACTTGCCATAATGGTGAACC
This sequence comes from Leptobrachium leishanense, assembly GCA_009667805.1. Classification (NCBI taxonomy): domain Eukaryota; kingdom Metazoa; phylum Chordata; class Amphibia; order Anura; family Megophryidae; genus Leptobrachium; species Leptobrachium leishanense. The sequence continues at coordinate 227,094,025 of CM019066.1, read as the reverse complement.
GCGTCACTTCCGGGGCACCTACGTCACCAAAAGTGAGGCGGATCAGCTGGATACAGCATCCGGAATGCCAGTGAAACCTCTGATCAGCTGCAGATAGGAAGGAATTACTTCCTCATGTAACACACAACACCCTCCCACGGCTGTGTATTGGGCACAAGCCTACTGAATGTGACCCGCACACCCTGAATATATAGAGGAATCTCTAAATACACACTGGCTATTTCAAGATTCCTCTATATATTCAGGGTGAGCGGCTCACAGTCGGTAGGCTTGTGCGCTATACACAGCTGTGGGAGGGGGGTCGTGTGTTATACAGAGTGCAGGGTTGGATGTTCGTGAGTTACACAGCAGGGTTGTTGCATCATGTGACTGCAGTGGGCGGGCCCTGGATTGGTGTATGAGGAAGTAATTCCTTCCTATCTGCAGCTGATCAGAGGTTTCACTGGCATTCTGGATGCTGTATCCAGCTGATCCGCCTCACTTTGGTGACGTAGGTGCACCGGAAGTGACGCGGTTCGCCATTATGGCAAGTTCGCTCGATTGGCAGAACACCGGCGCACTGTGTCAAGGAGGAGTCAGGACCAGAATTCATCTGTCCTGCTTCTCCCGTCCAGACGCTGGGATCAACTCACCATTGCTGCCCGCTGCAAAATGGGCGGCTGCACCACGAACCGTGTAAGCGCCACTCACAGACCACCTTAACCATGTGCAGACACCTTGCTGATCCCTGGGTCTGTCGAAGGCTTGAATCAGACTCAAACATTCTCCATCTTTTGAAGGCCAGGGTCCTGCTGATCGCCTTCCAGGCTAACAGACTGGTAGCTCTAGTATTGCAGTGATGTTACCCAGTGATGGAGAAATTCCACAGCATAGTCTCTACAATGGTCAGCAAGACATTTGTTGAAGCTGGAAATTAAAACATTTATCGCTAACACAACATGGCATAAAATCTAAAAAGAAGCCAATTACAAACCTGGACCACACAATTTGCACACACAGTCTGTATTAAACATGGTTAAGGTGGTGATTGACTGCATTAGATGAGACTGTGGAGTTTGAAAAAAAAATGGAGAGAGGGCCTTAGTCACAATATATACAATAACCATATTTTCTTAATCTATATTATCAGATAATATTTCTGATGTCATACCACTTAAAATGAAATTCCTAAATACAAAATATATATCAACATTAATTTATTTATAAAGCATTTTACCAGGAAGGATACATTGAGATTTCTCTCGTTTTTAAGTATGTCCTGGGTGGAATTGTTGGAAATTACCTGGTATCCTTCAGCAAATAGTATGAAGGTTGAGGTGTGTTTAGTTAAACTGAATGTTAAGAACTCCTGGTTTACAAGTCTCAGTTCTTGGAGACCATTACTGTTCATGATTCTTCAGTTCGTTTGAGAATCAGATCTATTAGAGCATGATCTGGTGATTGTGTAATCTGGTTATGAAATATTGAATGTTTCTTATTTGAACATCTCATTTCCTCATTAGTGAATACTCCATTGCCAGCTGAATACTTGAGCCCATATCAAGCTTTGTTGCAGTCCAGTGACCTCGAGGTTCAGCAGATGTCTTCCTTGTCCTTAGTGAACTTTCTACTTGAAGGAAACTGTAAGTGACTTTGTTCTTTACACATGTACAATAATATGTGAGTAAGTTTTTGATGACTGTTAGACAACCGAGTCAGAAACAACTTGTACATAATCCATATTGCAGGACTCGGCAGAATTTTCATTCATTTAAACAAATGGGACAGCTAAAACAGCTGAAGAAAATTGTGTCACTGTTGCAAACAACTTCCGTTTAGCTTTGTTCCCATGGATCACAAAAACCAAACCAAATACTCTGACTCCTTCATCCAATGTGTCTAGGGAGGAGAGCACTTGAATGTTGTGTAATGTTAGGAAGCCATGTGTATAGTCAAATGAGGAACAATAAGTGGATCTTTAGTATCTGGAGCTAAACTAGAATGCTTCTAATTGTGGTGATATATCTTCACTAACTGGATAAACAGAAACAAGGAGTTCCTTGGACCGTAACTTATGTGAGAATTTTTTTGTATTCTTATGAAATTTGTATTCCTATTTCATTGTTCATTTAATTTGTTAAATTATCATGTCTGAAATGCAAGTGCTTTGTTGAGGTTAATCAATTCAGGATAATGCAAAGTTCTTGTCAACTTCTGTCTACTATTTATAGTTTCTGCTCCTTGTACAGTGAATAAAGAGCTTGTTGTCCAAGTGGGTCTACTTGAACCAATTCTAGAGCTTCTGGAGTCAGGAGATCCTGCTGTACAGTGTAATTCTTGCGCCTGTGTTATGACCCTTGCAATGTCAGGTGAGTGAAAACTATACACAAAACGATATACTGATGTAGCGCTTTAGAGATCAATTTGTGAGGGGAAACACTAGTGCGCTTAACACAAGAAGGTGGATAGTCCCCACACCACCTATAAAGATATCACAGAAAAAAGAAATAGTGAAGCGCGCATGTGTCCCCACACCAATATACGCAAGTATAAAACTTACATTTGGTTTATAAGAAAGACTTTTGTTTGTAGTCAATATAAATGCCAATGCCTTCTGTTTACAACCAATAACTTCAGTCAATAAATTATGGAGCTCCTGTGTTCTGCTCAAACACTTCGTTCGGCACACTCGCCAGCCCTCAGACCCTTGATGGACCTCTTGTAGCTCAAAATAAAAGGATTGACGTCCTACTGCAGATGGCATATTTATTGACGTTATTGCTTGTAAACAGTAGTGAAAACTATAGACCAGTGGCTCCCAACCGTGGTCCTCAAGTACTCCCAACAGGTCAGGTTTTCCAGATATCTGAAGCACAGCACAGGTGATATGATTTGCTACTCAGTGATTGCAGGATTCAGTCTGCATTTCCCCAAAGTGATATGCAAAACATGGCCTACTTGAGGACTGCGGTTGGGAACTACTGCTATAGACCATTAGATGCATGGGCATCCGCAGGATGGGGCAAGGGGGGCACCCCCCCTGGAACCAGGGCTGCCTGTCTGCTCTGTCCAGACAGCTCTGTGTGCAGCCTGCTCGAGTGTTTGTTACTCACAGCAGGCTGCACCAGGAGTTCCAGTCAGTGTGGGGGTGGCGTGGTCTGTGTGGATTTTGTGATCTAAGAGGAGAGGGGACCCCGTCCAAGAGCTTACAATCTAAGCAGAGAGGGGACCCTGTCCAAGCAGAGAGGGGACCCTGCTCCAGAGCTTACAATCTAAGCAGAGAGGGGACCCTGCTCCACAGTTTACAATCCAAGCAGAGAGGTGACCCTGCTCCAGAGCTTACCATCTAAAAGGAGAGGGGACCCTGACCCAGAGCTTACAATCTAAGCAGAGAGGGGACCATGCTCCAGAGCTTACAATCTAAAAGGAGAGGGGACACTGCTCCAGAGCTTACAATCTAAGAGGAGAGGGGACCCCGTCCAAGAGCTTACAGAGGGGACCCTGCTCCAGAGCTTACAATCTAAGCGGAGAAGGGACCCTGTCCAAGAGCTTACAATTCAAGCAGAGAGGGGGATACAGATTGTATATCTGTATACAGAGCCGGCTCTGTCACTGTGTATACAGAGCTGGCTCTGTGTATACAGAGACGGAGGGAGGGGGATATATATGTATGTGTGTGTGTGTGTGTGTGTGAAGGGGGCTGGTGTGTATGTATGTATACATATATATAATCATAGGCGTGCGCAGTGGAGGTGCCGGGGGTGCCCAGGCACAACCTAATGTTGGGTGAAGAGGTCCTCTTTTGCCTCCTATGGCTGGCGTCACACGAGCATATTTAAAGAACAGAAGGAACGTCCGTCAGAGTGGACGTTCCTTCCACTCGACAACTGTCTGGCCACCTCGTTGAGCGTACTTAGTACGCTCATGAGGATCAAGCCTTGAAGCGCTATGGAGGAACGCGCTTTGCAGCTACGTCAATGCGCGTCCTAGCGCTTTGACGGAGAGGGCTGCTGTACAGACGCAGCACGGCTGTTGTTGCATGCGCAATTCGTGCGCGTGCAACAGCGTGTGGCTGGCCCCATCGCAGCATCTCAATGCTGCGACAGACGCCAGAAGGCACATCAGTATGGGCGCACATAGTGCGCTCGTATGACGCCAACTTTTATTGACATTTTAGATGTCCCTTATCTGGTTCACGATGCATAGAATAGAAACGGACTATATCTCTGAATACAAGCCTGTTCTTTCTAATAGAAAATGTGTGTTTTGTGCAAAATCTTCTAAACACAAGTTTTCAATTAACAAATATTACATGGGTGCACATCCTAATGTAACAGGCTGCGCTCCCAGGGAACATAGTATATGGACTGGACGAAAAGGAAATTCCGCCTAAAGAGTAGGAAGATTTTTTTTTTTTTTTTTACAGTGATAGCAATAAAGCTGTGGAATTCTCTGCCTGTTGAGGTGGTTGTGTTAGAGACTGACTCTGTACAGACTTTTAAACAACGGCCTGCAAAATGAAAATATTAAGGGTTATAATATTATTTGGGTAAAAGCTGCTTGAGCCAAGGAAAAATCTGCCATCTGGGGTCAGGAAGGATTTTTTTCCAGTATGTTGCATATTCAGCGTGCGCTTCAGACTGGGATTTTTTGCTTCTTTTGTATCAGCAGCAGTAGGCATAGGCGGCTCTAGACTTGCTGAGGCCTTAGGCGAAGGCAAGATACGAGGCCCCTATTAAACACAGGACCATAGCCGAGGCCATTTACAAAGGTAATGACATAATCTAGCAGGGCCATTTATATCAATAATAAAAGTGATTTAAAACAAAAGCAAAGAATTTTAATTACAGGGAGCAATTTCTTAATCATTGATTATAATTTAAAGACTCATTGCTTATTGCACTGCAGCTCTGTCATACACAGAGGTCCACCCTGAATATATGGAGGGCTCCAAAAAAGAGGATCATTATACAAAGACGGGCAAAGTAGCCAAAATAGGGATTACACACACACTAACAGTAAATGATATTTTACAAGAGATTGCATTTCATACACAACTATACAGCTTTAAAGAAACACTTATAGAGACCATGGACCCTATCACCTCCTTAACACTAGTGCTTACATAAATGAGCGTTAGCGCTAGGGTAAAAGAGGTGATAGCGTTATGCCTGTATCACATCCCGATGTGCTAATGGGTTAAAAAATCCATTAGCGCATCAGTATTAGTGCTTTTTAGCGCCAGCTTACCGTACTTTGCGCTCCATATACTTAACATGGAGAGCACAAAGTGTAGGCAGAGAGTAAGTAACTAGTGTTAGGATCACATAGCTAGATCACAAAGCTAATTACTCACCCCTGCAGCTAACTGACAAGTTGACATCAGCTCTAAGCCGGTGCTAAGTGATTGCGCTTCTGCGGAATCAGTTATCACCAGCCAAACCCCCCCATATAAAAATAAATCAGACACTCGCCTCTCATCCCACGGTGATAACGGCGGCCCGATCCGCCCCTTCTGGCCACCGGGACCAGAGGGAGACTTGGGACAAATGGTCCCCAGTCTCCCTCCACGATCTCTCTGTGGCCATGCACGATCTTGCGCAAGCAAGATCACATGCCCTAGATCAACTCACCCTGGAGCTCCCCAGCAGGCTTTTAAGGCCTGGTTTCCTATAAAGGCCTAGAGCCTGCTGGGGAGCTCCAGGGTGAGTTGATCCTGTAAATGCAGATTTGCTCAAGTTAGATAGGACCTGTCAACGATGGGGTACATTGGCGACGGTGACAGGTGTGACCGGCCTACACCCTCACCGCCCGTTCGTAATGATGGACTCTGCGTTGTGTTGAATGTTGGTGTGGTGCAGCAAGGACGAGACCGGCAACATGTGACTTTTTTGGGGAACGGATTTTACTTCAGGCGGCGACTCTGCCTCTGGCGCCGTTTCTCCTCTGAATAAAATAATATACATATATACAGGAATGAATATATATATCAGGAGACGTTCCACCTCTGCTTCTCAAGCCTCACGTGCTCTGATAAGCCCGGGAAGGAAGGGAACTGCCTAGATCTAACTAGCAGGGAGTGATGTCATCCCTCATTACCATATTAACCCCCTCATAAAAACGGCTGCTCAAACCAAATATAAAAACTACTCACAACAACCCTTTAAAGAACCTAATGCCCCTGGGACTGGAACATATCTATTTTTGTAAGGAATTTGTGTAATACACATATAATGTTCCTTAAAGACACACACACATATATTTATACAGTACACACCCGTTACATTCACCCCTTCTGAATTACACTAATATCCTGACCATACAATACTAATGGTTCCGCTGAACCAGACCTAAACAAAACAAATTTGCAATTCAGCGTAAGTTACCTACTTAATAGGTTAGGATAAACATAAGGTTGATCAAGTCCTAAGCATCCATAGAACAATATACTGCCGTGTACAGCATACGATGGTCTGGTACAGGTTATATTACATGAAATTCTTACATTTCTTGGACAATTTTCACAATTGACATTTACCCCTTTTCTGGTGTGATATCAAAAATATAAGAACACTTAGAATAAAGAACGGATTGACCCTGACCTATTTATTAGAGATGGGCCCACTCTCTGAATGTTAATTGACTTCTGGGTCAAGGATTCTATTAAACGGCTAACTTTCTTTACTACCCTTCCTGTACGGGTCTTAACACACTCTGTGTCTGGGTTGCTGCTGACTTGAGAATCATTTACTATTTCTGCTGGTGCACTAGAGTCACTGACAGAAGGTTCAGCCTCTACACTAGGTGTTTGCTCAGGATTAACTTCAATGTTCTCAATTTCATTTTCAATACTTTGTTCATAATCAGCACTTTCACTTGAAACTGAGTGATCAGATTCTGAAACGTTGTCATCCAATTCATCAGAACTTATTTCTTCCAATTGGTCAAGCGATTCAATTGAACAAGACTCATTCTCAGTGTCATCAACGTTGGACTGTATACTTTCATCATGTTGATTTGACTCAACGGGGTAAGAAACTAATATCCAGCATCAAATTGCGATGAACTACTTTTGACTTGCCTTCTTCATCAATTAGCTTGTAAATGTTGGTTTGCAGATTCAAATCTTGTACAGTATAGACAGTAGAATCCCATTTGTCTGCAAGTTTCCTTTTTCCTCTTTCACTTTTGTTGGCAAGTAATACTCGATCTCCAATGTTGAGATTTGTTCCTTTGATCTTTCGATTGTAACACTTAGCTTGCTTTGCTTGTTGTTTCTCTGTATGTTTCTGAGCTATCTGCGTTGCTTCATGAAGGTACGTCATAAGTGAAGTTGCATAGCTGCTGTAATCTACAATTACAGGATCATGTGATACTTGTCCGAACATTACATCTATAGGTAACTTTGGAATACGACCAAACGTTAGTTGGAATGGAGCATAACCTGTGGTTTCGTGCACTGTTGCATTATAAGCGAATGTCAAAGTCTGTATCTGTGCAGGCCAATTATGTTTCTCTTTGAGTGGTAAAGAACGAAGCATATTGCCTAAAGTTCTGTTAAAACGTTCTGTTTCTCCATTTCCCATCGGATGGTATGCTGTGGTATGCGACTTTGCAACACCTGCCAAAATTAACAGTTCTGCAATTAGGGTACTTTCAAAGTTAGTGCCTTGATCCGTATGGATACGTTGTGGGAAGCCATAGACGCAAAAGATATTGTCCCATAACTTCTTTGCAACTTGTTTTGCTTTCTGATTGCTACACGGGAAGGCATGGGCCAGCTTGGTAAAATGATCTGTCACTACTAACACGTCTACAGACCGCTGTTTGTTATCTTCCGCACTCCAAAAATCTAAACACACCAACTCCATTGGGGTTGTAGTCTTGATACTTTGAAGAGGTGCTCGAGCAGATGGTTCTGGTGTTTTGGCCAAAATACACCTCTGACAACATTTAACGTACTCCCTTATGTCATGTTCCATCTTCGGCCAGAAAAAACGTTGTCGGGCAAGCTGGAGAGTTCTTGACTGTCCCTGGTGTCCAGCCAAATCATGCACACCGGTCAAAACTTTAGACTTGAGACTCGCAGGAATGATAAGTTGGAATCTCTTGTGTGTACTTAAGGGGTCTCTAGAAACGCGGTAGATCACTCCATCTTGAATCTTCAACCGATCCCATTGTTTCAAAAGGACTAGAGCTCTGAAATCCATTCCAGCTCTCTCTCTTCCTGATGGACGTCTCTTCTGACTCACATAAGGCATAACCTGCGAAATCACCGGATCTGATTCTTGACATTGCCGAATTTCCTCGAGGGATTATCGGAATTTCATCGGACACAGACATTACGTTGCTCTGAATGAGTTGAATCTCCTGCATGGCCCTCAGTTCTGTTACTGTCTCCCACTGATCATGAATGCTCAATTGAGACCTAACTGTTGCATGGTCACAGGATGCTGGATTCAACTGAAGTGACACTTGCTGACTGTTCACCTGTAAGCGAAATGTATCTTGAACTCCATCTTGATTCACGTCTTCAGCTTCAGCTAGTAACCTGTGGTATCGCTCTGATATCAGCCTCTGACTGACGGTCTTCACTAGTGGATCACGACTCAAAGCATCGGCTACAATGTTCTTTCTTCCAGCTATGTGCTTCAGGTCAAAAGTATAGCCAGAAAGCTTGGACACCCAGCGCTGCTCACAAGCATCGAGTTTGGCCTTGGTCAGTATGTAAGTGAGCGGATTGTTATCCGTCCATACGGTGAACGTGTGACCCTTTAACCAATGGCTGAACTTCTCACACACACTCCACTTCAAAGCTAAAAATTCCAGTTTGTGTGCTGGATACCTCTTCTGAGAATTACTTAGGGCCTTGCTTGCGAATGCAATAGGACGCGCCTTCGCCTCGCCTGCTGGTATCTGGGACAAAACTGCTCCAAGTCCATCCAAGGATGCATCGATTGACAAAATTAACGGTAACGAAAAATCAGGATGTGTTAGGACTACACTATCTAGTAGGTTCTCCTTCAACTTAGAAAGGGCTTCATCACACTCTGGGGTCCAGTCTGTTGCCTTCAATTTTCTGTAGGTACCTGCTTTAACTCCTATCCTACCCTTAATTCTTCTCTTCTGTCCTGCTGTAAGGGAAAAGAGTGGCTTAGCTATGGACGAACAATTTGGGATGAAGTGCTGGTAATAGAGGATCATCCCTAAAACGGACTTGATTCTTCTTACAGACGGTGTACACCCATCTTCTTCCATAAGATCGAATTTTGATATTTTGGCAATGACCTCTACCTTCGAAGGATCAACAGCAATTCCGTCTTCATCGATAATGTGCCCTAGGAACTTGACAGATGACTGCATCAGATGGCACTTCTTCGGGCTCAACTTGAGGTTGTAGTCCCTCAATCGCTGAAACACCATCTCCAGTCGCTCCAAGGCTGCTTGCTCATTGGGTGCAAATACTAATAAGTCATCTAAATAACACAGTAGGCTGCTGAAATTCAGATCTCCAAAAATACTCATCATCATTCGCATGAAAGAGGCTGGACTATTACACAGTCCCTGAGGCATTCTATTGTACTCATGAAGTCCTACTGGAGTCGTGAAAGCTGTATATTTCTTATCCTCTTCAGCCATGGGGATGTTATAGAAGCCTGATGTTAGGTCCATGGTGCTGAAGAGTGTATTTCCGCCCAATGCGACCAGGCAGTCGGACTGATGTGGGAGTGGATGTGCATCCTTGATAGTTCTAGCGTTCAACCATCTGAAATCTGTACAAATCCTCAGACCACCGTCCTTCTTCCAAACGAGTACCAAGGGTGAAGCATATTCACTCACAGATTTCCGAATTATTCCTTGCTCCTCCATTTCAGAGAGAACTTGGCGTAGCTTTTGGTAATGACCTGGTGGTACTCGCCGATACGGCAATCGAAACGGTCGATCGTCTGTTAACCGGATACGATGCACAAAGTCTCTAACTTCTCCGCAATCCAAGGCATGTTTTGAGAAAACATCATGGTAGTTTTCAAGCAACTGAACAAGCTTGGCTTTGCCTGTATTTCCTACCGAGCAGGAATCAATGTCAAGGTCACTAAGACCTACAGATTTTAGTCTCTTCTTGAGATCAGTCATAGCACTGGGTTGCTGATGACTCTCAGGTGCGAGTACTTGAGTATGACTGTAACCCTGTAGCAGCTCAAAATCTTCCACAGCCAAACACGGGGATACATCTGCAAGTTTGCAATTCCTCCTGAGCGTCACTGGCTTGTCTGAAAGGTTGGTAACTTTGAGAGGAACCCAATAATCTCCCCACAACGGTGTGACAACTCGGCCAATCATTATGTTTCGTGGCATAGTCCTGGAAGAAGTAGCTTCCACAATCACTGTACTTCCCGGTGACATAACAGAATTACTCTCGGCAGCCGTCCCCAGACAAGGTGTTCTTGTTTGGCTGCTAAAGTAACTGACTGTTGTAGCTTAACAGTTCCTACTTTATCTGGTGGATTTCCACCCCTCCAACGACATGTATTCGCCATAACATCTAGAAATTGTTCACAAAACGGAGACGACTCTGTAGCATTGTTAGACAGAATCCTCCAGTAATCATCACTGATCTTCATCCTGTGCATAAGGAATTTGATCACGTTGGTACCGATGATCAAGTCGTCCCTTTGTCCGGGTACAACTAAAACAGGAACCATACACCTCTCACCATATACTTTCAGTTCAACTTCATATATACATTTGGGCTTAGTTTCTTTACCTCCACATCCTATTAGCATGATCTCTTGGGACATTGATGTAGACTCCTGCAATACCTTCTCACTCAGCATCTTCTCTTCTGCTGCCTCACTAAAGGTACACGCCATAGATCCTGAATCTAGCATTCCCATCATCTGGAATTTGTTATTGACACAAACCGGTGCATAAAATAATTCGTTAAATGCTTCAAGAGTCTGCATATTCTGTGCAATTACCTTGACTTCAGCTGGTGCTCGTGCACATGCGCTCTCATATACTTGTTCAATATCTGTGGTTCTGAGGGTTTGTTCGGCCCTACCCACACGTCCCCTCTCCAGGTGTGAGTTGTCTAGTTTAAAGCTGGTGCATTCTGCGACGACTGAGCAAATCGGTTGTTGCTACTGAACTGAACATTTGCACAATCCCTACGTGTGTGACCAGGCTTGTAGCAACTGAAGCATAACTGATGTCGTCGACAATGTGCTAGAGTGGAGTGTTCGTGTGACTGACAGACCTTACACGCTCTCATAGGTGGTCGGCTCGGTTGAAGATGTCTTGCTTCTGCTTGGTTATTCTGAGACAGGGCACGGTCAAGCAAACTTATCAGTGTCTTCATGCAGTTTCCATCATTCTGTGAAAAAGACTGGGTACTAGCATTAGCTCGGTTTGGTGAAACAACAGAATCACTGTTCACGATTTCGCTCTCATTAAATGACTGTGAATGGACTGCGGCATTTCTCACAACAGCACTACACTTCGACTTAACTATTAACTGTTCCTTCTGTTCAATTTGGTACCTATCGAGATGTTCTTGTACCTCACCTGCGGTCCATTTATCAGGAGCTTTAAAACGAAAGATGGCTGACAAAGTTGGGTCTGGACAGTGCTTAACAAACATCATTGCTGCCTCCTGACATGGATTGTCTAATTTACGCCCTAATCTGATTAAAGCTTCCTCGGCAACATCAACAGCTTTGTTTAAACGGACCCAATATTCAACTGGACTTTCCCCCATAACAGGTACTGTGGCATAAAAATCTGCTAACGGCATGTAGGAATAACTGGTTTCACTAAAATGTTGTTTCAGAATATCGAATATTACCTTGGGGTTCTCGGAGGGTTTTAGAGAAGTGTTACTGCGCAGGGTGATTTTTACAATGTCCTTGGCCTTTCCCATTAACCTGGAAAGAATTTCGTTACAATGCTCCACTACGGGTACACCCCTTTTTTCGTAAATAAGTGCCCATTAACTCTTCCCATTCATGTACACTAAATTTATCTGCACAATCTCCTCTGAACACAGGCGGCTCTTTTGCTTCAGACAGCACAACAAGTTTAACTCCTGTCAAATTAAGCGAAGGGATTTCTGCAAAAGACTGCTCTGCACCTGAACTCGAATTTCGTACATTGCCGGTTTCTCTCCCTCTACTCGTGTCACCATCCTGAGCAGAAATTATACTGTGCCCTACCTCCTGAGCAATTTGTGTAATGAAATTGTACCATGCTGGATCCTTTAAATCTGGGCTGGTCGGTACTAGGTCACCTCCTGACTGGTTAGGCGTTCGCTCAGTTACCCTAGTGGAACAAAACTCGGGTGATGTTCTTACAGAGTTACCCCTCACTGCAACAGGTGTACACGGCTGATCACTAAACAGTCTTCCCCTGCCCATACTTGGGTTTGGCATGTTTCTATCAGCATTAAAATCAATTCCACTGAAACCATGCGCCATTATTGCTTTAACCTTCAGAGGAAATAAAAACTTAAATTAAAAAAACCTGCCCGCTGCTGCACCGCTGCAGCCACTGCAACCAACTCCGAGGAGTTACTCGTTGGACTCTCAGGAGAGTGACTTGAGTCTCACTGGCATTGCATATCTAGAGAAGTGTCCTGTGCATGTAAGTGCGCCATTTTGTGTTACAGTTCTTTGAAACCTTTACTGGAGTGCAGCTCCCACCGGCGATCAAACGACATTGATCCTTAGATGAAGATCCACACCACGGAGAACGGAGACTGATCTTCATCCGAGTCACGGCACCACTGTGACCGGCCTACACCCTCACCGCCCGTTCGTAATGATGGACTCTGCGTTGTGTTGTATGTTGGTGTGGTGCAGCAAGGACGAGACCGGCAACATGTGACTTTTTTGGGGAACGGATTTTACTTCAGGCGACTCCTCTGCCTCTGGCGCCGTTTCTCCTATGAATAAAATAATATACAGGAATGAATATATATATCTGGAGACGTTCCACCTCTGCTTCTCAAGCCTCACGTGCTCTGATAAGCCCGGGAAGGAAGGGAACTGCCTAGATCTAACTAGCAGGGAGTGATGTCATCCCTCATTACCATATTAACCCCCTCATAAAAACAGCTGCTCAAACCAAATATAAAAACTATTCACAACAACCCTTTAAAGAACCTAATGCCCCTGGGACCGGAACATATCTATTTTTGTAAGGAATTAGTGTAATACACATATAATGTTCCTTAAAGACACACACACATATATTTATACAGTACACACCCGTTACACAGGCTTAAGCAAATTATGATCATACTTTGTGAACTGTATCCCCATCATTGATTCCCTCAGTCAGGTTTTTGAACATTTATAGAACTGTGCTTTTTTTGCTACAGAAAATGATGGAAGAAGGTGTGTGTGTTCAACAGTAAATGGGGAACTAGGAACTGAGCACCGTGTCAGTTAACATGGACTACAATACAATTTAAGCTGAGAGTGAGGATTGAAAGTGTGAGATATATATATATATTCCACCACACTTACAGGAAACATACAAAACTATTTCAGGACAACAAAGAGGATGGTTAAAAACATTTGTGCTGCTCAGATCCCTGGCCTTGCAGGGGGTTAAAGTCCACAGGGGATGAAAATTGTCCTTTCCAGCATGGGTTGTAATATGGCAGGAATGTCTGCTCCTGGACACGGGAGACCACTCACACATTACAGCTTACACTGTAGGGAGGCTGTGTGTGGAGGGGGGGGGGGTCTGCGGGGGGGTTGGGTGCCAAGATATGAGAGTTTGCAGTGCAGAGAGCAGATAGTTTCTCATCTGGCAGCCTTGTGGAATGGAATCTCTGCTCCTCACTCAGCAGCATGTGGGACAAGAGGACAGGATGCCATGTTCCCGCTGCTCTGTAACAGCCTGCAGCTTCCGGAGCTCACCAGCAGCTGAGAGCAGCCACTCACTGGGGCCTGTGTGTGCACTGCTAATCTGACAGTGCAGGAGCAGGGCCCCAGGAACACGCTGAGCAACTCTGGCAGCATCAGCTCCTTTCACTGACCGGAACTGCTGACATGAGCTTGACCAGTGAGTCTGAGGTCACTGTGGGGGAAAGCAACCTTGCGAGGCCCCGGGGGGGGGGGGGTGAGGCCTTAGGCGGCCGCCTTAACTGCCTAATTGGAGAGCCGCCTATGGCAGTAGGTGATGCATGAAAGGCTGAACTTGATGGACACATGGCTTTTTCCAACCTGTGTAACTACGTGTGAAACATAAATGCGTGCATGGTACTCTGTGTGGCATGGGAGTGAATGCAACTAAGTGAGGTGGAAATGGGAGCTAATTTTAAGAGTGATCATGTCTGTTGTGAAGACTGATGAGATTGTGTGGTTGGAGTGAGCTAGGAGTAACGGTCGACAGCCAGTGCCGTCGACGGAGCCTCAGCTGGGAAGCCTGCGTGCGTGTTGCGCGAGTGCGCAGCTGCCAGCATCTGCCGAGCTGCGTGGAGGAGGACTTCGTGGAGCAGGGAGCACAGCGGAAGCCAGCAGCCTGCCAGCCCAGCCGCTGCCCAGGACAGAGGGTCTCGCATCGGCATCCATTTGTTGGAAGAGGAAGATACTAGACAATTGGTGAGAGCGTGGCGGCTGCATCCCAGTCCGCCCCGAGTGGACTCCGGATCACAAAGACTTCTCATATTGTACAATAACCCGCAGTCACCTGACCTCAGCATGGAGACTGGTGGTACTTATGAAATTATAGCATGCAGGAGGGGAAAAAAAGGTCTCTGAATTGCAAGCTTCTAACATGAAAGGCATCTTGTAGACAGTATTATGTGAACTGGTAAAATTGCTCCTTTATGTCCAAAGGAGGTCAATGGCCTGTGACAGAGTAGCTGGAAACAAACCCCACAAGCCATAGAATTCTAGAAGTTTTGATGATCACATCTCAGCGCACAGAGCAAAGCGGACAGGTAGTTTCTGTTCCCTGCTGATGCTGCTGAGCTGACCTGCCACAGCTGGGCGGCTGGGCCTGGGGTGAATGTGCTTAAGTGAAGGCCTGGCCCTCTGGAGTGGACATCTGGTCTGACTGGGGGTTAATAAATTGGGGGGGGGGTGGCCTGCTTGGTGGAGAATAAGTGAGGGCCTGGCATGAGGCTGAGAGCCCTCTGGCCCCAGGGTTAATAAATTGAGGGGGGGGCAGCCTGCTTTGGGGAGATTGAAGTGAGGGAGCCCTCTGGGGGGGTTAATAAATTGAGGGGGGCCTGGCCTGCTTCCCGTGTTTGTTTTTACTTAAACAAGGGCCCGAGATGCTGAACTCTGGGCCTCTGGGTGATACTTGCCCCTCGGGCCAAAAGTTGCCAGTCAGCCCCTGGACTGAGGTAAACATTATAAACTCAGATTCTGCTTCGGAGCTCAAGGCAGACGTCGTGCTGACTGCTTTACTCTGTATAATTTTAGTTTTAGGGTCTTTTCAGACATAACCAGTTTGTTTTTTATTCATTTTAGAACTGTAGTAGCGCTAGAACACAAACCCTGGAATACTGCCACTGGATCTAGGCACTGTAACGCTGTTGTTTTATTCTTACTTGAAGCTGGAGCCCTGTGTCACCACCCCAACCTGCCTGTCACCCCCTCTCTGGACTGGAGCGGCCATTCTCTCCCTTTGGTTCAGTCCCTTCCCACAAACTCCCTCCCACACTCAGTTCTGGTCTTTTGCCCAAACCCACTCCCTCTCATACCCCGGTCAAGTGTCTTGCCCAAACTCACACCGACCCTTCCACCTCCGGACCCTCCTCCTTCTCAGTTTATTCATGATTATATTATTTGATTATTCATCCATTATAGTAAAGGCACATCTACACACCCTGACCACTTTAGCTTATTAAAGTGGTCAGACTGTGTAGAGTGCCCCCCCTTCTCGACTTGCTTTCGTGCTGACATCTTGTCTACCTGACCGCTCGTACCAGCGTTCATTTGAGGAGAAAGCCGATATGGGCTTAAAAACAAACATAGGCTTAAGCTGCGTACGCAGCATCAATCCATCTCTGACCAGGCGCTCGCATACCTTGTGTGCAATTTGCATATGTACTGTGATAAAGTACACGGTGTGGTCTGTGACGGGGTGTATATTCCCTCTAATCTCTTTAGGTAGGGATATGCTGTTTAGCTCCAGGGGGAGCATTTGTGTACTACATAGGAAGCCCAAGAGGTTCTTTTACTCTCCACACACTGGTCAGCTGGAAGTCCTTTAGCAGCAGTAAAAATGAATCACTGCCTCCTTTTCAGTCTGAGGGAGGTGCCTGTGTGGAGAGAAGCAGAGTGTTTTGGGTCCAAGCAGAAACAACAGTTCTAAGATTCGTGAAACCTATGTTTGTTTAGTTTAAAAACCAAGCCCCTGATAGTAAGGGATCTTTAAGTGAGCCAGCGCTAGCTAGGGTTTGTTTTTCAGAGATATGTTTGTTTTATTTTTGAATGCTGAAACTGCTGCCTGCTGAATAGCAGTCAATTCAATAAAGAGCTTGTTTATGAAAACCCAAGAGGACCGTGCTTTTCTAAGGACATAACACCCAAGGCGGGTACAAGGATTACAGTACGTGCAAAAGTAATATAGACTACGCAAATTGCTTATGTCAAAAGGGGGAGGCACGAGTTAATTTAATTTTTTTTTTACATAACACTCCTTTTTGGGTAAACACAAAAGTTTTTTTTTGTGGTTTTTTTTGTTTTTTTTATCCGATGAATTGAAAAAGTAATTGGCCAACTAATTGATTATGCAAATAATCATTAGTTGCAGCCCTAGATAGGAGTGACTGACTTTTTAAGTGCGATGTTGTAAGCAAGGAGTTGCTGGCTGAGTGCACACTACACTACACAGCTCCACAGCAATAAAACGCTCAGTAATATGTGGGGTGTATGAGCGTATCACAGAGCTCCCCAGCAATAAAATCGAAAAACGATTATATATGAAAATAATTATATCATGACTAAATTTGAGAATTAATAGATCTCAAAGAATGTGGCAATAATATGTATAGCTGTCACGTCCCACTCCGTCTCCTATAGCTGACGTCCGGCAGTGCGTTCCTCACTAGTCACGGGTCAGTGGTGACTGATATCAGGTGACTGATATCAGGATCTCTCGCTGTCAGGGGTCAGGCACGCCGGTGGGGCGCGGAGTGATGACGCGGCACCCGCCTGGTTTAAAACCAGGTGCCTGAGACCTACTCGCTGCCCTGATGTGGTTTCACAACCTCTCAGTGCTCGTTTTTATTTCTGCCTACCATATCGTTATTGGCCCTTGATTGTCTGACTACCCGCTCTGGCATACGACTTTTGGCTTGTTCCGACACTCTTCCCTGGCGATACGATCCTGACATACGACTGACACTCTACCTTTACGACACAATCCTGGTCTTTCTGGTGACTTAACCTGCAGAGGTTAATAACAGAGTATTTGTGTTGTTAACGCTGTGTGTCTGGCTCAAGAGCATCCTGGCCTCAGGCTCACAAGCACCCTTGCTAGTGTGTGTGTGTGTCCATAAGCTTACTCCTCTGGTTTCTGGTAATAGGTAGCTGTGCCGACCATCTCAAGGATCGGAAGTTTAGGATTGCTGTTTTGTGTACAAGGACTAGTATATTCTTTATCCAGGAGGAGTGTAACAATAGCTCATTAAACAAAAGTATCTCTAAAACAGTTTAATTTTTATTAAAAAATAAAAACGTAGAATTCAAATGACAACACATTTGTCATTATGCCTGATGTCATTTTCATTCTACATTTAATAATGATTATACAGATTTAGATACTTTCATCATAATATTATGGGCCATAACGCTAGGGCTCACGTTGGCGCTAGCTTAAAAGTGGTGATGGCGCCCTGCACAGATCACCTCCGATTTGCTAATGGATTAAAAACCCGTTGGCGAATCGGTGTTAGCGCTTTTTAGCGCTTGCTTTCTGTACTTTGCGCTCCCCATGCTAAGTATAGGGAGCGCAGTGCAAGCAGAGATTAGCGTTAGGATCAAAAGGTCCTAACGCTAGTTACTAAGAACTGTCGCTAACTCAAAGTTAACACCAGCTTTGAGCTGCTGCTAACCGATTCCGTTGCTGCAGAATCAGCAGCAGATGAAAAGCCCCTTAAAAAAACAAATACTCACCTCTCATCCCGCGACGAGAGTGGTGGCCCGATCCGGCGCTTCTGGTCACCAGGAGCAGAGTGAGACTGGGGGGAAAAAGTTTGCTGTTCTTGGTACTGAAATATATTTCAGCAAGGACAGAGGGATTATGTATCTTTTTTTTCTTTTTTTCCTTAATCGAAGTAATTCATTAATCGTTTCCGATAACTGATAAAAACGAAATCCGAACTAACAATTATAATCGAAAAAACCAATGGACCCGAAAAGCAAACTACCGGCCGTCTGAAATAACGAATCAGTTCGATCTACGAATCGCGGTAACATATTAAACGACCTGAAACCTAAAAAAAACTAACGAAATTTCCAAAATGATCAAAAATAAATAAATGAAATGATCCATAACAAAACAATTAGTTTTTTTTGTTGTTTTTTTCTGCCGTGCACATGTTTATAAGCTAGGTGTTTATCAGCCCTGAAATATCGCAGTAAAATGGGGACGCTACAGGGAAAAATGCAGATACATTTTCTCTGTTGGGTCCCCATTTTAGCGCACACTAGGGAATAGTTCCCCCAGATGGGGAACAGAAATGTTTATGACCAGTTTAGGCAGAGTTATGACACACCTATGAAAAGCATTCATATTGAAATTCATTAATATAAACACCCTTTAAAGTGTCAGACCGTTTTTTTTAGGCAAGGTATGTTATCCTTAATGTTTCACTTGATTAGAAATATCAATCTATATCTATTTAATGCTTTCCCAGAATCCAATCGCGAGGCTATAGGCATTGCAGGTGGTATCTTACCACTGCTAACACTGGCCAAGTCCTATGACCCAAGGGTTCAGCAGAATGCGGTTGGAGCTATTCTCAATCTAACTCGATCAGGTATTTATCAAAACAAATTATTTCTTGTATCCATCATGTGATTTGAGTAGATCATTTACAATAATCTATTAAAATTTGCAATTTTCGCTCAGGTAGGTAGGTCTACAAAGGAAAATATACATTCTATGTCATATAATCTATATACAGGGTTATTCAGAGCGAGGTGAAAAAAAGGAGAATGACTGGAGAATGGAAAATTCTAGGTCAAAATAGCCGATTTGGAAAGTGAGATGAATGGGAGAATTTCTCTGGTTTGGCTATTTTGACCTAGAATTTTCCATTCTCCAGTCATTCTCCTGCATTTCACCGCTCTCTGAATAACCCTGGCAGATTTTTCTTTCAGACTTTAAGAAAAACCATGCATAATGTGGATGTGGTCACGCTGATTATATGTGTTTCTTTCTGGCTTCCTTTGATTTACAGAGAGGATTAAGTGTATTCTTTGCAGAAAGGGAGCCCTGCCGGTCCTTACCTTGCTGCTACAATCTGATGATGCGGAGATTCAGGTAAGTTATATTTTTTTGAAGGAACTGCATATGTTAACTATATAAGTGACATGCCACATAATTCTGGTGTCCAGTATCTGTAAATATTAATAAAAGCAAATATTTGTGATCTACATAAAGCTGTCATTTGCAGGTAATAATTGCTGCTATTTTGGTTGTATGTCCCTTATGCAGGGCCAGGTTGGCCATCGGGGATACAGGGTGGGCTGATTGCCTTTAGGGCTGGTGGGCTGGGACCTGGCTGGCTAGATCTCTTATCCAGCCGCTGGGCTTCTTCATCCTGCTTTAACTCTGGTGGCCTGAGTGGCCACGGGCGTGCCATGCAGACCGCAAAGCATGTCCCACGCTGGAGTCCGGTGCTCGGCTGACATATTATTATTCATTATTTAGAGTGCCAGCATATTCTGCAGCGCTGTATAATGGGCACAAAATAGACAGCGTTACAAAACATTGAACAAACCAGTACAGGAGGAAACTAAGGTCCTTTTCCAGTGGGAACTTACAATCTAGAAGGGTTGTGGGTGGAAACCGGAGGAGAGGACTGCAAGGTGAGTGTGATGGACTGGTTACGTCAGTGAGTTGGGTGGTAGACTTCCCTAAATAGGAATGTCTTAAAGCAGCGTTTGAAGGAAGGGAAAGCCTGACAGTACGAGGTAGGGTGTTCCAGAGGATGGGGGCTGCATTTGAGAAATCCTGCAGTCTATCATTGCAAGAGGTGATGCGGGGAGAAGCTAGGCGCAGGTCACTGTTTGATCTTAGGGAGCGGGGTGGGGTGTATTTGGTTAGTGGGGAGCTGAGTTAGTGAGAGCTTTGTAGGTCAAGATAAGGATTTTGAATTCAACTCTGCAGTGGATGGGGAGTGTCATGCCCCCCATCTGCACTCATCCTCTGAAACTCCTGGCAGCAATACTTTCTATGCTGCCCCTGTTCCTGCAACCTGTATTGCGTATATACCTGCAAACAGCTCATCCAGCAAACCAACAGTTAACACCAAGCACGTCACACCACACACTCAAAATAAAGGCACCACGCCCCCTCCTATCTTTGCTTGATCATTGTAGCTGTTTACCTGCATGGGTAAAGACCTATATGCTTCTGCTCTGCAAGATCCCCACTACCTGTTCCTGACTAACGCCGGCTTCCTCTACCATAACTCCAGATCCAGCAACCACTCTCACCATCCTCATCTGTATTGGCAATCTGGTCAATCTACCTATCCATCCACCTCCACCCATATCTGTGTCTGTGCAGTATACTGCACGCTGGGCTCAAACCCCCCTGATACTCTGGTGTCACCCCGGTACCAGAGCCTGACAGGGAGCCAGTGAAGGGATTCACAGAGATGGAGCGGCAGGCGAGGTGTATGAGCCTGGCAGAGGCATTTAGAATGGATTATAGGGGGAGAGGCTTGAGAGCAATGGTGGGCCAGCTATAATAGTCAAATTGGGAGATTACAAGGGCGTGGATGAGACCGCAAACCTGGTTTGATGGGGAGATAGTGATGCCATCTACCTTGATAGAGAAGTCAGGAGGTGGGGAAGCATTAGAGAGAGGAATTAGGAGCTCAATCTTGGACATGTTAATCTTTAGTTGGTAAGAGGCCATCCAGGAGGAAATGGCAGATAAACAGTCGCTGACTTTGGAAAGGACAGGAGGAGAGCGATCAGGGCTGGACAGGTAGATCTGGAGTAGCATCCGAATAAAGGTGGTAATTAAAGCCAAATTCGTTAATGATTTTGCCCATGTAGGAGGAGTAGAGAAAAACAGAGGACCTAGGACAGAGCCCTGCGGTACACAAACTGATAAAAGCATTAAAGAGGAGGCATGGGTGTCAGCAGGAGGGGGCAAGGGGGGACAGTTGCCCCCCCCAGAACCAGCGCTGCCTGTCTGCTCTGCCCAGCCAGCTGTGTGTGCAGCCTGCTTGAGTGTTTGTTACTCACAGCAGGCTGCACGAGGAGTTCCGGTCAGTGTGGGGGTGGTCTGTGTGGATCTTGTGATGTCACCACCTCACTCCGCCTCCAATCCACCACGTGCTCCCACTCACTTTAGACGCTGGGAGAGGCTGCCTGGGCTGAGATGCAGGGGCTGCTGCTGCTATGGCCACTGGAATGCTGGACACAGCAAAAAAAGGTGATGATTGGCAAATAAATCTTTATTAAGCTTGATGCCATTATTCGTTATGAGAGGACCCTGGTCTGAGGACTAGTTTGTCTGCCTGGGGAGGAGAAACACAATGATTAATAGTAATCTGGTGGGGGATGAGGACCCTGCTCAAGAGCTTACAATCTAAAAGGAGAGGGGACCCTGTCCAAGAGCTTACATTCTAAGCAGAGAGGGGACCCTGCTCCAGAATTTACAATCTAAGCAGAGAGGGGATACAGATTGTATATCTGTATACAGAGCCGGCTCTGTCACTTTGTATACAGAGCTGGAGGGAGGGGGATGTGTGTGTGTATTTTTGGAGGGGGGGGGCCCGGTGTGTGTGCCTGTAATGTATGTATGTATATGTTTGGAGGGGGGGCCTCGTGTGTGTGCCAGTATGTGTGGAGGGTCATGTTTTGTGTCTACAGAGATGGCCTAGAACAGGCCTCAAAATTTCCACTCTCCTACTAGCATTTGGCGAGTGGAAATTGCATGAGGGCGAGTGGGAATGCAGATGCAGGCAGGGCAGGATAGGGTTAGGTGGGGCAACTAGTGGCGAGTAATTCTTAAGGCCTGGCTTTTGATTGGGACTTGAAATTTTGAGCCCTGGCCTAGAAAATGCAACACTCAGATCAGACTCTTACACCTTTATTCTTCTATTAGTCTTGCATCATGTTTCGCAGCCTCTGTATTGCTATGCTTTATTTTATGACTGTCCCCTTCATGACATTCTCAAAAGGGCAGAATATGGATGCCATTAAAATCCCCCCCGGAAAAATTTCTGCGGACGCCCATGAGGAGTTACTAGCAAATGACACAGAGAAAGACCTGTTGGACAGATAGGAGTCAATCCAAGAGCGTGCAATGTCACAGACCAAGGGAGCTCAGAGCCTGTAGAAGGAGGGGGTGGTCCACAGTGTCAAAAGCAGCCCAGCGGTCAAGCACGATGAGAATAGAATAGTGGCGGTAGTTTTTAGCAGTTAGGAGGTCATTGGTGACTTGGGTGAGGGGCAGTTTTGGTTGAGTGAAGGGGACGGAACCCTGATTGCAGGGGTCGAGTAGGGAATTAGAGGACAGGGAGAGGTGGTTGAAAACTAGTTTTACCATGAGCTTAGAGGTAAACTGAAGCAGGGATACAGAACAGTAGTTGGATGGAGAGTTGGGATCCAGGGAGGGCTTCTTTAATATAGGGGTAACCTGTAGGTGTTTGAAGGCTGATGGGAAGGAGCTGGAGGAGAGAGATAGGTTGAAGATGTGTGTGCGTGAGAGCAGGGGTGAGGGGGGAGGAGAGTGGAGGTATTAGAAGTGAGGGAATGGGGTTGAGCGGGCACATGGTGAGATGTGAGAATAATAAGGAATTTACTTCCTCCACAGTGACTGGGAAGAAGCAGCAGAAGGTAGCAGACAGGGCTTCTAGGAGTAGAGCTGGTGGATTACGATCTTGTGTTGGGATGTTGCGTCTGATAGTGAGCGGTTTATTTAAGAAGTAATATGCCAGGTCCTGAGCGCTAAAGGCAGATGAGGAGGGAGGTGCGGGTGGATAGAGGAGAGCAGTGAAAGTGGACCAGAGTCATTTAGGGTTGGAGGACAGAGTAGATATAAGAGATGAGAAGGATTGTTTGGCCAAGTGAAGGGGAGAGTTGTATGGCCGCAGAATAAACTTGAAATGAATGAAATCCACTTCAGAGCGGGATTTCCTCCAGGCACACTCTGCAGTGCGAGAGCATCTTTGCAGGTAGAGTCTGGTGGGTGTGCCAGGGCTAAAGCTGGCAGCATGGGGCCTTACAGAGTGGGGGAGCAAGCGTGTCTAGAGCAGAGATAAGTGTAGCATTATAATGGTTAGTGGCAGCATCAGGGCAGGTGAAGGTTGTGGTGTGCGGGAGATGTTGAAGACGTTTGAACTCTCCAGTCAGAATATTTCCTAAAGAGAACTCTGTCCAAATTTCTATTTATTCTGCTACTTGCCGTGATGATGATGTGGAATCCAACCCTGGTCCAATAGTTGACACCACCTTTAGTCTCCCTACTAAAAAAGGCCACTCCTTTGTGCACAGCAACATCCGCAGCTTCCTCCCTAAACTGGATGAGCTACAAGCTTGGTGTTTTTATTAGAAACCTAAAGTCATTGTGCTCACAGAATCATGGTTAATCCCAAAGGTAACAAACTCTACCAAATCAATACGGAGGTACTCATGTTATAAAAATAAAAATGACAGAGCAAAGAGAGGGGGGGGATTGTTATTTATGACAAGTCCATAAAGTTCACTACTTTGCAGAATTCTAGCTCTCCTGCCACCTTTTGATTTCCTTTCTGGTATTCTTGAGATCCTGTTCAGTAAATCGATAATTGTTGCTGGATTCTATCGCCCACCGCGCTCTCTAGTGCATTCCCTTTCTGACATAAACCAAATTCTTCGTAAATTAGTAGTTCAAAACCAAAAAAGTGAACTGCTGGTCCTCAGTGATTTTAATATTGGATGAATCCTAAAAACAATATACTCTGCTCGCTGTTTAAGGCATTGCAGTTAACACAATTAATCTCCTCCCCTCTCACAGTAATATGAAAAGCCCTAACCATACCTTGCTGGACTGGATTCTCTCCTCATGTCCTGATAGTGAGAACGCCTGCATCCTATATTCGAATAGTTTCAGTGATCACTGCCTAGTGTACCGTGTGGGCAAAAAATAAAGGCCACAAAATCTCCTCAAAATGTAATCATCACCCGGTGTTCCAAGAAATTTAATCTTGAATCCTTCCAAAGTGATCTCAAACCGCTCCCATGGTACAGACTAAACCTAATCCCAAAACTAGACTGTGCAATTGAATACTTTCAGTCCGAGCTCCTGCAAGTCTGGAATTCCCGTGCCCCACTGCGTAAAGTGGCGAGTAAAAGGGGCACATATCCCTTGGGTTACAGCTGACCTTACGCAAATGTACTGTCACATCCTCGGCACCTGTGGACCTTCAGGGGGGGTCTGGACACTCAGCGGCATCGCTGGCTGGCCGGGTGCCAGAAGTTCCGGCTGTTCGTGCACCTGGAGGGGCGGGGCACGGCATTATAATGCAGAGCCTCCAGCCTTAAATGCAGGGCACGCGAGACAGCTATCGCCCTGACGTGTAGTTAGTTCCCGCATCGTCTGGTGTATTCACTTCTCTGTTTCACTGAATACTTTGCTCTGTTGCCGATTCAATTTGTATGAGGACCCTGATTGTTGCTGACCTGGACTGCCTTCTTGACTAGTCTCTTTCTGACTAGGTATGTGTGTGTATTGTGCCCAAAGCAGGTTCAGAGTGTATGTTGAATTTATACCACGCTGACCCAGAGTATGTCTGTCCTGCATAACGCTGGCTCTGATAATTATAATCCATCGATCTGCCCTGTTGTCAAACCGGAGTGTATGAGAACTCTGCCTGTTGCCAATCCGGACTTTGTATATGACCACGATTATTCTGATTCCTGGTGTATGAATATACTTAAGAAGCCATACTCAGGTTGCTCACCAGCTGTTGGCGAGATTAACCCTTTGAGCCCCAGTACACACTCTGTCGTGAAACCTGCTGCTACTGGGTTCTTTGTTGCTGGTGTGCCTGTTCTCCCTAGCTGGGAGTGATGGGGTTAGCGGTCCCCATTATTTAAAGGATCGGCGGGTTAGAAGTCTGTCCAAGAGGATCCTCGCCACGGTTGTCATGTACCAGTTTAGAGATTCACTGTGGTCAAATTTCAAGAGTACTGGTTCCATGAATGATCATGCTTACTGAAAATGGCAGACTGCATGCACAAAACAAACAAAAATGGCAAAAACCCAATACTTCAATGAAAATATACTCTAAACAATAACATATCAAACCCTAGAATTTTTTGGAAAATCATAAGTACATACAATCACCCCCTCCAGTGCCCTCCCAACCAGCCACTATCAAAGTAAACCAGCAAACCCTGCAACACCCCCTAGATGTAGCAAATGCCTTTAATAATTATTTTGTTGGATGCGCCACCACCCTGATTGCTAAGCTAACAAATGACACACATTCAGAAAGGCTGCATGCAGGTCAGGCACCACCAACTGTGCAAAGACCCTGTATCGCAGAGAAATTAAATTTTAGACCAGTGTCTGTCCGTGTCGTTACTAAACTTCTAACTAAAAATTTAAATACCGGTCTGGACCTGATCAAGTCCCAGCAATGCTGCTGAAAATCAGTACGCCGGCAATTGCAAAACCAAAGGCTATGGTATACCCTTCTGTAACAGTTGATACAAAAAATGATCTTATGGTGCATACATATAGTAATAAAAAAATTATCCAATAAAATGTGATCAAATTACTAAAATTGTGAGTTAATATCACCGACCATATGCACTTAATATCCACTCTGAATCATGGTCAAAACAGAGAGTATATCACACAAACCTATACGTTCTACAGTCAGGTCCAGAAATATTGGGACATCGACACGATTCTAACATCTTTGGCTCTATACACCACCACAATGGAGTTGGAATGAAACAAACACAATGTGCTTTAACTGCAGACTGTCCGCTTTAATTTGAGGGTATGTACATCCAACTCAGGTGAACGGTGTAAGATTTACAGCAGTTTGCAGATGTGCCTCCCACTTGTTAAGGGACCAAAAGTAATGGGACAATTGGCTTCTCAGCTGTTTCATGGCCAGGTGTGTGATATTCCCTCATTACCCCAATTACAACGTGCAGATAAAAGTCCCAGAGTTAATTTCAAGTGTGCTATTTGCATTTGGAATCTGTTGCTGTCAACTCTCAAGATGAGATCCAAAGAGCTGTCACTATCAGTGAAGCAAGCCATCATTAGGCTGAAGAAACAAAACAAACCCATCAGGGAGATAACAAGAACATTAGGCGTGGCCAAAACAACTGTTTGGAACATTCTCAAAAAGAAGTAACGCACCGGTGAGCTCAGCAACACCAAAAGACCCAGGAGACCACGGAAAACAACTGTGGTGGATGACCGGAGAATTCTTTCCCTGGTGAAGAAAACACCCTTCACAACAGTTGGCCAGATCAAGAACACTCTCCAGGAGGTAGGTGTACAGTTATGTTCAAAATTATTCAACCCCCAATGCTGTAAAGGGTTTTAGGGAATTTAGTGTACATTTGTAATTGTATTCAGAATGAAATCCTACAAGGACTTTTTAAAGAACCATATGCAACTAAAATGACATCAATTGGTTTTGTAATACAGTAGTAAATGTTTCTTTTGTGAATTCTTCATTGACACAATTATTCAACCCCTTAAAGACTACCACTCTGAAGAACAGAGGTTCATTCAAGTGTTTTCAATCAGGTATTGAAAACACCTGTGGATGTCACGGAGCAGCAATAAAGCATAATAAGCACCAATTAGGCAGCTTTAAAATGACTGTGATACTCAGCTCCTTCTAGACATTTACTGGTGTGGTTACAAACATGGTGAAGTCAAGAGAATAGTCCAGGAAGACAAGAGAAGAGGTGATTACTCTTCACAGGAAGGGCAATGGCTATAAGAAGATTGCAAAGATGTTAAACATACCAAGAGAGACCATAGGAAGCATCATTCGCAAATTCAAGGCAAAGGGCACTTTTGAAACGCTACCTGGTCGTGGCAGAAAGAAGATGCTGACTTCGACTGCTGTGTGCTACCTGAAGCGTAGAGTGGAGAAAAGTCCCCGTGTGACTGCTGAGGAACTGAGAAAAGATTTGTCAGATGTGGGTACTGAAGTTTCAGCTCAGACAATACGGCGCACACTGCGTAATGAAGGCCTCCATGCCAGAACTCCCAGGCGCACCCCCTTGCTGTCTCCAAAGAATAAGAAGAGTCGACTGCAGTATGCCAAAAGTCATGTGGACAAACCACAGAAGTTTTGGGATAGTGTTCTGTGGACTGATGAAACAAAATTAGAACTGTTTGGGCCCATGGATCAACGCTATGTTTGGAGGAGGAAGAACAAGGCCTATGAAGAAAAGAACACCTTGCCTACTGTGAAGCATGGCGGGGGGTCAATCATGCTTTGGGGCTGTTTTGCTTCTGCAGGTACAGGGAAGCTTCAGCGTGTGCAAGGTACCATGAATTCTCTTCAGTACCAGGAGATATTGGATGACAATGTGATGCAGTCCGTCACAAACCTGAGGCTTGGGAGACATTGGACCTTTCAACAGGACAATGATCCCAAGCATACCTCCAAGTCCACTAGAGCATGGTTGCAGATTAAAGGCTGGAACATTTTGGAGTGGCCATCGCAGTCACCTGACCTAAATCCGATTGAGAACCTCTGGTGGGACTTAAAGAAAGCAGTTGCAGTGCGCAAGCCTAAGAATGTGACTGAACTGGAGGCTTTTGCCCATGACGAATGGGCGAAGATACCCGTAGATCGCTGCAAGACACTTGTGTCAAGCTATGCTTCACGTTTAAAAGCTGTTATAACTGTAAAAGGATGTTGTACTAAGTACTAAGATTGAATGTCACTTGGGGGTTGAATAAAACTGATAATGATGTGAGCACAGAAAAGACATTTGTGGTTATTTCATTATAAATGTTATGTTATATTTGTCTGACCTACACGTGCCTCTTTGATTTAATTGTAAGCAAGATGACTGAATGATCAAAATCAATGTCAAACTGGCCAAAACACTCAATTTCAGTGGGGGTTGAATAATTTTGAACACAACTGTATGTGTGTCAAAGTCAACAATCAAGAGAAGACTTCACCAGTGTGAATACAGAGGGTTTGCCACAAGATGTAAACTATTGGTGAGCCTCAAAAACAGGAAGGCCAGATTAGGCTAAGGTCAGACGAAAGCAGTTTTAACGTGCGTTTAGCCGCACGAAATCACAGCCGTGCTAGCAGCAAATGACGTCCAATGCCGGGGAACATACGACGAACGGCTGCACGAAAGTTCGTCCGTGCAACGCAAGTGGCAAACGAACACATTTTTTCGAGAACGTCAAACCGCTACTACTGACGTACAGAGTGCGCTGTGGCCGCATAGCGGCGTGTTTGCGTGATTGGGAGACGTCAGACGCTGCACACGTCCGGCCAACATAACGTCCAGACGCAAAAGGGTTTTATTGATGATCCGTACAAAATCACGGACGAAAATGCGCATCGTATGACCGCTATCGCGTATTCCGTGAAAAAATACGTCCATTCGTTCGAACGCACTTTTTCACGGACAACGTGAAAAATGCGTTCGTCTGACCCTAGCCTTAGAGTTTGCCAAACCACACCTAACAATGCCTTCACAGTTCTGGAACAAGATCATATGGACAGATGAGACCAAGATCAACTTGTACCAGAGTGATGGGAAGAGAAGAGTATGGAGAAGGAAAGGAACTGCTCATGATCCGAAGCATACCACCTCATCAGTGAAGCATGGTGGTGGTAGTGTCATGGCGTGGGCATGTATGGCTGCCAATAGAACTGGTTCTCTTGTATTTATTGATGATGTGACTGCTGACAAAATCAGCAGGATGAATTCTGAAGTGTTTTGGGCAATATTATCTGCTCACATTCAGCCAAATGCTGCAGAACTCATTGGACGGCGCTTCATAGTGCAGATGGACAATGACCCAAAGCATACTGCAAAAGCAACCAAAGAGTTTTTGAAGGGACAGAAGTGGAATGTTATGCAATGGCCAAGTCAATCACCTGACCTGAATCCCATTGAGCATGCATTTCACTTGCTGAAGACAAAACTGAAGGGAAAATGCCCCAAGAACAAGCAGGAACTGAAGACAGTTGCAGTAGAGGCCTGGCAGAGCATCACCAGGGATGAAACCCAGCGCCTGGTGATGTCTATGCGTTCCAGACTTCAGGCTGTGATTGACTGCAAAGGATTGCAACCAAGTATTAAGAAGGGAAAGTTTGGTTTATGATTATTATTCTGTCCCATTACTTTTGGTCCCTTAACAAGTGGGAGACATATCTGCAAACTGCTGTAAGTCCTACACCGTTCACCTGAGTTGGATGTACTTACCCTCAAATTAAAGCTGACAGTCTGCATTTAAGGCACATTGTGTTTGTTTCATTCCAACTCCATTGTGGTGGTGTATAGAGCCAAAGATGTTAGAATTGTGTCGATGTCCCAATATTTCTGGACCTGACTGTATATCCACTGTGGATCATGATTACATTACAGAGTGTAATTCCCAGCAACTTAAAATCACACAGATGTACTCTGGTATGTCTGCGCAGGTCCGAATCCCGGGCTGTTGCCCCACTCGGTTCCCTATTCTCAATGGCACTCGTCAGGGCTGTCCCCTCTCGCCCCTTCTCTTTCTCCTCTCTCTTGAACCCTTATTGGCTGCCATACGAGGTCACCCCGGCATAAGGGGGGTTCCAGTCGGAGGAGATAATTTCACTGTCTCAGCTTACGCCGACGACATTCTTCTCACTTTGACGGATCCCATCTCTTCTCTTTCCCATCTTAGACCGTTGCTATCCGACTTTGGTAAGGTGGCGGGGTTTCGTATTAATTACAATAAATCCTGTGCTATGCCTCTTCATATGTTACACATGGACACAGCCTTGATTGAATCAGAGTTTGGGTTCCGTCTTGCTCCTTCTGAATTGCCGTATTTGGGTATCCGTTTAACAGCAGATCCGAAAGCTCTGTATGGCAAGAACTTCACAACTATGGTTCATCAGATTAAGTGTGACCTGGAGCATTGGTGTGATAAACCCATATCGTGGATAGGACGCATTCATAGCATAAAGATGAACATACTCCCACGTATTCTTTTTCTGTTCCAGACACTACCGTTATTACTGACTCAGAGAGATTTAGCCGGGCTCCAACAGGCGATTGACTCGTTTGTTTGGCAAAATAAGAGGCATAGGGTTGCGCGCCGCATTCTATATCGCCCTAAGACCCGCGGAGGACTAGGACTTCCTAACCTATACTTATATTATTGCGCAGCCCAGTTGACTCAGGTTGTGGCCTGGCACTCTCCCGCATCTGCTAAACGGTGGGTCGCACTTGAATCCGCCTTTATGTTCCCTGACCGCCCTGACCTCTATATATGGCTGCCTAGAACCTCCAGACCTATTTTGCGCACGGCGTGTCCCTCGATTCTGACATCTCTTCGCCTTTTTGAGCTAGCTAGGAAGAAATTTGCACTGGTGGGCGCTTCCTCTCCTCTCACCCCATTACTGCGTAATAGAGAGTTTCCACCGGG
Source organism: Leptobrachium leishanense (assembly GCA_009667805.1). NCBI lineage: Eukaryota > Metazoa > Chordata > Amphibia > Anura > Megophryidae > Leptobrachium > Leptobrachium leishanense. Next base: position 227,063,206 of record CM019066.1, on the reverse strand, counting down.
ACTGGGGGCGTCGGACTTCGGGGGACTGGTGGGAGCGGGGCTGGTGAGGTACCGTGACCTCTACCAGAGTGGACGGCTCATTTTTTAATATCTTGCATTGTATTACTTTGTATTTCTGTAACTGTAACACTTCAATGTTCTTGAACCCAGGACATGCTTGAAAACGAGAGAAATCTCAATGTATCCTTCCTGGTAAAATCCTTTATAAATAAATCACTTTTCCCGAACTTCAAGAACGTGGACATATGACTCCTTTTTCCTTTTTTCGGTTCCTGCAGGTCCGACATTTCGCTACCGCTCTGACGTTAGAAAGGGTCTCAACTGTTCCTCTTACCACTTTAGAGCGTCTTTGTATGGCGGACGGCCCCCTAAAAGGGCTTATATCCCAATTGTACCTTCTCCTTAGCTCCAGCCCAGGACAGTGGGGACCCCTCACGTATTGTGATAAATGGGAGGTTGACTTGTGTGATCCATTACCAGGCAACGAATGGGAGGATATATGGGAACAAACAGCCAGGTCCTCCATTTGTGTTACTCACCAGGAACAATCTTACAAAATCCTTCTCCGCTGGTATGTTACCCCGGTATCCCTTTATCGTATGGGAGCCACATCTAGTGATTTCTGTTGGCGAGACTGCGGGGATAAGGGCACTTATATTCATATGTGGTGGGACTGCCCGGTTGTCCTCCGCTTCTGGTCTCTAACTCATGCTGAATTTCAGAAAATATTCCACCGACAACTACCCCTTGATCCCTGGGCATACCTCCTCTCTCGTCCCCTGGCGGCTCTGTCTCGACCTGAGCAGCTTTTGTTTAATAGACTGGCCCTTGCGGCCCGACGGGCCCTTGCAGCCCGACGGGCCTTGGCGGCGTCGTGGCGCCAGAGTGCTCTCCCTTCCTGGGCTGTAGTAACGGGAAAGATCGTTGATGCCTGTCTTATGGACGAACTGACGGCCAAGGTCAGAGACACTGTTAGCTCCTTTGCTAAAACATGGTCCCTATGGGAAGAATACATAGCATCCCCCTAATTAGTAAATCAATTGTCTGGCCCTGCTGGCCCTGTTTCGGGCTGGTGCCCGGATGACCCCATCTTATAACACATCCTTAACTGATGGTTGGAACATTCCCCTTTCTCCCCTTTATACTTTGGTTTATGTATATGTTTTTTATGATTTGTTCTTTTTTCATTTTTCATTATTATGTATTTTTTGTTTTTCCCTTCGTGTAGGGAATTTTCCCATACGAGGTATAATTGATAAAATAAGTGTTACTGTGTCTTCTCATCGCTATGCTTCTTTATCCACTGTATGTTATATGCTAATGGATACGTGACTCTTTAAATAAAGAATTAAAAAAAAAAAAAAAAAATCACACAGATGTGCTCCTGTGAATTCAAAATATCAAAAATAGAAAATAAAAAATACAGTATTAAGACGCAAAAGAACGTTTTTTTTTATTTACTGTTCGGTGCAGCATGTTTTTTCACAGTACAGTATGGTGTTTAATTTCTTGTGTAAGTAAAAACACAAAGTTGAAATGCATAATAGTTTCAGCCTCATTATTGCTTCATGTTTGTGTTCTCAAAACAACCCTAAAACCCTTAAAATACACTAATGTTACGTGACAATGACACAGAACCAAAAAAAAATAATCTGGTACTCGACATACGTCTGACTCCAGAGTAACGACAATAACGCTGTGACATAGGAACGGGACCTTGTCGTATCTCGAGGACATTCGACATACGCCCTTACTGTTAGGCAATATGGGCTTTGTCTATTAGTTTTGAAGTAGCTAGGCTCAGATGTTGAGTTGGCTACCCACTGTTGGGAAAAGTCACCACCAAAATATTGAACAGAAGCATATGGTAGGACAGCACTGGGACAATAGTAATCTTCAATATTTTAGTCAATAAATAAAACCAAACCTAGATAGGAATCAATGTGATGCTGAAATTGGGTTCTGCATCTACTGTACATGTAGAAGCCAAAATAGTAGATTAGGAAATGGCATGTAAGTCTGAGGTGTAGAACAGATTTAGGGCTAACCACGTATCACATATTGCATATCATACAACCTGATTTCTGATGGTATTTACAACTTCCAAATTCTTGAATGACTTTTTTATATGCAAAAAGTTATTTTAATTTTTAGCTGTAATCACTGATAATAAAGCCAAATATGGGTCATGTCTAGTACAGACTTTAAAAGTTTTTTTGTTTTTTTCTCTGTAGTACTACAGCTGTGCCTCCCTGGGTAATATTGCAGCAAATCCCGATCATCATCAAGCTATGTTAACAATTGGAGATGGATTTATCCTAAGGATGCTAGTTTCTCTGATGTCTTCCTCGGTTCAGAAGGTAAAGCAGCGAGTTAAAAAAATATTACTCTGAAATTTGAGCAAATAATTAACTGAAACAGGGTCAACAAGCATAACCTGACTTGGGATTGTTAGGGATTGGAACATCGAATCCTCATTTTGTTTATGCTAGTGGAAATAGTGGAATACTACATTATACATTAAAAAAACACATGCTGTACCCTTTCACCTTGACTTAACATTCCATTGTTCTTAGACCAACCTGTAGTGATTTACACCAACCTATTTATAGATTATACAGAATATTTTATGATAATTTTTTTTCAAAAAAGTCAATCAGGTCTTTGACTATAGTTTTACATAGGCTCTTATTGACTTGGAAACAATGGAAAGACGAGGTTCACATAAATATTATCAGTCCTGCACTAGAGCAAAAGGTCTTTCTGACACTAAAATTGTTTTGTCTATTGATGTTTTCCGGCTTCTAACGAAGCATTTTTTTATTATAGGTCTCAAGTCAGGCGTGTCTTTGTTTGAACAACCTTGCTTCAACTGGTAAGGGATATCTACAATGCTAGTTTGCAATCCTGTTTTAAGAAAACCTATAGAACAACAGTTACCATTGTGTACTCTATGACGTTTCAGGATATGACCATGATATTTAAAATAAGAGTAAAATATGTAAAGCTTGAAGATTAGCTAATAGTGACTAAGGGCACTATTACATTCTATATGCAACTGTTAACGCTCACCTGCGTGAGCATTAACGTTTGCCGCGGTATTTACCGCATATTACAATCCAAACGCAAACGGGTTAAAAAAACCGTTTGCGTTTGGTACCTTGCGCAGCGCTGCGCGAGGTTACTGTACTTTGTGCTCCCTATGTTTAACATGGGGAGCGCAAAGTGTTAATCAGCGCTGGTATTACAATGTCCCAACGCTGATTAACACCTGGCTCTGGTCAGCGCAAAGATAACCAGAGCCAGGACTTGGTGTTAACGGATTCTACAGAAGCGGAATCCGTTAACACTAGCTTTAAAAAATAAAAAAACAAGCACATACTCACCCTCTGTCCCGCGGCGAGGACCACGGCTCCAACCGCCTCTTCCGGCCGGCGGGAGCAGGGAAAGACTGGGGGAAAAAGTCCCCCCAGTCTTTCCCTTCGTATCCCTACGCCGACCGACCGGATCTCGCGACCGGCAGGGAGGAACTCAATGGACTCCAGCGAGTGGATGCTCGCAGCTGCGCTCAGCGCTGCCGCGAGCATCCTGGCTTTTTACGCTCGATAACAATGCAGGCAGCATTTTTTGCGCCTGCATTGTAATTCAGCGTTAAAACACGGGCGCAAGGGGGAAAACTGCGGGCGCAGTTTTTCCTCCCTTGCGCCCACATTTTAACGCTAAGAGCATAATAGAGCCCTAACAGGGTTATTCAAAGAGAATCGAAAAGCCACCACACGTTCGGTGACTTTTCGTTCTCTTCAATTCGGTTCGATTTGGCGATCCCATTTCGGCAACCTTGCGGTGTATTCAGCAAGCACCACAGGGTCCCCGAATTGCAGGGAAAGGTCGCCGGAAACCTGCCGAAAACGCACCCCAAAATGAGGCCGAACGCACACCAAAACCCGCAAAAACATCTGGATTAACCCCCCCCCCCGAAAATGCCGGAAAAACCCAAGCAGGGGCCGATCACATGCAGCGCAGCCGCCGGAAAAAGCCGACACCGCAGACGAATGGAGTGAATAAATTAGTAAAACCGTTTGCTTGAATGTTCGAAAAATGAAACGCTATTTGCAAAAAAACTACTGAGCGAAAATGTCTGAAATTTACATACGAGGTCCAATGAATGATAATCAAAAGGGCTGTTACAGAAAAAATAAGTAAAGTTAAAAAAAAAAAATTCTTTTAGAAAAACAAATCCCGAAAAATGCTTAAAATAATCTAAAAAATCTATAAATAAAGAGACGTTTTACTGCAGAATATTATAATGAACGGTTTAATAGATATTGAATTAAAACGGGAATATTTTTAACATTGAAGCCTATGGGATTTGCCTTAATAAACCTGCCGAATTAAACCACCGAATGGCAGGGCATTTCGGGAACCTTTCACTGCTGGTTTTTGTTCTCTGAATAGCCGAAGCATTGCTTCTCTATGGTGAATTCACTGCCCTTGAACAGGCGTCGAACAGGCACCGTATGTGCAGGCAATTCGCCAGGATTTGGCGAATTGCCTGCTCTCTGGATAGCCGAATGGCCAAGAAAGGTAACCGAACGCTGATTTTCAGCGTTTGGTTCCCTTTCGGGAGCCATTCGGATCTCTTTTTAATAACCCTGTAAATCTTTAATGGATACTCTAGTTTTAAAAGGGGAGGGGATAAAACATTAACCCATATTGACTCTCCCTGCACCACCCCTCCTTTTTAACCCGAGTTAATATAAAAACTCACCTTTATTCCATTGCTGAGCTCACATGAACGGATGTGGAAAGGTGCCAGATTCTTCTGCTTCGCGGCGGTCACGTGACCTGCAGTAGGCTGGATGCTCAAGAAAGCGTCCAGACATTTCAATGACTCAATGTTTTTAACTTTGCTTGCAGCTATGGTGAACTTGAACGAAAACATCGGTGCTCAGTGACTAACCTCTTTAAAGTGCCCCTTTAATTTCAAGCACAAGTTTAGCTAGCTCATTTCCATTACTTCCTATAGATGTGCATCATTGCCTTTCAAAGTCTCGCTTTCTGTCACTTCTGATGGCATGCCATCTGCGTAAGTGATTTAATTGCCCCCAGTGAGTAAAAAAGTTGTGCTAACGCCTCACGCCTTATTGCATCCCGGCACACTTACTGATGTGTCAGCACGTCAATAACGCACTTGAGGGTAGGGCTGTGTGATGACCCTCAGTAAGTGGTGCGCACGAAGGAGAGTGATGACTGCTTCTGCTGCTGGAACCAGATGAATAGCGAGTAGTACGTTTTTATAACGCAGGGGTCAGTAACCTTGGCCACCCAGATGTTTTGGAACTTCCTTTCCCCTTGAGGCTCAGCCAATCTAATGGGTATCTGAGCACCATGAGAGATGTAGTTTTAAAACATCTGTAGGGCCAAGGTTGCTGGCCCATGTCATAAGGGGATGAGATGCTGCATTGATCTTTATGAGAGGGAAAAGTGAACCTGGCTGCTACACGTTAATATTAATCAAGTATAGTTCACATGCGAGCTACCCTCATTTAATAAAGCATTTTACAAATGGAGCATATGACTTATTGTAGCACAGTACTTCACATTTGCTGTACAAAAGCAACATATACAAAGCTTAAATATATAACTATATTGACTATAGCTACCCTGACACTAGCCGCACCTTGTCACTCATGATTATAAAATCAAGGTGTGTAAATAAAGAGAAATTTCATTGGTAACCTTTTGAAGTTAATAGTTTTAAAGTCCCAAACTGGTTCCGAGTGGATTTACCTATATCTTAAAGGGCTCGTAACACCTAAATGTAAAACAAAATGGGAACGTTACGTAAAATGTATGGCATTGTTGTTTCATGTAGTTTAATGACAGACTGCAGAAAGCTTCCCTCTTTGTTGCTAGGGTACACACAAAACTGGCCCTTGGGTACTACTGTCATAGTAATAAAACCACATTGAACATGTAAAACTACTTCTTATATATTGACTTGAAGTTTTTTTGTTTATAATTAGTGAAAGCAAAATACAAACAAATCTGAATATTAAACAGACGTGTTACAATGAAATGCATTATTCACTCTATTTGCATAATAAATTGTTTAAAAAGACAAAAAAAAGCTACTCTTCCAATGTGAAGTTACATTTTGTTTTCTGTAGGGGAAGTTCGAGCACACCTATTGTCAATGGACATTGTGCTTTTCCTACTAACTCTGCTCAACTCAAATAATAAAGATGTCCGACAGGCTTCCATCACTCTCCTCTGCACCATGTCCCACCCTCCTGGAAGTGTGGTGAGTACACACTGTGACTGCACTGCCATCATCATTGTCGATAATGTGCTGCACCAAAACTCTGCTGCTTGTAGACAACTGTTTTTTATTTAAGAGGGAATTTCTTGCTTTAAAATAACAAATGCAGAACATATAGAAGCAATTATTGTAGGCGTAACAACATAAAAATACCATATCTGCCATGGCTTTAATTATGGGTAATTCTGTTTAATACATGAATCACAGATCACATATTCTTACGAACTGCCTACTACTGAAGAGTGGCACCATTGGGTTTGAAGGAGCAGTCTGTTGTTACTGTTAAGTCAATATTTAAAACTTGACAAGATATCACATAACCTCCTTTTGACCAGACTTCTGCTGATCCTCAACCAAACTCTTCCTTAGAATGTATTTGTTGTTTTAGTAATTGTTAAAGGGACATTATAGCCACCATGACACCTAAGATTATTTAAGTAAGTTTTGTAACAAGTCATCCCCAGCAGTCTTTGGCCAATGTGAAAGTGATTCAAAGTAGAGATCTTACTTGGCGGTCTTAGCAGAGCCTACAGATATTTTGGTTGAGTTCCACCATATTGCGATTGCATGCTGACCTAGTTGAAGGATTACTTGGTGGATTGAACAACTTTCAATCTGCTGACCTGTAATGTCTTTCAATGAGATTCGCTGAAAAAGACTGCATTATCAGTCAAAGTGCGCAAATATATTTTGCCTCCGCTTCATAGGAATGCCCGAATTTCATGTTGTTTCTTGAAAATTTTCAGTTCTGCTGGAATAATATAGCAGACTGAGCTCCCACCATGTCCCCTGAAATGAGCCCAAAAAATAGAGGTGCTCTGGATCAACCCCGAGTTCCCACACCTGCCGCTTCAGATGAGTCTCCTTCTTTCACAAGACAGGCAGAAAATAATAAGGGTGTAGGTGATGAGCAGGAAATTATGGGGAAGAGAGAAGTGCTTAATCTCTTTTCAGTTTCCACCTTAAAGTCTGACATACCTTTTTGAAGACCATGAGAAATGCATTAGAAACTTATGATGTACGTGAATGGAAAGAAAATGTTCCTGCTCGGCCGAGCATACACTGGAATATAAAAGGTATTATTCACTAATTGTCATTGTTTATGTTGCAAACAACTGTGAAAATCACTGTTGTTGCAACCACAATAAACTTCGGTGTGCAAGACAGGGAAATTCACACGGCAGGTGAAGGTGAAGCATGGTTGAAATAATTCACTGGATACACTACAGAGTGAGTATATTCCCGCTCACAAAGCTTACAGCAAAACTGTAAACAGTAGAGATCTAAGAAGGCATCTGCATGCAAGATTCCAATTACAGTTTTAACCTTCAATACATGGGTTCATTAGCCATAACTCTGTCTTGTATACAGGTGCTTCGAGCCCAAGATGCAGTGATATAAATACTGCGGCAGGGGTGGATCTAGAATTTTTTTTAGGAGAGGCACTGTATTGATTTTTGGTGTTTGGTTCACAGTAACAATGACGGGCAGAGTGGGCACTGGATCACAGGCTGCTCTCTTCACATTCACTGTCACCAGAACACTGCTGAACATGATCGGTGGTCCTGCTGCTGCTCAGGTGACACCTGACAGACCCCGCAACGCAATCTACTGCAGTCTCTATTGTGGCACATGCTTTGCCAATTGCCTGCCACTAAGAATTGAGCATCACCAGCAAGTCCCAGGCACAAACACATTCATAGATATACACACATACTATTTCGGGATCAGAGACGTAACTAGAAACCTCAGGGCCCAGGAGCAGGAACCATGACAGCCCCCCCACCCTAGGCAAAAACATATTTTGTCCCCCCTCCCGTCAACATGCATTGGGCCCCTACAGGTCCACCATGTTGACTCCAGACAATCAGTGTCCCATTTTTTCCAGGTCCACTAAAACCACTTCAGTCCATCCCATTTTTAATGTAATGTGCACTATTTGTATCTCAGAGCTCCACAGCAATAAACCTCACAGTAATGTGCAGTGTGCATGAGCATATCACAGAGCGTCACAGCAATAAATCTCCCAGTAATGTGCGGTGTGTATGAACGTATCAGAGCTCCACAGGGATAAATCTAACTCCCAGCAATGTGCGGTATGAGCGTATCCCAGAGCTCCACAGCAATGTGCAGTGTGTATGAAGGTATCACAGAGCTTCACCGCAGTAAAACTCACAGTAATGTGCAGTGTGTATGAGCGTATAATGGAGCTCCACAGCAATAAAACTCACAGTAATATGTGGTGTGTATGAGTGTATCACAGAGCTCCAAAGTAAAACTCACACATAAGTATAACATACATTAAAGAAAGAATTATATACATATAAAATATAGGCAGGCACCCAGGCCCAGGCAGTTGAGTATGGTCTCCTCTGGACTCAAGGGCCCGGGTCCAGTGGCACCCTCTGCACCCCTGGCAGTTATGCCCCTGTTCGGGATACTGCTGGATGCAGGTTCAGAAACTAGGCTAGGAGAGCTGGAGGTTGTACAGCAGAAAATACATAGATAGGCTCACAGGAGGTCAAGTAGGAACATAGGACGAGACAGGAAATAGACTGGATAAGGCAGGGTGGCATGCACAGGAATAGGGCCATACACATGATGGCCGGTTTGGCACGCAACACCGCAGGATCTCTGATATGGGACACAGACAGCAAGGGTCTCCTAGTATGGGATACGGACAGTATGGTTCTCTGGTTTGGAATTCAGATGCCAAGGGTTCAGGTGTTGGCGGTACAGGCTTCAGAAATCCATCTTCCTTAGTGATTTCTCACACACGGCAGAAGTAATGAGGAGTAACGGTTACACCCTTAAGTAGTAAGTCCATTAGGATGGATAGAGTGCCCCTGAGACTTCATCTGTAGTGAGACTGAACACCAGGGGTGGAGTAGTGTTAAATCAGAATTGGATCTCCCAGCAGGTAGTGCTAATGTGGTTCCGAACAGTGCAAATCTAATCAAGATCAGGTTGGTACAAGATCCAATTCAATAAGAATCCTTAATATCTTAAAAGAACATAAACCATACCCAGGGGAAAAAAAATAAAGTTCAGTGTGTTCATACAATTAGGAAATATACTGAGAAAGATCCACATGACCACTCACATGATTCAGAGCAGATTAAAACTGGCTCTGTTGGGGCGTGTCCAGGACACCAACTAAGATTGCCTCCTGATCCAGGAGCTCCGAGCAGACTCCAGCTAATTTGCACTACTGTGGACCCCTTACTGTTGTTATGGGAAAATCTGGCTGCTCTTCAGGTGCACAGCAGACCTGGGCACCACTGGGATTCTGGGTGACACCATCGCTGCTCGCCTACAACATGGCACCGCCGAAACCTTTGGCTGCATCGCAGGAGGGCTCCTAGGCCTCAAGCTCCCCTGGCCGCATGACTCCAACTCAGAGGAGGAGACCCAGGTACTGCCGGCCCAGGGACCACCTGATTGCTCTGTGATACTTGCGGACTGGAAGTCGAGGCCTGTAGTGGGCTGTCTGCCATAGACGATCCGCAAAGTAATTACACACAGCTGGGGAATGAGCAACAGAGGACTTTGTTTACAACATTTGGCATATCTTATCATAGCGGCAAATGGAAGCAAAGGCCTTGACCAATAAACAATAGGAACGGATGACCAAAGGAGAAGAACTAATGGGGGGGGGGGTCAGAGCAATCAACGGGTAACTGAGCGTTAAGAATCCCTGATGTACCACGGGAAGAGTATGAGTGTGAGCTCGATCCTGTCATGGAAATCTCGGTAAGGTTTGCAGATAATGATGTCATAGGGTGTAAAAAAGTTTTGAGACCCTACCATTGTCTTGAAATGCTTGTAACCAGGACATGTGAAACAAAAAGGACAGCTGATCTAAGAACATGGACAAGGGTGAACCCAGACTGTATTCTTATTGCAATACTATTGTTATTACTCAGCTGTAGGGTACCTTGGTTTTCCATTTATTATAGTGGAGCAGATAGTAGGCTGTCTCTGATGCCGTTACATATTTCTTTTCACATTTTTTCTCTCTTCTGTCTACATACGTATACCAACCATGGAAAAGTATATAGTCAAGCAAATCGCAAAAAACAAACCTTGTCCAAGCCGCAAAAAACAGCAAGAAATAAACTCACAAAGGCACGGCAGTCACACCCACTGTCCTCCTCTGCCTGCGCAGATGGCCTGTTTCCTTTGGATCCCTCACAATCCCTGTTCCGTGAGACACAAGTATCCCTGCACCCTTCATACACTGCAGAGAAAGCTTAGAGACCAAGAACCTCAAATTACTTTGCCGTGATCTTGAGTTCTCTGTAAACGATACAAGGGTGCAGTCCTCCATCTTTTTTGCTGACAAAGAATATACTGGCCCCTGCAGGAGATTTAGAAGGACGCAGGAATCCTTTTCAGAGATTTTCCTCTATGTACTCCTTTAACACTGCAAGTTCGGGATCTGAAAGCGGATACAGGTGTCTATATGGAATAACCCCCCCCCCCCAGGTAGAAGGTTGATGTGCCAGTCATGAAGGTGTCTGGGTGGTAAAATCTCAACTCCTCTGTTGTCGAATACATCTGAAAAAGGATGATAGGCTTCTGGTAGCTGCACACCAAGCATTACCTTTTACCTTGTTGGTGTCTAATACAGAGTTGATGGTTAATGGCTTTGTGATACAGGATTTTTTTTAATTGAGATGAACAAAAAGATAGGTTTCCCGTGGACCACTGGATATAGGGATCATGCGTACGCAACCATGGTAGACCAAGGATGATAGGGAGTATACAACGTCAAAAACGATGGCCTCTGTATGGCCTGTGCCTATACACATACATACAGATATGGTTTCATGTTTTATAGGTCCTTATTTCAATGAAGAACCATCCACCATTTGAATTGCAATAAGTGTGCTTTTATTATGCAGTGGTATACGGACACATGAGGCAACTTCGGCGTCCAGAAAACACCCACTAGCCCCAGAATCCACCATAGCTTGCAGTTGAATTTCCATCTGCTGTCACTGTAACAAAATAGATATTATCAGTAGCAGGGTGATCATCGGTTTCAAGGCATAAGTGGAGAGACTATGCGATGGTGATTACCTCTTGATGTCTTGGCCAGACAGTTGCGCGACTGGTGATTATACATGTATAGGTGTAGTCTCCAAGGGTGCTTAAGTTCAGCCAGAACTAGGCGACCATCGAAGAGTCCTACTTGCATAGGTTCTGTTGATATGTCAGGACTACTTACAGGTACCAGGGCTCTGGATGTCTTTGGGACAGAACAGGGCCTAATTGTGTTGGAAGACGAAAGAATTGCTAAAAGAAATGTAGAGGAAGAGCCTGAGGTTCCAGAAAAGATACTGACAAAGGATTAGCTGAAGTATGTTTCTAAATTGAATGTGTGTCTTCAAAAACTTCAAAATATGGATCCAAATATTGAGAGCTTCCCCAAAGTCAACAGGCAGATTCAGGAAGTGGTGTGATGTTACTGCGAAAAAAACAAAGAAAAAAGCATACCGTGCAGTCAACTCTACTTTCTTGAAGATACACCAGCCCCATTCTCTGCAAGGAACCAGATACCCAAGAGCCATCCACATCTGAAGTGCCAAAAACCAACGCAACACTGGACACTAAGAAAACCGTTACACAAAGCTAAAAAACATTCATTATATATACAATGCATAGCCGCATGTGCGTAGAAGAGGAGAAAGCGGTACAAGGCTCTTGCTCTTTCTGCTTCTCTATCGACCTACTGTTGTGCATATAATGAATGAACGTAAGCACAGGTTCATGTTAACCCTATACCTCTGGGTGGGTTGTGCCCAGCAGGAGGGTGTTGGCGCTATTGCGATGGATCCCTCCTCCATCCTGCAGACGCAGCTGTCATGCTGTGCTCGTCATTGGCTGCAGGAGGACAGCCTGAGTTCAAGCCCTCCCACGGCAGCCAATGACACCACATCAACCGGTTTGGGGGCCTGTAGCGGCCCATAAAAGTCAGCGGGGCATGCTACGCCACCCCGCAGCATTCAGTCCTGCCCACCATGGGATGGCATAGTATGCCCTACGGCAGTAAGAGTTTAATCAAATTCTCACTTGATTTAGCTCTCATGCAGGCCTTTGCTATTCTAGAAAATTTACCCTGTACTTCCCTGCCGGTTTCCAGTTGAATAACTGTATCCACTGAAGTTGAAACCTATTGTACAACAGCGGTGGACTGGGAATAGATGAAGTTCATTCTATTGTTGAATAATATGGTTGTTCAGTGTTGTTTTGAAGCACTTTCACCTGCCCTTGTTGAAATATGCTTTTCTGTAGCTGCAAACAATGTTATAAATCCACTGTTGTGACAGTTCGGATCGGTCTGAAAGTTAAAGCTTTTGTCGGGATGTCTATGGGAACTGCATACATGTCATAATCAAGCTGTTTTATGAGACGTACTGTGTGCATAATATTTTTTAATCACCGCAGGACTGACAATCGTTGCCAGGCTTGCTTTTTTACAGTCCTGGGGTAACTTGCATGAGAGATTGTGGAATTATGACTCAATCTCTCATGTTTCTCATGCTGAAGATTTATACACTATAACAAAATAGCAACAGTCTACTGCAAATATTACAGCTAGTTGTAGTTTAACAAGTCACCATTGCACAAATCATGACCGCAGTAAAGGTTAGGTGGCAATTCATAATGCATTGTTAAACCATTAATCATATCATTTCAGCAGATTGTTTTGTCCGTATATAGTATTTTTTGTTATATTCAAACAAAGTCATATTTCATATACATTTCTGACATTTTCCTAGGATGCATCACTGTGTGAGGAGATACTACAGCCTTTAGCTCTACTGATGCAAACCGAGAGGACAAACCCAGTTGTCTTGATTCATGCTTCTTGCACAATCCAGAACCTGATCCAGGCAGTGAATCTGGAGGTAATTAACTTTTTTAAAGTGACCTTCACATTTCAAACTGTATATTAATGGCATCATACTGCTGAGCGATGGTTCTATATATATATATATATATATATATTTCCTAATTGTCAATTTGTCATAATGAGTGTTGGGCAGTTAGTTATTCTGTAATTCTTCTTCGATGATTCTATGGGAGACCTAGCTTTAACTTTTGTAAATAGCAATGTTAAAATTATTTTTAAATTACTAGTAGTATGGTATCTCCAAAGATCTAGAGACTTTTAACACCCATATCGATAACATTATTATAGAGGCAACAACTAAGTATTATACACGGTCTTCATTTTTCAGTTTCTTAATTTTTGTCTTCTCTGCAGACCTCTTAATCAAAGAACTGTTTGAGCATTTACTTAGAATCATTGGGGTTTTATGGAATGCAGTGAGAATATACCTCTAAGGCTAGGGTCAGACTAACGCATTTTTCACGTTGTCCGTGAAAATGTGCGTTCGAAGAATGGACGTATTTTTTCACGGAATACGCGATAGCGGTCATACTATGCGCAGTTTCATCCGTGATTTTGTACGGATCATCAATAAAACACTTCTTGCATCTGGACGTTATGTTGGCCGGACATTAGCAGCGTCTGATGTCTCCAATTCACTCACACACGCCGCTAGCGGACGCAGCGCACTCTGTACGTCAGTACTAGTGGTTTAACGTTCTCGAAAAAATGCGTTCATTTTCCACTTGCGTTGCACGGCCGGACTTTTGTGCGACCGTACTTCGTATATTGGCCGTCATTGCCTGGCATCTGCTGCTAGCACGGCCGTGATTAAGTGCGCCAGAACGCGCGTTCGCACTGCCTCAGTCTGACCCTAGCCTTAATCATCTGTAATTGCATTTTCCAACTTACTCCTCTCCAGTTTCACATTCATATTTTCCCATGTGAGCACATTGAAAGGATCAATTTCACGTTTATATAAGAATCATGTATCTGAAATTGGGACCCTTTATATGTTTGAGCATAATTACATTTCAAAGCAAGATGTAAACATTTGTGCTATTTATTGACAGATGATCATACAGAGTCCATGCTTTGAAGAACTACTTATTGCCCTGCTTAATCCCTCCAATGAAGAAGAGACTTTGCAGTATGTGGCAGCATCTGTTGCAGAATTGGCCAAGTATGGTAGGGTTAATTACTTCACTAGTTTCTTTTCAGTGGCTCCTTTTTTTGTCTAGTCTCACAGAATATATATAGTAATTGCTATTTTCTTTAACTTTGTTTATAAGTAAATAAGTGTTTTGTTTTTTCTGTATGACAGTAAGCATGCATTCTGAGTACACTTCTATCCTGAAGCTTATTTCCTTAACAAATCATTAAACTTGAGTCTCCGAGTAATTCAACATGGCTTTTACTAGGCCTTGCTGCATACAATTAGAATCTTTTGGCTAACCCCACGGAATTGATGGATAGTTCTTGTGATCAGGTGATGGTAAAGATTGGAATTCGTACATTGTTAACAATGAGGTGCTCATGAAAATAAGGTACTTCTCACCATGGTATTAATATTGATATATATTTATATATCCTATAATCTCACAGAAGTACGTACACCCCTCACATTTTTTGTAAATATCTTATTATATCTTATTATATCTTTTCATGTGACAACACACTAAAGAAACATCTCTTTGCTACAATGTAAATTAGTGAGTGTACAGCTTGTATAACTGTCACGTTTCCACATTCTAGCCAGGTGCCTTGTTGGTGAGAGTGGTCCAGGCTAGCTCTTCCCTATCTGGGCTAAGCCATTCCGCCCTGTGCCGCTCCTGGATACCCCTGCAGCTGATTTGGCCTGGGATCACATGTCCTGTCTGCTCAGTCCTGTTTCCTCTATATATTCAAGTAGCACATAGGCTCCTGGGTCTTGCATGGGTTTCTGTTCCTGAAGGTTTGCTTCCTGATATCATTGTCTTGTTTTTTTTGTGTATGATCTCTGCTGTTCCTGACTACCTGATCTGTGTATGATCTTGGCCTGGTATTGACATTTCTTCTGATTATCTCTGTATACATTCATTGCTGTTCTGTGTATGACTTAGGCCTGATTCTGTCGACTCTCTTGTATTCTCCCTGTACTCTGTTTAGTGCTAATCTGTGTTCCGATCTGTTTGTTTGACCTACTCTCCTGGCTCTTGATCCCTGGCATACGGCTGACCCACTTCCCTGGCGATAAAACCCTCCTGCATTCCTCTGACTACACTCTTGTTAATCCCTGTTGTTATTTCTTTGTTCTGTTCTGTGTTTTCATTAGTTTTAGAAGGCCAGTCTAGAGACCTTGCCCCATATCAGGGTTTCCTATTGTGTGCTATTGTGTTGCCAGTATCTTGTTTAACCCTCGCCCTTCCTGTTTCTGTGTATTTCTTCAGATTATTGTTATTTTTATTATTCTTTATTTATAAAGCGCCAGCATATTCCGCAGCGCTGTACAATAAGCACAGTATAGACAGGGTTACAATACATTGAACAACATTTGACAAACAGTACAGGAGGAGATGAGTGCCCTATTCCCGTAGGAACTCACAATCTGGGAGGGTTGGGGTTGGAAACAGGAGGAGAGGACTGTAAGGTGAGAGTGATTGATGGTTGCATCAGTGAGTTGGGTGGTAGGCTTCCCTAAATAGGAATGTTTTCAGGGAGCGTTTGAAGGAAGAGAAGTTAGGGAAAAGTCAGTACGAGGGAGAGCGTTCCAGAGAGTGGGGGCTGCGCGTGAGAAATCCTGCAGTCTATCATGGGAAGAGGTGATGCGGGGAGAAGCTAGGCGCAGGTCACTGTTTGACCTTAGGGAGCGGGCTGGGGTGTATTTGGTGATTAGTGAGGACAGGTAGTGGGGAGCTGAGTTAGTGAGGGTTTTGTAGGTAAGGATAAGGATTTTGAACTTAATTCTGCAGTGGATGGGGAGCCAGTGAAGGGACTCGCAGAGGGGAGCGGCAGAGACAGAGCGGCGGGTGAGGTGAATTAGCCTGGCGGAGGCGTTCAGGATGGATTGTAGGGGGGAGAGGCGGGACAGAGGGAGGCCAGATAAGAGATTATTGCAATAGTCGAGTCGGGAGATTACCAGGGCGTGTATGAGTTGTTTTGTGGTGACAGCGGTAAGAAATGGCCGAATTCTGGAAATATTAAGCAGTTGGTATCGGCAGGAGGTGGAAAGAGACTTGATGTGGGGGGTGAAGGAAAGAGCAGAGTCAAGTGTAACTCCAAGGCAGCGAACTTGGTTTGATGGGGAGATGGTGATACCCTCCACCGTGATAGAGAAGTCAGGAGGTGGGGAGGCATTGGAGAGAGGAATAAGTAGGAGTTCAGTCTTTGACATGTTGATCTTTAGGTGGTGGGAGGCCATCCAGGAGGAGATGCCAGATAAACAGTCACTGACTTTTGAAAGGACAGGGGGAGAGAGATCAGGGGTAGAGCGGTAGATCTGAGTGTCATCAGCGTAGAGGTGGTAATTAAAGCCAAAGCTGTTGATGATTTTGCCCAGAGAGGAGGTGTAGATGGAAAAGAGCAGAGGACCAAGGACAGAGCCTTGAGGTACACCAACAGACAGAGGCAATGAGGAGGAGGAGTTACCATCAAAGGACACACAGAAGGACCTGTTGGATAAATAGGAGTCAACCCAAGCAAGTGCAGTGTCACCGAGACCCAGAGAGTTGAGGGTCTGTAGAAGGAGGGGGTGGTCAACAGTGTCAAAAGCAGCCGAGAGGTCAAGCAGGATGAGAATAGAATAGTGGCCGTGTTTTTTAGCAGTTAGGAGGTCGTTGGTGACTTTGGTGAGGGCAGTTTCAGTTGAGTGTAGGGGACGGAAGCCAGATTGCAGGGGGTCAAGTAGGGAATTGGAGGACAGGAAGAGGGAGAGGCGGTTGAAGACTAGTTTTTCTAAGAGCTTTGATGTGAAGGGAAGCAGGGATACAGGGCGGTAATTGGATGGAGAGTTGGGATCTAGGGATGGTTTCTTTAGTAAAGGGGTAACTAGCGCGTGTTTGAAGGCGGATGGAAAGGAGCCAGTGGAGAGAGATAGGTTGAAGATGTGTGTGAGAGCAGGGGTGAGGGAGGAGGAGAGGGGAGGAATTAGATGTGAGGGAATGGGGTCGAACGGGCACGTGGTGAGATGTGAGGAGGACAATAAGGAATTGACTTCCTCCTCAGTGGCTGGGAGGAAGCGGCAGAGGGTGGCAGAGGGGACCTCTGGGAGTGGAGGTGGCAGATAACTATCTTGTGTTGGGATGTTACTTCTGATAGTTAGAGTTTTACTGAGGAAGTAGTCTGCCAGGTCTTGAGCGCTGAAGGCAGCTGTGGGGGGAGGTGCAGGTGGGTAGAGGAGGGTGTTGAAGGTGGACCATAGCCGTTTAGGGTTGGAGGACAGCGTAAATATAAGAGATGAGAAGAAGGATTGTTTGGCCAAGTGGAGGGCAGAGGTGTATGACCGGAGAATAAACTTGAAGTGAACAAAATCAGCTTCAGAGCGGGATTTCCTCCATTCCCTTCAGATAGGGAAGAGCTGGCCTGGACCGCTCTCACCACCAGGGGGACCTGGCTGGAATGTGGAAACGTGACAGTTATACAAGCTGTACACTCACTACATTGTAGCAAAGTGTCATTTCTTCAGTGTTGTCAAACGAAAAGTAGGGATGTGCATGGTTGAAAAATTTGTTTAGTTTAGTTTTGTTTAGTTTTGTTTTGTTACGTTTTAAATCCTTTCGTTTTCGGAATTTCGTAACTAATTTTGTTTCGTATTTCGTTTCGGATCGATTCGAATTTCATATAGCAATTCGATAGTTGATATCAATTCGAATTTTGGATCACTAGATAAAACCCCAATTAAATCAAATTTTGCTGGTAAACGAAAAGCTAGGGTTAAATTTTAAGCTTTGTCACAGATTTTAGTATTTGAGTCAAATTAAACAGTGAAACAAAATTAATTTGTTTCATGAAGTCCTTTGCTTACTATTAATTGTATTGTAAGTTAAGATAAATTCGATAGTTGATATCAATTTGATAGTGCATTTCAAATTCGATAGTTGATAACAATTTGATCATTTCAAATTCGATAGTTGATATCAGTTATTCAAATTTTTCTTTTATGATGATGACGACTGAGTAAAACAAAATAAATTCGTTATGTTTCGTTTCCAATTCGTATCGTATCGATTTGTTATTCCGAAGTACTTCCGAATATGAATTATCAAATTTCGTTCCAAATTCAGAATTTTTCCGAATCGAATGCACATCTCTAATGAAAAAATATAATAAAATATTTACAAAAACGTAAGGGTGTACTCATTTCTGTGAGATACTATGTGTATGTGTGTATATGTGCGTATATGTTTATTATTGCAGAAGCCACTTGCACATCATAGCAATTCAAAAAATTGCATCCCAGAGCCCATGTGCCACATTCCCCATATGCAGCAAGGAATTCTGGGTAGGATATGCAAATGACATATATATGTCCCAAATTTTTCTGTAGATTCTCATATATATATATGTATGTATGTATGTATGTATGTATGTATATTCACAGTTCAGACATGAGACACCAAAACATTTATCCACTAATGCAGTGGAACTCAAAGACGTTTTCCTTTAGAGATTACCCAAGGTGATGTCAGCAAGTGAAAACCAGTAGCATATCAGAGTTTAGTGGATGGCAGACCTTTTTTAAATTAACTTGGCTCACTAAAACTGTCCCTGATAGAACTTATTTTTTAAAAATACAGATTTGCTAATGGTGAAGTTCTCTTAAACCTTACAATCCCTTTGCATTAATTCATGCTTTCTTTTCTCTTCAGATATCACAAGGGTTCATCTAATTAAGGAAAAGGCACTTATTAAGCGTCTTGTGCAACTTGCTGGACAGTTAGAACACAAAGAGCTTTCTTTTCAGGCAGCTTCTGTGATCAAAGAGCTGTCATATTCAGGTAATGTGCCAAAATTTTATGATTTTTGACAACTGTCCCAAATTCTTCTGTAGATTCTCGTAGAAGATATTTCCTGCTTATCTTTTATGTTGGGACACATTGGTAAAGAGACCCAGAATTAAAATTAAAGCACCAGGCCCTGAATTATTCAACGGTTTGCTCCTACAAATGTAGAACATTGGTAACTGCTATAGCACATTCATTTATTGTGACTTTTCTTTTGTAGGCATGGTTTGACACCTGCAGTGGAATTTCATGTATGTCCTCAGTATCCATTTTTCATGGATACAGGTTTTAATATTCATCTCCTTCCCATTATATTGAAACTTTTGAATTAATTTTAGAGCCAATTGTCTACTCATCAGCAATTCTGATGCTGGTCACTGTGTTTATACATCAAATTAAACAGGGAAAAAAAGTGAGGGAACTCACCCACGAATTCCACAACCCCTATTACCTGAAGAAAAAAATATATATATCACGAGTATAGCAGTAGGTGTGATACCATTTTTATTGGGTTAACAATACATTTAAAAGACAAGCTTTCAAGAGTGTAACCTCTCCTCTTCAGGCCTCCAAACTATACTGATCAGTGAAAGGTATCACTACGTACAGGTATACTTGTGATTTTGGCAACTGGACTAACACGTTATACATAATATATATATCACATACATATATATATATATATATATATATATCCAGGCACAGACCCCCAGAATTATATACACAGGCACTGGACCCCCAGAATAATATACCCAGCACTGAACCCCCTGAATAATATGCACAGCAGTGAGCCCCCAGAATAATATACACAGCACTGAACCCGAAGAATAATATGCACAGCACTGGATATGCCCCAGCGCACACGTGGATATGCCCCAGCTCACACGTGGATATTCCCCCCAGCTCACACGTGGATATGCCCCCCAGCTCACACGTGGATATACCCCCCAGCTCACACGTGGATATGCCCCCCAGCTCACACGTGGATATGCCGCCCCTGGAGCTCTCTGCGATACTTACCTTCCTGAGCGACGCCGGGAAGGTCTCCGCGCGTGCGCTCGTTGGAAGGACCCCAGCTGCGACCACGTGGACCACGTGGTCGCGGCTGGGGTCCTTCCAACGAGTGCACGCGTGGAGACTTTACCGGTGTCGCTCAGGAAGGTAAGTATCGTTGCGGAGAGTGCTGGGGGGCAATATCCACGTGTGAGCTGGGGGCAATATCCACGTGTGAGCTGGGGAGCCCCAGCTCACACGTGGATATGCCCCCCAGCTCACACGTGGATATGCCCCCCAGCTCACACGTGGATATGCCCCCCAGCTCACACGTGGATATGCCCCCCAGCTCACACGTGGATATGCCCCCCAGCTCACACGTGGATTTGCCACCCAGCTCACACGTGGATATGCCCCCCAGCTCACACGTGGGTATGCCCCCCCAGCACTCTCCGCAACGATACTTACCTTCCTGAGCGACACCGGTAAAGTCTCCGCGCGTGCGCTCGTTGGAAGGACCCCAGCCGCGACCACGTGGTCGCGGCTGGGGTCCTTCCAACGAGCGCACGCGCGGAGACATTCCCGGCGTCGCTCAGGAAGGGAAGTATCGCGGAGAGCTCCAGGGGCGGCTGTCCGAATGCCGATAGAGCATTCGGACAGCCGCCGCAGCCCCTCGGATGCCGGCTCAATGCTGGCTTCCGGTATCGGGAAAAATATTGGGGGGTACTGCACGAGTACCAAGTACTCCTGCAGTACCCAGTATCGGCCCCGATACCGATACTAGTATCGGTATCGGTGCAACCCTAGTAGTTTCTTTACAGTAATAAGGGGGGGGGCACACTTATCATGCATTAAAAAGTTATACTAAAGGGGTCTATATGAAAATTGTTGCCCTTGTATTACAATGCAAAATCAAGTTTACAAGTTTTTGGTACTGAAAGGGTTAAGACTTGCAGTTTCTGCATGACTTGGCATTACTACAGTTTATCAGTTACTGTATAGCAATCCCAGATGACAGCTTACAGGGCCAATTGTTTTTCCTTTTTTCAACAAAAGCAATCATTTGTACCTATCTCCAGAAAAACACCTAATTATTATTATTCTTTATTTATAAAGCGCCAGCATATTCCGCAGCGCTGTACAATAGGCACAGTATAGACAGGGTTACAATACGATGAACAACTTTGACAAACCGTACAGGAGGAGATGAGGGCCCTATTCCCGTTGGAACTCACAATCTAGAAGACCTAAGGTGTTGGATGAACGAACTGTTTCTTTAATCCTGTCAATGCATTCTGCTGGATATTTCAACTCTCCGTGACCAGATGATTATGATTACTTGACAATTCAGTAGATAAATCTAAGTGAGTGAATATTGGTAACTGTAGGTGCATGGACTATATAGAAAAAGCTTGTTGTTACTCTGCCTGCAATTGTAGACTTGTGTCCAACTGAATTTGATTGCTCTTATGTTTTCTCTAATACAGTAAAGATTGCTTCCGAATTAAACTATTATATGAAAGATGTCCTGGCCTACCTCATGTTTTTCCTCAGTCACCAAGAGCTGAGATTCCAGCACCTTGGTATTGCTACCCTATGCCTGTTAAAGGACGGTAAGTAATAAATCCTATTACTATTGTTAAATGCCGATGTTTAACATCAATATTAATTTGTAGTCTTGAAAAGACTCCTAATTTAAAATCTCAAATTAGGTCTTAGACAATGTGATCTTGTTTAGTAAATGTTTATTTTAATAATGACTCGATATTGTTAACATACTATATACAAGAAAGAATACGTTTCGGTTGTCTGTCCACCAAAGGGAGTCATTGTGGATTTAGACACTGATGGGTATTTTTTATGTAGCTACCATTTATGATTGGGTAAACGGTTTGACACACATCTGAGATCCTAAAATCAGGACAATGGTTTGCCTCGCTGGAATGTGTTTGGACATTTCTTCACTCCATTGTTATTAATTTGTATTGCACCAATATGTTCCTTATCGTAGTACATGGGTTACCTTAATTTAGGGTATTATACAGAAATGAGGTGAAGAGGGCCCTGCTGCCTCAGGAGCTTACATTCTAAGGGAAAGTGGATGAAGACAAAAGGAAGTTCATAGTAGTACCATGTCTAATGAGTGCACTAACAAATACAGATTGGAAAATGGCTAGACTATATGATTTATTTTGGAGACAGTTTGTGAGCTTCTGTAAATTGGTTTTAAGGGTGGATTTAAATCTTTGAAAGGTTGCTGACAGTCTGATAGACAGGGAAGAGAGTATCACAGTGTGGGTGCAGCCCATGAGAAATCCCATATTTGTGAATAGGAAGAGCAGATGACCGGGACAGAAAGCCAACTGTCAGAGACACATCATATTGGGATGGCTGGAGGAGTATTTGGTGATGAGCTGAAAGATTGAAGAGGATGTAGAGTGGGAGAGGGCTTTATAAGGGACATTTTTTTTTATTACATGAAGCTTATGGAGTTTTCACAAAAATAAACAGTTAAAAATACAATAAGGCAACCTATGAACATGCCGATCAGACAAACACAAATTAAAGAGAAAAATCTAAGGAGGAAATAGTTCAAGTTCCAAACGTTTGTGAGTTGTAAAGTGAAAGTTCAAGATACAAGAATGTGTAGCGCTCACTCCCGGAGGAGCTGCTGAAATTGAACCTCGGGTCAGTCTCCCCGCACTAGGGAATAAATATACTCCAGCACCGTCGTGGATTTTATAAATTATATAGTTTACTAGAATAAATGGCATATAATGAATAACACGGTATACGTAGATATATTTACAGTACTTCGTAATGCAGGAAACGGGCAGCGGAAAAGAAATACAAGGCTTCGTAATTCGAGAAACGCGCAGTGGAAAAGAAGGAAAAATATATCTGTAACCCCCTTTGTGGTTGGGGAGTGAGTCCCGTACAGGTTATGTCCCAAGGATGTAGGTGTGTGTGTGTGATGGTACCCGGGTACAATATTCAACTGGCCAGTGAGTTATTTATGAGGTATCTTCGACTAGTCAAGTTGGGGCCCTGTGGGTTTTGAAACAAACAGCAGCGTGCTTTCTATTTTCACAATGGCCTGGAAGGCCTCTCACCCATCCGCCCGATACTTGGTGCTCTGCTCGACCCAGGACGTCTCTCCGCTCGATTTTGACTGGAATTTTATGGGTTACCGGATCCGCTGTCTTGCTTTTCTGTAGCTGCCGCAAGATGTCCAGCTCACCGCCTGCACTCCCTGTCCGATCGATCTGCGGTGCTCCTAACTCGGGGTCTTCCAGCTCACTCGATATCAGCGTGGGTATTCTGGTGAATCACTGGGTCTTCCTCTTGTAAGGCTGAATAACCCGGTCTTTATCTCTGTCAGGCCCCAGCTGCGCTCCGGCCTGGTCACTGTCACGTTCTGTAGCACTGTGTCTTGCTTCTCTCACTCCCTGGCGCGCTCTGCCAGCTCTCTCCACGAGGCTCAGGATGTCAGCGTCTGTGTCCCACCCACTTCCTGTGTCCGCCCGCAAAGCATGCCGGGAAATGTAGTCCCAATGTTCAGCGTCTCACATTGTGCTTGTCTCCCTCCGGTGGCCAAAAACAAGTACTACACGGCAGGGGATTTAAAACCAGCGCTACAAATGTGTGAAATAAAAGTACCAGCAGTACATAGTAAATAGACCAGGAGGTCAACATGGAAAATAACAGGAAAGATCTGATTATCAAAAAAGCCCAGATATATCTGTAGCGCTGCCTTACAAATGTGCTTTGGTGTACTGGACTATGGCTGCCACTAGAGGGAGATAGTGCTGGAGACATTGTGGACTTCTGCTGGACAAAGCGGACTTCATCTTCCTGCACCCTTTGCGTGAGGACAGGAAGTGGGGTCAATAAGGGGAGGATATACATCAGCAGCCTCGTGTTTGGTGCGGAGAATGTAGCGAAACAACGAGAGCAACTTCCTAATGATAAGATCCCTGTTATTCTACTAACTACGAATATTGTTAGTATCTGGTGTCTGTTAACCCTGTGTGGGTACGTATCTGTCTGCTCATTAACTACAGGTAGCTTTGCCGACCATCTAAGGATCTGAAGGGTTGTGTTCTGCGAAGAGCTGAAACAACTAATCGACAACTAATCGATGATTAAAATAGTTGTCAACTATTTCCATTACAGATTAATGGTGTCGATTAAGCAGTGTGTGCTGTACACAGGACGATCAGAGTCAGACTGAGTTAAACATCAATAACCTCAGCTTCGGAGCTGATTGGAGAAGATTTAGTTCTAGGGTTATGTCAGGCACAACCAGTTTGTTTTTAGTCTGTTTACAACACAAACAATAGGATACTGCCACGGGGTGAAGGAGCTGTACGCCTGTGTTCTATCCTTACTTGAAGCTGGAGTCCTATGCCACCACCCCACCCTCCCTGCTACACCCGCTTTGGTCGGGAACTGCCATTCCCTTACTTTGGTCTGGTCCCTTTCCCCAAACTCACTCCCACACTCAGATCCGGTGTTTTGTCCATACTCACTCTCACTCTCAGGTCAAGTCACTTGAGCAAAGTCACTCCCTTCTACCTCTAGTCCTTCCTCCCACTCTGTTCGCGAAATTATTAAAAAGTGACACCATGACCGCTTTAGCTTATTGACCCCGATTTCATGCTGACATCATCATCTATGACCAAGTGCTCTTAGCCACGTTCATTTGAGAAAGCAAACCTGGGTTTAAGCTGCGCATGCAGCATCAACCCATCCCTCTGACCAAGCACTCGCATACCTTGTGTGAAAAGTACGCAAGATACGCAATTTGCGTATGTACATACGAAGGTTACATACACTACGCAAATTGCTTATGAAAAAAGGGGGAGGAGTTGTGGTTATTTAAGTAAACACATTTTTTTCTATTTTTTTTTTTTTATCCGATGAATCGATTCATCGAAATAATAATCGATTATGAGAATAATCGTTAGTTGCAGCTCTAGTTCTGCGTATAGGGACCAATACCATAGATCCTAGGGGGAACCGTGACCGCTACTAAACGTGGAAGCAGTGGTGCCAACCTATTGGCTAAAATCCTAGCACATATTTTTATAGCTACGTTCAATAAGGAAATTGGGCGATAGTTTGAACAGATGGTGGGATTCTTGCCAGGCTTAGGGAGTGTAATAATCATGGCTAACAGTATGTCGGATGTTGCTTGTCCCGACTCGAATAGGGAACTTAAAGGTGTGGAGATACCTGTTCAGCATATGTTTGATAATGGAAGATATATATGGTAGTGCAGGCGCTCAAATAATGAGCCTAATTAAATAAATGTCAATATAGAGGACGGTAGAGTACAGATGTCAAGTAATAATATTAAGGCTAGGGTCAGACGAGCGCATTTTGTACGGACTGTGTGTCTGTGCAGTACGGACGTACTTTCTGACTGACGACAAGGTAGTGGCCACACAGTCCGTTTTTCTCACTGACGGATTTTTTGACTGATGTAGCAGGGAAAATAAATTACAATGAAAAAACATTCTGTCCGTCAAAAATGCTGGACGTATAAATGCAGTCCGTCTGACCACGCTCCATCCCTCACACACAAAGCTATGCAGACGTTGTGGACGTGGCGCACTCCGCACGTCCGTTCTAGCAGTATTACGTTCTTGCCTAACCTGCGTCCGTTTGCTGCGTCCGTCATGCATCCGCACTTCCGTGCAGACGTACTTCATGTGTGGGGCTCCATTGGTCAGAATGCTATGCTGCCACGGACATACAAATGTGCCGCAACACGGACGTGAACACTGCGCTCATCTGACCCCAGCCTAAGTGGTATGATGCTGCCTAAAAAAAATGGAAACCGTGTGCACAAATAAAACAACCAAAATTTGTACCAATCAAGATAAACCACGCAAAGAAATATTCCATATTCCATTCCAGATTACAGAATTTATAAAAAAAATACATTTTTTTTTTTTTTTTATAAATTTTGGACACATCGAAACCAACTGAGGAAGGCTTGTTTAAGCTGAAACGCGTCTCAGTAGACTGTGTACATACATATGACACAAAACTAGGAAATGTAATATAATGTGAGCAGAGGGATTTAGATAGTTTGAGGGACAGGGTACTTAAATGGCAGAGGAAATGTAATGTGGATAAATGCAAGGTTATGCTCTTCAGAGTGAAGAACACACAAGCAACTTATACTCTAAAAATGGTTCTAAGTTAGCGAAATTAAAGCCGGAGAAGGATTTCGGTATTATCATAGACTTCAAACTAACAGGGTTATCCAAAGAGATCCGAATTGCTTGAGAAAGGTAACCGAATGCTGAAAATCAGCGTTCGGTTACCTTTCCTGGCCATTCGGCTATCCAGAGAGCAGGCAATTCGCCAAATCCTGACGAATTGCCTGCACATACGGTGCCTGTTCGAGGGAAGTGAAAACCCCATGAAAAAGCACTGCTTCGGCTATTCAGAGAACACAAACCAGCAGTGAAAGGTTCCCCTAATGCCCTGCCATTCGGTGGTTTAATTCGGCAAGTTAATTCAGGAGAATCCCATAGACTTCAATGTTAAAAATATTCCCGTTTTAATTCAATATCTAATAAACCGTTCATTATAAAATTCTGCAGCAAAAAGTCTCTTTATTTATAGATTTTTTAGGATACTTTAAGCATTTTTCAGATTTTTTTTTTTTTTTAAAAGTCCGATTTTTTTTTTATTTTTTTTTCAGTTTACTTATTTTTTCTGTAACAGCCCTCTTTATTATCATTCCCTGGACCTCCTGTGAAAATTTCAGACATTTTCGCTCAGTAGTTTCTTTGCAAACAGCGTTTCTTTTTCCCAGATTCATACAAATGGTTTTTCTAATTTATTCACTGCCTCCTCTACGTCACAGCTGCTTCGGCTCTGTGTGATTCGGCTCCTGTTCGGCTTCTTCGAAGGTTAATCCAGATGTTTTTGCTTGTTTTCAGCGTGCATTCGGTTAGTGTTCGTCAGGTTTTCGGCAGCTTTTCTCTGCAATTCGGGGACCCTGTGCTGTTTGCTGAATACACCGCAGGGTCACCGAAATGCAATCGGCAAAAGGAACCGAATTGAAGAGAACGAAAAGTCACCGAACGTGCGGTGACTTTTCGAATCTCTTTGGATAACCCTGTAAGTAACAATGCCCAATGCCAAGCAGCAGTCGCCAAGGCCAGCAAGGTATTGGAATGCATTAAAAGGGGAATTCACTCTCTGGATGAAAACATAATTTTGCCTCTATGCAAAGATAGGTGAAACGCAGGAGAATGACAGGGGAAGTGAAAATTCTAGGTCAAAATAGCGAAACCAGAAAAATTCTTCCATTTATCTCACTTTCCAAATTAGCTATTCGGTCTAGATTGTTCTATTCTCCTGCCAGTTCTCCTTGTTTTCACCTTTCTCTGAAAAACCTTGTTTGTAAATCAATGGTAAGATCGCACCTTGAATATGCTGTGCCATTTTGGGCACCTGTTTTTAGAAAGGATATAATGGCATTAGAATAAGTTCAAGAAACGGGCAACTAAATTAATAAGGGGAATGGAAAATTTAAGTTTTGAGGCAAGGCTAACAAGCATAAACCTGCTTAGTTTAGAAAAACGTTGCTTTAGCGGGGATCTGATAACTTTATATAAATATATACGGGGCCATAAACCATTGTCTGGAAACCTATTCATTAATAGGACTATACACAGGACACAAGGTCATCTACAGAATGCACCTGTAAACATGTAACCTAGTGACTATATTTCCTACATATTTATTTTCTGTTAATCTGTATATTTGTGTTGTTTTTTTAATATCTTGCATTGTATTACTTTGTATTTCTGTAACTGTAACACTTCAATGTTCTTTTTCTTTTTTTTTTTTTATTCAAAATTTTTATTTTGAAATATGTCATCATACAAATAAACGTAAAGTGAGGGCCTCGCAGGGCCGCTTATGGTCGTCTGCAATAGCTCGGCATAAAGAAAATAAAGAAAAACAGAATAATTTTGAAGAGAGTCAGCAGTGAATCATAATAGTAAACAATAAATGTTCTCGCAGGGTCAAACAGTAAACATCACTGAAGAGTAAGTTAGAGGGGAGAGGTGGACACACACACCAAGAAGTGCTCCAGGACCCAAAAAAAAAAAAGGGGGGGGATGGAAAAGGTGGCAAAGGCCAAATGTGTGACTGTCCTGGCACACTCCCGAAGGTCCGAGGTACCGTAGGAGGCCATGGACATGTGCAGGTCACTAAGGCCGGGGTACGTGAGGGCCAAATGCGGCAGACAGAGCCATGGTGGCCGTCACAGTGGCACGCCCCAAGTTGCCCCAACGCCAAAAAAAAAAAAAAAAAGGGGGGGAGGAAGAGGGTCTGCAGCACGAGGTGGTGTGGTGAAAAATAAAAAGCATGGGAAAGGGAGGAGAAAAGGACGTGAAATGGGGTCATCAAATAGTCGACCTCGCAGAGCCGGACAGATGAAACAAAGATAGCATAAAGGGGGGGGGTGTAACCCCATCAAAAATAGAAAATCTCAGCTTAATGGGGGGGGAGGAGAGACACACACACAAAAAAAAAAAAAAAAAAAAAAAAGGCACAAAAGCAGCGAAAAAAGGCAAATAAATTCTCAGAATAAACCCAAAAATAAAAAATGTCCACATAAAGAAAGAGGCGACTCAGTAAATACCATGGGGAGAAAAACATCTTGGTGGTGGTCACCGCATCCCGAAGCGACCGGGGAGAAAACCAAAATAGGGCAATCCGTCTCAGCCCGTGTCAAGCCAGGACCCAGCGCGACAGACATCCACCGTTCCGTCCCCCCGGAAATCCAGCCATTCCTGCATGAATACACCGGTCAGCTCCCCAAGCGGTAGGCCTGTAGCCGCCACCAGCGACAACCCAGGCAGGCTCATCTTCTCCAGGGTGACACCTCCCGCATCCGTACCGACTCCATGGGCATCAGGGACATCTCCGCTGCACAGAGCCCAAGTCTCTCTCCCAGGTAAGGGATCCAAAAACGACTCCCCATCCAGGTCTGCTGCGCCAGGTTTACAGCACACAACATCCTCAGGGGGCCGCTCACCATCCGTCACTGGACACTCCCGAGGGCCAGCATCAGGCAGTACTGCGATCACCATCTCATTTCCTGGTGCCCCATACACTGGGTCGCCACTCACATGCGGTTTACCGTCCCCCTCTCCACAATCCGCAGGGACACTAATCTCCATCTCCTCCTTGTTCAAGTCTGCGGGCGCCCGGTCGGTCCTGATCACAGTCATCAGGCGTCTCCATGAGCCCCGA
Source organism: Leptobrachium leishanense (assembly GCA_009667805.1). Lineage (NCBI taxonomy): Eukaryota > Metazoa > Chordata > Amphibia > Anura > Megophryidae > Leptobrachium > Leptobrachium leishanense. The sequence goes on along the minus strand of CM019066.1, from coordinate 227,033,715 downwards.
GATATCGGGCTCTCATCCTCGTCTCGCAGCTGCGCCAAGCAGGCCTCAAGGGCCGTAAACGCAGCCTCCATGCCACTGGTGAGGGGAGTCCGCTCCAGACCACGCCATTCCGCCTGCTCCCATGATAACATCTCCAAGGGTACCACAGATGCGACCCGAGGACAGGGGCTCTCCATCCTCATAGTCCTCAGCCGCCAAGCACTGGATCCAACTCTCCGCAGGGGAGAATAACGAATATCCAGAGGCAGATGAGTAGGCCTCAAGATGGCCGACAAGTAACAGGCCCGTCGGGCTAAAACTCAGCTGTGCTCCGGTTGGGGGGACAAAAACAGGCCCCGGAGCAATCCCCGTTATGGCCAGTCATTCAGGGGTCCCAGTAAAGGGTAATAAAATGAGAGATTCCAGCCAAAAAACCCCGGTATCTGTGGAATCCAGCAGAGCTTCCTTGAGGCACGTCTTCCCCCTTGCAGAGCTAGCCACGCCCCCCCACTTCAATGTTCTTGAACCCAGGACATACTTGAAAACAAGAGAAATCTCAATGTATCCTTCCTGGTAAAATCCTTTTATAAATAAAATTTAGACTGAATGAAAGGAAATTTGGCCTAAGGCATAGGAAGGGTTATTTTACAGTGAGAGCAATAAAGCTGTGGAATTCTCTGCCTGTTGAGGTGGTTGGGTCAGAGGCTGTACAGACTTTTAAACAACAACTGAATGAGTTCCTGCAAAAACAGAATATTAAGGGTTATAATATTTAATATGTTGGTAAAGCTACTTGATCTAAGGAGAAAACTGACTGCCATTCTGGGGTCAAGAAGGAATTTTTCCCTCACTATATTGCATTTTGACAAGCGCTTCAGTCTGGGTCTTTTGCCTTCTTTTGGATCAACAGTAGTAGGTAATGTGTGAAAGGCTGAACCTGATGGACACACGTCTCTTTTTCAGCCTATGTAACCCTGTAATTTCTGCTGATTTTCAGCATCTCCATGTGGCGGACGCGATTTTGAGGGAGGGATGACGACTTCCAGCCATCCTAAGTCACTTCCGTTTCAGATCCGGACGTCACTTCTGGTGTATGCACCATCTTGAAAGAGCCCTGTTGATTACCGGTGTTCTGGCAGATTAGCTAAATCATCAGATGAGCCAATTCCATCACATCCAGTGATGTGAAATCAGCTGGGTGATTAACACTTGGCTATCTGCACATGCTCGTTACCACATGCACGTACCAATTGACATATCTAAGGCCAAGCCGCCATATTTGTTTTGGGCACTTCTGAATGGCATTTATTACTTGACTGGGCAGCGCTGCTGTTTTTGTTCTGAGAAATGACCCTAAGCACCTAATGCAAGCTAGAACGGAAGTGACTTAGTTATAAAAAATTATCAGTATGCATTGTCCATGAATTAGTGAGGGGTCACAGGCTGTGACCTCTCCAAGATTTATGCAATTTTTTTTAAGCCCATAAAGTCCAAACCCTCCAGGTTTTGATTATATCTGGATTTGAAATATGCCAATCCACGGTGTGTCTCATATCCCTTTTTTATATTTCTCACGTGTTTGTGTCCTCTTTAGCGAACCGGTATTTGGGCTCCTAACCACGTGAGTGGATTGTTTTACTACGTTGATATAATTCTGGATTTTAAGAGATTTTATTGCACTATATTTTTCCCTATGGTTTTCTCTTTTTGAGATGATACCTTCCCCTAGTACAGGTAACAAAGAAGTAAATACTGTTTGAATAAGTTCTTTGTATGTATATTTGTGTCACAGATTACTACTGTTAGAAGGTGTGGCACTACACAGTCTTATTTTACATAGGTCACATTTAATGAGCACATTGTATGGGATATATTTGTGAATGTGTCTGCTTCTTCTGTGTGGTTACCTTCTTGGTCGAAGGTATATTTGGGTGTTATCAGCATAAAGATGGTACTGAAACTCAAAGGAACTAATGAGCTTTCCAAGAAAGGATGTCTAGGTTGAGAATAGTAGGGCCCGAGGATTGAGAGAGGTAGAAAAGGCAGTGAAGTATGAGAGAGGGATACACTAGAAGTGTGATTAGATTAATTCTTATTGCTCTTGAGTAGGGCAGTGCCTTGTAGGCCAAAAGCCTGAAGAATAGCTAGAAGAGTAGGGTGTTTGTCATTGTCAAAAGCAGTAGAGAGGTAGAGGATAAGAAGAATAAAGCAGAGCGCATCAACCTTGTGCTTTGGCAGCTGTCAGGCTCTTTATTACTGTAGTAAGGGCAGTTTCAGTTGAGTAATTTGTTAAAAAACAGATTTAGAATTCAGGAGAGTGTTTGCAGGAAGAAAAGTGGATACGCATTTGTAGACAAGTTGTTCAAACAGTTTATGTGAATGGAAGAAGAAAAAATGGTTGATAGGTGACAGCGTAGGCTCAAGGGGGTGTTTCTTTTTAGGATGGACGTTTCTAGAGATGATTTGAACTGGGTTGAGAATATACCATTGGAGAGTAAAGTTGCATTAAAACTGGGATTAGAGTTAAAAAAAAAATGGAATAAATTCAGAAGGAATATGATCAAGAGTACTACAGGAGAGCACCCACCTCCTATTATTGCTATGGTCTTGTAATTTCAGTGAATACGAAAGAAATAAGGAAAAATATAAACAGTGTAACAGACATAATTTTGTATAGGCCAAAAGTGAAATTGTTACAACATAAGCATAATGAGAAAGAGTAAAAAGAGTAAAACGTTTCCAGTGGTTATCTAGAAGAAAAGTAGGAATGGGAGAAAGGGTGGAAGGGTAGCGGAAGAAGGGGTTTAAAAAAAGAGTGAATGGAATGGGAAGTAGGAGAAAAGATGGGAGGGGAGACAAAAGTGGAGGAGGCATGAAGGGGACGTTCTCAAGCACTCACTTGCAAATGTGGTTCACTATGGAAAAGGTGCCACCGTCTGGCTGCAAATTAAAAATGCTGCCTAACAAATAGAATTGATTAAAAAATGTATTCTATATTTGCTCACTAACAAAATAGTCACAATCCATGTAAATGGCACTGCAGTTGTTTAGCAAACAACGGCAGCGCCAAAGACTATTTAAAATAATAGGGTTAGAATTGGGCTAATGGGAGACGTAGTTCTGAAACCTCAATACGCAGTTGGACAACCTACCACGAATGGAGTTCATTGGAAACAAAGTATGTGTATGTCAGTATGCAAAGCGCGCAAAGGAAGGGTGGATGCGAGGGTACAACCCGTCCATCGTCAAACCACCCCACTAGCAGTGGAATTTGTGACTGTGGTGGATGTTGGGGAGTCCCCCTTCAGACTGCAATGAGGGTTAGGGACCTAAGTAATGCTGTGGGGAGTAGTTGACCAGGTTGCAGCCTCAGGACCCCCCAGGATGTGAAGGGAGAGCAAGGTTAGCACTGTGCAAACAATGAAAGCTGCATACCATCCACTGCCCTTCATCACTCAGCTGCTGTGGATGTAGGATTCAGTGTACGCAAGCCTGCCCGCCATTTGTCCAGGCAATCGAGCAATAATACCAATTATAATAGCTGCGGAGTGAGAGTAAAATAGTGGCCATTACAAGTAACCAAAAATCTCATTTCATTCTGTAGACTATGTAGGATTTTGAGCACATATGATAATTTTTTGTCTTGTAAGAAATGGACTGACTGTTAGTGTTGTGGTGCCCCCACAAGTAACGAGAGTTGAGTGCAACATCCTGTGTATGTTTTGACTTATGAGGCAGAAACTGCATGTTCAGTTGCCCCTGTGTTAATCTGGCCCTACCTGAGCAATGTACATTCAAGCAGAGTCTATTGAAAGGTGTAGATGAATTGTATTCTACAAACGATGTGTAATCTGCAAACCAAAATACATATGAAATATAGAAGGTTATCATTAAAATGTTTCATCCTGTTTAAAGAAGCCTCTGCCCTGTAAGGTTGAACTCTAAATTCATATTGACAAAAGCACAGGAAGGCAATAAAAATAATGTGTCTTTGTATCTTGCTATCTCTTTTAGATCCAGATTTCTCATTGGCAATCAGCCAGAGTCGTTTGAAAGAACAGCTTGAACAAATACGCCAACAGACAGAGGAGACCCAAGCCCTGCTACGAGTTGTAGTCAGTCAAGCAGAGAGCATACATCTGGATGAATAGGCAGGTATTCCAGATAACGTTTACAAATTCTTAGCAAGTGGAGTCAATTAGAATTTTCCAAATTACTGAAGTTTTTTTTTTTTTTTACTTTACAGGTAAAGAAGATTCAGTAAACAGGACCTGCAGGCTACCCCAAGTCCTTGAACAGCCCTGGGCAGAATGCCGCCTCCTATCAAAACGTATTCCCTAGTTTCACTACATTAGTATAGCAAGAAGTGTGGTCCATACATGCTGGTGCACACACGTCTGGTGAGAAAATATGCACCAACACGTCTCGGTGCAATGCTACACTGAACTACTTTGTATACAAAATTAAGCACCGTGCAAGCTCTGCAGTTTTAAGGGGAATGATCTTGCCCAGTGCATGACCCAGGGCGTCTGCACCACGAGGGTGGCCCTGCCATTTGTAATGCCTGTCCCTATCGTCCTGGCATCATCTGTTTCTTGCAGAAATATATATATAATGGTTAGGATAAGCATTATCTAGAAATTTGACAGCTTAGATGACAAATACTCAGGCGTGGATTTTGCATCTTCCAAATGGATCAGACATTTCTTTATTGTATTTATTGATTAATAAGCTGTTACTGTTCTATGTTGAGGCTACCCTTAGAATTAGGTGTTTTTATACTCTATCATTTGTGTTTTATATTTGCATTATTTGTGACTGTTCCTTCTGTATTTTAACCCTTTTATGCGAAAATGTGATAACACTGTAAACAAATTATGCATTAGGTATCAATTAAACAAAAAATTTAAGTGGAAAATGGTTCCTTGCAGTTTAGTTATGATTGTGCAGATATATGTTAAAGTAATATATTTGCTGTGCTTTTCTTGTAATCATATCTGTAGTTCAAAAATGAAAACTGGTTGCATGTGTTTACCAAAGCTTATTCTCCCTTCATGTAACAGTGTCATTTAAAATAGATTTGAAATGACTTCGTAGAACACAACAGTCATTAAGATTTAAGACCAATATGAGCACACTGATTTTTGTGTGTGCATTTTCTAACTCATGAAGAATGGTTCTTTGTATTGTGCAGGAGCCCTTATTGACAGCTGTTACTAATCTCTAAATAACTTGTGACCGATTTTTTTAAACTTTGCCATGACCAAAATATTGTAATCTTTCTGACAAGTTAAATTACATGTACATTTATCTCTCTTCACTGCCAAAATGTACACTTTTTACACTGAAAATAAAACTCCACTTACATACCTCCAGGGTTAATGTTTTCCCAACCATGGTCCTCAAGTAAACCAGGTTTTCCAGATTTCTGAGGATTTGATGCTCAGGGATTGCAGGATTCAATCACCTGTGCCGTGCTTCAGATATCTGGAAAACCTGACCTGTTAGGGGTACTTGAGGACCGAGGTTGGGAACCACTGCACTAGAGGAATGTAGTTCTTACTAAAACCTGTCATGCTGTATGACTGCAAATTAGCTGTTGATAGAATAGGAACTCTATCCAAACTGTATGCATAGGTAATCAACCCTTGAAGAGGAATCTCTATTCCACCGTTTCTCCGGCGACTGTCCACTTTGGCTTCTGCTGATTGCCTTGGCAGATATCGGGACGTAGAGAATGACACCCACAGACACAGACTTAGGTTATCATCCCTATGTGTGCAACATTAAAGCTTGTGCAAATCTTTTTATTAGACTAGAGGGAGAGAGGGGTCATTACGTAAGAGGACCCCAGGAATGTCATGCGTCAATCTATAACCTTGCCAAGAGTTACTTTTTTCTGTATAGCGGGAATGAACATCTTCAGATCATTTTATTATGGAACATTCTGATACAATGATACTAAAGACACTTTAATTGTAAGGTAAAGATTTTAACACTTACTGTAGCTACATCTCCTTACAGCTGCAAAGAAGTGTTTTATTACGGTAGCAAGCCCAGGCACAATCTATATAATAAAACCGTTTTAAAGTCCGTCGCCGTCAAGCGCTGACTGCGCATGCGCGACGGACATTTAAAAACGGTTAGAAAAAAAAGAAAGCGGAGCCGTTGGAGAGGCGCGCGCCTCTCCCTGTCTCACCTCCTCACAGCTCAGTCACTGAGGAGGTGAGAGAGGCGCTTTGCGCGCGCCTCTCCAACGGCTCCACTTTCTTTTTTCTGGCGGATCCCTGTTCGCCTGAGGCTGGGCCCATGTATGCTCAGCGGCGAGCAGGGACTTGAAGTTAGCCGCCGACGGCCCCCTCTGATGATGTCAGAGGAAGCCCGCCGGCGGCCATCTTTAAGTCCCTGCTCGCCGGTGGGCTCAGCCTCCGGCGAGCAGGGACTTCCAGATGGCCGCCGGCGGCCCCTCTGATGTCAGGGGAAGTCCGTTGGCGGCCATCTTTAAGTCCCTGCTCGCCGGTGGGCTCAGCCTCCGGCGAGCAGGGACTTCAAGATGGCCACCGGCGGCCCCTCTGATGTCAGGGGAAGTCCGTTGGCGGCCATCTTTAAGTCCCTGCTCGCCGGTGGGCTCAGCCTCCGGCGAGCAGGGACTTCAAGATGGCTGCTGGCGGGCCCCCTCTGATGATGTCAGAGGAAGCTCGCCGGCGGCCATCTTGAAGTCCCTGTTGCCGGTGGGCTCATCCATGTGAGCTGGGGGAAAATATACCCCATGTGAGCTTGGGGCAATTATACCCATGTGAGCTGGGGGCAATTATACCCATGTGAGCAGGGGGCAATTATACGCAGGGGGCAATTATACCCATGTGAGCAGGGGCAATTATACCCATGCGAGCAGGGTGCAATTATACCCATGCGAGCAGGGGGCAATTATACCCATGTGAGCTGGGGGCAATTATACCCATGTGAGCAGGGGGCAATTATACGCAGGGGGCAATTATACCCATGTGAGCAGGGGCAATTATACCCATGCGAGCAGGGGGCAATTATACCCATATGAGCTGGGGCAAATAAATCCATGTGAGCTGGGGGCAATTATACCCATGTGAGCAGGGGGCAATTATACCCATGTGAGCAGGGGCAATTATACCCATGTGAGCAGGGGCAATTATACCCATGCGAGCAGGGGGCAATTATACCCATGTGAGCTGGGGGCAAATAAATCCATGTGAGTTGGGGCAAATATACCCATGAGAGCTGGGGGCAATATATATACCCATGTGAGCCGGGGGCAAATATACCCATGTGAGCTAGGGGCAAATATATCCATGTGAGCTGAGCGCAAATATACCCATCTGAGATGGGGTAAATATACCCATGTGAGCTGGGGGAAAATATACCCATGTGAGCTGGTGGCAATATATACCCATGTGAGCTAGGGGCAATATATACCCATGTGAGCTGAGGGCAATATATACCCATGTGAGCTGAGGGCAATATATACCCATATGACCAAAAAAATTGTCTTTCCTTGACATTGCTGTGCTTTCATTTCAGCGAACATTCATGCACACCTCACTTAACAATAGACTGCCCTCTGGGCAGGCTTTCCACCTAGTCAGATCATAATATTAAATAAATTTAATACTCCACCAAGGTGTAGTGAATATATGGAATAAACTATATACATTATTTAAATCTGCAATTCTCAATCTTGCGATGGAAACACGTTCAAAGAGCACCCCAAGCAAGCCAATACAAGCAGCATAATTTGCAAGCCCTATAAAAAGTTCCCCAATTAGCAATTACCTTCTCACATGTAATACAAACACACTCAAATTGATGTTATATATTTCTATACATGTCGATTTTAGCAAAAATATGATAAATCCTTTATTTCTTGTGACAAAACTGGGAAAAATTACTGAACTATGTAAATCCAAAAAACGTGTGCATCCAAGTCTTAAAGCGGTAATATATACGTATCTTAATACCCCGGCATCTGATGGGACTGTCATATGCCAAGAAGACCCCCAGACCGTTGACGCCTCTTTAGTCGCCCGGAGTGCGACTTTAGGGGGAGGGATATGTCACGGTCCACGACGCCGTCGCCGGAAGAAGGGCCAGGCTGGCACCATTCCCTCCTGATCTGCACCTTGGCAGCACAGGAAAAGTGCTTCCTCTCCTCAGAACTAGAACCACAGATTCTCTAACAGTTAATGCACAGCTAACACACCACACCTTTCCCCATCTCAAATAAAGTTCCCTCCCTCTTTCCCTTCTGTGCTTCAGTGTTGTTTATCCCTTCCTAGCAGAGAGACGTGTTTAGCTCTGCTGTGTCCTGTATCCAAAAAACCCCTTATTGTGTTCACCAAGATTACCACCGTGTTACCTTCAGTATCCTATCCAGTCTGCAGTCATTCATCAAGATCTGGTCAGTCTCCTCCATCTCATCCTCCTCCACCCTCTATCCTGTTGGTAGTAACCGCATATTGGGCCATATTTCCTCTACCTGGTTAAACCCCAGAACCAGACCGTGACAGGAGTCCCACGGACATCAAAGTGTAGAGTCCTCCAGAGTCTTGCAACTGTGCATAAACCTTCCATTCGGCCATCACTAACCAATGCTCACAAACGGCTGCATTGGGCAGAAAAATACATGAAGACTAATTTTCAAGCAGTCCTGTTCACTGATGAGTGTCGTGCAACCCTGGATGGTCCAGATAGATGGAGTAGTGGATGGTTGGTGGACAGCCACCCTGTTCCAACAAGGCTGCGACGCCAGCATGGCGGTGGTGGAGTCATGTTTTGGGCGGGAGTCATGGGAAGAGAGCTGGTCGGCCCCTTTCCAAAGGTCATCTTCACAACTTCGGGGACCCTAAAGTATGTGGAGTTCCAGACTGACCACTTCCTTCCCTGGTACAGAAGGAAGAACTATGCTTTCCGTAATAAAATCATCTTCATGCATGACAATGCACCATCTCATGCTGCAAAGTATACCTCTGCATCAATGGCTGCTATGGGGATAAAAGGCGAGAAAGTCATGGTGTGGCCTTCATCCTCCATTGACCTCAATCCTATTGAGAACCTTTGGAGCATCCTCAAGCAAAAGCTCTATGAGGGTGGGAGACAGTTTACATCCAAACAGCAGCTCTGGGAGGCTATTCTGACATCTTGCAAACAAATACAAGCAGAAACTATCCAAAAATTCACAAGTTCAATGGATGCAAGACTTGTGAAGCTGCTATCAAATAAGGGGTCCTATGTTAAAATGTACCGTGACCTGTTAAAATGTTTAAAAAGTTAAAATGTTGTTCAAAGTTTGATTGAAATAGCTTTTGATTTCAGTAAATATGCTGCAACCACAACAAATGACAATTTTCAGTTCTTTACAACCTATAAAGTGTTTTGAAACTTATTGTGCGTAATAATTTGGAACAGTGCATTATCAGTTTTTTATTTTGAAAAAAAATACTGTTATCATTAGGAGGTTTGTTCAATAAAATTTGAATTCTACTCTAAATAGTTGATAACATGAGAATTATGCTGTTGTTTACATCAATTATTTAGGTAAATGAGAAAAATATCATTTGCATAATAATTTGGAACAGGGTGTAGATTTGAAAAATCAAACAAAATGAAAAAAAAACCCACAAAGACACAAATCAATAAAGAAGAATAATAATAATAATATAAAAAGGACCCCTCAGGCTTTCTTTATGAAGATGGAGGGAATGGACTACTATCTATCCCTAACATAGTTTTTTACACAAATACATCTAAATTAAACTCTGAGACCACGTGGCTTTTTGGGGAGGAGTTTCTTGATGGGTTGTAAGATTTAAGCATGATGGGTCATATTGATGTTATGCATGATTAAAGCTCATTATCCGAAACGCCGCTTCTTTCCTGGACCTGTGATGTTGTGGAATAAAGGCTTTTCAAGCAAAAGAAACCAGTGTAGCCTATCTCCTTTTTGTATTGCTATATGGGGTTTGCGGACCACGTTTGGTAGAGCACCCGGCACCTGGTAAGAACATTGGATTCCAACTTTTTGGAGGTGTAGCCACGCTACTTTTTGTCCAGGGTTATGATAATGATGTGAAACTCAAAAGCAAGGTGGAGGGTGTGAGTGACATTAATTGGGCCTGAATTGATACAGTTTTACTTATGACCATCAGCTGTGACCGTGTCCTTGTGATTCCATAGAGTGTCCGTGAAAGAAAGGAAAAAAAAAAAAAAAAAGAGGCCAGGGTCCAAGAGATTATGGATAGAATGTTACACCAATGACACCTGGTCGTGCACAAAGTATTCTTCTGTCTCTGTGCATCTACGGCCATCATTACTCGAGAAGTGATCCACCTGCACCAGTGTGTAAATCTGAGTGACTTGTCTGTGCTTTCTATGTGTCCAATATAGAGAATCTGGCAACCAAACCAAAGTGAGCTCACATCTCCACAGTGTCTAGAAGTCTTTCATCATAGCCTGAAGTTTGCCCAGGGAAGTGGTATGGTAGGGGGCCCCAGAGACAACACCTATGTTGTTCTCTATGGTGAAGGCCAACGTGGGGGCTGTGCTGACTAGAGCAGCCTGATAAATTCATTCGCATGCTCCATTTGAATGTTAACCCCCTCCGCCTTTGAAATGAAGAAAGACTGTTTTACCTTTACTTTATGCAACTACACCTAAAGGCCCTTTGTGAAGTTTATATCAAAGTGAACTGTGCCAGATGCAACGCACTCAAGCAGTGCATCTCAGAGGCCACAAGGTGAACTGCTCCAGCTGCAACGCACTCCAGCAGCGCTCACCAGAAGCTACAAGGTGAACTGCGCCAGCTGCAATGCACTCCAGCAGTGCTTTTCAGAGGCCGCAAGGTGAACTGCACCAGCTGCAATACACTCCAGCAGCGCTCCCAGAGGCTGCAAGGTGACCTGTGCCAGCTGCAACGCACTCCAGCAGCGCTCCCCAAAGGCCACAAGGTGCACTGCGCCAGCTGCAACGCACTCCAGCAGCGCTCCCCAGAGGCCACAAGGTAAACTGCGCCAGCTGCAACGCACTCCCCAGAGGCACACAGTGAATTTGCATTGACAATTTTAAAAGTGTTTAGGCAATTTCGTGAGTCTCCTTAATAATGGCAGAAGGCTGTGACGTGCCAAAAGATTTGGGCCTTCTAATCGACCCCAACTCAAATGAAGAGTGTGCTGTCCAAAATTCTGAAGATGCAGAGGCAATTCAGAGACATTATGAACTGAGGGCGCATAGGGAGCTTACCAAGGATATGAGATCGAGCCTGATGGCTGAGTGGGATAGGTACTACAAAAGCTACACTAAATCCCGAGATAAACGAATAGAGCTATAAACCTAAAAGGGAGCTCTCCCCCAGTCGCATCACAATAGAGAACGAATGCATGAGGAAGATACATCTAAAGTCGAAAGATAGCGAACGCCACCTCATCTTCATCCAGTCAAAGTTAGAAGACCCAAATCTCCAAGCGGACTTACAAAGCATCCAGGCATTCAACAGACAGCATGAGTTTTCCTTTCAAACTGTGATGACTTTCATCAGACAAATCTGCAGGCAGTGGACACAAACAACAGGAAGGCTGAGTCGGAGTTATCTTACCGCTTGCGCAAGGCCTCTTCTCATGCTTCAAAGAAAGCCTCGTCCTTTCACGCCAAGCCAGCATTTTCTCACACGGGTAGCAGCGTTTCACAGCAATCTCCTGTCCATTCTTCTAAAGCATCCTCCTATCACAGCCGTTCGTCCCGAGCCTCAAATAAAGAAAGTCTCACCACCCTGGCAATACTAGCACAAATTGAGGCTGATGAAGCTGCTGTAGATCTGCAAGTAGCAAATGAAGAGTGAATATTAAAGGAAGAAATGCTCAGGTTCGTGCCAGGAAGGAGCCATGGTGTGGTGGGAAATGAGTCAATTAGCTTAAACACATCATCCACTACAACGAGCAACTGATATACAATGTCATGCAGGGCAGCTTGGACCCCCACGGGCCTGTTTTTTGGCTCTTCCATTATGTCAGGTTCGTGCCAGGAAGGAGTCATGGCACAGCCTCAGTGTGATGTTATATTCCCAAGCGCTGGGGGTGAGCAGGCAGAAAGTCACTGGAGACGGTATATGCACAACAAAGCTTGTATTGTGGGATGGTTCACTGCAAACAGTCCAGCACCGAACAGATAGTAACACAGAAAACACAGGCAAGTGGATGGTGGGCCACGTAGTCTCTCTCTAGATCCTCTTGAGGGGAAGCAGGAGCCTTTGGTAACAGTACCTTGATAGGTCTACTTCCAGGAGAGAGCTTGAGGGCTGGAAGCCACTTGAGAGTCTCTGGACCCACTGGATAGTGGGCCACGCAGTGGATCCTCCAGCAAGCAGGAACCAGGTAAAGCAGGCACAGCAAGGATGGAATAACTGGTGTACACGGCAGAGCAGATAATTCAGGAAACATACAATAACAAGAGGGAGCTCTCAGGACCTCTGACAACAGGAAGGGAAAACACAAAATGGAAGAGCGACGATGGGAGGGCGTAATCGGGTATTTATGCAAAACACACAGGCTTCTAGAACAGGAGATAACCCTTAAGTGGAAAGCAGGTATGGAGAGCTAGTAACCCAGGCTTGCCACAGCAGGCTCTCAGGGCTGAGGCATGACAGAAATGGCCAAAGCTCGAGCTAAACAAGAGGAAGAAATGGCCAAAGCTCGAGCTAAACAAGTGGAAGAAATGGCTAAAGCTCAGGCCAACCTTACATATCTTCATCATAAACGGGAGGCCGCAAAAAAGGCAGTACGGGCCGCAGCTTTACGGGCGGAAGCTGCCAATGGTTCCCTCAACTTCGATCCTACACAGCTGGAAGGCGAAAGCTTGCAGAACCGTGTCGAAACCTACGTGAACAATCAGAACTCACTACGGCAGGGACGAGGAGGAAAATCTCAACCACTAGTTCCGCAAACTAGTCAGAATGCTGACACCGCCAAATCCACACAGCTAGAAACCCTCCTAGGAGCTGTAGAACTTACCCCAACAAACCAAAACGCAAGGGGTAACCAGATAGTTCCATCAGCATTAGTGAAGAATCCTCAGCAGGCAGGCATAAAAGTAGCCGCGAGCCACAACTTTAACGTGGAGGCAGCAGTGTTCCAGCCACAGCCGCAAGGCAACTCATGGACGAACGTGAGGCCCATCGAACACAGTCGACTTACACTGCAGCGAAAGGAGCAACCATCACATATGGCATAGCAAGACATAATAATCAACAAGTATTCTGCGGACATAGACCAGCTGTCCTTAGTGTCCGCTCCTGATCCTAGGTACTAGGCTTGCCAGAACCCACGGGAGGCCCCTGAACCTGCTTTAACCAATTCCATGGGGGTTCAACTTACCATCTCCCCCTAAATACAATCCCTATACAGCCCAGATGGATTTTACGACACCCTGGGGAAGAAACATAGAATGGCCAACTCGACAAGGGAAGGTAGATTTGGCCTCGAGAGGGGCACAGAATTTTTCTGACAAGCCAGGCAGAGACTATTTACTATGGAAGCACATCTTTTTACACACCGTTCGCGACGAAAGATTACGGCCTATCGAGGAGATCATACATCTGATGGCTTGGCTAGGACCAGAATCTACACGCGTAGTGAAAGATATCTATTTATCTCATCTTGGTGACCCAGTCATCGCTCTTGATCGAGCACTTCCCAGGCTTGTTTAACGGTATGGTGCATCCATGTTGACGGAATCCTCACTGTTAGATCGTGTCAATGATTTCCCGGTCATCCGCATGAACGTACCTGACAGGTTATGGGACTTCTCTATCCTTCTTACGCAGTTGCGGGCAGCCAAAGAAGATCCTAACCTAACGGGACGGACATGTCTCGACCAGCACAGAATACAGAGACCTATCGTTAGAAAATTACCAACACACTTAATCGAAAAATGGATCGAACTATCAGATGACTTTAGTGAGCGCAACCTAGACAGAGACCCTCCCTTTGCCGCGCTTCAAGAATTTGTTGCCTACCAAACAAAGTGGTGCAACGACCCTCGAAACCGAAGCTTCAGAGAAACAGAGTTCCCTACCACCAGAAAGACCAACTATAACTCCGACCTCACCAAGAGAACAACACAAACTGCAAGGGAAAGGACCTTTGTGTCTGTACACAAAACACAGGTCGCTACTTCGCCCACAAGAAAGTCCGATGAGCATCCATCGACAAGAACGCTACCTGAAACCCTAGGAACGAATAAAGATGCTTTCTGTCCACTCCACAAGTCCCTGCACACTCTGAACAAGTGCAGATACTTCAGAAAGAAGCCCTTAGAAGAAAGGAAAGCTTTGCTCAGGGAGTACAGAGCTTGCTACAAGTGCTGTGAGTCTACAGAGCACATGGCCAAAGCTTGTACAGCTAAGGTGCATTGTCACTTGTGCAGAAGTGACAGATACCCAGGCGCACTGCATCCAGAGTCCGGAGTCAACACAATGGACAACTCCTACCCCTCCTTCGACTAAGGAGTCTCAGGACGACACCGAAGCGCACCCAGAGGTAACCGCGACTATCAACTGCACAACAATATGTGGTGGCTCAGCAGTCCCCCGCTTATGCCACGAGATCTACCTAGCCAAAGTCTACCCAGCCGGACGCCCTAAAGAAGCTGTGAAGATGCACGTGATGCTGGATGGACAAAGCAATCACTCGTTAGCCAGGTCAGCATTCTTCGATATCTTTAATGTCCAAACTGAAGACACACCATTCATGATATCAACTTGCACTGGTTCCCAGCGCACAGCGGAGAGGAAAGTCACTGAGTTCTGCATAGAATCGTTAGATGGAGGTACAAAACTCGAACTGCCACCATTGCTAGAATGGGACGCTTTGCCAGATAATCGCAACCAGATTGCGACACCAGAGGTAGCAAGCAATATACCTCACCTGAAACACATGGCTAGCCTCTTTCCTGCCCTAGACCCTGAAGCTGAAATCCTGCTCTTGCTGGGATTGGATGCCTCCGAAGCCTTCCTTCAATATGATCAAGTTAGAGGCCCAGTAGGTTATCCTTTTGCCCGTAAGTCTGCACTCAGATGGGCCATCTTAGGAACGGTTTGCGTCGATCGGCTGCAGGCCCCAACCCAGGTCAACGTCTTCGCAACCTCCATTCTCAGTAATGGGAGAGCATCCCACTTGAAACAGTGTCACGAAAACTTGACGACTTCAACAAACAATCCCGCTTTAGAAGCAACAGTGTTCCAGACCAGCAAAGAAGAGAATGACCTAGCCTGGTCAATAGAGGACAAAGACCTTTTGCAGCTCAGGGTTAAAGAGCTCCAACAGGACGCTACCGGGAACTGGGTAGCCCCATTACCCTTTCGCATACCCAGGCAGCGCCTGCCAAGCAACCATGAACAAGTTCTCTCTCGCTTCTTCAGCCTGTTCGACCGTCTAGCGTTTGCCGCACCTGTAACGATCCATGGGAGGCTCCTTCCATGTACACTCTCCCAAAACACCAAAGTTTGGGATGAGTCACTTCCACCAGTCCGAAAGCAAGAATGGGAGAAATGGCATTCCTCCCTGAGATGTCTCCTGAACATTAGTGTTCGGCGCATGTACGTTCCCATTTCGCACGCAGCTGCAATGAAAAAAAGCGTCTTTTCAGATGCATCGACTAAAGCAATAGCAGCTGTAGGATACATCAGGGTCTATGGCGGGGAGAACGACATTCACGCCGGCTTCGTCATGGGAAAGACTAAGCTAGCTCCACAACAAGGTCACACCGTACCAAGGTTAGAACTCTTTGGAGTCGTACTGGCCATGGAGCTCGCTGACCTGATAAAGAAGACTATAGACCTTGAGCTACAAACCACCACCTTCTACACGGACAGCAAGGTGGTGCTGGGCTACATCCATAACCAAAGCAGGCGCTTTTATGTCCATGTAAACAACAGACGAAATAAGAAAAACTTCAGAGCCTGATCAGTGGCGACATGTGCCAACAGACCAGAACCCCGAGAATCATGCTACATGGTCCATCCCTGCGTCAACCTGGTTAAAGGGCCCTGAGTTCTTGACCCGTCAAGACACCTCAACGTTACCGGAACACCATGACCTTATAAATCCAGATCAAGATGCTGACGTCTGACCTCAAGCACTCAGCGAATTAATCACTGCAGATGAGAAACCAGCGGTCCGAGCCACAATCTTGTTGACAATAGTCAAGGAGACCAAAATATTGCCAACCGAACCACCTGTTACCAACGTAGGAGTAGAAGTCTTCGGTCCGTTTCTACCCGACAGATCAGAGGTGGTCAACCTAACAGCAAACGTTGGGCCGTCCTTTTCACGTGTCTCAGCATTAGAGCCGTCCACATCGAAGTCATGGACAGCTCCTCCTTTATCAACGCTCTAAGAAGGTTCCAAGCCCATGGGACTTGTGCACCAAGTCTTACTTAGCGGTGATGGACTAGTCCGCAGGTCGAAGTGCAGAACATGAAGCTGCAGGAGTCAGGTGGCGACCAGCAGACCTTCGCCAAGAAACTTTATACCAGGCCAATTACCGATCTGGTACTGCTGCTCAAGTAGACTGAACTGGAAGATTGACCCTCAAGCTTTACATGCCTTGTTTAGAACTCATTGTTTGCACTGTTTGATGCTATGCCTTTGTTGATCTCAGTTAACAGTTAGTAAGTAGTGGAATTATAGAATTCCCGGCGGGGAGTGTGCTGACTAGAGCAGCCTGAGAATAGTCAGTAATTTTAAGAGATAGCATTTGAGGAATTGGGAACTGCCCCCTTAAGGGAAATGTCTTCTGGGAGTTGTAGTTTTATGACATGTGATCAGATCTATGGGTCTAATTGGTGCTGAGAAGCTTTGCATGCTGGTAGGAAGAAGGGCGTGTACATCAGGAAGTAATTCCAGGAGAAGCTGCAGCATGCTCGCTCTCTCCACATGGGAGTGAAATTACCCTTTTTTCACACTGTATAAAAGGACAGAATATAAATGATCCAGATGAATCTTTTCAATGACTAAGTTTTGATTATGAATGCCTGGAAATAAATATTTTATATGCCTTTCATCGGAGTTGAAGCTGTCCGTTTCTACAAAAGCCACTGTGGGGACAGAACGGGGCAGTCAAGTCTTTTGAGTCAGATTGATATACGATCTCTATTACGTGTCAAGTTGGACCAGAGACCCAAGAGAGGCGAAGGTTTTGGCCCTTGTGGAAAAATCGTACAAATCTCTTAAGGATTCTATTATTATTGTTGATACCAAGGTGTTTCCGGTCTTCATTTTTGTATATTATTTTGGATAATATTCAGGAATTTATTGGGAGGTATAATTCAATTAGCAAAAATCAGCATGGTTTCATGAAACACAGATCATGTCAGACTAACCCAATTACTTCTACTTACTTCCTCAAAGAATGCAGAGATCAGAGGGTCGCAGTGGATGTGATTTACTTGGATTTTGCCACAGCTTTTGACAGTGATCCAAACAAAAGGGTACGATTTAAATTAAGAAAAATTGGTCTAGATGAAAATACTTGTTCTTGGATAGAAAACTGGCTAAAAGATAGAGAGTGGTCACAAATTGTAAATTTTCAAGATGGACACCAGTGGTAAGTGGTGTCCCTCAGGGATCTGTTATAGGACTAATTCTATTCAATTAATTTATAAATGACCTTGAGATAGGCATCAAAAGTCATGTGTCAGTGTTTGCAGGTGACACAAAACTAGAAAAAGTAATACAATGTGAGCAGGATGTTACTTCGCTGCGAGGGACTCTGATAGATTGGGGGACTGGACACTTAATTGGCAGATGAAATTTAATGTAGATAAATGCAAAGTTATGCACTTTCGAGTGAAGAACACACAAGCAACTTATACCCTAAATGGTACGGAGTTAGGGAAATCAAAGCAGGAGAATTATTTGGGAATAATCAGACTTCAAACTAAGTAACAGTGCCTAATATCAAACAGCAGCCGCCAAGGCCAGCAAGGTATTGGCATTAAAAGAGAAATTCACTCTCGTGATCAGAACATAATTTTGCCTCTGTATAAATCAATGGTAAGACCGCACCTTGAATATGCCGTGCAATTTTGAGCACCTGTCTTAAGCAAGGATATTATGGCACTAGAAAACGTGCAGAGACGGACGACTAAATTAATAAGGGGACTAGAAGGTTAAAGTTATGAGGAAAGACTAACAAGCTTAAACCTGTTTAGTTTAGAGAAACGGCACCTTAGCGGGGATCTGATAATATAAAAATATACGGGGCCATTATAAACCATTGTCTGGAAACCTATTCATTAATAGGACTATACACAGGACACAAGGTCACCCATTTAGACTGGACGAAAGGAAATTCATCCTAAAGTAGAGGAAGGGTTATTTTACAGTGAGAACAATAAAGCTGTGGAATTCTCTGCCGGTTGAGGTGGTTGGGTCAGATGCTGTACAGACTTTTAAAAAACTACTGGAAGACTTCCTGCAAAAACATAATATTAAGGGTAATAATATTTAATATGTGGGTAAAAGCTTCTTGATCCAAGGTGAAATCTAACTGCCATTTTGGGGTCAAGAAGAAGTTTTTCCCCAGTATGTTGTATATTGGCGAGCGCTTCAGGCTGGGTGTTTTTCCTTCTTTTGGATCAACAGCAGTAGGTGATGTGTGAAAGGCTGAACCTGATTGACGCATGTCTTTTTTTTAAGCCTATGTAACTATGTACAGTTGTGTTCAAAATTATTCAACCCCCAATGCTGTAAAGGGTTTTAGGGAATTTAGTGTACATTTGTAATTGTATTCAGAATGAAATCCTACAAGGACTTTTTAAAGAACCATATGCAACTAAAATGACATCAATTGGTTTTGTAATACAGTAGTAAATGTTTATTTTGTGAATTCTTCATTGACACAATTATTCAACCCCTTAAAGACTACCACTCTGAAGAACAGAGGTTCATTCAAGTGTTTTCAATCAGGTATTGAAAACACCTGTGGATGTCACGGAGCAGCAATAAAGCATAATAAGCACCAATTAGGCAGCTTTAAAATGACTGTGATACTCAGCTCCTTCTAGACATTTACTGGTGTGGTTACAAACATGGTGAAGTCAAGAGAATGGTCCAGGAAGACAAGAGAAGAGGTGATTACTCTTCACAGGAAGGGCAATGGCTATAAGAAGATTGCAAAGATGTTAAACATACCAAGAGAGACCATAGGAAGCATCATTCGCAAATTCAAGGCAAAGGGCACTGTTGAAACGCTACCTGGTCGTGGCAGAAAGAAGATGCTGACTTCGACTGCTGTGCGCTACCTGAAGCGTAGAGTGGAGAAAAGTCCCCGTGTGACTGCTGAGGAACTGAGAAAATATTTGTCAGATGTGGGTACTGAAGTTTCAGCTCAGACAATACGGCGCACACTGCGTAATGAAGGCCTCCATGTCAGAACTCCCAGGCGCACCCCCTTGCTGTCTCCAAAGAATAAGAAGAGTCGACTGCAGTATGCCAAAAGTCATGTGGACAAACCACAGAAGTTTTGGGATAGTGTTCTGTGGACTGATGAAACAAAATTAGAACTGTTTGGGCCCATGGATCAACGCTATGTTTGGAGGAGGAAGAACAAGGCCTATGAAGAAAAGAACACCTTGCCTACTGTGAAGCATGGCGGGAGGTCAATCGTGCTTTGGGGCTGTTTTGCTTCTGCAGGAACAGGGAAGCTTCAGCGTGTGCAAGGTACCATGAATTCTCTTCAGTACCAGGAGATATTGGATGACAATGTGATGCAGTCCGTCACAAACCTGAGGCTTGGGAGACGTTGGACCTTTCAACAGGACAATGATCCCAAGCATACCTCCAAGTCCACTAGAGCATGGTTGCAGATTAAAGGCTGGAACATTTTGGAGTGGCCATCGCAGTCACCTGATTTAAATCCGATTGAGAACCTCTGGTGGGACTTAAAGAAAGCAGTTGCAGTGCGCAAGCCTAAGAATGTGACTGAACTGGAGGCTTTTGCCCATGACGAATGGGCCAAGATACCCGTAGATCACTGCAAGACACTTGTGTCAAGCTATGCTTCACGTTTAAAAGCTGTTATAACTGTAAAAGGATGTTGTACTAAGTACTAAGATTGAATGTCACTTGGGGGTTGAATAAAACTGATAATGATGTAAGCACAGAAAAGACATTTGTGGTTATTTCATTATAAATGTTATGTTATATTTGTCTGACCTACACGTGCCTCTTTGATTTAATTGTAAGCAAGATGACTGAATGATCAAAATCAATGTCAAACTGGCCAAAATATTCAATTTCAGTGGGGGTTGAATAATTTTGAACACAACTGTATGTTCTTGAGTGCAGCACAGTTTAATTCCCTGACATGTCTTTGGAATCCAGTATCCCACACTGTTATTCAGCCGCACTATGAAACAAAACGTGTGGTTATGTAGAGTGTGAGTTAGCAATTTATAGTTCATGCTAATATTTTTCTGGATGAGAAAATCAAAATAGTTGAATTACAATTGAGGATGAAATAATACGTGTATCCATATTGACTAACAAACACCTCAATTATTTCAAACCAATTTATTCATTAATTACATGCTATACAGATTAAAATAAAAACTACATCATTTAAACTTCATTTTAAATATAACTTCTATGTACATGGACACGATGACTTTAAAATTAAAAAAAAACACAAACAAAAATAAAAGTATTACACTGCAAATCATGTCTGTCATAATGTGCCCTATGTGGCACTATACACTTTCTTATTTTAGCATAGGACTAAGGGCTGCTCTATAAGAGGTTGTCCCATAGTCAAACTGTGCTAAAAAACAAGTAAAACGTTTAAATTTGGAATGGCAAAACAATATGTGAGGGTGATAAGATGATGGATGCTAGTGAAGATCAATCTTAATTTAACACAGTCAGTGTATGTTTATCCACCAGAATTGTGTGTGAATGTATGGGAGCATGTAAGTCCTTGTGTGAATGAAAACTCAGGTGAAAATTAATGTGTGGGGCAAAAAAACAGTCACCCTTACATGTCACATGAAAAATATAGTTTTAACAGTTAAAACCAAAAATAATTTTCTGTTGCTCTGAAACGAGCAAAGGTGTTTGCACAAAATTATACATATCTTTTTCCTTTTACCCCTCTAATCATTTGTGGGTTCTAGATTTTAATAAGGCAGAGATAGATCTAAGAAAAGCAGCAAAGTGGAAAACTAAAATAAACTTTTTTCTCTGTTACTTTAACATGATTATTGTGTATCATAAAAATCTATGTATACGTTAATTTACTATAAGAATGTTGGTTCACCATCCATACTTATCCTAAAGAAACAAACATATTCGTCATCTAGGCCAGTGATGGGCAAATTTTGCACCACTTGTTTGTGATCTACAATAGCTCAAGTCAAAGAAACCCGTAGTTCGCGCATATCTAGTGCTCGTGCTTCCATTACTGCTGTATGGGATTCCTTAGGGGCCAAAGACATTTTGCCAGAAATTCTAAAAGAAAATTGGATTCTTAAAAATCTGTTTGCTTTTGGGTATCTAAACACAGAGAAAACTATCCGAAGGCTACATATCGTAAAACTGTTAGAGATTCCCAGCAATAACATTTAAACCAAAAGGTTTAAAAACCGATACCTCAGTTGTCCTACATGTAGGATTGCAAAGGTATATTTTTCAAGTATTAACCATGTACAGTGTAAAAGATTATGAGCAAGTTAAACAATTATGTTTAAAATTGGACAGTTCCAAATAAAGTCACATTTTGATGTTGTAGACTGCATTATTTGTTGTATTCTTGTGAGTAAAAACTTCAGGAAACAATCATTGGGGGAAGACACCAGTGTTTAAGACTCAACATTTTATGTCCCGGTTTTTCAGTGTGTATTTTTTCTGCTGCTGGTCGTTCTTCATCGGCGAGTCAGTCATAAATAAGCTTCTCTTCATAGCATAGTTTAGAAAGAATTATTCGGAAAGAAAGCCACTTCCCACTTTTAGTCCTTTCAGATAACCTCTGGGGAAGGGAAAAAAAAAAAAAAGGGACCGAATTTTAGATTTATGCAAAAGAAATTCTTGTGTAAATCAGCCAAAGAATAGAGATCCAGAGTAGTTCTGATCAGAGTACGGGCTACTAAAGAAATTCTCACCTGCAATATGTTGTGTCTGTACATTATCTACTTGAGGTAATGTGACAAGGGTTCCCTGTTCCTCAAATGCTAACTTGGGATTCAAAGGAATTTCCTGGATGCCATTTCCTTCATTGTTTACAGAGCCATGATTTATTGGTTTATTTCCAACAGGTAAGTTTATGATCTCTTCAAAGTTGTTGTTTGGGCTGAATAATCCATTTTCATTTTGTTGTCTCTCGGGGCTAAGGAGAAAAAAAAGGAAAATTCGGTATTAGACAGTAAACTGAGTGTTCAAAAACAATTGGGATTATTTCTAAGCAGCAGTCATAATGCAATGTTCACCATTATTATTATTATTATTCTTTATTTATAAAGCGCCAGCATATTCCGCAGCGCTGTACAATAAGCACAGTATAGACAGGGTTACAATACATTGAACAACATTTGACAAACAGTACAGGAGGAGATGAGGGCCCTATTCCCGTAGGAACTCACAATCTGGGAGGGTTGGGGTTGGAAACAGGAGGAGAGGACTGTAAGGTGAGAGTGATTGATGGTTGCGTCAGTGAGTTGGGTGGTAGGCTTCCCTAAATAGGAACGTTTTAAGGGAGCGTTTGAAGGAAGAGAAGTTAGGGGAAAGTCTGACAGTACGAGGGAGAGCGTTCCAGAGAGTGGGGGCTGCGCGTGAGAAATCCTGCAGTCTATCATGGGAAGAGGTGATGCAGGGAGAAGCTAGGCGCAGGTCACTGTTTGACCTTAGGGAGCGGGCTGGGGTGTATTTGGTGATTAGTGAGGACAGGTAGTGGGGAGCTGAGTTAGTGAGGGTTTTGTAGGTAAGGATAAGGATTTTGAACTTAATTCTGCAGTGGATGGGAAGCCAGTGAAGGGACTCGCAGAGGGGAGCGGCAGAGACAGAGCAGCGGGTGAGGTGAATTAGCCTGGCGGAGGCGTTCAGGATGGATTGTAGGGGGGAGAGGCGGGACAGGGGGAGGCCAGATAAGAGATTGTTGCAATAGTCGAGTCGGGAGATTACCAGGGCGTGTATGAGTTGTTTTGTGGTGACAGCGGTAAGAAATGGCCGAATTCCGGAAATATTACGCAGTTGGTATCGGCAGGAGGAGGAAAGAGACTTGATGTGGGGGATGAAGGAAAGAGCAGAGTCAAGTGTAACTCCAAGACAGCGAACTTGGTTTGATGGGGAAATGGTGATACCCTCCACCGTGATAGAGAAGTCAGGAGGTGGGGAGGCATTGGAGGGAGGAATAAGTAGGAGTTCAGTCTTTGACATGTTGATCTTTAGGTGGTGGGAGGCCATCCAGGAGGAGATGCCAGATAAACAGTCACTGACTTTTGAAAGGACAGGGGGAGAGAGATCAGGGGTAGAGAGGTAGATCTGAGTGTCATCAGCGTAGAGGTGGTAATTGAAGCCAAAGCTGTTGATGATTTTGCCCAGGGAGGAGGTGTAGATGGAAAAGAGCAGAGGACCAAGGACAGAGCCTTGAGGTACACCAACAGATAGAGGCAATGAGGAGGAGGAGTTTCATGGCAACATACATATTGCTCCTGTCGATTACTCAACTTTTATCATGTCTGGCCTAGAACAGCACAACACAAACACATCTTAAATATATTAGGAGAGATTTGAAAAACTCCTAGGTAAGGATATATTTATACTGATGGTGATTTAGTCACACATTGTGATCACGAGATGTTCAAAAATAGAAAAAACTGAAAGTCTACTAACAATATATACAGTATTTGAACAGTGAGTAAGATTTGGAAAATATCCGATTCCATGCTCTATTTGTTCTGTCTCCCCTCCCTCTCCCCCAGGCTTGACAAACCTGTTGGTCCGGCAGCAACAGTTGAATAAAACTTTGCCTCTGTATCTATTTGGATATTACACATTCAACTATTTGGATTATTACACAAAAATCTATATACAAAACTGTATCCGTCTCTCACAAAACGTGCAGTTTAGTTCCTGGCTCATAATGGGGATAAGACATTATCTATCCTCTTTAACACTTAAAATCAAATCAACCTTAAAAATGAACACAATTTTAGTAAACGTTTCTGGCTGATACTATCATTTTTTTTCATTAATAGTTTAGTTCATTACCGTAGTCTGATGATCAATAATCATTTGGCAGTTTATTGTACATGGTATTATATGCCTAGTTTGCAGCTCACCTATCCACAGGATATGCTATTATTCTAGGTGATGAAAGCAGGTTCTCTCCATTCTTTGGGTTTTCTGTTGGACTCTTTTGAAACAAAGGCTCCTGCTGTAAGGACAGTGGTGCAATTCCTGCACGAGAAATACATGTGATAAGCAATCTCCATAAATTGTAAGCCTACAGTAATTGTATCTAAAATAGCATAGAGTGATCTAGAAAAATGCACATTTAAAGAAGAAACTATAAATGTAAAGGGCAGGTGCAAGTAGAACCATCAAGCACTGAATCTAAAGTGCAATAGTGCCATTTAACTGGGTTATGGCTGCAAGAAACCCGCAGGAAAACACACATACAATAGGATACACAATGGAAATAAAATCCATATAATGCTGACATCACCGAATAAGGCTGGCAGTCCACTGAGTTCGTAGTCTGACAAACGTCTTGGTCGCACAATAAAGTTGTCCGTAGTCTGATGACCTGGATTGTGCACTGAAAGAGACAATGGATGTCCCCGGTTGACCGACAGACTTCTTAGTCATCCAACTATGGACCCAGTGGACAGCCAGCCTAACTCTACAGCAATATGAGAGTAATGTGATGCATGCAATGCAAACCGTGATATCAAAAGAAAAAAAATAGGGAAATTCAAGGGAAAAATCGTCCTGCTCTGGCTTCAGCAATACCTCCATAACACACACATGAAACAAAGAATGGTGTAAGAACGTTAGATGCAGTCTTATGGCATAGAGGTGCAAGCATATTGTAGGTATTCCACAAGTATCATGGGGTTTATTACTCCACAATTCGGTGATACACACCACATTTACATCACTTTGAGTTTTATTGTATAGACTGTCAGGGTTATTCAAAGAGAATCGAAAAGTCACCGCATGTTCGGTGACTTTTCGTTCCCTGCAATTCGGCGATCCTATTTCGCCGACCCTGCGGTGTATTCAGCAAGCACCGCAGGGCCCCCGTAGTGCAGGGGAAACCTGCCACAAACCTGCCGAACACTCGCCACAAACCCGCCGAATACTCACTCACCGAAACCTGCAGAAAACAGCTGGATTAACCCTGCCGAACATGTCAGAGAAACCTGACTAGCCGCCGATCACAGCGCAGAGTAGCCGCGGAAAAACCTGACACGCAGACGAATGAGGTGAAGAAAAAAACCAAAAACAGTACGCTTGAAAGTTTGAAACGCTGTTTGCAAAAAAAAAATACGGAACGAAAATGCCTGGAATTTACAAACAAGATCCAATGAATGATAATAAAAAGGGCAGTTACGGTAAAAAAAATAATAAAAAAAAAAATATACGATTTAAGAAAGGTTTTTGCAAAAAACAAACAAACAAACAAACAAACAAACAGAAAAAGTGCCTAAAAGATCCTAAAAAAGAAAATATCTATAAATAAGAGAGACTTTTTACTGCAGAATATAATATTAAACAGTTTATTGGATATTTATTTAAAACGGGAATATTTTTAACATTGACACCTATGGGAATCGCCTGAATAAACCGGTCAAATGAAACAGCAGGGCATTTCGGCAACTTTTCCCTTCTGTTTTGTGTTCTCTGAATAGACCAAGCATTGCTTCTCTATGGGGATTTCACTGCCCTCGAACAGGCACCGTATGTGCAGGCAATTCACCAACATTTGGCAAACTGCCTGCTGTCTGAATAGCCGAATGGCCAGGAAAGGTAACCGAACGCTGAATTTCAGTGTTTGGTTACCTTTCGGCCACAATTCGGATGTCTTTGAGTAACCCCCTCTAAGATGTGCTCATACATACAGCACATTACTGTGAGTTTTACCGCTGTGGAAGTTTGCAAAATATAATATACAGTATGGGGATATATAGGAGTTACCAAAGAAATTATAAACAAGCTCAAGATCAAATACTTCAAGCCAAGTAGGGAACCCTAAAATAGATGGATATAAGGCAAGTATATGGATATGTGAATGTTCTAAATAAAACTTAACATTTATTAAACATTAAAAAATAGCTCCAATTACCGATATACAAAAGCCACACAGATGGACAGTACACACTATTTTCAATGGGTAGATGCGGTTGCTGATCTGCAGGGATATGCAGGCATGTACTGGCCATCGGGACAACCAGGAGATTTGCGGTGGGCCAGTGGCTCAGTGAGCCGGGGTGCTGGCTGGGATTGGCAATCGCCTGGCCGCCGACCGAGCCTACTGATCGCCTGACCGCCGAACAAGCCTGACGATCGCCTGGGCCTGGCCGCTGGCCAACAAATATTGTGTGTTGACTTGCCCAGTTGATTAAACAGAGTGGGGGGGGCCGCCAAGTTCTTGGTGCTTCCGGCAGGTCCTGGTCACGTGCTTCCTGTGCCTGGTCACATGACCCTGGCTGGCAGCTGTTAAGGTGGCGCTGAGGGACCCGAATGCCCTTTTAGAGGCACACACGGCAGAAGAGTTCCACAGCCTAGAGCGTAAGGTGCGGGCAGATACAGTGGTGTATTTAGGTTTTGTGCTGCCCTAGACCCGATTAAACTTGTGCACCCCCTACTTTAAATTTGACACACCTCTTCCTGGTTAAACCCCACCCTTCCTCTTTAGGCTCCACCTTTTACGCTTTGAGCGTATCACAGAGTTGCACAGCAATAAAACCCACCTGCCCCCAGGCCAGCTCACATGGATATATTTGCCCCAGCTCACATGGATATATTTGCCCCCAGCTCACATGGATATATTTGCCCCCAGCTCACATGGATATATTTGCCCCCAGCTCACATGGATATATTTGCCCCCTGCTCACATGGATATATTTGTCCCAGCTCACACTGGATATACACTATATTGCCAAAAGTATTTGCTCACCCATCCAAATAATCAGAATCAGGTGTTCCAATCACTTCCATGGCCACAGGTGTAAAAAATCAAGTACCTAGGTGTAACGAACTGTATAGCGCTCGCACTGAAGTAGCGTTGTTTGGATTATAGAGAGCAGATTTCTCTGACAACCAGAGACAGTGAAAACAAAGCTATTCTCCCAACCCAGGGAGTAGACACACAGTCTAGAATCACACTTAAGCTCGATTGTTTTCGTGACCAAAGGACAACTTAGTGTTGCAACATAATCGATCTGGGAATGAAACATGGTAAATGAAATCGTAACAGTAGCATTCTTATGTTCATTCGCATATAAAGGTTTACCACGGCATATGAGTTGTACAGACTGCAGGGCAGTAACCTCAGAGAAAAACCAAATTTTCGTAAGTCTTTCGGATCGTACAGATTTCGGATCGCAAGTAGTATATGCAGAGTTCACAGCATGATAGTCAAACCCACAGTAAGGTGACTTGTGATTAGGTCTTCTATCGGTACGGGCAGCTATCAGAGGCCAGAAGCGTAAGTAAGATTGTTCAAGGAGACGGGCAGGTCTCATACATGCACATACAAAGCGTAACATCGAATCGACTGAACAAACACAAAGGGGATAAACCAGAGAATCGTCAAGTAGCAAGCCGGGTCGAAATACGTGATCAAGGTCTTCAGACAGAAATGGGTTGTCAACAAATCAATAAGTCTCAATAGCAAACAGGCGATGCGGGAAGTAAACTCCACGTCAGGGCGACGAGGCAACTCCTCTCGCCCTGCTTTAAACCAAGCCCCACCCCCTCAGACGCCAATCGGCCATCATGGAATGCAGGCACTTGACCAGCCAGTGGCAAAGAAACATGCCCCGACCCCCTAGGGAGCACAGCAGGGGCTGAGGACGTAACACTAGGCATGCAGACTGTTTTAACAAACATTTGTGAAAGAATGGGTCACTCTCAGGAGCTCAGTGAATTCCAGCATGGAACTGTGATAGGATGCCACCTGTGCAACAAATCCAGTTGTGAAATTTCCTCGCTCCTAAAGATTCCACAGTCAGCTGTATTATAAGAACGTGGAAGTGTTTGAGAATGACAGCAACTCAGCCACGAAGTGGTAGGCCACGTAAACTGCCGGAGCGGGGTCAGCGGATGCTGAGGCGCATAGTGCGAAGAGGTCGCCAACTTTCTGCAGAGTCAATCGCTACAGACCACCAAACTTCATGTGGCCTTCAGATTAGCTCAAAAACAGTGCGCAGAGAGCTTCATGGAATGGGTTTCCATGGCCGAGCAGCTGCATCCAAGCCATACATCAAGTGCAATGCAAAGCGTCGGATGCAGTGGTGTAAAGCACACCGCCACTGGACTCTAGAGCAGTGGAGATGCGTTCTCTGGAGTGACGAATCGCGCTTCTCCATCTGGCAATCTGATGGACGAGTCTGGGTTTGGCGGTTGCCAGGAGAATGGTACTTGTCTGACTGCATTGTGCCAAGTGTAACGTTTGGTGGAGGGGGGATTATGGTGTGGGGTTGTTTTTCAGGAGCTGGGCTTGGCCCCTTAGTTCCAGTGAAAGGAACTCTGAATGCTTCAGTAAACCAAGAAATTTTTGAATATTATCCATGCTCCCAACTTTGTGGGAACAGTTTGGAACTGGCCCCTTCCTCTTCCAACATGACTGTGCACCAGTGCACAAAGCAAGGTCCATAAAGACAAGGATGACAGAGTCTGGTGTGGATGAACTTGACTGGCCTGCACAGAGTCCTGACTTCAACCCGATAGAATACCTTTGGGATGAATTAGAGTGGAGACTGAGAGCCAGGCCTTCTCGTCCAACATCAGTGTGTGACCTCACAAATGCGCTTTTGGAAGAATGGTCAAAGATTCCCATAAACACACGGCTAAACCTTGTGGACAGCCTTCCCAGGAGAGTTGAAGCTGTTATGGCTGCAAAGGGTGGACCGACGTCATATTGAACCCTATGGATTAGGAATCGGATGTCCCTTAAATTCATACATACACACCTCCATACAGCTTCCAGGGCCAAGCTCTATCACGGTGTGCTCCTAGCTCCCTACTGGGCACATCTATCCAAGGCTCCTGCAAGCATACACACCTCCATACAGCTTCCAGGGCCAGGCTCTATCACGGTGTGCTCCTAGGTCCCACCTGGGCACATCTATCCAAGGCTCCTGCAAGGTGATTTGAATCTACGCTTCGCACCGCCTTAAAACCTTAACTTTCAATGTTTAGTATGTATGCTTTCATAGCAATGTCCATGTTAATTTGTATGTTTTTGCTAAAGTAAAATTACATACAGCGTAACTGTTGTTAAAATATCTTAACTAGTCCTATTTGCTATCATTAATTGCCATATCTTTACCAGTCCTGTTTGCTATCATTAATTGCCATATCTTTACCAGTCCTGTTTGCTATCATTAATTGCCATATCTTTA
Organism: Leptobrachium leishanense; assembly: GCA_009667805.1. Classification (NCBI taxonomy): domain Eukaryota; kingdom Metazoa; phylum Chordata; class Amphibia; order Anura; family Megophryidae; genus Leptobrachium; species Leptobrachium leishanense. The sequence goes on along the minus strand of CM019066.1, from coordinate 227,004,092 downwards.
CCAGTCCTGTTTGCTATCATTAATAGCCATATCTTTACCAGTCCTGTTTGCTCTCCAAAGTTGCCATCTTTTACCAGTTATATTTGTTTATTTACTTCTACTCAGCCCTGGGCCTGCTATTCTGTGACCCCCCCCCCCCGGTCATGATTCACTGCATTAGAGAATTAATTGCATCAACATCCCCCAAAGATGCAATGTAATCCTGGATTTCTGTTTTTCCAGCATACACACCTCCATACACCTTCCAGGGCCAGGCTCTATCACGGTGTGCTCCTAGCTCCCACCTGGACCTAGCTCCCACCCTCCTTCCCCTCATCCACCCACCCCACGGTTCTCATTTTATTTATACCCAACTAATTTGGTTATGTGATATTTTCAGCTACCAACCTACGGCACTCTGGAACTTCACCTACCAGACTCCCTTCTTCTGCTTTCCTTATCAATTCCCTGCCTGTCTTCTACTTTTCCCCTCCCCTTCTCCCACACCACCTTTCTCTAGAAATGTTTTTCCCTCTCTTCCCCCTCTTGCTACTTCTTTCTACTATCTCCCATCTCCCTTCTCTCTAAATCTACCCGCCCTCCCTATACACCCTACAAATTACAGAGCTATAAAATTACAGAGCTATAAAAAAACTCTCCAATCACTATTTTCCAAAAAGAAAAATATGTCCAAATTCCTTTTTATTCTGCTGCTTGCTCTGGCAAATGATGTTGAATCCAATCCTGGTCCAACAGCTGACACCATATTTAATCTCCCCACTAAAAAAGGCCTCTCCTTTGTGCATTGCAACATTCGCAGTTTACTCCCTAAACTGGATGAGCTTAAAGCTTGGTGCTTCTATTACAAACCTAAAGTCATTGTGCTGACAGAATCATGGTTAAACCCTAAAGTGCCAGACTCTGCCATAGAAATACAAGGGTATTCATGCTCTAGAAAGGACAGAGCTAACAGAGGAGGGGGAATTGTTATCTATGTTGACAACTCCATAAAGTTCACCCCATTGCAGAATCCTAGCTCCCCAGCCACATTTAATTTCTTTTCTGGTACTATTTAGATCCCGTTCAGTAAAACAATTATTGTTGCTGGATTCTACCGCCCACCGAGTTCCCCAGTGCACTCCCTTTCTGACATAACCCAAATCCTTAGTAAATTAGTAGCTCAAAACCAAAAAAGTGAACTGCTGGTCCTCGGCGACTTTAATGTTGATTGGCTGAATCCTAAAAACAAACACTGCTCACTGTTTAAGGCTTTGCAGCTAACACAATTAATCTCCTCCTCCACTCGCATTAATATGAAAAGCCCTAACCACACCTTGCTGGACTGGATTCTCTCCTCATGTCCTGATCGAATACAGGAGGCAGACGTTCTCGCTAACAGTCTCAGTGATCACTGCCTAGTGTACTGTGTGCGCAAACTAAGGGCCACAAAATGTCCACCAAAGGTAATAATCACCAGGTGTTTCAAGAAATTTAATCTTGAATCCTTCCTAAATGATCTCAAACAGCTCCCATGGTACAGACTAAACCTAATCCCAGACCTGAACTGTGCAATTGAATAATTTAAATCCGAGCTCCTGAAAGTCTGGAACACCCATACCCCACTGCGCAAAGTGCGAGTAAAAGGGGCCCACCTCCACTGGATTACAGCTGACCTCACGCATATGTACCAGTTTAGAGACTCCCTGTGGTCAAATTTCAAGAGTACTGGATCCATGAACAATCACTGAATACCGAAAATGCCAGCACAAAACAAACAAAAATGGCTAAAGGCCAATACTTCAATGAAAATTTAAACAATAACATATCAAACCCTAGAAATTTTTGGAAAACCATAAGTAACATACAAGCACCTCCCGTCCACTCCCAACCGGCTGCTCAAAGTAAACAACCAAACTGTACAACACCCCCTAGATGTAGCAAATGCTTTTAATAATTATTTTGTTGGATGCGCCACCACCCTGAATGCTAAGCTAGGAAATGACACGCAATCAGAAAGGCCGCACACAGGTCAGGCCCCACCAACTGTGCAAAGACCCTGTAACGCAGAGAAATTCAGTTTTAGACCAGTGCCTGTCAGTGTCATCACTAAACTTCTCCGTAACCAAAAAATGAAATACCAGTCTGGACCTGATCAAATCCCAGCAATGCTGCTGAAAATCAGTGCGCCAGCAATTGCAAAACCTGTCGTAACCCTAATCAATGAATCACTGGCGACTGGATACATACCCAAACTCTGGAAGACTGCAAGGGTGGTACCTATCCATAAAAGTGGAGACAATACTTTGGTATCCAGCTACCGCCCAATATCACTGCTCCCTGTAATGTCAAAAGTTCTGGAAAAATGTGTCTATACTCTATTACGTGATTATTATCAGTATCGGAACTATTTAACCCCAGATCAATCAGGCTTTCGTCCAAATCATTCAACTACAACTGCCTTTTTGAAAGTTTGTAATGATATCCAAGCAGGCATGGAACAAGGAAACCTAACTGGAGCCATCTTCCTTGATTTTGCCAAGGCCTTTGACACCGTAGACCATGGCATCCTATTACAAAACGTAAAAACTCTGGTATTGGTGATAGCACGCTAACCTGGTGCCAATCATATGTGTATGATCAGTCGCAATACGTGTCTATTTCTGACAGCATTTCCCTTCCCCTCCCAGTCACGTGCGGTGTACCCCAAGGCTCGATACTCGGCCCCCTGCTATTCACAATATTCATAAATGATATGCCCAATGTCTGCAAAGCCTCAACTGTACACATGTACGCAGATAAGACTGTAATCTATACCAGCCAACCAAATCTCCCGCAGCTGGAGGCAGTGCTGCAAGAACAATTCACAGGGGTAGAAAAGTGGATCGCAGATAACAAACTTTTTCTAAATGCTGACAAAACTGTTACAATGCTCTTTGGAACCGCACCTAAACTACACAAATTGCAAACACCCTATCTATGTGTGGGGACAAGATCAAATGACACGCTGACTACAGTCACTTCTCTCAAATATCTAGGTATGTGGTTAGACCCTAATCTAGCTTTTGGCCCCCACATCGAAAAACTCTCATCTAAACTCTACCCCAAACTAGGTGCCCTGTAGAGAAACAAATCCTGCCTGAGCCCCGCGGTAAGAAAGCATATTGTACAACAAATGCTTATGCCAGCCATTGAATACGGAGATGTAGTGTATGCAGCTGCTCCTCAAACACACCTCCAGAAACTTACTACATTGTATAACTCATTCTGCCGCTTTGTGCTACAATGTAACTACATGACCCACCATTGTGACATGTTAAAAGAACTAAACTGGCCATCGCTGGAATCTAGACGCACCCTTCACCTTTCCAACCTGGTGTTGAGCTTTTCTGGGAAGCTACCACCCTACCTGAATAGGCTGATTGCCCCAGCAGTTCCCTCACCCTATAACCTCAGATCCAGGACCAGCACCTTACTTGCAATACCGCAATACAAAAAGAAAGTGGCTCGATCCTCATTTTCCTACAGAGCACCGCAAATATGGAATAACCTACCAGACACCATCAAATCTTCCCCCAGTCTAAAGTCCCTTAAGAGTTCCCTAACAACATACGAAATGCACCTGTAAACATGTGACATAATGACTTTATTTCCTACATATTTATTTTTCTGTTAATCTGTATATTTGGTTTTGTGTTAATATCTTGCATTTTACTATTTTGTATTTCTGTAATCACTCAATGTTCTTGAACCCAGGACATACTTGAAAACGAGAGAAATCTCAATGTATCCTTCCTGGTAAAATCCTTTATAAATAAATAAAATATGCGAGTCAAGGCAGGTGAGCGAATACTTTTGGCAATATAGTGTATTTGCCCCAGCTCACATGGATATATATATTTTCCCCAGCTCACATGGTTATATATATTGCCCCCAGCTAACATGGATATATATATATATATATATTGCCCCCAGCTAACATGGATATATATATATATATATTGCCCCCAGCTAACATGGATATATATATATATATATTGCCCCCAGCTCACATGGATATATATATATATATTGCCCCCAGCTCACATGGATATATATATATATATTGCCCCCAGCTCACATGGATATATATATATTGCCCCCAGCTCACATGGATATATATATATTGCCCCCAGCTCACATGGATATATATATATTGCCCCCAGCTCACATGGATATATATATATTGCCCCAGCTCACATGGATATATATATATTGCCCCCAGCTCACATGGATATATATATATATTACCCCCAGCTCACATGGATATATATATATTGCCCCCAGCTCACATGGATATATATATATTGCCCCCATCTCACATGGATATATATATATTGCCCCCATCTCACATGGATATATATATATTGCCCCCAGCTCACATGGATATATATATATTGCCCCCAGCTCACATGGATATATATATATTGCCCCCAGCTCACATGGATATATATATTGCCCCCAGCTCACATGGATATATATATATTGCCCCCAGCTCACATGGATATATATATATTGCCCCAGCTCACATGGATATATATTGACCCAGCTCACATGGATATATATTTGCCTCCAGCTCACATGGATATATTTGCCCCAGAAGATAATCAAAAGAAGGATGCACTCCAATAGCAAAAAAATTCAATTTATTGGTGCCAAATATAACATAATAAAATATGACATAAATATATAGCAAAAAGCTTCAGACAACAATGAGATCAACGATCCAGACATAAAACCAATATGTAACAAATATACTTCAGTTACCCGGCACTTCAGAAAAGTAGCAAGCAGAGAGCAGCGATAAGGATCCCAACGTTTCGACCTCAGTCTTTGTCAAGGGACTGAGGTCGAAACGTTGGGATCCTTATCGCTGCTCTCTGCTTGCTACTTTTCTGAAGTGCCGGGTAACTTAAGTATATTTGTTACATATTGGTTTTATGTCTCGATCATTGATCCTCTCATTGGTGTCTGAAGTTTTTTGCTATATATTTAGATGTCATATTTTATTATGTTATATTTGGCACCAATAAATTGAATTTTTTGCTTTTGGAGTGCATCCTTCTTTGATTATCTTCTAATGTTTTAGAGGTCTTTTGGGAAGACTCTTATCAGGGAGTGCACCCTTGCTTTTCCAGTGTGCAGGGCAACTGATTTCTTTATTTGCTATATTTCCCCCTAGCTCACATGGATATAGAAACATAGAAACATAGAAAGATGTCGGCAGATAAGAACCTTTCGGCCCATCTAGTCTGCCCAATTACATGGATACTTTACTTGGATTTATCTTTTGTTTAGGATAGCCTTATGCCTATCCCATGCTTGCTTAAATTCAATTACTGTTTTGGCCTCTACCACTTCAACTGGAAGATTGTTCCATGTATCCACCACCCTCTCAGTAAAATAATGCTTCCTGATGTTACTTTTAAACCTTTGCCCCTCTAATCTAAGACTATGTCCTCTTGTTTTGCTACTTTGTTTCCTTTTAAATATACTCCCTTCCTCTACCTTGTGGATTCCCTTTACGTATTTAAATGTTTCTATCATATCTCGTCTTTTTTCCAAGCTGTACATGTTAAGATCATTAAGCCTTTCCTGGTAACTTTTCTCCTTCAAGCCGTACACCATTTTAGTAGCCCTTCTCTGAACTCTCTCTAAGATGTCTATATCCTTCTGGAGATATGGTCTCCAGTACTGCACACAGTACTCCAAGTGAGGTCTCACCAGTGCTCTGTACAGTGGCATGAGCACTTCCCTTTTCCTACTGCTAATACCTCTCCCTACACAACCAAGCAATCTGCTAGCATTTCCTGCTGCTCTATTACATTGACTACTTACTTTTAGATCCTCTGAAATAATAACCCCTAAATCCTTTTCCTCAGATGTTGAGGTTAGGACTGTATCAAATATTCTATATTCAGCCCTTGGGTTTTTACGTCCCAGGTGCATTATCTTGCACTTATCCACATTAAAACTCAATTGCCACAGCTCCGACCATTTTTTTAGTTTACCTAAATCATTTGTCATTTGGCTGATCCCTCCAGGAACGTCAACCCTGTTGCAAATCTTTGTGTCATCAGCAAAAAGACATACTTTTCCATTAATACCTTCTGCAATATCACTAACAAAAATATTAAATAGAATGGGTCCAAGTACTGACCCCTGAGGTACCCCACTGGTAACAAGACCTTGCGCCGAATAAACTCCATTTACCACAACCCTCTGTTGCCTGTCACTCAGCCACTGCCTAATCCATTCAACAATATTGGAATCCAAGCTCAAAGATTGCAATTTATTGATAAGCCTTCTATGCGGAACAGTATCAAAAGCCTTACTGAAATCTAAATAAGCAATGTCTACTGCACCACCTGTGTCTATTATTTTTGCTACCCAATCAAAAAATCAATAAGATTAGTTTGGCATGATCTCCCTGAGGTAAACCCATGTTGTTTCTGATCCTGTAATCTATGTGTTTTTTAGATGTTCAACAATCCTTTCCTTTAACATGGTTTCCATTAATTTCCCCACTACTGACGTAAGACTAACTGGCCTATAGTTCCCAGATTCCTCCCTACTACCCTTCTTGTGAATGGGCACAACATTTGCTAATTTCCAGTCTTCTGGGACGACTCCCGTTAGCAAGGATTGGTTAAATAAATCTGTTAACGGTTTTGCTATTACATCACTGAGCTCTTTTAATAATTTAGGGTGGATCCCATCAGGCCCCATTGATTTATTTGTCTTTACTTTAGACAGCTGCTGTAGAACCTCCTCCTCTGTAAACTGATATGTAATTGTCTCGTTAGGGTTTCCTCCTAACTGAGGTCCCTTTCCTTCCTTTTCTTCTGCAAAGACTGAACAAAAATATTCATTGAGGCAGTCAGCGAGACTTTTATCCTCTTCTACATAACCTTCCTTCCTTTGTTTTTTTTATCTAACTAATCCTTGTTTTACTTTTCTTTTCTCGTTTATGTATCTAAAAAATGTTTTGTCCCCCTTTTTTACTGACTGAGCTATTTTCTCTTCTGCATGTGCTTTGGAAGCTCTTATAAATTGCTTTGCCTCTTTCTGCCTAATCTTATAGGTTTGCCTATCTTCTTCACTCTGAGTTGTTTTATAATTATTGAATGCTGTCTTTTTGTTCTTCACTATTTTGGCCACTTCTGCAGAGTACCACAGTGGTTTCTTCACTTTTTTGTTTTTGCTAACAAGTCGAATGCAATTGCCTGTGGCCTTCAATAATGCTTCTTTTAAATAATCCCATTTCTCCTGGACACCCTTTAAACTCCTCCAGTCTGATAATGACTCCTTCACACAAAGTCTCATTTTAGAAAAATCTGTTTTTTTAAAGTCTAAAACTTTTGTTTTTGTGTGGTGTGGCTCCATCTCTGTTCTTATATTAAACCATACTGACTGGTGATCACTAGATCCCAAATTTTCACCTACAACAACGTCCGATACCAAACCTCCATTTGTGAGTATTAAATCCAATATGGCCTCTTTACGGGTCGGCTCCTCAACTACTTGTGTTAGAGATAATCCCAGTAGGGAGTTTAGAATATTTGTACTCCTGGTGCACCCAGCAGTTTTGGTTTTCCAGTTCACATCAGGAAGATTAAAGTCCCCCATGATAATAACTTCCCCCTTCATTGCCATTTTGGCTATTTCCTCAAGCAGCAGATTATCTAGCTCTTCTACTTGTCCAGGGGGTCTATAGATCACACCTACACGAGCTACTGTATGATTGCCAAATGTTAGCGTAACCCAAACTGACTCTATGTTCACCTCGCTCACTTTTATTTGGTTTGTTTTTATGGTTGTTTTTCACATACAGGGCCACTCCTCCTCCTTTCCTACCTTCTGTCTTTTCTATATAAAGAGTACCCCGGTATTGTTATGTCCCAGTTATTTTTCTCACTGAACCATGTCTCAGTAACCGCAACTAAATCTACTTTTTCAGCTGCCATCATTGCCTCCAGTTCATTGATTTTATTGACTAAACTGCGAGCATTTATAGACACAACTCTGAGCTTGTCCTTTTTTTCCCCGCATGTTGCTTGCACCCGCCGATTTAGTTTTGGGGGACAATCAGGCAGATTGTTTTTTACCCTTTTGTCCCCCCTCCTAGTTTAAATATTTCTTTGCGAAACCTTTGAACTTCTCACTGAGAACATATGTTCCCCTATGAGTAAGATGCAAACCATCTTTTTTATACAGTTCCTTTCTGCTCCAATTAGAGCTATCATGGGACACAAAGCCAAATCCTTGCTCTCGACACCATTCCCGAAGCCACAAATTAAATTCCCTATTTCGCATCTGCCTATGCTGAATGTTATGCACAGGCAAAACTTCAGAGAATGACACAGTGGATGCAATCTGCTGTATTTCACCTCCAAGAACACAAAAATCCTCCTTAATCTCAGAAAACTCATTGCTTGCCAAGTCATTTGTCCCTAGATGGACTAGAACATCCACTTCCCCTTGCTGCTTTGCTTGTTTGACAATATTGAGAATACGTTTCTTGTCTCTACGAGCAGTAGCCCCAGGAAGACATCTCACCAAACCACTACTCTCCAGCTCCACACCTCTTATGATAGAATCACCCAGCAACAATTGCCTTCTATCATGTCCACCTTTTCCTTATTGTTCTTGGTTGCAGTCCTGCATACCTGAGGCATAGGGGATGGTGGTTCCTCAACTATGGTGTCTGAGCCTACTTCCGTCTCACCACTACACTCTGAAAGTGCCTCAAAAGAATTAAGAAGAGCCACAGACTGTGGGACATGCCTTATATCCACAACTCTAAGTCTACCAGATCCTACAGTAGTCCATCTGCCACTCCTAGGAGGCCTCTGTGGCAGTGGCTTTGTAACAGTCATAGCCATAGCCTGAGTTTGTGTAACAGATAATTTACAAATCTCAGACTTCAAACAGGCAATTTCCTGCTGCAATACTGAGAGCTGCCTACATATCAGGCACACTCCAAACCTCCAAAAATTGGATCTAAAAACAAATGCATGACAGCTCTTACACCGGACCAAGCCTGCCATTATAAAAGAATGGATTTAAACCAACAAATCTTACCTTTTTGTAGGTTTTCTACCTCCTGTCTAACCTCAGACTACCTCCAGAGTATCTCCAGAAGATCTCTAAGTGCTCACTTTGAAGACTTCACTTAGAAGGCTTCACAAGCTCAATTAGATATATTGCCCCCCCAGCTCATATGGATATATTGCCCCCCAGCTCACCTCTCCTGTCTGGTCTGCTCTGCCAGGCCCCTTCGAGTCATTGCCGGCGGCCGCATGGTTTTCCTCCTACGAGCAGCCACCAGCATAATGCTCTGCCGCTCGCCTGGGATCTATCCACCAGCCAGCCGCGATCTCGCAGAGTTCATGTGAACTCCGCAATCTCACGGCTGGCTGTTGGATCCCAGGCGAGCGGCCGAGCTACATGCTGGCGGCCGCTCGTAGAAGGAAAGTAACGCGGTGGCCGGCAATATTTTCTCTTTAGGTGGCCAACTGCCCCATTGGCCCCCCGGATCACACTCAGTGGCGGGGCGCCGCCCCCTGGAAACTGCCGCCCTAGGCCTTGTTGGCCTAGGCCAAGATACACCACTGGGCGGATATCGAGCAGAAGGAGGAGCTGCGGCAGATGGTGGGCGAGCGAGCGGTACCAGGACCTGATCGAGGAGGCAGAGCTCGGCGCTGGTGGTGGACTCCATGCGTGACATGGAGCGTTACTGCACTGCAGTGACTTGAGGGTCAGACTGGGAACGTCGGGGGCCAGCGATGGAGACCGAAGACCTCTCAGGTACACTGCCTGAATAGGGCTGCCCCTCCCAGGCCAGGTCTCCCAGTGCATGCTGGGAGCTCAGCAGGTATAGGGCAGGCCTCATACTGACAGCACACCTGTCCTGTGACCCCTTTCCTGCTCTGACAACTCCCAACACTCTCTGCCAGGCTTGCACTGATTGCCCCTGCATCCTCGGCGCAGGATAGGGTTCCCAGGTCAGCCATATTTTCCTGGACATACATACATAATGTACATATGTATATACACACAGGAAAGATGTAGCGGCACTCCAGGTCTATTTCCAGACACTCCCTTTATTGTGACATGAATGTCAACATTTCAGCTCCAGTTCAGAGCTTTCCACAGGACAATACAGACATGATATAGAATACAAAACACTTTATATCAGAAAATATATAAGATATAAAGTGCGTTTTGTATTAAATATCATGTTCGTATTGTCCTGAGGAATGCTCCGATCGGGAACTGAAACGTCGACACTCATGTCACAATAAAGGAAGTGTCTGGAAATAGACCTGGACTATATATATTTCATGCAGAGGGGAAGCACAGGGATGGACTGCAGGCAGGAAATCAAAGCAGGTTACCTGGGATTCCTTTCGAATGTCTTACCTGCAGATTATACATGCTGCGGGGTGGCATTTTTCACGCATGACACTGCCCATCAGCATCCCTAGCGCAGGAAGAAGCCCATATGTCCACAGGTCACAGCTTTAAAGGGACATTCCAGCCCAAGGGTCAGCAACCTTGGCCCTGCAGACATTTTGGAACTACAGTACTTCTCCCAAGATACTCTGCCCTTCATTAGGCTAGTCCAGTGATGGTGAGCCTTGGGACCCCAAATGTTTCCAAACTACATGTCCCATGATGCTTAGACACACTTTTTATCTTGTAATTTTTTTAAACGATCCTTTCGTATATTTTGAATTTTATTAGACATTTTTGGTTTTCAAAAGACTTAATTTTTTAATGGACCTTTTTTTATTATTTAGACACATTTTTATTGATTTAAGCTCCTATTAGGAGAATAAGAGACTTTTTTCAGTTCAGAGGAATTTTCCGATACCAATTTGGCGCAATTCAGCTGTTTTCGCCAATGTCCGATAACGGTTCCATGACTGGATTTCCAGCAAAACACGGTGAATATCATCTAAATAGTGAATTCACTGTATTTTTGGCGAAATGGATTCATCGAAATGCTGCGACACACCAAACACGGAAATTGCACGCAATTTAAAATAACATAAAATATGTTTTCATTTCATTAAATGTAAAAAAAAAAAATCAAAACAAAATCTTTAGCTCCGCCCATAGAGATGTTATCCGGCCCTGCGTGTTCCAATATCAGAGTGGACCGGTCTGGATGAAGTCCAGGGCTGCTTTTTTGTCCCAGTCCAGCCCTAGGGATATGTATGCTTATACAGATTACTACATCAACATGGATGCAAATTCTTCATCTATAACATCTAATCCTTAATCAAGTAGGACAGTTGATTTTCAACCGCGGTCCTCAAGTACCCCTAACAGGCCAGATTTTAAGGATTTGGAGAAATGGAGGCTAAATCCCTCAATCACTGAGCAGCAAATCATATCACCTGTGCTGTGCTTCAGATATCTGGCAAACCCGGCCTGTTAGAGGTACGCGAGGACAGGGTTGAGAACCACTGAAGTAGGAAACCAGCCTTCATGGGTTGGAGGATATAGGATAGTTGAGAAAAATGGAGTAATCAAGGGCTTATAAAGCTCAAGTAAACCATAAGCAATAGAAGTAAATTATCAGTCACAAAACACCGCAATCTCAAACCTTTGCCAAGAATAAATCGCAACGGCATAGAAACATAGAAAAATGTCGGCAGATAAAAACCTTTTGGCCTATCTAGTCTGCCCAATTACATGGATACTTAACCTGGATTTATCTTTTGTTTAGGATAGCCTTATGCCTATCCCATGCCTGCTTAAATTCAATTACTGTTTTGGCCTCTACCACTTCAACTGGAAGGCTGTTGCATTTATCCACCACCCTCTCAGTAAAATAATGCTTCTTGATGTTACTTTTAAACCTTTGCCCCTCTAATCTAAGACTATGTCTTCTTGTTTTGCTACTTTGTTTCCTTTTAAATATACTCCCTTCCTCTACCTTGTGGATTCCCTTTACGTATTTAAATGTTTCTATCATATCTCCTCTGTCTCGTCTTTTTTCCAAGCTGTACATGTTAAGATCATTAAGCCTTTCCTGGTAACTTTTCTCCTTCAAGCGGTACACCATTTTAGTAGCCCTTCTCTGAACTCTCTCTAAGATGTCTATATCCTTCTGAAGATACGGTCTCCAGTACTGCACACAGTACTCCAAGTGAGGTCTCACCAGTGCTCTGTACAGTGGCATGAGCACTTCCCTTTTCCTACTGCTAATACCTCTCCCTACACAACCAAGCATTCTGCTAGCATTTCCTGCTGCTCTATTACATTGACTACTTACCCTTAGATCCTCTGAAATAATAACCCATAAATCCCTTTCCTCAGATGTTGAGGTTAGGACTGTATCAAATATTCTATATTCAGCCCTTGGGTTTTTATGTCCCAGGTGCATTATCTTGCACTTATCCACATTAAAACTCAATTGCCACAGCTCCGACCATTTTTTTAGTTTACCTAAATCATTTGTCATTTGGCTGATCCCTCCAGGAACGTCAACCCTGTTGCAAATCTTTGTGTCATCAGCAAAAAGACATACTTTTCCATTAATACCTTCTGCAATATCACTAATAAAAACATTAAATAGAATGGGTCCAAGTACTGACCCCTGAGGTACCCCACTGGTAACAAGACTTTGCGCCGAATAAACTCCATTTACCACAACCCTCTGTTGCCTGTCACTCAGCCACTGCCTAATCCATTCAACAATATTGGAATCCAAGCTCAAAGATTGCAATTTATTGATAAGCCTTCTATGCCGAACAGTATCAAAAGCCTTACTGAAATCTAAATAAGCAATGTCTACTGCACCACCTATGTCTATTATTTTTGTTACCCAATCAAAAAAAATCAATAAGATTAGTTTGGCATGATCTCCCTGAGCTAAACCCATGTTGTTTCTGGTCCTGTAATCTATGTGTTTTTTAGATGATGTTCAACAATCCTTTCCTTTAACATGGTTTCCATTAATTTCCCCACTACTGACGTAAGACTAACTGGCCTATAGTTCCCCGATTCCTCCCTACTACCCTTCTTGTAAATGGGCACAACATTTGCTAATTTCCAGTCTTCTGGGACGACTCCCGTTAACAAGGATTGGTTAAATATATCCGTTAACGGTTTTGCTATTACACCACTGAGCACTGAGTTCTTTTAATAATTTAGGGTGGATCCCATCAGGCCCCATTGACTTATTTGTCTTTACTTTAGACAGCTGCTGTAGAACCTCCTCCTCTGTAAACTCATATGTAAATGTCTCTTTAGTGTTTCCTCCTGAGGTCCCTTTCCTTCTGCAAAAACTGAACAAAAATATTCATTGAGGCAGTCAGCGAGACTTTTATCCTCTTCTACATACCTTCCTTCGTTTTTAACTAATCCTGGTTTTACTTTTCTTTTCTCGTTTATGTATCAAAAAAATTTTTGTCCCCTTTTTTTACTGACTGAGCTATTTTCTCTTCTGCGTGTGCTTTGGAAGTTCTTATAAATTGCTTTGCCTCTTTCTGCCTAATCTTATAGGTTTGCCTATCTTCTTCACTCTGAGTTGTTTTATAATTATTGAATGCTGTCTTTTTGTTCTTCACTATTTTGGCCACTTCTGCAGAGTACCACAGTGGTTTCTTCCCTTTTTTGTTTTTGCTAACAAGCCGAATGCAATTGCCTGTGGCCTTCAATAATGCTTCCTTTAAATAATCCCATTTCTCCTGGACTCCCTTTAAACTCCTCCAGTCTGATAATGACTCCTTCACACAAAATCTCATTTTAGAAAAATCAGTTTTTTTTAAAGTCTAAAACGTTTGTTTTTGTGTGGTGCGGCTCCATCCCTGTTCTTATATTAAACCATACTGACTGGTGATCACTAGATCCCAAATTTTCACCTACAACAACGTCTGATACCAAACCTCCATTTGTGAGTCTTAAATCCAATATGGCCTCTTTACGGGTCGGCTCCTCAACTACTTGTGTTAGAGATAATCCCAGTAGGGAGTTTAGAATATTTGTACTCCTGGTGCACCCAGCTATTTTGGTTTTCCAGTTCACATCAGGAAGATTAAAGTCCCCCATGATAATAACTTCCCCCTTCATTGCCATTTTGGCTATTTCCTCAACCAGCAGATTATCTAGCTCTTCTACTTGTCCAGGGGGTGTCTATAGATCACACCTACACAAGCTACTGTACGATTGCCAAATGTTAGTGTAACCCAAACTGACTCTATGTTCACCTCGCTCACTTTTATTTAGTTCGTTTTTATGTTGCTTTTCACATACAGGGCCACTCCTCCTTTCCTACCTTCTCTGTCTTTTCTATATAACTCAATGCACACCATTTCCAATGGCTAGATGCGGTTGCTGATCTACAATGGTATGTATACTTATTCAGATTGCCACATCAATATGGATATAGTACCTCATAGTACTTACCTGATATGCATACACATTACTTTTCCATGTTGTCCTATGATGTACTCCTATATGCTGAACATTACTGCAGCACTAGTATTGTGGCCCATTTCAACCCTATAATTAACTCTACCTACACATATAACAGGTGATTGTGTTCTTACCTGTGTTTTCATTACTTATTGGGAGTTCTCCATTTCTTTGTGTACTTGGTGCCTGGAAAAGAAGGATTATTAAGCAAAAATACTTGGTTTTGGGAATGGAATGTAAGAAAAAAATAGAATACCCCAATAAAAAAAGGGTCTTGCAATACCTTTTCTCCGGCTTCACTTCGTCTTGTTCTTTTCATTATTTCTTCAAGGCGCTTTAAAGGGAAACAGAAGTACAGAAATGTTCTCTAAAGGTTTAGGATATTACTGCATGGTAAGGTTGTAAAGGGAAAATTAAGAAAAAGAACCACTTGTCACAGTGGCAATCTGTTATTAGGGCTGCAAATAACACGTATTTCCATAAATCGGTGGAAAGTGGATAGTGTACATAAGTTTCACATGCACATACGCAGATTGTGTATCTCACGTAACTTAGAGTGTTCATGAAATTAATGAGTGAGTTTGGTTAAGAGACCAGACCCGAATGTAGAAGGGAGTTTGGGGGAAGGGACTTGATCAAAAGAATGATTGACCATAGAGAGGGAGGCAGGAAGGGTGGGATGGTGGTACAGGATCCAAGCTCCTAGCTAAAATACTGGCATTACAGCTCCTCCACCCAGTGGCCATATCCCAGGGCTGTGCTATAGTTCTGCTACTGGTGTAAGTTAAATAAAAACAAATTTGTCATGTCTGACATAACCCTACAACTAAATCATACAGAGTAAAGCAGCCAGCAGGTCTCCGCCAATCAGCTTCAAAGAAGAGTCTGAGATTACTAACATTTAGGGATGCACCAATACCATATTTTTTTTTAAGACTGTGTACGATTTCTGATACTTTTTTCCAGGTACTCCCCGATACCAAGTACCGATACTTTAATACCATGTGACTGCTGTCCAATAAATAATTTGGAATTTTGCCGAAAGCCTGTCCAATTTATGGAAATATTGAAATGTATGGTCAAACACCCCATTGACCCACTGCACAGGCCTGTACACACCCTGACCACACACAGACCAGACCTCAGACAAATGTATATGTATACACACATCCCAGACATCAGACATGGCACATGCTGCCTGCCGCAGCAGTGTCTAACAGCATTCTGTCAGGCCCCTCCAGCTGACTGCATTCCAGCAAAGGGTCGCAGGGATCTGTATGTTATAATGTGGCTCTGCTGGGGCCTCCAGCCGCGCTCTAGGGAGATCTTTCAGAGTTCACGAGATTTTATCTCTGTAAGACCTCGCAAGAGCGCAGCTGGAGGCCCCATCAGCCACGTTACAGCCTGCACGTGCCAGCGGCCGCGCGTTGGAACATGGACGGCCGGAGAGGCCTGGCAGAATGCTGTTAGTGCATTCTGCCAGCCGCCACAGCCCCTCTGATACCGCCTAGCAAGCCAGCTCACTGCTGGCTTCCGATATCGGTAAAAGTATCGGGGGTATTTGCACGAGTACAAGTACTCGTGCAAATGCCGGTATCTGTGCATCCCTACTAACATTTAACTTAGTCTGACTCTATACATTGTGTGATTTACACAAACCGATTAATCGATAATAAAAAATAGTTGTCAACCATTTTCATTCTCAATTAGTTGTTGATTTATTGATTAGTAGTTTCAGTCCTAGTTCTTATTATACTATTTTAAATCAAGGTTGCACTGTTATATCTGATACTGGTTCACAAAGACATTCAATAACCTAACAAGAACAGGTTACATGTAACATGAAGAGTGGAGTCCTTAGAGGTCTCCTTTATCAAGGAATTTAATCAAAAACATTAATTTTTTGATGAAAGAATGCATGATTTCAGTGGATGTCTTTTGAGCAGTATTTTTGTGTTTACTAGGAGCTCTTCCACTATTTAGTTTATAGATGACCTGCTAAAAATGTATTATCCTTTTTGTATGTGTGTTTGTTTTATGGAATAAGAGTAATTCTAAAATGGACACCCCTACTGTATCTGGGGGTTCCTTTAGCATCCATTTATACTTTTGTTTTGCCACTGTACTCTATATTAGAATTTCTTTTGTTTGGGGACTCCAGGTGCCTCCTGGGTTTGTGCTGCAGTGAGTGTTGTGCTATACACATCTTTTAGGCTTAACTTAAATCTATGCAATATAACTGACCGATGACAGGCTTGTCAAGGTTCGCATACCTGTTTGACCAAGCTGCGATAGAAGTGGAAAATTGCCTACTGTAGGACATAAAACTTTAGAATTAAATGTATATGTGTATTTTTTCTATGGATTTCATTTAAATGTCCTGCCCCCCCAAAGCACAGAATGCATACATTCAAACATTATTAAACAATTTGCATGTGAGCTGGGCTGTAACGTTAGACCTGTTAGTATCAATGTCCTACCTTTTTTCTCTCCGAACGCTCTTGCTCCTCTTTCTGGAAATGCATCTCTCGCTGTATTCGAATGCGCTCATCTTCTTCCTTCTAGAATAAGAAGGTGATCAAGGGTCAATACTCAAACATGGAGCATCAATAGAGTTCTTTGACTGGATGTCTTGCTTCTGTCATTAGAAAGCTTCTTCGCACTGACATACAGTATTTTTCTTCATTTATTTTTACATTTTCTTTTTCAGAATATGTCAAGGTGCAGTTCAGTGATCGCATGAGGCAAATGTGGCAAAAGTAATAGACATGCAACAGGACCAGTTGTAAAAGATTTCCATGTTTTAAACTAGCAAGCGTATCATGGAACCAGATTCCTTATTTGTTCCCCCCTATGCTTTTACCCAAGAATGGATTCGCCCACTTTTCCTGTCTAACCCGTAAAGTTCATTTGGTCCAGCCCCATTTCCTGTGCAGCAAAGCTTCCCTTCCTGCATTCTATCCATGAAGGCTTGTGAGTAGCATCCTGTTTAAACTGGGCAGATGCATTCCTTTTTACCTTCCTCCCATACCAAAGCATACAGAGAAGCCCCTATTCATTTTCCTCCCATACCAAAGCTTACTTCAGAGAAGCTCTCTACTTACTCCACACCTTTTATTTGCGACTACTTTCTCAATAAAGTGAAAACAATATAAAGGGCTTTGTGTGCTTTCAAAAGAGAAGGAGTTAAATTACCTGACTTCAAGCATATCGTGCATGTGACATTCACTTCTTGCATATGACCCTGGGCTTCCAGAATTAAGTAAATTAGGTATCTTTTGTAAGGGAAAAAAAACGAAACAGGGCGGGGCACAATGGGCCACTCCACAGGGCATAACCCAACAATTCCATGAAAACAGAAAGTTTGCACGCAGTGCAACACGGTGGCCCAAAGAAAGGGGTAACTTTATTAATTAACTTGGATACAAACCACAGAGAGAAGCAATTCTGTTGACAAGTAATAAAAGGGACAAGGGTGACCTTGATATCAGTTGCCCAAGAGGGCATACAAGGCAGGGAGTACACTAACTATCTCGGTGGTTCGAGCCACCTTAACCAATGTTAAGGAAGCTAGAGGGGATCAACATGAAACGCAATAGAGGCCACTCAACCAGAAGGACAGGATAACTGTTAAAAACAATGAAGAGGCATCACTTAACATTGGTTATGTACGTGGCTCGAACCACCGAGGTATAGTTCGTGTTACTCCTCCTTTATGCCCTTTTGGGCAACTGATATCTGAGGGGGGGTCACCCTTGCCTTCCCTATTATTACTTGACCTTCTTTTCAACCAGAATTACTTCTCTCTTTTTGTGTTGTGGTTTGTGACCAATTGTTATTAATAAAGTTACCCCTTTCTTTGGGCCACCGTTGTTGCACTTCGTGCAAACTTTCTGTTTTTCATGTGAATTGTTGGGTTATGCCCTGTGGAGTGGCCCATTGAGTGGCCCATTGAGAGTGTGTGGGCTGAATGGGAAAATCGTGCATGAAATGTACAGTGGGGGATTATGGAGTGAGCCAATAGGTTTCTCTATGGTAATGTGTTTTCAGAGACTTCTTGAAGAACAGAAGAGAGGGGGGGGTCAAATGTTATGGGGGTGGGAGTTCCATAGAAAGAGGGCAGCTCGAGAAGTCCTAAAGACGAGAGTTGAGGGTGCAGGTACGAGGAACTGATGGCATCATATCATTGGCAGAGCGAAGTGGTTGGGCGTGATATACCTGCTAATATGGGAGGCTTTGTAGGTGAGCACCAGTATTTTGAAAAGGATTCTAAAAGGAAACAGGGAGTAGTGTAGAGATTGACAAAGGGGTGAGGTGTTCGAGGTGCAGGATGTGAGGTAAAGGAGTCTAGCACAGGCGTTCATTACAGAGGGAGGATCTGGGATTTTTTAAGGCAGAGAGAAAAAGGTCTATAAGCAATCATCAATGTTGGAAGTCTTAAGACATAGAAACATAGAAAAATGTCGGCAGATAAGGCTAGGGTCAGAGTGTTGGCAGTCGAACGGCGTGCAGGCGCAACTAAATCACGGGCGGCAAGTAGCAGCACATAACGGCCAATGACGGCCAATATACGCAGTCGTGCGTACGAAAGTGCGCCGACACCACGCAACCAGCAAAAAATGAACGCATTTTTATCAGAACGTGAAACCGCTGCTACTGACGGTACAAAGGTGCGCTGCGGGCCGCATTAAGCAGCGTGTGTGCGTGATTAGGAGATGTCAGGACGTGCTAGTGCGGCCTACATAACGTTCAAACAGCCGGATTTCTAGACTTCTTTTCACCCCATCCTCATGAAAATACGTCCAGAATTGCGCATCGTCTGACCACTAAGCGTATTCCGTGAAAAAATGCGTGCGCACGCATCGACGTACAATTTTGACGGTGGCTGCAGAAAAATGCGCTCATCTGTCCCTAGCCTAAGAACCTTTTGGCCCATCTAGTCTGCCCAATTACATGGATACTTTACCTGGATTTATCTTTTGTTTAGGATAGCCTTATGCCTATCCCATGTCTACCACTTCTACTGGAAGACTGTTCCATGTATCCACCACCCGCTCAGTAAAATAATGCTTCCTGATGTTCCTTTTAAACCTTTGCCCCTCTAATCTAAGACTATGTCCTCTGGTTTTGCTACTATGTTTCCTTTTAAATATACTCCCTTCCTCTACCTTGTGGATTCCCTTTACGTATTTAAATGTTTCTATCATATCTCCTCTGTCTCGTCTTTTTTCCAAGCTGTACATGTTAAAAATTCATGCCCTGTGTGAGGAGTGTGTATCGTTGGGGTCAATAGCCAATTTATATTAACAGGTCTATTCAAAGAAAGGTGAAAATCAGAAGAACTGGCAGGAGAAGAGAACAATCTAGACCAAATAGCTAATTTGTTAAGTGAGATAAATGGGATAATTTTTCTGGTTTGGCCATTTTGACCTCGAATTTTCACTTCTCCAGTCATTCTACGGAGTTTCACCTAACTTTGAATAGACCTGTAAGTGTTCCTATTCATGTGCAGTAAAATAGTGTCTCTGATTGGCATGTGACATCTAGTGATTTAAAATGTCTTCTGCATATTTAACCCTTTCGCTGCTGAGCCATTTCACGCCTGTGTACTGAGCTCATTTTTACCTGTTTCGCTAGTCATGTTTAAACGTGTTTTGAAGCCTTATTTTATTATAAGACCCAGACATATAATACATCGTTCTTTCCGGCAGACTCTGCAGATAATATATCATTATTATATGTATACATCATGTCCTGTCTGTATATTATAACAAGAATTTTCAATAATTTACAACGTGCAAAGTGTTTTTTTTTCACATTTTTACATGCGAGCATTTGTGGTTATATTTTCTATGAGTTGCGCTTGTTAAAAAAAAATAGAAATGGGGGACTGGTTACATTTTTGGGGGGGGGGGGAATTACACGATTACACGCACCCCATACAAAAATCATTAGTGCAGCAACATTGTTCACATTGTAATTGAAATGGGAACAATATTGCTGCATTAACAAAACTTTTATTTTTTTCTTAGCTTTCAACATGGTCAATGTTCGGGATTGTTGGAAAGGCCATGCTCTGGTCGCTCTAACGATACAAAACATTAACCACTAGTTGCCACGGATTGGGAGATAACGGGTTTATTGGAACCCCATCTCCACCATTTGTGACAGCTAGGGGTTAACTCCAGAACTGACATCGCGCTATGCAGGATGACGCCATTTGTCAGGGGGAGATCCCGGAAGCTTGGCCGACATCCAAGATGTCGGCCAGCTCCGGGAGAGGATTGTGATCTGGCGCCTTTCAACGCCGAATCATGATCCGGCCCCCAAGGGGTTAAAGCCAGCCACTATTTGGAAGGGCAGGCCGTGCCCTTCCAAACGGTGCTTGCCTTTGACCGCTGCCCCCAGCCGATTGGGAGGGAGAGCAGTCCAAAGGACCCCCCCTCCCTTTCAGGCACCTTCTCTGCACTCGCGGGGCACCTGTAATAGATGTCATCGCGCTAGCACGATGACATCCATTGTCCCCGCCGGGGTCCCGTAGTGCCGGGCTGACATCCAAGATGTCAGCCTGCACCTGGGGGGGGGGGGTGCAGCAACCGGCCGGAATCCCGGCTGATTGCTGCCTCCTGTGCTAGGACGCGCTCAGCGCGTCCATAGCACAGGAGAACCACTTGGCTGTACGCGCTGAGCACGTCCTTAGCAGCCAAGTGGTTAATGAGGCATGTGATTGTCAGGAAGTTCTGCAACTCTAGCCATATCCTGTCACTAATTGGTATCGGTTTCTGGACCCGCCTTTAAAGGAGACACCAGCCACCTCCCATGTGAGACAAGTTTGGCTACAGGCATTAGTCAGGCAAACATGGTCATCAGTATGGGACAAAGGGTTCTAAATACCGGAAAGGAACTATGCTGGGAGTAGTTCCACGACTGTACCGGAAAAAGCCAGATGTGTTAGAGGTGCCTGAGTATTGCAAGTGAATATACGGCAAGGACCTCCCTCATTGTCCTGTGTCTTATGCTGGTCGATATATACTGTGTAAGCTGCTGAATCTCACCATCATTAGCTGCAGTATAGCATCATTTAGAGCTGTAAGTGTATATATATTATATATACACACATATGTAATAAATCATACACACACAGTGAGGGAAAAAAGTCGATCCCCTGCTGATAGAACAAAAACATCCAGAAAAACGCATTTCAAAAAAACTTATAAATTGCATTATAATGAATGAAAGAAGTATTTGATCGCATGTCAGTCAACAAGATTTCTGGCTGCCAGGTGTCTTCTATACAGGTAACGAGCTGAGATTAGGAGCACTCTCTTGAAGGCAGTGCTCCTAATCTCATCTTGTTACCTGTATAATAGACACCTGTCCACAGAAGCAATCAGAATCCAAACTCTCCACCATGGCCAAGACCAAAGAGCTATCCAAGGATGTCAGGGACAAGACTGTAGACCTACTCATTGCTGGAATGGGCTACAAGACCAACACCAAGCAGCTTGGCGAGAAGGTGACAACAGTTGGTGTGGTTATTCGCAAATGGAAGAAACACAAAATAACTGTCAACTTCCCTCGGTCTGGGGCTCCATGCAAGATCTTACTTCGTGTAGTTTCAATGATCACGAGAACGGTGAGAAAATCAGCCCAGAACTACACGGGAGGATATTGTCAATGATCTCAAGGCAGCTGGGACCATAATCAGCAAGAAAACAATTAGTAACACACTACGCTGTGAAAGACGGAAATCCGGCAGCGTCTGCAAGGTTCCCCTGCTCAAGAAAGCACATGTACAGGCTCGTCTGAAGTTTGCCAGTGAACATCGGAATGATTCAGAGGAGAACTGGGTGAAAGCGTTGTGGTTAGAGGAGATCAAAATCGAGCTCTGGGGCATCTACTCAACTCGGCATGTTTGGAGGAGGAGGAATGCTGCCTATGACCCCAAGAACACCATCCCCACCGTCAAACATGGAGGTGGAAACATTATACTTTGGGGGTGTTCTGCTGCTAAGGGGACCGATCAACTTCACCACATCAAAGGGAAAATAGATGGGGCCATGTACTGTCAAATCTTGGATGAGAACCTCCTTCCTTCAACCAGGGCATTGATAATGAGTTGTGGATGGATAATCCAGCAATGGCTCAAAACACATGGCCAAGGCAACAAAGGAGTTGCTCAAGAAGAAGCACATTAAGGTCCCGGAGTGACCTAAGCCAGTCTCCAGACCTGAATACAATAGAAAATCTGTGGAGGGAGCTGAAGGTTTGAGTTTCCAAACGTCAGCCTCAAAACCTTAATGACTTGGAGAGGATCTGCAAAGAGAAGTGAGACAAATTCCCTCCCGAGATGTGTGCAAACCTGGCGGGCCAACTACAAGAAACATCTGACCTCTGTTTGCCATCAAGGGTTTTGCCACCAAGTACTAAGGTATGTTTTGTGAATGGGTTGAATATTTATTTCACTCATTAAAATGCAAATCAATTTATAACTTTTTTGAAATAAGTTTTTCTGATTTTTTTGTTGTTATTCGGTCTCTCACTGTTAAAATAAACCTATCATTAACATTGTAGACTGATCATTTCTTTGTCAGTGGGCAAACGTACAAAATCAGAATGGGATCAAATAAATATATGTACAGTGAGTGAGGGAAAAAACTGTCAATGTAGCAGTGTATGTTTAAGTATTGTCATTTGATTTTTAAGTCTTGTTACACCTTCTGTATATGCTCCAGTAAAGTTTTGTTCAGGCTTTTATTATAACTTTTCCTCTTGGATTTATTTTCTTCTGATATTGGCCCATATTTACGTGACCGACCAGTATACCTTTGTAAGGGAACTTATTAACAGTATATTATTTTTTTAATACAGAGGGTGACTAGCATGTGCAATGAGTACACTGCTGGGATGCCCAGGAAGCACAATTGTGTGGACTACAGGGTCCCAGACTTTCACCTGAAGACTGACATGCGGAGTGAACCAAAAGAAGAGAAGGGGAAAGGAAACACACAAATGGTGGCCAGATTGCCCAGACTCTAAACAGTATGCAAATAAATGGAGTCCATGCAAAGTACTTCCATTTCAGTCCTGCACCTCAGTAACATCTTTCATCACCCAGCAGACAATCTCTGGGGATGGGCTTGAGCCAAATAGTGTCAGACATTCCTGGACCACTCAATGGAAGTCAAATTCAATGGAATTGAAAAAGCACTGTTTTCGGTTCCAGGTCCCCCTCCATCAGCTCTGCAACAAGCGTTTCTTTAGCATGCTTTCCGGGTGTCTGTCCACAAGCCTCAACCAGCGGCGTAGCGTGGGTCGTCAGTGCCCGGGGCAAGACAAGAATTGTGTGCCCCCAACCTGTGGACACAGTAACACCCCCTGATTCCCTTCTACCAGTTGAGTATTGACCCCATGTTACCCCACAAGCACATGTATATTAACAAAATACTGATACAATAAAAAAATGAAACACACATGCTCCCCCACGCTACGCCACTACTACCAGTCCCCCTAGTCACTCTATCCCAGTACCCCCACTTTCTCCCTCCAAATACCCCAGTCACTCTCTCAAAGTACCCCCAGTCACCCTCTCCCCGTACCCCCTCACTGTGTGTTGGTTACGCTGCTCTGGTGTCACACAGTGTCGCCTACCTGCGTGGAGTTGCTGGTGGCCCGGGGGGGGGGGGAACTGTTCAGGGGGCTTAGTGGAGACTGGATTTTAAATGTGCTGCAGGGCAGGTGCCTCCCTCCCTCCTTCCTGTTCAGTGGCTGCAGGGCTGCCAGCGGCAGGGGGCTGGCACAGGGCTTCAAGGGGGGCTGAAAAGCGTGGTACAGGGTGGTCCGTCGGACCAGAATTTTCTGTCCTGGTCCTCCCTTCCGGACGCTGAGTGCTAAGTCACCTCCAGGGCCGCAAAACTGGCGGCTGCCAGTGCAAGGGCCTCTCACGGACACCACTGTCAGTGAGCAGACACCTTGCTGATCCCTGCTGAAAAATATTAGTGGTTCAAATTTCTTTTGAAATTTTGCGCCCCCTAAGAAAACTGCGCCCAGGGCGACTGCCCCCAAGGCCCCCCCCCACGCTACGCCACTGGCCTCAACTAGATCTCACAATGTGCTTTCCTTTAGATCTTCGAAATGCTGCACCATTCATCCAGGTCAGATCCACTGAGGCCCTTTGATGAAAAATCCTGGTGGTTGTTGGAACCTCTTGAAGCTGAAGAGAGGCCCCAACACAGCCACCAATTTAACAGAGCTCTTGTACCCATATGGGGTATCTCTGCCATTTAGCCTCCCCAACTCTTAGACGTCCCCACCAAGTTAAAACCGCTTTTTCCCCCCAAACAGCAGATGTGACTAGAAGCTGGTTTAAAGCAGGAATGAATTTAATGCTTTCCAAGCATGTACAATTACGCATTCATACAGCCAGCATCTTACTTAGGTTATTGGTGATTGTAAAGCGCTGCGGAAACTGTTGAGCTATATAAATGATGACAATAATAATAATATAATAATACTCGGGGGGGGGGGCAATAGCTGAGAATTCCCAGTCCCAACCCAGGTGACCCGTGGACATTGTAAACAGCAGTGAATTCTTACAGCATAACAAGAACAAGAAGAATATTCAAAGAGCTCAGAATTGCTGGAGAAAGGTAACCGAACGATGAAATTCAGCGTACGGTTACCTTTCCTGGCCATTCAGCTATCCAGAGAGCAGGCAATTCGTCAAATCCTGGTGAATTGCCCGCACATACGGTGCCTGTTCGAGGGCAGTGAATCCCCATAGAGAATCAATGCTTCGGCTATTCAGAGAGCAAAACCCAGCAGGGAAAAGTTGCCGAATTGCCCTGCCATTCGGTGGTTTAATTCGGCAGGTTTATTTAGGCGAATCCCTTAGGCTTCAATGTTAAAAATTTCCCGTTTTAATTCAATATCTAATAAACCGTTCATTATAATATTCTGCAGTAAAGAGTCTCTTTTAGAATTTTTAGTAACTTTTAGGCAGTTTTTGTAAACTTTTTTTTCCATTTTATTTAAAATAGTTTTTTCTTTTTTCTGTAACAGCCCTTTTTATTATCATTCATTTGGCCTCATATGTAAATTTCAGACATTTTCGCTCAGTTTCTTTGCAAGCAGCGTTTCACTTTTCAAACATTCAAGGGTACTGTTTTTTTTCACCTCCGTCTGCGGTGTCGGCTTTTTCCGGCGGCTGCTCTGCGCTCTGATCGGCTCTTGCTCGGGGCTCTCCGGAGTCTTCGGCAGGTTAATCCAGATGTTTTTGCGGGTTTCGGTGTGCGTTCGCCCTCATTTTGCGGTGAGTTTTCAGCGGGTTTGCGGCGACTTCTCCCTGCATTAAGGCTGCCCTGTGGTGCTTGCTGAGTACACCGCAGGGTTGCCGAAATGAGATCGCCAAATTGTACCGAATTGAAGAGAACGAAAAGTCACCGAACATGCAGTGGCTTTTCGATTCTCTTTGAATAACCCTGATAGTAATAAAAAACAGATTTCTCCTCAATTTAAATATTATAACCCTTAACATTCTGTTTTTACAGGAAGTCATCCAGTCATTTAAAAGTCTGTACAGACTCTGACCCGACCACCATAACAGGCAGAGAATTCCAAGGCTTTATTGTTCACTGTAAAATAACCCTTCCTATTCTTTAGGTTGAATTTCCTTTCGTCCAGTATAAATGGACCTCGTATCCTGTGTAAAGTCCTATTAATGAATAGTTTCCCAGACAATGGTTTATAATGGCCCTGTATATATTTATATAAAGTCATCAAATCCCCTCTAAGGCGCTGTTTCTCTAAACAGGTTTAAGCTTGTTAGCCTTTCCTCATAACTTAAATCTTCCATTCTCCTTAACGCCGCAGGACGTACCATTACGTCCTGCATTAGGCGGGCTTTAACGCCACAGGACGTAATGGTATGTCCCCGGCGTCTGCAGCCCCCCTCTGGCCATACTCAGGGCCGGCGCTAACGTAAGGCGGCACAGGCGGCCGCCTTACTGTCTGGCATCCTGCCAGTGTGAGGGGCGCCGGCCCGGGGTGTAATCGGTCATCCGATTCGGATGACCGACCCCCGAGATTTGGCCCGGGGGTTGAGGGACCCAGATGCCGGGCAGCGCGAGAGCGCCTGCCCGGTCTTGAACAGTCCGTCCTGTGAAGTGGATGCGGCTGTGTGTGTGCGCAGCCGGTCACGTGGTCCGGCTAATCAGGTGGTACTGAGTCTCAGTACCACCTGACTGGCCGGACCGCGTGACCGGCTGCGCACGCACACAGCCGCATCCACTTCACAGGACGGACTGTTCAAGATCGGGCAGGCGCTCCCGCGCTGCCCGGCATCTGGGTCCCTCAACCCCCTGCCGGAGCTGGGGCAACAATCCAGGTGAGAGCTGGGGGCAAATCCATGACCTGGGGGCAAATCCATGACCTGGGGGCAAATCCATGAGCTGGGGGCAAATCCATGAGCTGGGGGCAAATCCATGTGCTGGGGGCAAATCCATGAGCTGGGCAAATCCATGAGCTGGGCAAATCCATGACCTGGGGGCAAATCCATGAGCTGGGCAAATCCATGACCTGGGGGCAAATCCATGACCTGGGGGCAAATCCATGAGCTGGGCAAATCCATGACTTGGGGGCAAATCCATGAGCTGGGGGCAAATCCATGTGCTGGGCAAATCCATGACCTGGGGGCAAATCCATGAGCTGGGCAAATCCATGTGCTGGGCAAATCCATGACCTGGGGGCAAATCCATGAGCTGGGCAAATACATGAGCTGGGCAAATCCATGACCTGGGGGCAAATCCATGAGCTGGGCAAATCCATGTGCTGGGCAAATCCATGTGCTGGGCAAATCCATGACCTGGGGGCAAATCCATGACCTGGGGGCAAATCCATGACCTGGGGGCAAATCCATGACCTGGGGGCAAATCCATGTGCTGGGCAAATCCATGACCTGGGGGCAAATCCATGAGCTGGGCAAATCCATGACCTGGGGGCAAATCCATGAGCTGGGCAAATCCTTGAGCTGGGGGCAAATCCATGAGCTGGGCAAATCCTTGAGCTGGGGGCAAATTCATGTGTGAGCTGGGGGCTCTCTGCTCCTCTAGATTGTAAAATCCGGGGTGCCCTCTGCTCCTCTAGATTGTAAAATCCGGGGTGCCCTCTGCTCCTCTAGATTGTAAGCTCCTGGGTGTCCTCTGCTCCTCTAGATTGTAAGCTCCTGGGTGTCCTCTGCTCCTCTAGATTGTAAGCTCCTGGGTGCCCTCTGCTCCTCTAGATTGTAAGCTCCTGTGAGCCGGGCCCTCTGTAAATTCTCGTGAGTCGGGCTCTCTGCTAAAACACCTTATTTTCTGTAAGTGCCCCTCCCGAGACTAGTCTCTGGATCCGCCCCTGCCTGGGATTGGAAGGGGGCAATGAGAGGGAGGGGACAACAAGCACCACGTGGTTCCCTGCCTGGCCTTGCTTCCCGAATCCAATCACAGGCGAGCGGGAAAGGTGCGTGTGCACGTGTGCATCACATGCCTGGCCAGCGCCAGCGGCCGCTCGCACCAGTCGCCTCGAGACGTGACGTCACGTGTCACACGAGGGGGACGCAGAGAGCGACGGTGGCGGTGCCTAGCTTAAGCTAAGCCTAAAAAATTGTTGCTACTAAAAAACCTACTACCTGGTCTGGTCCCTGATTGTCCCTGGTGGTCTGGTCTCTCGTCTCACTCCCTCCCTGACTGCCTGAGAGTGTGGACTGAGTAGAACTAGAACGCCAGCGGGCGACGGGGGGCCTGCAGTGCCAAGGTGAGGCAGCAGAAGTCAGCAGGCAGCAGTGAGCAGTGCTGTGCACACTGTCACAGTCAATCAGACACAGTCAGCTGAGCAGAGAGGTAAGAGACTCGCTGGGGGAAAATTTATACCATAAATAATACCCATATGAGCAGCTGGGGGCCGCAAATATACCCATACATGAGCTGGGGGCCGCAAATATATACCCATACATGAGCAGGGGGCCGCAAATATACCCATATGAGCAGCTGGGGGCCGCAAATATATACCCATACATGAGCTGGGGGCCGCAAATATATACCCATACATGAGCAGGGGGCCGCAAATATACCCATATGAGCAGCTGGGGGCCGCAAATATATACCCATACATGAGCTGGGGGCCGCAAATATATACCCAAATATGTTGTTCCTACAGTCTGACAAATGTAACTACTGCCTTTCCAGAAGAAAGACAGTGTTTATATAAGTCCATAAAGACAGCACTGGTGGCTGTCCCCCCAATCAGTGACTCACAACACTGCTAAAGGTTGTCCTTGCAAGACCAACTTTAAGCATCCTTTAATCTCTGCGTGACGACACCGAACACTCACGATAGAGATTATTATGCATCTCTATCCTGATTGGCTTGACATGACGGGGGGGGGGGGCACCAAAACAGCCTTCGCCTGACTAGGCAAAAAAGCTTGCACCGGCCCTGGCCATACTCACCACCTCCAGCAGCTCCCTCGCTGATCTGACTTCAGCGGAGTCAGATCAGAGGTTTTGGCTCCTCCCAGCGCTCTGACATCATCGCGCTGGGCGCGATGACGTCAGTTTCAGCCGTGTCCCCCCCCGGAGCAGGGGCAGCACCTGAAGGGGAGGGGTGGGATCTATCTCCCCATCGCTGGGGGCTAGCAGTAAATGCCAGGCATCCCTGAAAATGGTACAGCCTGGCCTTTCCAGGGATGTATGGCATTAACCCCTTAGTGGTAGGCTGTGATCCAGAACCAATCGGTTCCAGATCACAACCTTTTTCCGGTGGGGGCCGCCATCTTGGATGGCAGCCCCACCTCTGGGACTCCCCACGTCCACTGACGTCATCATGGGGCGTGGCACAATGATGTCAGTTAACCAGGGAACCCCTAGCTGCCAAGGAATTTCCTAATGGAAAAGCGTGTATATGTGAAGGCAGCGCTTCCGTGCAAAATAAATAGATATTAATTAGGGTAGGTGCTGCCGTAGTGGAATGTGCAGTGTCCACACACCTCCAAGGACACAAATAATATAAAAGGAACAAAACATAAATTCCTGGCGCACCTTGTATATTAGAACATTGTTTTAGAATACAATATGTATGATACAATTGTAAGTGAACAGTGGGTAAAAAATATTGAGTATGTATTTTTTTATTTTTCATTTCACTGATATTTTTCACCAGAGACTATCTGAGGACACTTACTGAGGAAGCCGGTAGGCGAAAACGCGTTTTAAGTGAACCCCTTTTACGATTACTTTTTAAATAACTTTTTTAATTATGCATACCATATGGTCTATTTTTATATGAATTTATATGAATACATTTTTGAATATAGTAGCATATCGTCCTGCTGCATATTTATTACTTTAGCACCTGTCTATATAAGGTTTGCTCCCTCCCCTCCCTGAAATTTATATAGCACCTCCATATACCATCGAATGAGCTAATGAATAAACGAGTCACCATTGGGGGGAAAAAAAAGCTAACTCCAGAGTATTTGCCAAGGAGGAAAGGAGGAAGATAAAGATACCATCAATATAAGTATTCTGATTTCTCTATTTTTTTGAATTTGTTTGAATTTTTTGAGTGTTTTCAGTGTTAAGAGGAAAAAAAAAAAAAAACAAGGAAAAAACAACAAAAAAAAATAAATACATACTCAATATTTTTTACCCACTGTTCACTTACAAGTGTATCATACATATTGTATTCTAAAACAATGTTCTAATATACAAGGTGCGCCAGGAATTTATGTTTTGTTCCTTTTATAAGGAATTTCCTAAGGAAATCCCATGGTGGAGATAAAGGGGTTCAAATAACCCACCTATCTCCTGATCGGTGGCAGATAGGGGGTCATGTAGGGTATTGTTTGAAAGGCCTGATCATGGCCTTTCAAATGATACCAAACCTGACCATGTTACAAGTAAATTTAATGAGTAAAAAAAATAATAAAAAAATAAAAACGTGCATTTTTTTAATGCAGCACTATTGTTCACATTTCAATTATAATGTGAACAATGATGCTGCACTAATGATTGGGGGGGGGGGGGTTTAGCTAAAATCACGTAATTTCTCCCAAACAAATAAATAAAAAATGGGTTCCCCGTTCAATTTGTTTTACCAAGTCTACCCCATAGAATATAACCGCAAAGGCTCGGGTAATAAAATGAAAAAAAAAAATACTTTACACACTGTGGATGATTGAAATTCTATTGAAAATTCAATTTCTTTTACATTTTTTGTTATAGCATTCTGGCAGGGCATGACGTATACATATAATAAATGATAGATTATTAATCTGCCGAGTCTGACGGAAAGGACGATATTTGTCTGGGTGGTATAATAATACGTGACTTAAAACCGCGTTTAAAAATGGTCAAAATGAGCTCAGCAAACTTCTACTTCCCAAATTGCGCCGAAGTTGTAAAATTGCTCCCGTGCTTAAGGTGTTAATTTAGTTGCCCTCTCCGGACTTTTTCCTAGCGCCATAATATCCTTTCATAAAACTGGTGCCCAAAATTGCACGACATAGTCAAGATACGGTCTTACCATTGATTTATAAGAGTCAAAATTACGGTTTCATCCCGAGAGTGAATTCCCCTTCTAATGCATGCCAATACCTTTCCGGCTGCTGTTTGACATTGGGCATTGCTACTTAGTTTAAAGTCTATTATTATTCCCAAATCCTTCCCCTTTGATTTCCCTAACTCAGTACCATTTAGGTATAAGTTGCTTGTGTGTTCTTCATTCCAATGTGCATATAACCTTGCATTTATCAACTTTAAGCTTCATCTAAATCCCTCTGCAGCGAAGTAACATCCTGCTCACATTGTATTACTTTCTTTCTAGTTTTGTGTCATCTGCAAACACTGATACATGACTTTCGATGCCTATTTCAATGTCATTTATAAATAATTTGAATAGAATTGGTCCAATAACAGACCCCTGAGGGACACACCCCTTACCACTAATGTCCATTTTGAAAATGTACCATTTATGACCACTCGCTGTACCCTATCTTTTAGCCAGTTTTCTATCCAAGAACAAGAATTTTAATCTAAACCAATTTTTCTTAATTTAAATAGTAACCTCTTGTGCGGAACTGTGTCGAAAGCTTTGGCAAAATCTAGGTAAGTCACATCCACTGCGACCCCTGATCTAGACCTCTACTTATTTCTTCATAGAATGCAATTCGATTAGTCTGACATGATCTTCATAAAACCATGCCAATTTTTGCTAATTACATTATACCTCTTAATGAATTCTTGAATATTATCCCATAACCCCTCAAATACTGAGGCAGAGACTCTCCTGCCATGAATGGCTGCACTGCAGTCAAACTCACCTGCTCCGCGTTCCACCGCACATTTTTTTTTCCAGCAGCCTGAGCCTACGGAATTTACGTAGCAGGACGCTATGCAAATCGCATAGGCTGCCAGGAAGTGGGCAGTATGGCGCATCTGTTCAGTGAACAGACGTCCGAGCACTGCCCCCTTCCTGAATATTGCTCTCCCTGTGCCTCAGAGGCCCTGGGAGAGCAATGGAATAGATTGGACCAATAGGAAAGCACTATGGGTTCAAGCCATTCAAAAAATGCCAGCATAGAAGGCATGCCTCCAATGCATTGATTGGCGCAGGACAGTCATGTGACTGTCCTGTCGCTCAATCAGTGGGCGCAGGGGTGTGGCCTCAGTGTCACACGAGGCTGCCTGGTAGGAAGATGCATAGATCATGGGGAGCACAGAAAGCTGCCAGATCGTGGGGACACTGAATGTCGCCAGATCGTGGGAGCACAGAATGCTGCCAGATACAGAACCCCAAGCGCAAAGCACCCAATACAGGACCACCAGCCTAAAGCATCCTAAAACAGAACCACCAATCTAAAGCATCCTAATACAGAACCGCCTGCCCAATGCATCCCAATACAAAACCACCTGCCCAAAGCATCCTAATACAGAACCACCTGCCCAAAGGATCCTAATACAGAACCATCTGCCCAAAGCATCCTATTACAGAACCATCTGCCCAAAGCATCCTATTACAGAACCATCTGCCCAAAGCAGCCTAATACACAACCACCAGCCAAAGCATCCTAATACAGAACCCCAAGCCCAACCCATCCTAATACAGAACCACCTGCCCAAAGCATCCTAATGCAAAATCTGCCCAAAGCACCCTAATACAGAACCACCTGCCCAAAGCACCCTAATACAGAACCATCAGCCCAAAGCAGCCTAATACAGAACCACCTGCCCAAAGCATCCCAATACAGAACCACCTGCCCAAAGCATCCTAATACAGAACCACCTGCCCAAAGGATCCTAATACAGAACCATCTGCCCAAAGCATCCTATTACAGAACCATCTGCCCAAAGCATCCTATTACAGAACCATCTGCCCAAAGCATCCTATTACAGAACCATCTGCCCAAAGCAGCCTAATACACAACCACCAGCCAAAGCATCCTAATACAGAACCCCAAGCCCAACCCATCCTAATACAGAACCACCTGCCCAAAGCATCCTAATGCAAAATCTGCCCAAAGCACCCTAATACAGAACCACCTGCCCAAAGCACCCTAATACAGAACCATCAGCCCAAAGCAGCCTAATACAGAACCACCTGCCCAAAGCATCCCAATACAGAACCACCTGCCCAAAGCACCCTAATACAGAGCCACCTGCCCAAAGCATCCTAACAAGGATAACAAAAACGGTACCTCCAACGCTGCTATAATGGTGCACTAGTGCTACCACATTTATTCAGAAAAGAAAACACAAAACAAACGTTTCGGGGACGCAGCCCCTTCCTCAGTGTAAAGTGCCTTACTTTACACTGAGGAACGGGCTGCGTCCCAGAAAACGTTTGTTTTGTGTTTTCTTTTCTGAATAAATGTGGTAACACTAGTGCACCATTATAGCAGCGCTGGAGGTACCTGTTTTCTTATCCTTGTTCAAGATAGATTACCCTCTTTAATGGATGCACAAGAGGGATTTACCTCTTCAAGCAGCAGCTGAGTATATGCTTTTTCTTTTTTCCCTTTTTTTTGGGCATCATAGATAACTACAACTAAAAAAGTCCTGGGGTTTGGGTGACTACCAAAGCATCCTAATACAAAACCACCTCTAAGACTAAATGAGTCAAACGCAGTCTGAGCTCACTCTGCGTGCGTGCATAACGGACGGATGTACTGACGAAAGATACTGTAGACACCACACAGTCCATTTTTTTGATGGATGTAGAGGAAGAAAAGGGAAATATGGGAATCAAAATTAATTAAAAGACAGGTACGGTCAGCCAGACCAAAAAAACTTCTGCACGTCAACGTGGCAGTCGCAAATGCGATGCGTCTGACGTCACATCATCACATACACAGGCCGCTACGCAGACGCGGGGCACTCTGGGCATCCGTTGTAGCGCTTTTACGTTGAGGCCTAAATGGCGTCCGTTGCCACCTGCGTGGTGTGCGTGCACTTCGGTGCGCACCTACTTTGTGTGTTGGTCTATTGATAACAAATCAATGCTACGATGGATGATAAACTGTGCAGTGACACGGATGTGACGACTGCGTTCGTCTGACGCTAGCCTAAAGCATCCTAATACAGAACCATCAGCCCAAAGCATCCTAATACAGAACCCCCTGCCCAAAGCATCCTAATATAGGAGCAGCGCCCTGACCTCTGATACAATGCTCCTGGGGAGCACCGACGGCAGCCAGATGCTGCGGAGCAGCGACGGCAGCCAGATGCTGCGGAGCACTGACGGCAGCCAGATGCTGCGGAGCACCTGACTCGGTGGCTGTCCCAGCTCCGCCCCCGCATACTTAGATCATACTTATATCATTTGAATTGGTGAAAAGTGGTTTTCACTGTGGAAATGCAGGTGTTTTTATTGGTACATTTATTGCTCTTTTCTTATGGCTTGCACTGATGGTGTGTGCTTATTACATACTTGTTTTTGAAGACGTTCTGCCTCTTCCCTTTCCCTCTGCTCTTTCTCCTCTGACAGCCGTTGTAGCATCTTCTCCTGTTCTTTGTGTTCTTCCTCCTCTCTCTGCTTTCGTTCAGCCTCTTGCCTTTGCAGCTCTTCCCCTCGCCTAGCCCTCTCTTCTGCTTTTTTCCTTACTAGCTCTTCCTTTTTCTTGCTGGTAAAGGTAGATAAAATAATAACAGTTGTTATGGAGTCTTGGCAATAATGGTTTAAATAAACTTTAATAACACTCAATGTTCACAAACAACTTTGATCCTTCTCACAAGCACTATCTGACAAGTGATAATGAAATGCTTAGATCAAGGGTCTAATTTTCACTAACACCAGCCTGTCTTCTGACAATGAATACAATCCACTTTATCAATTTACCATAATGTCTATGCTGGAATCTCTCCAGCACTAAAAGTACCTCTACTTGGATTTTAGTCATGCATTGTATCCGCATTCACCCCAGGGGCAGATCCAGACACAGGTTTCGGGGGGGGGGGGATTCTACCAGTTTTGGCCAAGAGCTGGTGGTGTTGGGTTCGCAATGGCAGGCAGAGACGCGCCTAATCGCTAGCTGTGCTTGTTACACTCACTCTTCCCAGAACATTGCACAGGGTCTGTCCTCACGTGGCTCATGAGCTCTGCGAACCATTTCCATACCATGGGCCCAGGGTACCCTCCTCCAAGCTCACATGGATATATTACCCCCAGCAAGCTCACATGGATATATTTGCCCCAGCAAGCTCACATGGATATATTTGCCCCCAGCTCACATGGATATATTTGCCCCCAGCTCACATGGATATATTTGCCCCCAGCTCACATGGATATATTTGCCCCCAGCTCACCTCTCCTCTGCCGTCTGGTCTGCTCTGCCAGGCCCCTCCGAGTCGTTGCCGGCGGCCGCGTGCTTTTCCTCCTACGAGCGGCCGCCAGCATAAAGCTCTGCCGCTCGCCTGGGATCTATCCACCAGCCAGCTGCGATCTTGCGAGATCGCGGCTGGCTGTTGGATTCCAGTCGAGTGGCCGAGCTTCATGCCAGCGGCCGCTCGTAGGAGGATAGTAACGCGGCGGCCGGCAATATTTTCTCGGGGGGGGGGGGGGCAATTGCCCAGTTGCCCCCCCCCCTGAATACGCCCCTGATTCACCCTCATTAGGTCAATTTTCTTTATTACATTATATGGTTCCCCTCCACTAGGGTGTCTCTCAACCCTCTATTATAATTTTTTTTCCGTTTTTTTAATTACAATTATTTGTGCTTGGACAGTAGGCAATAACAACACTACAATGGTGTACAGATTTTACCATCTCTGATAGACGTAGAGTAGAGAACACAAGAATGGTGCAGTGTAGCAATAGTAACATTCCACAGTGGCCAACGAATGTCACAGTCTATTTGTCCATATAAAAATGAAACAGAAAATAACCCATGAGGAATTTCTATTGGTGAACAAATATACATTACTTAGAACATCATTTGTTCTAAGTAAAATATAGAACTACATGTTGATTAGGTATACTGCAAGCATATTACATCCATTACATTTACTTCCTAGGATCTTCTAGCTGCCCTTCTGACACCATGAACCATATTAATGGCAAAATAATTATCTTTACGCACAAACGGGGATCGCCTTTCATTGGATAAGGTTGTTCGTCAGCTAAATAGTATAGGATACCCAAACTAAACTTCATTGGCAAAACCGGTTACCGTTCCTCCACCTCCTTCTCTCGTTTTTCCTGCTCTTCACGTTCTCTGTGTTCTCGAGCAACTCTTCTCTTCTCAGCCAAAATACGAGTGGCTTCCTCTGGGTTGTTGGTTCCAGCTGATGTCTTACCAGTCAGGGTGGGTGAAGGTAAAACTGGTGTAGATGGCAAAACTGGTGAAGCTGAATTAAAAGCCAAAACACTATTATGTATTTTTTTAATGAGTTATTAAAAAAAAAAAAAAAACTCATGAATGGAAACGTACAATATTCCTGGCGTTAAATACAAGATCTATAAGAAGTACATATTAGGGACACCCAATTTATCATGACCATTGTGGGAGAGGAGGAGAGAACCAGGTGTCCCTGTCAGGAGGGGTTACAATAGTTGTTTTTTTTACCTAGAGGGTCTGGAAGCCTGGATTCGCTGGTGTTTAGATCAAAGGAGACTATGGATTCTGAAGTCTCGAAACAGTCGGCAGTGATTTCATTAGGGTCCTTCACATCAGGTTTTTGCTCACTGCCACCTTTTGTATCTTTTCTGACTGGTCGGACATTTCCAGGCGATGGAGGTCGCTGGGGAATAGTCCCTGCTTTCACACTGGTGATAGTGAATGTTGCTTTTGCTGAGCTAGGAGCTGGTGATTTTTGTGGAAGGCTGGAAAAAAAACCAAAAAAAACACCACCCAACACACATCAGTGTAAGTTAACAGTAACTTAACGATTTTTGCTTCAAACGGGAATAAAGTCAACACTTACCCTGCAAAGACAGGAGCTGGTGATTTAGGTTTTGGAACTGTAGGAGAATTGGCTCTTTTCATAATTGACGTGGGTGTCAGATAAACGTTTTCTCTATCGGTCTAAAGCAAACGCAAAACAAAAACACGAAGTTCAAAAAACAATACTTACAGAACAATTTCAACAATGTGATACAATTTGAGCAGGATGTTACTTCACTGCAGAGGGATTTAGATAGATTGTGAGACTTGACACTTAGGTCCATATTACAAAGTTGGTGCTAACTTAACCAGAGCTGTTGTAAACTTACCAGAGCCATTATAGCCTATGGAGGTTTTACGTTTACAACTGCTCTGGTTAAGTTAGCACCAACATTGTAATAATGCCCTATAATGGCAGATGAAGTTTAATGTAGATAAATGCAAAGTTATGCACTTTGGAGTGAAGAACACACAAGCCACTTACACCCTACGGTATATGGTACAGAGTTAATAATCAGACTCCAAATACAGCAACATTGCCCAATGTCAAACAGCAGTTGCAAGGCCAGCGAGCTATTGGCATGCATTAAAAGGGGAATTCACTCTTGGGATGAAACTATTGATTTATAAAGAGGCAAAATTATAAAATTATGTTAAGACCGCACCTTGAATATGCCTTGGAATTTTGGGCACCTGTTTTACGAAAGGATATTATGGTGCTAGAAAAGGTGTAGACATTAATAAGGGGACTGGAAGATTGAAATTATGAGTAAAGACTAACAAACTTAAACCTGTTTAGTTTAGAAAAACGTCATCTTAGAGGGGATCTGATGACTTTATATAAATATATACAGGGCCATTATAAATCATTGTGTGGAAACCTATTCATTAACCTTCCTGGCGGTCTAATTTTTTCAAAAATTTTGTATCTAAAAGCATCTCATTTTTTTCGACAGAAAACGTGTTGTTTTATATAGTAAGCCTGTAATAATTAGGAATAGCTCACTAAAATCCGTGCAAATAAGATCTTAAAACCATATTTCTATACAGTGAAGTCAAGTTTTAGAAGGTGGCACTAACAGACGATGCACATTGTGGCCGTTCATGAGCAATTCATGCTGTAAAATATAAATCTTTTTTACAATTTGCTGCCTGGTCCCGCCCCCCTGCATCGTGTGACTCACAGGGAGCCTTACCAGGAAGCAAGTCGCCGTGATCACACTGTGGGGGACAGAGAGGGAGCACAGGAGGAGGTGAGTATGCAGCCCGAGTGTGGCTCGGGGTTACCGTTCGCGGTAGTGAAATTTAACCCCGAGTCACACTCGGGAATACCACCAGGGAGGTTAATAGGACTATACACAGAACACGAGGTCACCCATTTATACTGGATGAAAGTAAATTCAGCCTAAAGCATAGGAAGGGTTATTTTACAGTGAGAACAATAAAGCTGTGGAATTCTCTGCCTGTTGAGGTGGTTGGGTCAGAGTCTGTACAGACTTTTAAATGTCTGGATGACTTCCTGCAAAAACATAATATTAAGGATTAGAATATTTAAATTGTGGGTAAAAGCTGCTTGATCCAAGGAGAAATTTGACTGCCATTCTAAGGGTAAGGAGGATTTTTTTCCCAGGGTGTTACATATCGGCGAGCGCTTCAGACTGGGGTTCTTTCCTTCTTCTGGATCAACAGCAATAGGTGATGTGGGAAAGGCTGAACTCTAAGGACACATGTCTTTTTTCAGCCTATGTAACTATGAACATGGATAACTTTCCCAGTTAACAGACATGTAATTAATACCACTGCATCCGCCTGTTCTCTCCTCTGGCTCTCAGGGTGGCAGTCATCTACCGCCCACCGGGACCAACCTCCCAGTTCTTTGACCACTTTGCTACCTGGCTTTCTCACTTCCTGTCTTCTAATCTTCCATGCCTAATTCTCGGGGACTTCAACATTCCCATTGACATTCCTTCCGCCCCTGCTGCCTCCAAACTTCTTTCACTCACGTCCTCCCTTGGACTCACACAATCCTCCCTCCTCCCTACCCACCGCGATGGTCACGCTATTGACCTTGTCTTTTCCAACCTCTGCTCCATTTCTGAGTTCAAATGTCGCCCTTTCCCCATCTGTGACCACCACCTTCTCTCTTTCAACCTATCTGGACTTCCTAAACACCCTGCACCCCCACCCCGCACACACACTCGCAGAAATCTACATGCTGTGGACCCCCATCAATTCTCCAACCTACTTCACCACCTCCCTCATCCTTCACCTGCCCTGATGCTGCCACTAATCACTACGCTTATCTCTGCTCTAGACACTCTTGCTCCTCTTCGACTCTGTAAGGCCCCACGCCGCCAGCTTCAGCCCTGGCACACCCTCCAGACTCGCTACCTGCAAAGATGCTCCCGCACTGCAGAGCGTGCCTGGAGGAAATCCCGCTCTGAAGCTGATTTTGTTCACTTCAAGTTTATTCTCCGGTCATACACCTCTGCCCTCCACTTGGCCAAACAATCCTTCTTCTCATCTCTTATATTTACGCTGTCCTCCAACCCTAAACGGCTATGGTCCACCTTCAACACCCTCCTCTACCCACCTGCACCTCCCCCCACAGCTGCCTTCAGCGCTCAAGACCTGGCAGACTACTTCCTCAGTAAAACTCTAACTATCAGAAGTAACATCCCAACACAAGATAGTTATCTGCCACCTCCACTCCCAGAGGTCCCCTCTGCCGCTTCCTCCCAGCCACTAAGGAGGAAGTCAATTCCTTATTGTCCTCCTCACATCTCACCACGTACCCGCTCGACCCCATTCCCTCACATCTAATTCCTCCCCTCTCCTCCTCCCTCATCCCTGCTCTCACACACATCTTCAACCTATCTCTCTCCACTGGCTCCTTTCCATCCGCCTTCAAACACGCGCTAGTTACCCCTTTACTAAAGAAATCATCCCTAGATCCCAACTCTCCATCCAACTACCGCCCTGTATCCCTGCTTCCCTTCACATCAAAGCTCTTAGAAAAACTAGTCTTCAACCGCCTCTCCCTCTTCCTGTCCTCCAATTCCCTACTTGACCCCCTGCAATCTGGCTTCCGTCCCCTACACTCAACTGAAACTGCCCTCACCAAAGTCACAAACGACCTCCTAACTGCTAAAAAACACGGCCACTATTCTATTCTCATCCTGCTTGACCTCTCGGCTGCTTTTGACACTGTTGACCACCCCCTCCTTCTACAGACCCTCAACTCTCTGGGTCTCGGTGACACTGCACTTGCTTGGGTTGACTCCTATTTATCCAACAGGTCCTTCTGTGTGTCCTTTGCTGGTAACTCCTCCTCCTCATTGCCTCTATCTGTTGGTGTACCACAAGGCTCTGTCCTTGGTCCTCTGCTCTTTTCCATCTACACCTCCTCTCTGGGCAAAATCATCAACAGCTTTGGCTTTAATTACCACCTCTACGCTGATGACACTCAGATCTACCTCTCTACCCCTGATCTCTCTCCCCCTGTCCTTTCAAAAGTCAGTGACTGTTTATCTGGCATCTCCTCCTGGATGGCCTCCCACCACCTAAAGATCAACATGTCAAAGACTGAGCTCCTACTTATTCCTCCCTCCAATGCCTCCCCACCTCCTGACTTCTCTATCACGGTGGAGGGTATCACCATCTCCCCATCAAACCAAGTTCGCTGTCTTGGAGTTACACTTGACTCTGCTCTTTCCTTCATCCCCCACATCAAGTCTCTTTCCTCCTCCTGCCGATACCAACTGCGTAATATTTCCAGAATTCGGCCATTTCTTACCACTGTCACCACAAAACAACTCATACACGCCCTGGTAATCTCCCGACTCGACTATTGCAATAATCTCTTATCTGGCCTCCCTCTGTCCCGCCTCTCCTCCCTACAATCCATCCTGAACGTCTTCGCCAGGCTAATTCACCTCACCCGCCGCTCTGTCTCTGCCGCTCCCCTCTGCGAGTCCCTTCACTGGCTCCCCATCCACTGCAGAGTTAAGTTCAAAATCCTTATCCTTACCTACAAAACCCTCACTAACTCAGCTCCCCACTACCTGTCCTCACTAATCACCAAATACACCCCAGCCCGCTCCCTAAGGTCAAACAGTGACCTGCGCCTAGCTTCTCCCCGCATCACCTCTTCCCATGATAGACTGCAGGAGTTCTCACGCGCAGCCCCCACTCTCTGGAACGCTCTCCCTCGTACTGTCAGACTTTCCCCTAACTTCTCTTCCTTCAAACGCTCCCTTAAAACATTCCTATTTAGGGAAGCCTACCACCCAACTTACTGACGCAACCATCAATCACTCTCACCTTACAGTCCTCCCCTCCTGTTTCCAACCCCAACCCTCCCAGATTGTGAGTTCCTACGGGAATAAGGCCCTCATCTCCTCCTGTACTGTTTGTCAAATGTTGTTCAATGTATTGTAACCCTGTCTATACTGTGCTTATTGTACAGCGCTGCGGAATATGCTGGCGCTTTATAAATCAAGAATAATAATAATAATAATAATACCAACACCAATACATTGAAACCATATTAATAATGCCCACCATTCATCAACCTTTGTGTCACACGTATGCAGTTTCATGAGAAGGAGGTTTAACGAAGTTAGAGGTATACATATACTATATATGAAAAGGATATCTCAGCGGTCCTTTGTCCTATCAACAGTGTTTGTTAACTAGAAAGGTTTGTGTGATTGAGTATGATTAAGAGTGTGAGTGAGTGCCTGATAGTGTAAATTAGCAAGTGTGAGTAAGTCTAAGTAATCGACTGTAATTGTGAGCCAGAGCACGAATAAGTGAGCTTTGGTGATGGAGTATGATTAAGTGAGTATGTGACCGTGAGTGAAACTGAGTGAGAGTATGAGCGAGTGTGCGTTTGAGTGTCAGTGATTATGAGAGAGTGTGAGTGACTATTTGTTAAATAGTGAGTGGGAACAGTTCTGTGTGATTAAGCGAGAGTGAGTGGGTAAATGTGAGTGACCCTAGTGAGGGTGACTAGTGACTTGAGCATGAGAATGCGAGTATGAGTTGAGTTGAGTTTGTGAGTGTAAATTAGTGAGTGCGAGTAAGTTAGCCACAGTGAGGGTGATTAAGTATGAGAGAGAGTAAGGCTTGCTCTGGGGTACGGACAAGGAGTTTGTCATTTCCTCAGTTCCAGCTCTGACTGTAACCTTCAACTCAAAGTATTTATTGAAATTTCAACTTTTCTTTCAGAGTATTCTACCCAGACAGGATGGCTATAAGGTCTGAGGATATTTTAAACAAGTGAAAGAGAGGGGAGGGGGGGGGGTACAGAAGTCTACATAAGGGAGACAGAACAGAAAGTATATGGGATGAAAGGACACAAGACATAATTAAAAAGTATGGACTCAAGTTTAGTTGTCTTGTGTTTAGTCTTGCGTTATGTAATTCTACTGTGAGGGTCAGCATGGAAATCGATTGAGTTAAGGGATAGCAAATCTTGCTTTCGTGATCTGTGTTCAAATTGGTTGCGGTTTGTTCATGCAAGTAAAGATACATTGTTGCGCTGGCATTCTGTTTATACCTCTGACCTCTCTTTGCCTTTAGGGGTTGAAAATTATAATACTCGCTCATTGAGAGAATGAGGCACCTGGTTTATTGGGATACAGTGGCGACTCTAGGATCAATATTTAGGGGGGGCACATAGGATACCACAGTCAAAACTGGGGGGGCACTAATAATTTTCACCACTAAATCATACCACTGAATAAAACTAAGGGCCCGATCAGCTGGTGTGAGCTAAAACACCATCACTAAAGGAAAAATTTAGTGCGAGTCGCTAAAACGTAGTGCCTGACGACAGATCACCTTGTCCGCGGTAGTCCATGAACAAGGTCGTTTATCGCAGGCTAGGGAAACTAATGCGGTTGTGTACAGGATAGAACTGTTTTTTTTCCAGTGCAGAGTGCCGGTCATACCTATCCCTGTTCTCACAAGATTGAATATGAACATATCTAGTGAATAACTTCACACCCCTGCATTATTAAAATCCTCCACGGTGGTCGTATCATCTATGTCTTGATGCACACATATATTAAGGCTGATGGGCATTGCATGATAAATGCCACCCATCAGCATGTAGAATCCTTACACTGCATTTACTAGATCCAAAAGGAAGGCCAGGTGAGCAACACCTGGCAATTTCCCT
Organism: Leptobrachium leishanense; assembly: GCA_009667805.1. NCBI lineage: Eukaryota > Metazoa > Chordata > Amphibia > Anura > Megophryidae > Leptobrachium > Leptobrachium leishanense. The sequence continues at coordinate 226,961,043 of CM019066.1, read as the reverse complement.
GCTGCAGCATATAAAAAATACATGTTTCAGGGCAAGACTTATTCTAGTATCCCTTTAAACATGGTCCACACGGTCACCCTAATAATCAACCGCTTCCATACTATGAATAACCCTCAGCATAAAATGTTTAAAATTAGGCAATATATTAGAATTAGGATATATATGGATAAAGGATACATTTATAATAGAGCCGACTGCAACAGCAACAACATTGCTGACCAGATCCATTACTATGGCGTATGGGGCCAAGAGAACCCCTGTGCTGCATTCCTTTACATTGCCTGTTAATTTTGGGCGAGGACCTGTTTTTTGGAGTTAGCGCCAGGGTTGAGCAGTAGGTGAAATGTTGCAATTAGCACCCCTCAAAAAATTAGCGCTGGCACCAAGTGATCTGTTAGCTGCAAAAGCGCTAGAGATCTCTAGTGCTCCCCATGTTAAGAAAAGGACGCGGAAAGTACAGTAAGCTTGTGGTACAAACCGCTAATAGCAACGCGCTAAGTGATTTTTCCTGTTTGTAGCAGGAGGCAAACAATCTGTTGGTCAGGCGCTAGACTCCATTAACCTGGCGCTAACGCAAAACCATGCCGACGCAAGGGTTAGCTCACACCAGGTAATAGTGCCCTAAATAAGTATATATAAATAAGATTGCAGAATCCCAGAGTAATGTGATGCAATGATACCTTTTTGTGATACTAACTGGATACTTAAATTCAATATTTTATTTGCTGCAATTCGGCAGTTTTTGCGGAATGTCTGATTGCTGCTTCAGCGACTCCACTTCTAGAAATATACAGTGACCATTCGCTAAATAGGGAATTCACCTGATTTTCAGCGAAATAAATTCCCCGAAACGTGGCGAAAAGCAGAGGATCTAAAAATGAATAGACCCTTTAGATTCTAACTTCCATAATAACCCCTAAAATGCCATAAACCCAGGGAGATACAATAAAATTAATAAACAATGTGGCAATTAGCTACCCCTTATCCCCTAACATGCAATTGATCAAGGGAAAACATGAAATTAATACACTGTGAGGCATGTAGCCAACCTATTAACCCCTAAAATGCCATTAATCAATGAAAAAATAAAATGTATACTATGAGAGATGAAGCCTGCCATTAACCCTTAATATACAACTAGAACCAAGGCAAAAACTAACGTAATACACAATGTAATGTATAGTCTGAACATTAACCACTTCACTGCTGAGCCATTTCAACCCTGTGAAAACGTTTACGTTTAAGTGCACGTTTTTATTTAATGTTTTATTACTTTTACTTTACACTGAATATGATCATGTTGGGTATCATTGGGAAGGCCAGAATCTGCCCTTTCCAATGACACCTAGAATGTCCATATACGATGCATAGCAACGGAGATACCGCGGTCCGAAAAAGTGTGGGAAGCTGGATGTTGATTTTTGGTGGGGGGGGGAAGGAATAACCATGGGGGGGCAATTGCCCCCCTTGCCCCCCTGTAGAGACGTCTATGTTGGGATATAATTGTTTAACTGTCGTTAAAACCCACAGATATCTATCAGGGCTCTACAAGACCAACTTCTAGCCACATAATAATCATACAAGGCGTGTGCAGCCGATATTGGAAAGTGGTGGTCGTTTGGTCCGTTTTTGAATGTTGAGGGGGATCTTTGTGCCCGCTACGCCATGAGATGACTAATGAATGTATAATCTGAATAATGGTGGACAACCAAAATCTTGTGATAGGGCATTAAGTCAGCAACCTTAAATCACATTTGGAGTGGGTTATTTCTCCTTTCACAAGTCCAAACCAGAATAAGGGGTTGGACCGGTGTATAAAAGGTAGCTACTATTTCCAACAAATTCATTCCAATAATGCTGACTGGTCTCTTTATTACCTGTTCATGTGACTTTAATTAAGGTTTATCTTTCCAAGAGTGTTATTTTAATGATGTTAATAAAACAGTTGATATTACCATCCTAGCCCTCTCTTTCGGGGGGCCAGGTGACTGGCTCTCATAATTTTTTTTCGTGTTATGTACATTTCAGGTTTTTTAGGTTTAATCCTATACACCAACAGTGTTCACCCCATTTCTTTTACGGGGTGAGGTGATCGCTACTGCACCTAGGGACTTTCCTCTGGTGTATGTCGTTTAATGATCACAGTAGACCATGGCATCTTATTGCAAAAGCTTAAAAACTCCGGTATTGGGGATCGCACACTAAACTGGTTTCAATCATATGTGTCTGATCGGTCACAATATGTGTCCATTTCTGACAGCACTTCCCTCCCCCTTCCAGTTCTGTGCAGTGTACCCCAAGGCTTGATACTCGGCCTCCTGCTATTCTCTATATTCATAAATTATCTGCCCAACGTCTAAAAGCCTCAACTGTACACACATGACACTAATCTATACCAGCAAACCAAATCTCCCGCAGCTGGAGACAGTGCTGCAAGGACAATTCACAGAGGTAGAAAAGTGGATCGCAGATAACAAACTTTTTCTAAATGCTGACAAAACTGTTATGATGCTCTTCGGAACAGCAACTAAACTACATAAATTGCAAACTCCCCATCTTTGTGTCAGTACAAAATCAAATGACAGTCTGACCACAGTCACTTCTCTCAAATATCTAGGTATGTGGTTAGACCCAAATCTATACTTTGGCCCCCACATCGAAAAACGCTCATCTAAACTTTACCCCAAACTAGGTGCCCTGTACAGAAACAAATCCTGCCTGAGCCCCGGGGTAAGAAAGCAGATTGTACAGCAAATGCTTATGCTGGCTATTGATTACAGAGATGTAGTGTATGCAGCTGCCCTCCAAACACACCTTCATGAACTTACTACATTGTACAACTCATTCTGTCACTTTGTGCTACAATGTAACTACATTACCCACCATTGTGACATGTTAAAAGAGCTAAACTGGTCGTCGCTGGAATCTAGACGCACTCTTCACCTTTCCAACCTGGTGTTTAAGAGCTTTTCTGGGATAAGGCTGCTTCCCCCAGCAGTTCCCATAACCTCCGATCCAGGACCAGCACCTTACTCACAATACAAAAAGAAAGTGGCTCGGTCCTCATTTTCCTACAGAGCACCACAATTTTAGAATAACCTCCCAGATGCCATCAAATCTTCCCCAGTCTAAAGTCACTTAAGAGCTCCCTATTAACATACCTTAATACAGAATGCACCTGTAAACAAACATGTAATATAGTGAATATATTCATTTTCTGTTAATATGTACAGTATATTTGTGCTGTGTTTTTTTTTTAATATCTTGCATTTTTATTACTTTGTATTTCTATAATAATTCAATGTTCTTGAACCCAGGACATACTTGAAAATGAGAGAAATCTCAATGTATCCTTCCTGGTAAAATCCTTTATAAATAAGTTTAAATGACCTAGCACAAGTTGTGCATCTGAAACCTTGTGAATGCTGTTCCAAACATGAGAATGGGGAAATAACAAGAGCAAAGCTGAAAGGCTCAGAGACACAGACACACACGCTCGCACACCTATTCATACTCACATTTTCTCACTAATCCTCACTCAAGCTTGCACGTATGCTCACATTCATTCTCAAGCACTCACCAACACGCAATCACTTACTCATACTCGCTGACACTCACACACTGATAGTCAAAACGCACACTCCTAATTACGCACATTTTAACTCACGTGCACACACCCACTCTCACATGTACTCACTTTCATACATACACTCATGTTCTTAGACGCTCACACCAATTCAGACTCGCTCACTCACCATTTTAAACTTTTATATAAAAATTTGTCAAGCCAACATCAAAGATTGTACCCAAACCTTAACCTTTCTAGTTTAACCTTTCCAGATTTAAAAATATATTCCTCTCCATTTTTCAGTTAATATAAACCTTTGGAAAACCGAACTCTGCCAGTTACGGAGGAAAAAAATAAAAATCACTTAGTTACAGACCTTCAGCTCAAAGCGTCAGTTGAAAATAAGAACATCAGAGGATTCTGCTTCTTAATGAAAGTCTAAGCGGAATTTTGGAAGCCCCCTACAGAAAATCCATAAGTCGGACCGCTTAGCAGGTGAAGTCAGAACACACTTGGGGGACCATCCTAAATTTGGTTGTTGTAACTTGAAAGCTCTAGGACAAGTTTGGCGGCCACATTTCAGTCAGAATAATACTATTAGAACAGATTTTAATATACGTGGTGATTTTCAAGCCAACATAAGATCATTGACCCTTATTAAATCAATGTCTGTGACAGAACATTAAACCCCACAGGACTTTGAAAGTCTACATAGTTTTTCGGCAATAATTAGACGATTTACCAGCAACTTCCAGTACGGATACATGTACCACACTGTCCCCTTTAGATCTTTGAGTTGATTGCATAAAAATTTATTTTAAATCAATAGTTTCTGAAACTTGTGGTATAAAGCCACAAAAGTGATTCCAAAGTTATTGAGTATTGATCTAGGGCAGGAATGCTCAAACCTGACCCCTCCATATAGGTTTCGGGACAACATTTCCCTTAAGGCTCTTTTGACAGAATAGGTTGCTGAGTGTCATGGGACATGTAGTTCCAAGATGTCTGGCGGGTCACTGTTGAGCACCACTGGTCTACGGGGGTCTGATGTTCCTCATTTGATTTCCTGAGCAGGTGCTGTCAAATGCATAGAGGTTGTAGCAGCAGAGTTGCAATAGTCAGCATCCAGTAAAAACGTGGTTTAGAGAGTCTAGTTTATCCATTAAGTTAAGCAACACGTACAGGTGCATTTTTACAATTTGTGAAAGAAACTTTACAAGATTTAATATCAATGGCTATTGGTTAAAAAATAAAAAACAAAAACACATGACAATTTGCTCAGATGACAATGCCAGGATAATGGTTTGATATAACTGTACAGAAGCAACCTGCTGGCAAACACATTTTGCTGTGGGTCATTGTAGTAAAAAGGAACTTTGCCTCCTCTATGGATTATGACCAAAAGGTAACGCTTACTACAGATTTTAAAATAAAAGAACACCACCCAAAGCCCAAACACCCTGGGTATACTGTAACCAAGAACACAATAAGTATAGTAAATAGCAAACGTGGACAACCCTCACCTCCCCCCCAAAACAAAAACCAGAACTGTCAACATGTCAAACTGCGCAGTCACATGTGCACGGATTATATAGTGGCATCTTTCGCCTATTAGAGGACAATCTCAGCAGGCTAATACAGAACATATACTGGAGCAGTGGTAATGGGCATGATATGAACATAATCTAGTATCAATCGGGACCATAACAACATAACATGGGTTTAACATACCGTACTTTGCAAACTTGAAGGAACCAATCGATTTGGTAGAATATAATGTTTCAAGGTTTATTCCTTTCTCGTCTAGCCCTTTTTCAGAGTACTGCAGAAAAAACGTACCAAGTCCTTGTGCGAAAGGTTTCTGTAGTACACGGCAATGTGACTCACATAGCAGCGAACAGCAAAACCATTGGTTAGCACAGGAACTTAGCTTGGTAAAAAAGCAGCATGTTTTTAAAGTGCACCTGTAGCAGCTATGGTCACTTTCCCTGTGAATCTAATCAGAGAGTGGTCTTTTCTCATACATTGAGATAGCCTCTGTTTACTCAATTCCAGCACTGGACATTGCAATCATCTTCCTTCATGGGCATCACTTACTGAGGGTCATAGCGCAGCGCCGCACTATTGGCTGTCAGCAGTTATGTCAGAGCGCTGACTCGGCACACCGGCTTGCAATAGGTGCAAAGAGTGAGCAGAGGGCGGTCATTGAAAATGCGTGAGTGACAATCTTTTAGGGAATTTGTTGTAAAATTACAATCCTTTATAAAATTTGACAAAAAATGACTAAAATTTCCCAATATATGTTTTAGCAAAAATTGGCATCACATATATAGGGGAGGATTCCCTGTCAAATGAACCCAGTGTGTGGTGGGCATGATGGGCACACTTTAAGTCAGGAGGGAGATGGCCACAAATTATCCATAAATAGAAATAACATGCTAAATGCTAGATGGACGTTTGAGAAAAAAAATGCTTGTTAAACAGATTTAAGTAAAGTTCTAAAAACATTAATATATCTCTTTTTACTATAGGGTACAACTTAAAAGATTGGGGGCCATATTACATAGTTGGTGCTAACTTAGGCTAAGGTCAGACGAAAGCAGTTTTAACGTGCGTTTAACCACACTAAATCACGGCCGTGCTAGCAGCAAATGATGTCCAATGCCGGGCTGCATATGAAGAACGGCCGCACAAAAGTGCGGCCGCGCAACGCAAGTGGCAAACGAACGCATTTTTTCGAGAACGTCAAACTGCTAGTACTGACGTACAGAGTGCGCTGCGTCCGCATAGCGGCGTGTTTGCGTGATTGGGAGACGTCAGACGCTGCTAGTGTACGGCTAACATAACGTCCAGACACAAAAAGTGTTTTATTGATGATCCGTACAAAATCACGGACGAAAATGCGCATCGTATGACCGCTATTGCGTATTCCGTGAAAAAATGCGTCCATTCATTCGAACGCACTTTTTCACGGACAACGCGAAAGATGCGTTAGTCTGACCCTAGCCTTAACCACAGCTGTTGTAAACTTCCCAGTGCCATTAATAAACTCCCCAGTGCCATTAATAAACTCCCCAGTGCCATTATAGTCTATGGAGGTTTTCAGTTTACAACAGCTCTGGTTAAGTTAGCACCAACTATGTAATAGAGCCCTGTTTTTTTTTTTTAGGACAGACTTTCTCTGATCATTTTCACTTTACGGCTAGCGTCAGACGAACGCAGTCATCACGTCCGTGTTGCCGCACAGTTTAACGTCCGTCGTAGCATTGATTTGTGCTCAATAGAGACCAACACACGAAGTACGTGCGCACGCACCATGCAGGTAGAAACGGACGCCATTTAGGCCTCGAGGTAAAAGTGCTACGACGGATGCCCAGAGTGCGCCGTGTCCGCATAGCAGCCTGTGTGCATGATTGCATGACGTCAGACGCAGTGCATTTGCGACGTCCATCATGTTATCACGCAGATGTTTTTTTGGTCTGGCTGACTGTACCGGTCATTTAATTTTAATTCCCATATTTCCCTTTTTTTTCTACATCTGTCTCAAAAAAAAAAGAGACCGTGTGGTGTCTACAGTATCTTCCGTCAGTACGTCCGTCATGCACGTAAGCAGAGTGCGCTCAGACTGCGTTCGTCTGACATTAGCCTTAATCCCAATGCAATTCTGTATTTAGGAGCAGCAGTGCCCTATTCCTGGATAACGTTAAGTGAAGCATTCTATGCCCATACAGTGTATGTTGATAGTAAATATATGCATAGAAATTTATTGGATTAATTACACTCTTAAAGCAAAACACACAATTTAAAAGTCATTATGTTAATCTACTGATGGTTGCTACCAATCTCAAAAGATGATATAAAGATTTCTTTCTTACTTTAGGATACTTACACTGACAGGAGTAGCAAAGTGTGTGGTTTTCCTCCGGGATATGGCTTCTGGCGTAGTAACAAAATGCTTTGGTCTTTCTGAACTTTTAGTAATGCTGCTCTTGAAGGGTTGAGGGATGATGGGGCTGCAAGATGCTGAACGAGGACAAATTGGCATAACTAGGGTATTTTTAGAGTACACATTTGGAGAGGCGAGCATTGAAAAGCCAGAAAAGAGGAGGCGCGAAGCAAGAAGAGAAGAAAGAGAAGAAGCTCCCGTTAATTCTTGCTGGAAATTTTGTTTGACATCAAAACCAACACTGCACTTTCAAAATTACAACCAAGTATTTTTTTGGGGGGGTGTTGCAAAACAAAAATCAGTAGTAACGAAATCCGTTCTTTAAGGTTTAGACCGAGATTGTTGAGGAAAGCTTTCAGTGGTGGTTTTGGAATTGTCATCGCGAACACACTGCAATCCAAAATGTTTCATACTAAAAGTAAAGGGATAAGTGAAAAGAAGCACCCAGCAACCCAATATCACATAGCAATAGAATGCAAAGCAGGACCAGACCGTGTTGCAGCATATATGCAAAACTTAACATTTACAAAAACATGACACAAGGCTAGAAAATACAATGGAGCTGAACATTTTATATCTCTTAGATTAAGTTCAATAGAAGAAATTTACACAAACCAATAGAAAAAAGTCATGTGCTTATAATGACAGAACAGTGCACAGCAGTGGCGGATGGTGACATTTCAGACTGGTGGGAGCACTAGACTAGAAACGTGAATATTTTTAAATCATTAGTAGGAATAGGTCTATATGGCACTACTACCTCCAAAATATGTGGACAATCCCATAGCTACGGAATAAACCATAGACATATTCCTGTTGACGAGTGAAATAAAATGGCATTTTGAGGCTAAATTCAAATTACAAGTGCAATCCTGAATGTAGCCACAAGATGTGTGTAGAACATATTACCTAGTATATAAAAAAAAGCGAAAAAGTGATTTTATTATTTACAAAACGATAAACCCTAACCCTACCCATTTTACACTAAATAATTCTGTATACAAAACTTCAGTATATGAAAGAAAATAATCCTGTTTACTATTGCTATTTAGCACATTAAGACAAATGTGGCTGTGCATTCTTTGTCATTAAGGGGTTAAGGCTCATACACTACAACACCACTCATGATGACATACTGTGACTAAGCAATTTTATTAAACTCATTTGAATCACAGACTGGTTTCCATGCACTACAAGCAATTTGTAGTGGGAAAAAAGTGCCTTTTCAATTGGTTCTTCCAAGTAAATTCTGCATTACATGCTCATAAGCAGTGGAAAAGTCAAAGCCCTGTGATCAGATTACAACACAATCACCACTTTAAGACACATTGATTGTGTTGTCCTCCTGCAAAAAGCATCTAGCTTGCACCAGTCATTTAATGCAATTCGAAGACCTTGGAGAAAACATAAGAGACTGAATCATTCGTGACTTTAATAAATTATATTAATCAAATACACGGACCAGAGTGCCCACATGCAGCATTTCAATTTTTTGTATTGAAACCCGTGCTGCTCAGACTGACACTTAGCTCATCGCCCATTTCTCAAGGCTATTGGAGGATTCATTTAATCTGAACGTGTGATCCTTCTCAGTTTATGTTCTTGGCAAGCCTTGGTGTGTGCCAAGCATCCTTACTGGTATTGTGCACATTATTCTTTTAAGATTCCAGGGTATTATGTCCTTGGAACGCCCATGTCAATTGAGACTGGGTAGTAGCATAACTAGCACATAAAAGAGACTCTAGTTTTACGTGATTACATTTGAGCACATGAGAGTCTGGGTTTTGGGAACAGCATAACGGTTGTTATTTTCAGTGGGCTACAAAACTATTTTTAAAACAAATCCAATCCATGGAAAAATATTAAGAAAATTTGTTCAAATATACGATACATGGTAACAAATGTTTCTCAATCTGTTTTGTCTCCTAGTTCTTTTATTATCCGGTTTCATGAGTAACCAGGAAAATAAAACAAACGTCTTAATAAATAACATACGGTACTAGGCAAATCATGACTAAGGACATCCATTTAATATGGTTGGCTAATAATACAACCTTTTATTGATTTAGAATTTACTATCAACTAGCATTACAAGGGGCAATACTGAACTGATGCAACAAATTTGTGCTCCCAGGAGAGGAAAAATTATTTTTTTTATATAAAAAATCTATACGTATCCTCAGACTTCTAAAGTGGCCTCCCCTCCTTAGGCACGGTGAAACAGCAAAAAAGAGAATTGAAGTCTAAAGGATAAAATGAGATAACATAGCAGAATACGGTTATTATAGGTATCTCATTTTATCCTTTTACAGACTTCAATTCTCTCTTTTTTGCAATACTGAACTGAAAGGTTTCTCCTCATAGTGAATAGGTTGATAACCCTTCCCCTTTAAGGCAGTCCTAGTTAAACATGAGCATGCATAACGTTGACTGATTTCATGCAGTTCAAATAGGCTTTCAAAAACTCTGCAGTCTGTTCAAGTCCACTACATGCATATAGCTTTAGTAGGCATTTGAAATAAAAGAGCACCAAATAGCTTTCATATTTTCAGTATTATGAAAGTGTCAAGAGTAGAGCACATCAAGGGGGTATAGTGCAATGTTCCATTGAAAAATAGAAGCAGGTATATGTGAGGTCAACCACCAGAGGCCAGGAGTCAAATTTCTTCTTGTAAGTGATATGGACTCAATTCTTTACACTGGATGATTCCCAGTTAACCTGGCATAAAACACTTATGTAGTATCCTACTATGCCATGACTATATCACCTGTCCTAACCATCACTGATATAGTGGCCATCTGAAAGTTGCCTGCACCATCAATTATCCACCTAACATGCTGCCTCATTTCCACTTGGTTTAGGAAATTTGATAGATTTAATCCTGATAACCAGTTTTAGAGAGTTTTTAGTGAACCATCTTACTTGTGGGTCTGTAAGAAGATATATTCATAGATAATGGTGACAAGCTTTAAAAATCTTTAGGTTTCCCAACTTATTTTAAATGTAATAATGAGGTCTGTTTTTCTTTGTAAGAAAATAATTCAGCTGCATGCGTTCAGCAGTCTGTGCATTCAGCAATTGGAAACATTACATTGTGGCAGACCATGGACAGTTCCACTTCCAAGCCTGCCAGCGATAACCATGGTCCTGATTGTAAAATAGGTTGAAAACCTGTTTCACTTTCAGACTATGGACAGTACCTGAAAGTGAAACGTTATCAAGCGATTTCACAATCAGGACCATGGTTAACGCTGGCAGGCTTGGAAGTGGAACTGTCCGTGGTCTGAACACAATATAATGTACCAATTGCTGAACGCACACAAACTGTAAGAAAATAATTCAGCTTCCTGCGTTCCGCAAAAGAAAAACAGACCTCATTATTACATTTAAAATAAGTTAGGGAACCTAAAGATTAACCCATAAATTCCTGAAAAATGCCCAAACAAATCCTAAAAATTAAATAAATGTCTGTTTGCTGTAATTGAAAATAATAAACGTTTTAAGAAATATTTAATAAAAACAGGGATTTTTTTAACATTGAAAGCTATGGTGGAAAAAAGCCTTGTTTCTTTAAAAGAAGTTAGGAAACCTAAAGATTAACCCAAAATTTCACAAAAAATGCCCAAACAAATCCTAAAAAATATAAATAAGTAAGGAGATTTTCATTTTATTGGTAGTAATCTGTTTCCCATTCTGGAATAACCAATAAAAAAAAGAAATAACTCAAACTAAAACACAAAATCAATCCTAAATTACTCACAAAAAAGGAAACAAACGAAATAACCCATTGAAACAGAATGCCGAATCGACCGAAATCTGCCCGAAATGAAACCAAAACCTACCCGAAACGAGAATAAAAAACGGCCCAAAATGAACCAAAACAAAAAAAAACAGTGTGCACATCTCTACTTTGTTTACACAATGTGTTGAATCACACTTTACAAACTACCAGCCATAAGTAAGAGTACTGTACTGTACAGTGGAGATCACACACTTGCATCTTGTTTATCTATGGATCAACCAATTTTCAAAAGAAGAGATCAATGTTCATGCACAGTTCCAATTCATTTTAACATTATGATGTGCAGACCCCGTTATACTTACCAGGTACCAGCCATCCTCAATGCACATTGAAAAAAAAACAATTCTAAGATAAAACTAAAGGGGCCACATGAATCATGAGTTTACCCGAGTCTCCAGACAGAGCGGCTGTACTTTTACTCCTGGCCAGGTACGAATGTGTTGGTGTCAGCAGCCTGTTAACAACATTGCTCTCCCACGGACTAAGATGTGGTCTCCGGCCTGTGTGTTGGCAGAAAACAAATTTGTCAAAACAAGCCCCTTGAAATTGCCCATGTTTCTCATTGATGTCACCGTACAAATATCCAAAACTAAAAGGCAACAATCCTATGGGCCCATATATACAAATGAGAACTGGAGCTGTAGACTTCATTATAAACTGTTCTTAAAATAATTTAACCTGGAAGACGTATGGGGAGAGACTTTAAAATTGGTTTTGCATTGCATGATCCTTTCACAGAATGCTCCTATTTTCCCACTTGCCCCTTAAAAACAGTTAAGTGCATTTTTATAAAAAGGAGTTAATGCTGGATTATTTGCTTGATATCGCAATACTGTGACATTAGGTCCGGCAACTATCCATGGTATTCAGTCAACTGGTCTCAATGAAACAGACCTCGTTTATGAAGGTTATTTTAATATAAAAACGAGAAGGTCTAGAAAATGTTTCCTTACATCAACTTATTTTAGACATTTTAAGATTCCCTTTCTCACACACACCATATATTTTCTTGAAGGCATCAAAAGGTGAAGATGACCTGGAGACCACTGGTCAGAAAGTATATATTATTAAGTAGTTAAGTGTAGCCACAAGCATGAAATATGTAACATACAAAGGAAAAGGACCACTCACAGTACAGTATTTAGTCTCACCCGAAACGGAAATGTCACATGGAAAAGACACAAAAAAACAGGACCATACCTAGTGTAAAATATCAAGAACACTTGTGTATGAGCGAACTTGTGTAAATTGTACACTCACAATATCTATTTATTTATTTGCAAAGTATTTTACCAGGAAGGATACATTGAGATTTCTCTCCTTTTCAAGTATGTCCTGGGTAGAACCGTTATACATTTTAAAATTCGAGCCTTTTTTTCTAATAAGAGGACTCCATCCACCCTGCACAAACATGAAGAAGTCAAATTCAGGTGCACTGTCCTCTACATTCAGAGACCCTGGAATAATTTAGATTGAGGCTGGGGCCACACGAATGCAGAAAGTACGTCCATTGTACCGGACATCCTTTAGCACAATGTGCATGAATTTTGACGTTGAAGATAAAATAAAAAAAAAAAAACTAGAGAAATATGGAAGCCGAAGAAGGTGCTGCATTTTGTAGTCTCCTACACATATGCAGATGTCAAATGAGCGCTCATCTGATATTCTGTAATCTTACCTATAGAAAACATCAAGTCTGTTGACAGGTCTCAACATGCAGCCTAGCGTTTTGACGCAGACCAAAAATCCACAGCCGTTCTAGCATTGCTGAAAAAGTGCGTGTGCACTTTATGTGTTGTTCCCTATATGAACCATCACAATTCAATGACTGACATGTTGCTACATCGAATGCATTTAGTATGCTTGTGTGGCCCTGGCCTTAAGTAGCTGCTCGCAGTGTCAGGATTCAAATGCTAAACAAAGCCAAGCACTTACTTTACTGTAGGAACCCCATCCTGGCCATCCATGCCAAGTCATTTCTTCTATCTTTTTGGAATGGACTACATAATGTACAGTGACTGGTCCTTTGTATGATATAGTCATGGCCAAAAATATCGGCACCACTTTGCCCAGGATATTGTTGCTATTACAGAGATTGTCATGCTCATGGTTATTTTGGTTGCATTGGTTTGACCCAAAAAAAGTGGAGAAACAAAATCCAAATCTGACACATGCGACACAAAACTCCAAAAATGGACTGGACAAAATTATTGGTAGCCTCAATTTAATATTTGGTAGCACAATCCTTGCAAAAAAATAACTGAAATCAATTGCTTCCTGTAACCATCAGTTTCTTACACCTCGCTACTGTAATTTTGGACCACTCTTCTTTTGCCAACTGCTCCAGGTCTCTCCAGATTGGAAGGGTTCCTCTTCCAAACTGTGGTTTTGAGATTTTTCCACAAGTGCTCTATGGGACATTGATCTGGACTCATTGCTGACCAGTTCAGTTCTCTCCAGCATCTTAAACCATTTGGGACTGTTTGAATAGTGAATAAAGAACCTCTATCAACTTCCAGACAAATTCAAGCTGACCTTCAGGCACAGGGTACAACTTTGACAGCTCACACTATGCGTCGCCATCTGAATGAAAAGAGAGACTATGGTAGGAGACCCAGGAGGACCGCATTGCTGACACAGGAACATAAAGACCGATTAGAGTTTTCCAAAACTTGCCTGAGGAAGCCAGAATCCTTTTGGGAGAATGTGCCGTGGACAGACGAAACAAAATTACAGCTGTTTGGTAAAGCCCATCATTCTAAGGTTTCCAGAAAAAGGAATAATGCCTTTAAAAGAAAAAAAAATACAGTCCCTACAGTCAAACATGATCTTTGTACCCAGTCTGGGTCACATCTGTTAATGCCGCTTCCTTGCCAGACCCCCCCCCCCCCCGGTTCTCTCACCAGGAGGCTTTTGTCCTTTTTTACAGCCCTTAGCTGAAACACTTACGAGTATAAGCAAAGAGGCTTGCTATCATCCCCCCAAAAAAAAGCGCACCACGTAGATCGGGAGATATAGTTACAACAGCAACAACTGAACACCTTTATTGAGGTAATACAGTACCAGGCAGAGCGTGGTAGCCAAAAGAAAATAACACTCTGGTCTCTCACTACCCCTCATCATAATCCCTCCCCTATAATGCTGTTGTGTGGTTCTGGTGTTCTTCTGCTACTCTGTCTGCATCTCTGAGTCTGTGCGATAACCAGACCAGGTACAGACAAATAGGATAAGCATTGCTCAGCGTTTGGCAAACCGACAGAACAATATCCATTCAAACATCTAACAGATATTAATATTCCAGATAGTCGGAGCTGGAAAAGGCCAAAATAACCCACACAGTAATCCATCCTATCAGCACATAGTAACAGATACACAGACAAAATTATTCATACATAACACAGATACCACAAACCGGGTGTATTACACAGGGTGAGTTCGACATAGAGGGCAGGGAAATAATATAGAACATCAGGCCTACACCTCCCAAATACATCTCTAGGTCCACGTGCCCCCAAGTTGAAAGTGACACACATCGCAGAGGTTTACTGATGTTTTGGGGGTTGCTTTGCTGCTTCAGGCACTGGAGGTCTTGACTGTGTGCATGGTATTATGAAATCTGAAGACTAATCAAGAATTCTGGGGTGCAATGTAGGGCCCAGTGTCAGAACGTTGGGGCTCCAGAAGTCATGAGTCTTTCGGCAAGACAATGACCCAGAGCACACGTCAAAAAGCACCCAGAAATGGTTTAACCCCATAGTGACCAGGCGGTTTTACCATTGTCTGTCCGAAAGTACCCACTGCTGTTTTTACATTTCTACTCCGTTTGTGTTTAGGTCTAATTTTCCTCTTATTCGTTTATGGAACCCACACATATTATATACTGTTTTTCTGGCCGTTAAATGGACTTTCTAAAGATACCATTATTTCCATCAAATCATACAATCTACTATAAAAATTTATGAAATATGATGAAAATCTGAAAAAAAAAAAAAACAACAAAAAACCCCCAAAAACCACAAAACAGTTTTTTGGACTTTTGACCCCAAAAATCTACAACCACCAAAAAAGACCCCGACTAAATAGTTTCAAAATAGCAAATTTTTACATGGTTTTGCTTTTTAACCCCTTCACTGCTGAGCCATTTCACCTCTGTGTGCGGAGCTCATTTTGACCGTTTTATGTTCATCATGTTCAAACGTGATTTGAAGCCCTATTTTATTATACGACCCACACAATTTTTTTTAACCCCTTAGTGACCTGGCGGTTTTACACAAATCCGTCCTTTACTGACTGCTGCCGTTTTTATGTTTCTGCGCTGTTCGTGTTTAGGTCAAATTTTCCTCTTACTCATTCATGCAACCCACACATATTATACACCCTTTTTCCCACCATTAAATGGACTTTCTAAAAATACAATTTTTCCATCATATCCTATAATATACTACAAAAAAAATATGAAATATGATGAAAACAAAATGGTAAAAACCCACTTTTCATAATTTAATCCCTAAAATCTACAACCGCCAAAAAAGACCCTGGCTAAATAGTTTCAAAATTTTGTCCCGAGAATAGAAATACCCAATTTTTACATGGTTTTGCTTTTTAACCCCTTCACTGCTGAGCCAGTTCACCTAGGTGCGTTGAGCTCATTCTGACCGTTTTATGCCCATTATTTTTAGATGATAGCCTAGGTCCTATTTAACTAAAAAAAAAAAAAATTGTTTTAGCTTTGTTTTACACCAAACCTAGTCAAGTTTTCTATCATTGGAAAGGCCGTGATCAGACAAATGATGTCCAACATGACCCTCTAGCTGCCACAGATCTGGAGATAAGGGGATCCAAAGGATCCCCCTATGTCCCCTTGGCAGCTAGGGGGTTAACTGGCCCACTGATATCCTCACATATATGGTGGGATGTCAGTGGGTGGGGGGGGGGTGACCAGGAGGCCTGACTGACATCCAAGATGTCATGCCACCTCCATGTTTAAATCGCGACTCCGTGCCGATTTGTGCCGAGCCGTGATCCGGCAGCGAAACGGTTAACTTCATACACCGCTTAAAAGGGGAGACTCTCCCCTTTCCAGCGGTGTAAAATGTAAGTTTCTAGCTGCCATGGTTGGAGAGATAGAGGGCTCTCCAAAGGAGCCCCCCCTTCCACTTGTTTTCAAGGCAGGCGCCGGGGGGCGCTGGGGGGCTCATGCTCGCAAGGCCCTCTAAAGCAGAGGGACAGGCTTCCTCCCTGCCAGAACTCCATTGGAGCCAGTGAGGAAGGTAAGTATCTGGCGGGAGGGAGGTTAGGAGCTGCTGACGTACTATGTTCGTCTGCGGGTCTAAGGGAGACCCGTGGGCAGGACGTACATGGTATGTCAGCGGTCATTAGCCCTTTCGCTGCTGAGCCTTTTCCCACCCCTGTGCTGAGCTCATTTTTACCGGTTTCGCTCATCATGTTTAAACGCGTTTTGAAGCCTTATTTTAATATATGACCCAGACATATTATATATCGTTCTTTCCGGCAGACTGTGTGGATTCATAATATGTCATTATTATATGTATACGTTATGTCATGTCTGTATATTATAACGAAAAATGCAATAAAATTAGAATTTTCAATAATTTACAATGTGTAAAGTGGTTTTTTTTCACATTTTAAAATGCGATCGTTTGCGGTTATATTTTCTATGGGGTGCGCTTGTTAAAAAAATTAGAAATGAGGAATCGTTACTTTTTTTGGGGAAAATTCTGTGTTTTTTAGCAAACGCCCCCCCATAGAAAAAATCGTTAGTGCAGCATCATTGTTCACATTATAATTGAAATGGGAACAATAATGTTGCACTAATAAATAAAAATAAAAAAACTTTTAATTTTTTATTTTATTTATTTAATTTAAAAAAAAATTTTTTTTTTTTTTTTTTACTTTTTACAAGGTCATGTTTGGTATCATTGGAAAGGCCACGCTCTGGCCGTTCCAATAATAGTAAACATTAACCCCTAGCTGTCACAGATCGGGAGATAGGGGGTTCATTGGAACCCCCTATCTCCACTATAGGTGACAGCAAGGGGTTAATTTAAAAACTGGTGCCATCGCGCTCTGCGCGATGACACCAGTCATTAGGGGGATATCCCGGAAGCTTGGCCGACATCCAAGATGTCGGCCAGCTCCGGGAGGGGACCGCGATACGGCGCATGTTGGCGCCATATCGCGATCCAGCCCCCTAGGGGTTAAAGACAACCGCCGCTTGGAAGGGCAGGCTGTGCCCTTCCAGGCGGTGCCTGCCTTTAATCGCTGGCCCACACGGATGGGGAGGGGGAGAGGTCCGAAGGACCTCCCCCCCATCCCTTCAGGCACCTTCCCTGCAATGGCAGGGGGGGTGCCTGAAATAGACGTCATCGCGCATGCGCGATGACGCTTATCGTGCCCGCCGGGGTCCCGGAGGTTGGGCTGACATCGATGATGTCAGCCCACACCAGGGGGCCGAGCGATCAGCCGGAATACCGGCTGATCGCGGGCTGCAAAGGGAGGACGCGCTCAGCGCGTCCTCCGCAGCCAAGTACCAATGCGGTTGGACGCGCTCAGCGCGTCCACCGCATTGAAAGGGTTAAGGGGTTAAAGAACCCCCTTTTGTATTTTACACCAAACATGGTCATGCTCTTGCCTTCAAATGAATACCAAACCTGACCCTCTAGCTTGCACGGATCCAAAGATACAGGGGTCCAAAGGACCCCCCTATCTCCACTTGGCATCTAGAGGGTTAACTGCCTCAATGACATTGCGCATATGGGGACAACGTCAGTGGACGGGAGGGCCGTGGAGGCTTGGATGACAGCCATCTCTGGGAGAGGACCACGATCCGGCACCTAAAGGGTTAAAGAGGGCACCACTGAAAAGGGCAGAATGTGCCCTTTCCAGCGGTGCCTCTCTTTTTTTTCTACCTTTAGCCGTTCGGGAGGGAGATGGGTCCAGAAGGACCCTCCTCCCCTTTCAGGCTTTCCACCAGTAGACGCCAAGAGGCGTCTGAGACTGACATCATCGTGCCCGGCAATGACGTCAGTACGATGACCGGGACCCAGAACACCTTTGGTCTGACTTTAAGGAAGTCAGACCAATGTGGGGACCCGGCTAGAGATGTGAGTATAGGAAGGGACGTTCTTGGTCCTTAACAGGAGTTTTTCCCAGGACGTACCATGTACGTCATTGGTCCTCAAAGGGTTAAGACAAAGCACTGGAGAGTACTGAACTGGCAAGCAATGAGTCCAGATCTAAATCCCATACAGCACCTGTGGAGAGATCTCAAAACAACAGTTGGTTAGAGAAACTCTTCCAATCTGAGAGACCTGGAGCAGTTGGTGTGAGAAGAGTGGTCCAAAATTCCATTAGAGCGGTGTAAGAAACTCATTGATGGTTACAGGAAGTGATTGATTTCAGTTATTATTTCCAAGTCAATTTCTGGAGTTTCGTGTGGAACGTGTCAGATTTGGCTTGGTTTTCCTCCACTTTTGTGTCATACCAATACAAACAAAAGAAATAAACATGAGAATGCCTAAACCTTTGTAATTGCAACAATTTTATGGACGAAGTAGTGAATTATCTGACAGTAATGAGGGGTGCCAATATATTTGGTCATGACCGTACAGAATTATTTTTTGTGATGCTTTCATATATGGCTGCGAATAGACACTGTGGGCTCTGTTCCACGGTTGTTGTAATCTTAACCACAGCTGGTGTACACTTAACTCCATAGACTTAAATGGCTCTGTTAAGTTTACTACAGCTCTGGTTAAGTTAACACCAACCTTGGAATAGGGTCCCTAATGTATACACAGAGGTAACGCCAAGTAGTACTTGAAACACATAAGGCGCTATTCTAAGATTGCTGTTGACTTAACCAGAGCGGTTTAAAACTTATCAGAGCCATTATAGTCTATGGAGTTAAATTTACAAAAGGCTCTGGTTAGGTTTACACAAACCTTGGAATAGGGCCCATAATGTTTGACCTGACAGATATTTAAATCACTTGGGCTCCATGCAGTATCTCTAGCTTCTGAAATTTATTTTAGTACAAAAACTAGATTGTCTAGAAATGCATGAGATTCGCAGAAATGTGAGTCACGTACAACACCCAGCAGGTTAACAAAAATATACATGCATGGAATCAACAACGAAAAACACAGGACTACAGTTTAACTTGTACGACTATGAAACAACACACACACACACACACACACAAAGAAAAAAATATTAAAACAGATGAATGATTATGAGTAAAGCATGGAAAAACACATTGATGACTTTGTGTGGAGGATTAATGTGACTTGAAATTAACCATTTTTTCTCAATTAATGTAACATTAAGTCAATAGATTCCAAACCTATATTCAAGACAATGCAGGAATGTGGCATTTATAGAAATGGGTTTAATACCTCTAACCCAAATTGACTTGATTACTAATTAAATGCTGTAGAACAAATCAAGACTGAAGTACCAGGCTGATGTTTGTGTTGAAAGTTTTGTTGACTTGTAACATGAATTTGAGCAATGTGTTCAAAGTAAGGTGTTGCAGGAATGTCATAAAAGCAGTAGAAATACTTTTACAGAGGTGCCTCGATTTTTTTCAGGTATTTTTTGACATAACCTCCACTGTGTCAGTATGCCGTACTGTACCTCTGTCAGGAGAATTAAGTAATGTTGCAGAAGAGGTCGAGAGTCGCTTGCTAATTACTGGATCGACATGTTTCGAAAGGTTCATGGTTGAAACCGAACGCCTGTCTGGATCTAAAACAAATGAAGATATAGCTAATTCATTGAACGCTTGTTAGGCAGGAATGTATGTTTATTGGAGTAAGCACATAGCGATCTCAAATCACTCCGTTTAAGGAAACCTACAATGCGGTGCTCCTCTGTGACCAGGGTCCAACAAAATCAGAATGCAGGCGGCACGTAGCCATTATGCAGACACATTACCTACTAAGCATGGTTTATTATTACACCTGCAGTAAGTAGGATCCTCTGATAAATCTTTGCATGGAAAGGAATAACCAAATTTTGATTACATGTTTATAAATATGAAACTTAGAATAGATAGCAGTAATGTTATCCTGGAGTCCTGAGCACTGCACTGGAGATTAACGCTGAATTAGAGAAAGTAATAAGGCACATAAGACGTCCTAAAACTAGGGAACTTCTACCACAACCACGTGGACATCATGTATAAGGACAACAGGAGGAAGGACCCAATGCAGGTCAAAGGAAGAAGGGGAGTAGACTAGAACCCAGTCTTGTGTATGTGATATACTGTAAACATCACAATGTACTATAGGGATAACGCAGGTTCTCTATAACGGGGGATTAAAAATCTATTTTGGTAAGCTACCTACTTTTGAAAGGGTCATTGCATAGCTAACAAAAAATGAATAAAGCTCATTTTCTTCCTTCTAAAAGGAAGACTATTTATAAACCTTAAACAATTATTTAAAAGGATATTCTGGAGATTAAAAAATAGCATGCTCGATTTCAACAAGACATCTCTTTTGACCCTGAAGCGTATAGACACTGTGTGTTTAAATTTAGTGTCCATTTAGTCTTATCCTTTTTTTTTTTGGGGGGGCGGAGGGAGTGTAAAATAATATACCATACTTCCTTAGGTATTGGAGTTAAATTATTGAAAGCAAGTATGTTATTTCTGCACTATTGTCCTTCATGCATCTCCGGTGGCCCACTTACAGTCTCCGGTGCAGCATTTTGCATCAGAGATCTAAAGTAATAAATGAGCAAGGTGGATTTCATAGTGAACTTGTCTTCCATGAAACCTATAAATGACGAGTTCACCAGTACAAATCTTGATATACTTTATACACAAACTATACTTAAAAAAATCATCAACAATACACGAAGAATGCGCACTATACTTCAAAATGGAGGCAAGAGTGAGAAAGAGGGTATATGACCCAATACACTCTCATTGTCAAACATTAAGTGGAAGACTGATTTTCCCGACCTACAAAATTTAATTAAATAGAACTTAGAGGCCAAATTGCGTATTTCATGTATGTGTTTAATGTATACATTTGATATGTGATGGATTCATTGAGGACCAATAGTGGAAGTAATATGACAGAGGGTGAGTCGCTAGAGGGAACAATCTACACACTTAACATTGGGAAGACTTCAACACAACAAAGTGGTATGGGAACCACCTCTTTTAACACAATCCCTGGCTTGCAAATGGTGTGCCAATTCAAACAGATTGACAGTGGTGAAAGATGAGTCAACAAAATAACCTAGGAATAGAATATGTAACAGTGATGAAAAAAGAAAAAAAAGAAAAAGAAAGAAGCAGGTGTTTCAATGTTGCAAAAGACATTGTTCAGTATCAGACCAAATTCTGCATGATTGATTCATACAACCCAAACTGAACTACAGGTTATGCTCCTGTATCCATTAACCCAGATGGTTGCAGCTTCCTTCATTCAGGGCTGGATTTCCCACCAGGGAGATATGTTATTTTATAGGCCACACTGAAGGTATTAGAACTAGTTTTGTTGCAAATGGTGGTGGCATCTATATTAGTTGTACCACCAGGCACAAGCAATTTTGTTGTAAATTCAGCCTTTTCTACACAGTATCACATACACACGCTGCAGGAAATGTTACATAATAAAAAGGCATTCAATATTGGAGTCAATATCTATTTCTCGCAAATGGAGTTCCAACCTCATCAAGAATGCACTATAAGTGTCACATTCCCTCTACACTTCACAAATCTATAATAATTATGCACCACGCCAACTTTCGGTAAGTAATAAAGCCAAATTGTATATTATACGGTGACATTTTTAAGGTACTTTATTATCGTACAGAAAGAAAAAAAAGAAAGAAATTTGCCCTTTGAACAAACATTTCTGTTCATCATACCACAAAGTTATCTAGGTCTAAAAGTGTAGCTCTAAACCCTGAGGTGCTCGATATTGCACCTCAACTGGTATATTCACAGGGCACTTGCTGGACAAATGCATTCTGGTAGCAGATAAAATTAAAAATTATTTTACAAGCAGTTTAGCGGATAGACCCCTATCTGTGGGCAGAAGCCACATCAGACGTTTATTCCCCCCATATTTTTTCGAATTTTTCTAATGTACCTACCTATACAGGGGTGGACTGAGATCTAAATGGGGCCCCCGGGCAACAGAAGATCACGGGGTCCATTTGCCACACAGATTGCTGTGTTAAAGAATTTATTCCTTCACACACTGCACATTACAGCGCTCCACAGCACAGAAATGTGCAGTGTATATGAGCGTATCAAAGAGCTCCACAGCAATAGAACTCTTTCATAAGTTAAATATAAATATTAGACTACATATCAAAATACTGAATATTATTAAAATTAACTATATTATAATTTAATTAAATAAAATCTAAAAATATATGAATTATAATTATATTAAAACCCAATTTATTATATATATATATATATATATATAAATAAAAGTTAGTGCAGCAGCACATTTCGACTTATAAGGGGATAAAAATGCCGCTGCTTTTAGAACAGTAGAGAATTTTTTTTTTCACGAATCCGGAAATACAGGGGCTCAAGGACTAACCTGGCAGGTGGGGGGGGGGACCAGTTTGCGATATCATTGCGCCCAGGCGTGATGACTCTCGCAACCTGGGGAGCAGTCCCAAAGCGAGGGAAATTCAGGATGTCAACCGACTGTGGCTGAAGCCCCTGCTCTAAACCAGATTGGCAACGAACTGGGCACAGACAGGACGTGCGTGGAGCATCCTCCATGCTGGGGAGGGAATCCCCATGACGCTCCATGCATGTCCATGAGCAGCAGGGTCAGCAAACCTTCCAAATGAGTCGCCAGTCTTGGCGGTGCCTGAACGCCCGATGGGTCAGTCTGCCCTGTGCCTACATATTACACAGAATGTTGAGAAATGCTAAAACACAAATAACAGGATTAAATCTTCCTGAACTGGAAATTTAATTCAGTACATAGCACTTTGTCCTGGCTCTCTTTTCCTTTACCTTGGCTGTTAATGGTAGTATTGCTTTGTAGTGCTCCCCCCCAAGACCAGCGGTTGTTCCTCTGTCTCGGTTTCTGACTCCTTTCCATTGTACGTTTTACCACGGCTTCGTGGCGTCCCTTTAAAGAAAGATGAGGGGTGAGCAAGTGATCACCTTCATAGTAAAAGTAATGTCTTCCAATAAATTTACTAAAGGCAACTGCATTCAATATGGTAAAGGCTACATAAAGTGGCAGACTCCTTACTTTGTCTTCTTCTAATTTTATCTTCCGTTTTTCATCAACTGCAGCCCTCCGTTTATCCTCTTTGGTCCGCTGTTCTTCCAGCTTCTTTTTGCGTTCCTCCAGCTGTTTTTCGTAATGCTGGCGAGCCCTCAATTCTTTCTCTAACCATAAAGACTCTCTGGCAGCTGATACCCAAAAGAAAAAAGCCAATCAGGTTGTGTAAAGTAAGACATTAAGCTCTCACCTTGCCTTAACAAAGAAGAGGATAGGCCTGGTCTTATTGTACAAATGCTTTAGAAGGGATTTAAGTAAACAAGAGTGATTTGACTGGAGTAAACATTTCAATTCTAGAGGAAAATCCTATTTGAAAAATTATGCGCATGACAGGTCCATGTATTAATCTGCATAATCAAGATACTTGGATCATCATCTCCCTGAAGGATCATCATCTCCCTGAAGGATCATCATCTCCCTGAAGGATCAATCACCAATCTGCTGCACAACACAGTGTCAGTGGACATGGGCAAACCTGTATTGGCATCTATTACAATATTGTAAGAATATAAACTTCCAAACTAGAAGCAGTGATAAAATGTACACACGCCTTTCACCACCATCGAAATACCAAGGATGAAAACAGGTCTATTCAATAAAGGGTGAAACTTAGAGAATTGACAGAAGTGAAAATTCTAGGTCAAAATTCTCCCATTTATCTCACTTTCCAAATCGGTTATTTGGTCTAGATTGCTCTCTTCTGCCAAATCTCCTGAGTTTCACCTTTTAGTGAATAGACCTGTAAAGCCTTGGCCTTCAGTGAAAATAGAAATGAAAAACGTTAGAATAAAGAAGACATTTTATTTTTATAGTAATTCATGGTATCAAAGGAGGCGTCTGACACGTTCATAAATCATAACCATCTAATTCAATGAAAATAGTTCAATAGTTTCAGCAAATGGAAATGATTAAAAGGTAAACAATGAAAGGAATGCACCATTGTTGCTCAGATTTTATAGCATGCTTCACAATGCTCCAGAATGACAATCCTCTTACAGTAAATATGTGATAGGAAAGAAGGAAAAATTATACAAAACAAGAACAAACCTGCATAGATTAGTCAGTAAGAGAGCACGTGAGATATCTAGAAGCGTGTGCTCCTGCTCCTTCACAAAGCAGCCACACTTGTACGTGTGATTGCAAGGCTGTGCAAAAGACGGAGCCGATTCCATGCATGTGCACTGAGTGCAGCTTTGGGCCATTACAAGGTGCATGTCAGGGAGGTGAGGAGTTGAACAACTTCTTTTATGCTATTGGAAAGGGTTCTCTGTAAATCATTTAAGCTAGCATCCCACATTTCATACCAACAAACCTATTCATGGGTAGACATGCACAGATACCCCACTTTAGCAATTTGTAGATTGTAAGGTGGGTAATAGTAGTTAAAGCATCATTTGGATAAGTGTATTCTGGAGCTGTGCATCACACGGTTGACTGGACGCTCCAAGTACTTCATTTAGTACAGAGTATACTGGCATGTCAAACTAGTTAAGTATGTGATGGACCTGCCAGGTCTTCAAGTGGAACTTCTATATTTCACTGTGAACTGTGGTAACATTTTTTAATAAGTATCTGTTCTTAAAACCCCTACTGATTAAAAGACATTATAGCCCCTCTATGTATCATACAAACTACCTATATCTTATCTATAAGTTATGAAGTAACGGTGCTTTATATAATAGTAATGGCCTAGAATTTTAACAATTCACGGTGTTGCCCCTCAAAGAAATGGTGAATTTAATAAATATTCCACAATAAAGTATTGTATAAATAATAATATGTATAAATAAAATTACTAATTTATTAGTAACTTAATATATAGGAAATAAGTGTAAATACTGTAATATATATAGTATCTATTTTTAGTTTGGCTTTATATTTTTCATATAATATAGAAGAGAAAAAAAAAACATGTAATCCGTGCATAAAATTATATACAGTACTGTGCAAAGGTTTTAGGCAGGTGTGAAAAAATGCTGTAAACAAAGAATGCTTTCAAAAATGGAAGTGTTAAACATTTATGTTCATAAATGAACAAAATGCACTGAATGAACAAGAGAGCAGGGCCGTAGGGAGGGCGAGGCGAGGGAGGCACTCGCCTCGGGTGCAGCAGCTGTGAGGGGCGCAACCAGTGCAGAGGAACCCCGGTAGGCGGATTCACTTTTGGGCCGTTTTATAATTTAAAAGCAGTTTAAACCTTTTTTTCCCATCAGCCTGATAGTGTCGCACTGCTGGGGGGGGGGGCGGAGCGTCGGCCACAAGGATTGAGGAGAGGGGGGTGTATGGCCGGGTGTCTGGCACAGCCGCAAATAGAAGCAGGCAGCCTGCTCCAGTGCTTGCTCGCACGTGGCAGGCTGCCTGAAAGCTGTTCTGGCCAGTGTGTTTGTCATGTGGTGGGACGGGCCCTGCATCTCCCTGGCCCTGCTGCATATCCCTGTGACAGTCAGCATTTCATCATGCTGCCTGCACTAACAGGGATGTATACAGTATAGATTGGCAGGAAACACACAGGGGTGCAGTAAGCCCTGCCTGGCTGTCATGTGACCAGAGGACCCGACTGATACCGGGATACAGCCAGTCAGCCAGCAGCAGGAGAGCTGGAAGCATGAGGCAGGTGAGTATGGGGGGAGGGGAGAGGTCTCTCCACCTATGTCTGTCCCTCTGTGTGTCCCTTTTATCTGTGTTTCTCCCTGGTTGTGTCTGTCTTTCTGAGTATGTTCATCTGTCTGTTTTGCTATCTGTCCTTACAATTAATCTAATTCTCTATTTCCCCTCATTAATGTTCTCATTCTCCCTTTATATTTTTCTCTTTCCCCTTCTCCTTTGTCATTTCTTCTCTGGCACCTGTTACTTTCACTCTACTTTCTAAGACTAATCTGTTCCCCTAATAGCATCTAAACCTAATCTGTTCCCCTAATAGCATCTAACCCTAATCTGTACCC
This sequence comes from Leptobrachium leishanense, assembly GCA_009667805.1. Lineage (NCBI taxonomy): Eukaryota > Metazoa > Chordata > Amphibia > Anura > Megophryidae > Leptobrachium > Leptobrachium leishanense. The sequence continues at coordinate 226,934,482 of CM019066.1, read as the reverse complement.
CCCAATAGCATCTAACCCTAATCTGTGCCCCTAATAGCATCTAACCCTAATCTGTATCCCCTAATAGCATCTAACCCTAATCTGTACCCCCTAATAGCATCTAACCCTAATCTGTACCCCCTAATAGCATCTAAACCTAATCTGTACCCCCTAATAGCATCTAACCCTAATCTGTATCCCCTAATAGCATCTAACCCTAATCTGTACCCCCTAATAGCATCTAAACCTAATCTGTTCCCCTAATAGCATCTAAGCCTAATCTGTGCCCCTAATAGCATTTTACCCTAATCTGTGCCCCTAATAGCATCTAAACCTAATCTGTGCCCCTAATAGCATCTAAACCTAATCTGTGCCCCTAATAGCATTTTACCCTAATCTGTGCCCCTAATAGGGTCACAGATTAGGTTTAGATGCTATTAGGGGCACAGATTAGGGTAAAATGCTATTGGGGCACAGATTAGGTTTAGATGCTAATAGCATTTTACCCTAATCTGTGGCCCTGGTAGCATCTAACCCTAATCTGTGCCCCTAGTAGCATCTAACCCTAATCTGTTCCCCTAATAGCATCTAAACCTAATCTGTTCCCCTAATAGCATCTAAGCCTAATCTGTTCCCCTAATAGCATCTAACCCTAATCTGTGCCCCTAGTAGCATCTAACCCTAATCTGTTCCCCTAATAGCATCTAAGCCTAATCTGTTCCCCTAATAGCATCTAAAACTAATCTGTGCCCCTAATAGCATCTAACCCTAATCTGTGCTAATAGTTTCTAATCCTAATCTGTACCCCTAATTTGTGCCCCTAATAATCAATGCCCCTAATAGCTTCTAACCCTAATATGTACCCCTAATCTGTGCCCCTAACAGCTTTTACCCCTAATATGTACCCCCAATCTGTTCCACTAATAGCTTCTAACCCTAGTTTCTAAAATCAGTTTATACCTGTAATTGGTACCCCTAGTTTCTAACCCTAATTTCTAAACAAAGCACATTACTGTGAGTTTTATGGCTGTGGAGCTCTGTGATATGCTCACACACACTGCACATTACTGTATCACAGATCTGTACAGCAGCAAACGCTCATACGCACCGCACATTATTGAGAGTTTTGTTGCTGTGCAGTACTGTGATATACTCCCAGATTGTGAGTTCCTACGGGAATAGGGCCCTCATCTCCTCCTGTACTGTTTGTCAAATGTTGTTCAATGTATTGTAACCCTGTCTATACTGTGCTTATTGTACAGCGCTGCGGAATATGCTGGCGCTTTATAAATAAAGAATAATAATAATAAAAAATACTCATACACACCGAACATTACTGTATCACAGTGCTGCAACAAAACTCACAATAATGTGTAGTGCGTATGAGCGTTTGCTGCCATGCAGATCTGTGATACGGTCATAGACACCGCACATTGCTATGAGTTTTGTTGCTGTGCAGCTGTGATATGCTCCTACACACCGTACATTATTGTGAATTTTAATACATCGACTCTGAGGCTCCTATTGCTTCTCTTTCTTGCTTTTATTAACATAGTAGCAAGTGGCAACTAGCAAGAACTTTGAAATATGAAGCTTTTTTATATTGAATAAAGAGAAAACATAACAGTAAAAACAGGTATATGGTATCTTCCAACACCCCTTCCACCCTTTGGATCTGTCCTCTTTCCTGTTCAGTGGCCATCAAAACCGATCCACGTCCCTCCTACTTCCTCTTTCTTAGCTACTCGGCGACTAGATAAGTATATATATCTATTCTCTCTGCGATATCCCGTTTTTACCTATGGTTTAGAGATTTATATACAAATAGAAGTTTATATTGCTAAGTGTTTACTTTAGCGAGCGCCCGGCTTTAACCGCGGCGTTCGCATTTTTTCCTCCAAGTTATTTTCCTTTGATCCTCCTGGTGACCGCGGAGTAACCCCGCCTGCCTGCCTCTCCGAGGCGCCGCACGCGCTCGCTGGCTAGGTGGGCGGAGTGTGCCCGATAGGTCTGCGCACGCGGGGACAATTCCGGACATTCTCCCGGATTCACACAGCACCATGCCTCGTGGGAAGACCCCACAGCGCGCAGCTTCCCCTGCAGAGATTTCAGCGCAATCCTCCGACGAGAGTGTGGGTGAGCAGTCCCAACCTCCCGTACTTATACAGGCGCAGATGGCTCCTTCCCAGACTTCCACTTTAGACCCTTACATGCAGGCTTCAATTGATTCTGCTGTTTTCAAAGCGGTCTCAGTGCTGTCTGCGGATTTTACCCGCTCTTTAAAAGAAATCATGGCCGAAAATCGCCAACCTGATATCCCCCCGCCGCCGGCGGTTTCTGTCATGGGCAGTACACTCACCGCGGTGAGGCCCCCCGAGCTCCCCCTGCACAACACGGGGAAACAGTCTGTGAAGAAAGCACGCCACATGACTGGAGGGACTGGCATACCCGCACAATGCCGGGGCACGTGCACCCCTCCCCCACTATGGCACCCCGTAAACGGGCTCCTGCACATACGGCCGTATCTCACTCCAAGAGGTTTAAACTACCATCTGTCTCCAACCCTGACACCGCTATTGTCCCTGTTCCGCTTCAGGATTCTGTCCCTGATTCGGAGGAGGATGACACTAGCGATGTCATAGACGTTTATGCCTCGGATGAGGACTTCACTGAAGACACCGTAGAGGTGGATACAACTGCCCGTCCGGGCATTATCTATGATCCTCTGGGGAACCCCCTTTTCTGCCCAGAAGACCTGTCTCACCCAAGGTCGGCAGATTGGTCCCCATTGCCCCACGTAGAGCAGTGGGTCGATGCACAGGTGCGTAAAGCCCTGGATAAAAACACACGGAACCGCATGAAAGCGGAATGCCCACGCCCTACCACGAGCGGGAAAACATGCCTCACTCCAGAAGTGGATAAGGCGTTCGTGGACTTTGTCACCCCTAAAGGATGGACGCCCAGCAAGGGCATAGACCATGCCTTTAAGGTGTGCCAAGATAAACTGCTGGACACCGTGGGTCCTCTGATAAAACTGCTAGATACGGCAGAACAAGCCAAGCTTTCTGGCGAACCCCTGGACCCAATCCAGATCACTAACTGGACCCAACGGTCCTTAAGTTTTTTGGGCAATGCCAACACGGCCTTAGCGTCAGAAAGACGTAAATGTATCTTATTAAAGATGGATCGCCAACTGGCAGGTGTGGCGGATAACGAATTAGGCGCTGCGGCCAATGGCGCTTTATTTGGAAAAACCTTCCTGAAGGATATGAATGAGTACTCTGGAGCATTCAACACCATGGAACGAGTTTCCAATTCGCTTAAGAAAGTGTTTCCCGGGGTTTTTCCACGGGCCGGTGGATATCGGGGCCGAGCTACCGGCCGTGCAAAACCCTTCACTTCAGGTCCCGCAGGAGGCAACCCCTCCACTGCAACGGCTCCCGCGCCGTCCCCGTTCTTCCCTTCCCGTTCCCGACCATGGAGGGGCAGAGGATTCCGGGGTTCCAGAGGCGGACATTCTTCCTCAACCTTCAGACATACAGGTACCTGTGCACCTTATTCACCCGTCTACGACCAAAGTAGGAGGTCGTTTAAAATTGTTTCACACAGCATGGTGTCGCATTACGTCGGACCCTTGGGTCCTCAATACTGTGCTAGGGTTTGTTCTGGAGTTCTCTTCTCCCCCGCTCCAACTGCAGATCCCTCTCCCTCTCCCCTTTTCAGGAGACGGGCAGGCGCTGGTGGAGCGGGAGATTATAGAATTATTCCAGAAAGGAGCCATAGAGCGGGCTCCACGGGGACCCTCGGGTTTCCTAAGCAACCTATTCTTGGTTCCCAAGAAGGGGGGAGGTGTTCGTCCAGTTATCAACCTCAAGGAGTTGAATGGCTCAGTGGTCTACCGCCATTTCCAGATGGAAGGCATGCACATGCTCAAAGATTTATTGAAACCCCGCGATTGGTTGGCAAAAGTGGATCTCAAGGATGCTTACCTGACCATCCCGATTGCCAAGGAATCACGGGATTTCCTTCAGTTCCGTTGGGGTCCCGACCTATGGCGTTTCCGCTGCCTACCATTCGGCCTCTCTTCGGCTCCTTGGTGCTTTACCAAGATGCTGAAACCGGTCGTGGCATGGCTACGCGCAAAAGGGGTCCGTCTCATCATATATTTGGACGACGTGTTGCTGATGGCCTCTTCAGAAAATCAGCTACGCCTCCACGTATGTTGGACGATCAATCTTTTCCAATCTCTGGGATTTCTGGTGAACCAAGAGAAATCAGTTCTCTCTCCATCTCAAACCCTGGAATTTCTGGGATTCGGGGTGAACAGTGTCATGATGACTATCACGGTCCCTCTACCAAAATGCCGATCTATCCTGCGCGAGGTTCGGTCCCTTTTGGAGGTTCACACCCCATCCTTGAGGGACCTAGCTCGCGTGATAGGTCTCCTAGCGGCCACGCGGCTCGCTGTCAAACCAGCCCCATTACACTATCGGGCCCTCCAACGCCTGAAGGCCCTTTTTCTCAGACAGGGTCTCCCTTACTCCGCTCCGATCTCTCTCTCGGGAGAGGCCAGACTGGATTTGGAATGGTGGATCGCTCACCTCCACGTCTGCAACGGCAGGCCTATCCTGGTGCCACCCCCGACGCTTACGATCGACTCAGACGCTTGTGGGTCAGGCTGGGGGGCTTATTGCGACGGTTCCTCCACAGGAGGTCGATGGTCCATGCAGGAACGTCAATTGCACATGAACGGTCTGGAGCTCCTGGCAGGACTTTTTGCACTCCAGAGTTTCCTCAAAGACTGCACTCATCGTTCGGTCCTCCTCCGGATGGACAACTTCCCAGCAGTTCGATATATCAACTCACTGGGCGGCCCTCGATCCCTGCTTCTGACAACAATGGCTTCCCGTCTCTGGGAGTGGTGTTTTCGGACCGGGATCGAGGTCCAAGCACAATTCATTCCGGGAATCTCGAACCAATTCGCAGATTGGAGCTCGAGACATACAGAGGACTCCGGAGATTGGCGTTTGAGTTCGACAGCTTTCTCCGACGTGTCATCCCTTTGGGGACCTTTTCACGCGGATCTTTTTGCCAACCGACTCAACGCCCATCTTCCGCTCTTCTTCAGTTGGCGGCCAGACCCACTGGCGGAGGCAACGGACGCGTTCTTTCAGGATTGGTCCGGGGCTCGCCAGTACGCCTTCCCGCCATTTCAACTGATAGCTCGCACACTGCGTCAGGTCAGGACGCAACAGACACAGATTGTGATCATCACCCCTTCTGGCAGAACCAATCTTGGTTCCCGGTACTGTTGGATCTCCTCATGGATATCCCCCGTTTTCTCCCCGGCTCTCCCAGATCTCCTGAAAGACGCCTCCGGGCAACCTCACCCTCTCCTGTCTCCAGGATCCAGTCGGTTATTGGCCTCACTGGTTTCGGGACGCCCGGGGGAGCCGGAGAGATTTCGGACCGAACTACTACGCTCCTACGCCAGGCATGGGCCCCGGGTACTCGATCCTGCTACAAATCAGCGTGGCTCACCTGGCATCATTGGTGTCTGTCAAGGGGTCAAGATCCCTTCCAGGCTCCTTTGAACTTTGTCTTGGATTTCCTTACGGAGATCTTCGATCAGGGCAAAGCGTATCGCACTCTTAACGTGTATAGATCAGCTTTATCAGCTTACCATGTGGGTTTTCAGGGGACACCTTTAGGCAAACATCCGTTGGTATGTCGTTTGCTTAAGGGTATCAGATCTGACCGTCCTCCGTTGCCTAGATATACGACAACTTGGGACGTGCATATCCTCCTTAATTTTTTGGAACAATGGCCCTTGAACAAGGATTTAACCCTACGCCAACTATCGGCAAAATTGTTGGCCCTCCTTTGCATGATTTCTTGCAAACGGGTGGCTGATGTCAGGGCGTTAGACTTCAAAGCTCGTTCTTTCATACCAGAAGGCGTGCGCTTTGACATCTTCCGCCGTACTAAAACGTCCATTTCGTCCGCCGTCTACCCGGCTTTCCCTTCACGTCCGGCTTTGTGCCCGGTCCTTTGTCTCCAGGAATACGAATCTCGTACTGCCGCCCTCCGAGGCACGGAGATTTCACCTCTCTTTATTTCATTTAAGGCTACCTTCGCTTCGGTAGGTACAACTACGCTCGCGCGCTGGCTCCGTTGGCTCTTGGTGTTAGCAGGTGTAGATACCTCGATTTTTGGAGCTCATTCGGTTCGTAGCGCCGTTGCTTCTTCCGCTGTGTCGGCAGGTTGTCGGTTGGAGGACTTGTTGCGGTCAGCTGACTGGTCCAGAGAGTTCACCTTCCGCTCATTCTATTTCAAGCCTGTTGTTCATTGGTCATCCGCAGTTGTGGGTCAGCTTTGAACAAGCAATAGGAGCCTCAGAGTCGATGTATTAAAATTATAGAATTTAGCTAAGTATGACGGTAAGTTAGAATTTTAATAATAAGACTCTGAGGCGAGTATTGCCCACCTCTCCCGCCGCTATTGTGGTTTTGGTTGTTTCCTGGGTCTGCGGATCCAATGTCTTCCACTCTTATATTTTTTCTTTCCTCAGCCTCATAAAGGATTTTCTGGTTCCGGATGGATTGTCCTTTGGTTTTCCCTATCTACCTACACTGATCACCTCGTATGGCAAAGAAAGAGGAAGTAGGAGGGACGTGGATCGGTTTTGATGGCCACTGAACAGGAAAGAGGACAGATCCAAAGGGGTGGAAGGGGTGTTGGAAGATACCATATACCTGTTTTTACTGTTATGTTTTCTCTTTATTCAATATAAAAAAGCTTCATATTTCAAAGTTCTTGCTAGTTGCCACTATGTTAATAAAAGCAAGAAAGAGAAGCAATACTCGCCTCAGAGTCTTATTATTAAAATTCTAACTTACCGTCATACTTAGCTAAATTCTATAATTTTATGGCTGTGCAGCACTGTGATACACTCATACACACCGAACATTACTGTATCATAGTGCTGCAGACTATAATGTGGAAACCGGATCCCCCGTGCATGCGCCCCATAAGCATGACATTTGTGATATCTGATTGGCTGAGAATGCTAATCACAGTTTGGATAATTATTTGGCACTTTGTTATACATTTTACAGATCTTCAGTTCCAGTTCGTTCTTCTGACAGTGTGCAATGGCTTTGCAGCCCTGCTGACGGTGAGTTTGAACTGGAACTGAAGATCTGTAAAATTCAAAACAAAGTGGCAAGTTATTATACAATCTGGGGTTAGCATTCGCAGCCAACCAGATATCACAGATGTCACGTTTATGGAGCGCATGCGTAGAGGATCCCGTTTCTATATATATATTAACCTCTGTAAAAAATATTGTGTGTGTGGGGGCGCAATTTTCTGTTCTTGCCTTGGGTGCAAAAGGAGCTAGCTACAGCTCTGCAAGAGAGATCTAAATCAAATCAATATTTGGTTTGACCACCCTTTGCCTTCAAAACAGCAGCAATTCTAGGTACACTTGCACACAGTTTTTGAAGGAATTCGGCTGGTAGGTTGTTCCAAACATCTTGGAGAACTAACCACAGATCTTCTGTGGATGTAGGCTTTCTCACATCCTTCTGTCTCTTCATGTAATCCCAGACACACTCGATGTTGAGATCAGGGCTCTGTGGGGGCCATGCCGTCACTTCCAGTACTTCTTGTTCTTCACGCTGAAGATAGTTCTTAATGACTTTGGCTGTATGTTTGGGGTCCTTGTCCTGCTGCAGAATAAATTTGGGGCCAATCATACGCCTCCCTGATGGTATTGCATGATGGATAAGTATCTGCCTGTATTTCTCAGCATTGAGAACACCATTAATCCTGACCAAATCTCCAACTCCATTTGCAGAAATGCAGCCCCAAACGTTCAAAGAACCTCCACGATGCTTCACTGTTGCCTGCAGACACTCATTATTGTATCGCTCTCCAGCCCTTCGACGAACAAACTGCCTTCTGCTACAGCCAAATATTTAAATTTTGACCCATCAGTCCAGAGCACCTGCTGCCATTGTTCTGCACCCCAGTTCCTATGTTTTTGTGCATACTTTAGTCGCTTGGCCTTGTTCCCACGTCGGAGGTATGGCTTTTTGGCTGCAACTCTTCCATGAAGACTTCTGGCCAGACTTCTCCGGACAGTAGATGGGTGTACCTGTGTCCCACTGGTTTCTGCCAGTTCTGAGCTGATGGCACTGCTGGACATCTTCTGATTTCGAAGGGCAATAAGCTTGATGTGTCTTTCATCTGCTGCAATATGTTTCCTTGGCTGACCACTGCGTCTACGATCCTCAACGTTGCCCGTTTCTTTGTGCTTCTTCAAAAGAGCTTGAACAGCACATCTTGAAACCCCAGTCTGCTTTGAAAGCTTTGTCTGGGAGAGACCTTGTTGATGCAGTATTACTACCTTGTGTCTTGTTGCTGTGCTCAATCTTGCCATGACATGAAAATGTCTTTCACAACCTCAACTTGGTAGCAGAGTTTGGCTGTTCCTCACCCAGTTTTAAGCCTCCTTACACAGCGGTTTCTGTTTCAGTTCATGACTGGGTATCAACCTACAGTTGTGTTCAAAATTATTCAACCCCCACTGAAATTGAGTGTTTTGGCCAGTTTGACATTGATTTTGATCATTCAGTCATCTTGCTTACAATTAAATTAAAGAGGCACGTGTAGGTCAGACAAATCTAACATAACATTTATAATGAAATAACCACAAATGTCTTTTCTGTGCTCACATCATTATCAGTTTTATTCAACCCCCAAGTGACATTCAATCTTAGTACTTAGTACAACATCCTTTTACAGTTATAACAGCTTTTAAACGTGAAGCATAGCTTGACACAAGTGTCTTGCAGCGATCTACGGGTATCTTCGCCCATTCGTCATGGGCAAAAGCCTCCAGTTCAGTCACATTCTGAGGCTTGCGCACTGCAACTGCTTTCTTTAAGTCCCACCAGAGGTTCTCAATCGGATTTAAGTCAGGTGACTGCGATGGCCACTCCAAAATGTTCCAGCCTTTAATCTGCAACCATGCTCTAGTGGACTTGGAGGTATGCTTGGGATCATTGTCCTGTTGAAAGGTCCAACGTCTCCCAAGCCTCAGGTTTGTGACGGACTGCATCACATTGTCATCCAATATCTCCTGGTACTGAAGAGAATTCATGGTACCTTGCACACGCTGAAGCTTCCCTGTACCTGCAGAAGCAAAACAGTCCCAAAGCATGATTGACCCCCCGCCATGCTTCACAGTAGGCAAGGTGTTCTTTTCTTCATAGGCCTTGTTCTTCCTCCTCCAAACATAGCGTTGATCCATGGGCCCAAACAGTTCTAATTTTGTTTCATCAGTCCACAGAACACTATCCCAAAACTTCTGTGGTTTGTCCACATGACTTTTGGCATACTGCAGTCGACTCTTCTTATTCTTTGGAGACAGCAAGGGGGTGCGCCTGGGAGTTCTGGCATGGAGGCCTTCATTACGCAGTGTGCGCCGTATTGTCTGAGCTGAAACTTCAGTACCCACATCTGACAATCTTTTCTCAGTTCCTCAGCAGTCACACGGGGACTTTTCTCCACGCTACGCTTCAGGTAGCGCACAGCAGTCGAAGTCAGCATCTTCTTTCTGCCACGACCAGGTAGCGTTTCAACAGTGCCCTTTGCCTTGAATTTGCGAATGATGCTTCCTATGGTCTCTCTTGGTATGTTTAACATCTTTGCAATCTTCTTATAGCCATTACCCTTCCTGTGAAGAGTAATCACCTCTTCTCTTGTCTTCCTGGACCATTCTCTTGACTTCACCATGTTTGTAACCACACCAGTAAATGTCTAGAAGGAGCTGAGTATCACAGTCATTTTAAAGCTGCCTAATTGGTGCTTATTATGCTTTATTGCTGCTCCGTGACATCCACAGGTGTTTTCAATACCTGATTGAAAACACTTGAATGAACCTCTGTTCTTCAGAGTGGTAGTCTTTAAGGGGTTGAATAATTGTGTCAATGAATTCACAAAAGAAACATTTACTACTGTATTACAAAACCAATTGATGTCATTTTAGTTGCATATGGTTCTTTAAAAAGTCCTTGTAGGATTTCACTCTGAATACAATTACAAATGTACACTAAATTCCCCAAAACCCTTTACAGCATTGGGGGTTGAATAATTTTGAACACAACTGTACGTGTGACATTGATGATCATTAGCACCTCTTTGGTATAATTGGTTGATCATACACCTGACTATAATACTACAAAATCCCTGACATTGTGCAAGTGTACCTATGAGAATTGATGCTGGTTTGATGGCAAAAGGTAGTAACACCAAACATTGATTTGATTTAGATTTTTCTTTTGTTCGCTCACTTTGCATGTTGCAAATTGACAAAAATAAACAATCATTTATATTTCTGAAAGCATTCTTTTGTTTACAGCATTTTTTCACACCTGCCTAAAACTTTTGCACAGTACTGTATATAGTATAGTGGTTTGGGTTAAATACTAATATTAAAAGCAAATGTTGCTATAAAAAGTGGCAAAGCTCAAAAATCACAATGTAAAAAACCCCCTATATATTTTTGGCCTTCCTATTTATTCCATAATATGTAAATATATAGTATACCATAGTCTTCACTAGAAGACTCCCTATAAGACCTTTTAGTAATAAAGTGTCAAGTGTAAATATCCATCACATTTCGGATTTCTTTTATTAAGGAGATCTTCCCCCCTCTCCAATCCTTTCCAATTTTTTTGAATATCTGAAAACCTCTCTAATTCGGCGCCCTTCGGTGAGCTCAATTTGCCGACCCTGCAGTGAATTAAGCAGTCATCGCAGGGTCCCCGAAGTGCAGCGTATGGATCTCTTCGACGGATAACTTTGTAAACATCGGAAAACCCTCACAGCAAGGGCAAGCAGTCCTCATGTGAACTACATAGAACCAGGCTCCATCATTGAGAGTGTGAAAAACCAGCAAATATTTCACGAATTTGTGCCTACAGTATCATGCTATGCTGTTACATAGCAATTTTTAGCTTAAAGAAAATATGTCCATATTAGACTTTAAGAGCTTCTAAGGAGGTAAACAATTCTAAACTACCACGGGGCACTGCACTACCTTTTTCTGAAATGTTTGCATCAGAGCTTCAGTTCTAGCAACAAACAGAGCGTCTGGTTTTAACTTTGCACATTACGGCTGGGTTCACACCTGCGCGTTTTTTAACGCATGTAATACGTGTATTCTTTGATGCGTGGATCGCGCAAGCGTAAAAAACACGCAAATGCGCATTGCAGCGCGTTCATGCTGCAGTATTTGGCTGTGAACGCGCTGCAATATGCCCCAAAGAAGCTCCTGTACTTCTTTGGGCGTAGGATGTTCTACAACGCGTTCCTACGCGCTGTAAAACACCCGGGTGTGAACGGGCCCCATAGGAAATTATGGGATTTCCGTGTTTAGGTGTTTTACAGTGCACAGGAACGCGCTGTAAAACGCCCAGGTGTGAACAGGGCCTAAAGGATACTTAGTACCAAGTACACACAGGGCAAAATATTTAGGACTAAATGCACTGCACTGTGTACAGGTAGAACTAAATGCACTGCACTGCGTACAGCAAAGATTAAACGCTTTGTAATGTGTCCAGCTACAACTAAATGTTTTGCATACAGTATGGCAAAGACTACTGTGTATAACTACTGGTAGGAAAAAAATGCTCTGCACCGAGCTGTAAATTTTCTGTATAATGTACCAAGAAAAGTCAAAACAAGGGATGTAGTAATGGTGGAGCCAGATGACCTTTTACTATTAGCCTATGTAAAAGAGTATCCCATTATAGGGCTCTATCACATTCCCAACGCAAATCTTAACGCGTGCGCAAAAACGCATTAACGCAAGGGGCAAAACCCTTTGCGCTGAACGTCGTATTACAACGTCTGCACAAAAAATGCGCGTTAACGTCTAACGCGGGTGGACCTGCGCGAACCCTTTGCGAGCGTACCGTACTGCGCGCATCCTATACTTAACGTTGTGAGCGCAAATGCGTTTGTGCGCTGGTACGCGGATGGTATTACAATCTATGTGCAAATTTTAACGGACAACGTTTGCGCGCATAATTTTAATGTCTTTGAAAAGCTGGTGTTAATAGCAAATCTGAACGACCTGGACAAACTCAAATACACCAGCCCAAAAAAACCAAAACGCAGCAACGTATAGTTACACATTCTGCGCATACCAAACCAATAAAATATAGAAGTTGTGCGTGTTTTTATTATTGCTGCAGCATATATACGCAGATAGGTTTTTGCGCCTGCCAAAATCAAACGGGAGACAATTGTGGTTCTTAATTCGGATTGGCTAAATCGCATAAAAAAACAGTCCGGACACCGATTTCAGTGCGCAACGTCTTTTGCACGACATTTTTGCACGTCTTTTTTACGCGCGTTATTTTTTGACGGATGAAAAAATGTGCGCGGATTGCAATACCAGCGTTAATTTACGTACATTAATTTGAGCGCGAAGCGTTAAACATTTTTTATTTTTTTCGCGCAAAGAATGTAATAGTGTTTTAATGCAAAATGCCAGAAAAATTCTCAAAAATGGTTTTACAATTTCTAATTCAACATATTTCAGTACAAAACACACCTATCAGCTTCTCTCGTTCCTCTCGACGTTCTCGAGCAAGTCTTTGTCTCTCATCAACCTTCATTGGGATTTGAGCTTCTAGAAAAGTATAGAAATAAAAGACCGTGAGATGTTAAAGGCCTCGAGGGTCAATCATTTATTTTAATAGCTTAACGTTGTAGTCTACTGGGTGATATTTAATCAGCTTTTACACAAACTTGAAAGGTAAAATAACATTTGAAAGCTAGTTTGTAGCAGGGTGACATGGTTATCACAAAAACACATGGGTGTTTGTGGCAGCAGACAGTAATTGTGTCCTACATGTGAGCGCGGAGATTCAAAGTAACTTAATGAAAGTCCAAGTTGTAGATATCAATATTTAGTCCTAGCATCATTTATCTCCGTTTATCATTTCTTATGTATGGTTTGGGAACACAGGGAAATATGATGTATTGGGGGTACATGTACGTGCTAGGATCAAATGTAGTCCTCATTTGTTTTTGTATCCAGCTGCATTTATTTTGCTCAACTGTTTTAACCTCTGCTCAGGAAGTTTATGTAACAATGTGGATGGATTTATGGGCATATATAAAATCAGGGCATATGAGCTGAATAATTTCTATCGAGTACTGGCGATATACATAGTGCATGAGTAGGGTCATATTTGGCAGACAGCTTGGCGTGACACTTATTTTGGAGATTTATTTGGTTTTATATTTACTACTGTTTATTCAGGATCTTTTTATCAGTTTTAATAAACGTTAGGTTTAATATTATCCCCATGAGGATATCATAGTTGCTTTTGCGATTTAGCAAATCGTGGGGATGATCTGCTAAATCCTTCCCACGAGTTAAATTTTTTTTCCTTCTGCGTGCACACGCAAAAGACAGCCAGCGTCTTCCCCCCGAGCCCTCCCACCTCAGCCAGAGCTGCGGCTGGTCACAGGAGCTCTCCCCTGGCCAGCTGCAGGGCAGTGTCTTACAGAACTGAGCTGGTGGCACAGCGCGTTAAGCCCCTGTCTGAGAAAGCACAAGGTTCCTGGTTCAATTCCCTGTGTGGCATAAATAATATAATATAATATTATATATATAGTCATGGCTGAAATTGTTGGCACCCCAGACATTTTTCCAGAAAATCAAGTATTTCTCACAGAAAACTATTGCAGTAAGACATGTTTTGCTATACACATGTTTATTCCCTTTGTGTGTATTGGAACAAAACAAAAAAAAGGAAGAAAAAAAGCAAATTGGACATAATGTCACACAAAACTCCAAAAATGGGCTGGACAAAATTCTTGGCACCCTTAACTTAATATTTGGTTGCACACCCTTTGGAAAAAATAACTGAAATCAGTCGCTTCCTATAACCATCAATAAGCTTCTTACACCTCTCACCCGGAATTTTGGACCACTCTTCCTTTGCAAACTGCTCCAGGTCTCTCTTATTGGAAGGGCGCCTTTTCCCAACAGCACTTTTAAGATCTCTCCACAGGTGTTCAATGGGATTTAGATCTGGACTCATTGCTGGCCACTTTAGAACTCTCCAGCACTTTGTTGCCATCCATTTCTGGGTGCTTTTTGACGTATGTTTGGGGTCATTGTCCTGCTGGAAGACCCAAGATCTCGGATGCAAACCCAGCTTTCTGACACTGGGCTCTACAGTGCGACCCAAAATCCTTTGGTAATCCTCAGATTTCATGATGCCTTGCACACATTCATTCAAGGCACCCAGTGCCAGAGGCAGCAAAACACCCCCATAACATCATTGAACGTCCACCATATTTCACTGTAGGTACTGTGTTCTTTTCTTTGTAGGCCTCATTCCGTTTTCGGTAAACAGTAGAATGATGTGCTTTACCAAAAAGCTCTATCTTGGTCTCATCTGTCCACAAGACGTCTTCCCAGAAGGATTTTGGCTTACTCAAGTACAGTTTGGCAAACTGTAGTCTTGCTTTTTTATGTCTCTGTGTCAGCAGTGGGGTCCTCCTGCGTCTCCTGCCATAGCGTTTCATTTCATTTAAATGTCGACGGATAGTTCGCGCTGACACTGATGCTCCCTGAGCCTGCAGGACAGCTTGAATTTCTTTGGAACTTGTTTGGGGCTGCTTATCCACCATCCGTACTATCCTGCGTTGCAACCTTTCAATCAATTTTTGTCTTCCATCCACGCCCAGAGAGATTAGCTACAGTGCCATGGGTTGCAAACTTCTTGATAATGTTGCGCACTGTGGACAAAGGCGAATCTAGATCTCTGGAGATGGACTTGAGAACCAAAATTGTGGAAAAATATCAACAATCTCAAGGTTACAAGTCCTCAGACAGTTCTCTTCTCCTCTTTCTGTTGTCCATGCTTAGTGTGGCACACACAGACACACAATACAAGACTAAGTGAACTTCTCTCCTTTTATCTGCTTTCAGGTGTGATTTTTATATTGCCCACACCTGTTTCTTGCCCCAGGTGAGTATACAGGAGCATTACATGCTTGAAACAATCTTATTTATACACAATTTTGAAAGGGTGCCATGAATTTTGTCCAGCCCATTTTTGGAGTTTTGTGTGACATTATGTCCAATTTGCTTTTTTTCCTCCCTTTTTTTGTTTTGTTCCAACACACACAAAGGGAATAAACATGTGTATAGCAAAACATGTGTTACTTGATTTTCTGGAAAAATTTCTGGGGTGCCAACATTTTCGGCTATGACTGTTTATATATCTTCTCTCTGTCCCTTTTATACATCTTTATAATGCTGCTATTATTAGAAAGTTGTATTATAAATAATAGCAGCATTATAATATTAGGATTAGTAAATAAAAAAAATCTTTTTTCTTTTTAAAAAAAGGTGACGTTTACTTACTAATCCTAATATTATAATTGAATCAGGAACCTCGTGCTTTCTCAGCACTGAACTGCGCACGCACAACGCACGTGGCAAACGGACGCAAGTTAGACAACAACATAAAACCGCTAACCCGGACGCGCAGAGTGCACCAAGTCCGCGTAGCATTCTGTGTGCGTGATGAGATGTCAGACGCAGCGCATTTGCGACGTCCAGCACCTTGACGCACAAAATGCCTTTTCAATATTAAATTTTGCTTCCCATATTTCCCTTTTTTCTACGTCCATCATAAAAAACGGACTGTGTGGGGTCTAAAGTATCTTCCGTCAGAAAATCTGTCCGTTGTGCACGCACGCTGAGTGTGCTCAGACTGCGTTCGTCTGACCCTAGCCTTAGCAGATCGTCCCCACGCGTCAAATTTTTTTTATCCTCCCGACACCAGCAGGGCTTCGTAAGGAATAGCTAATCAATTGTGATGCATTTGCATAGGGTTCCACTTTTATTCCAGTTAAGCTATTATTTATACAACTCCCTCATTTATTTTGTTACAATGCTGGATTTCCAGTAGTGGTTGTAGCAAGCCAATTGTGTGTTTACATTGTCTCCGCCTTTTCCTCTCTTCCAAATTTCCATCCCTACCTTACGCATGACTTTCTCTGCTCATGTTTGCTGAACCCCATTGGTCAAAACTTTGGATTTGCACAGAAGAAATTAGAAGAGCTTTTTTTATTGTTTTTCACGAGATCAAGGATCAGAAGAACTATAGAAGATACATAAATCCGAGCATATAGAGGAAAATGTTCAATCTGCGGAGGACAGCGTTATTGTGTCAGTCAATGCCATAAAAACTGACCTGACTTGGATCCAGTATGTGGAAGTGGCCGACTTGCTGCAGCTCCAACCTTCTTTTCTTGAGCATTGGTGTTTGCACCATCAGGGGCTGGCAAAAAAAAAAAAACACAAAACATAAGTAACCGGAAGAAAACAGATTATACAGTAATGATTTTCTATCTTAAATGATACAGATTATACACCGGCAACGTAATTTCACAAAGACATGTCTTATTTTGCTTACATCTAGGGAAACGGACTTTGGGGCACATTAACCAGGTACACGTGTGTAGCACTAAAAGTCTACAGGGTTTAAATGAGAAAAGTTCAAACAGATATATTGTAAAACATTTTTATTAGAAGGATATTGTAATAAAATGTTTTACATTATGATGCAACATGGCTTTCAAGGGACACTACCAATTACATAAGCTGTAACTAGATTACTTATGCATTACAAACAAAACCACAATATAAAATGTTTTTTTATCTCTTTATTTCATTTTTGTGTAATTTCCCCATGATGCAACATTTACCAAAATCTTAACGCACAGCCACAAAAGTGAAACTCGCCATAACAGTTAATGAGGTCGAGGGGAAATGCTTAGAAAAGGCTACCGTCCTGCCTCTGGTACCCGAGATAAATGGCAGCTGAATGAGATGACACAGAGCTTAAAAGACTTCTAATCTACCCCCGGTGATGTCCTTTGAATACAACCCACACAATATAATGATTTGAGTCAGTGATTGGCCCATTGACTCCATTCTATGGCCATAGCCACAAAGTGAGGAGCAAATGATGGGAATGGGGGGGGCAGTTTACAACACAAACTATCACAAAATGGATGCGACCAATGATGCACAGAGATAAATATTTTCTTAAACACACAAGGAAAAAAAAAAAACAGCACATGTAAGGTATCAGAAATAAACAAAATAAGGACATTTCATCTTTTGGAGGTAGTGGCCCTTTAAGCTTGATTTCAGGTTCAAGGTAACGGCTTATATTCAGGGCAAACCCAATTGCCAGCAGAACTAATTAGTTGGTGTCACTGGCTGCTCGTGGATTTCCAAAAACAGGAAACATGGTGACCAAGATCTTAAAATTGGATGTTCGATAAAATAAATTAATAAAAAAAAAACGATTCAATATTGATTCCGTCTGCTCCTGCCTCAGTCAAGTACCATAGAAACCCGGCCAATTCTCGCTCCAAAACGGCAACACCACTTGAAAGCAGTCAGTCTGCAGACATGCTCTGGTATCATTTTTATAGTGTTTTTGTGACCTTATGTCCAATTTAGGATTACGAAAGGTACATTTGATGATTTAGGTTTAAAACTTCTAGCTCAAAACCTGATTCCCATCAGACAACACGTTAAGAACCGATTTAAAAACACTTTATTTTTTGAGGTTATTAAGAAAATGTAGTGCTGCGCGAGATCTGAAAAATTAAGCAACGCAGAAAATCTAAATTCTTGAGTAGATCTGTCCCTCAGAAAAGCTAAACATAAATACAGCCAATGACATCCTTATTAGAATGGAGCCATTAAGAGGCGCTCGCTCGCACATCGAAAAATCCTGTGTGAGCCGTTTTTCATTTGGAGGCTTGCCATTTACAGCTCTATTCCAGCAGAGCCATGGTATTATGTTATTAAGAATTTTTATTTTGAAGGAGTGTCACCAATACAACAAACAATAAGAAATCGAG
This sequence comes from Leptobrachium leishanense, assembly GCA_009667805.1. NCBI lineage: Eukaryota > Metazoa > Chordata > Amphibia > Anura > Megophryidae > Leptobrachium > Leptobrachium leishanense. The sequence goes on along the minus strand of CM019066.1, from coordinate 226,916,515 downwards.
GCCGCGCAAGGCCGTCTGATAAGTCACAGAAATCTAATAGCAGAAGAGCAGTCGTAGACAACTATTTTGCCAGCAAAAATGAAAACAAAAACAGGGGGAGGCAAACAAGCAATCCAGTCAGCCAATAGAGGAGTCGTCTGAGTCTGCAGAAAAACAGCAAGAGGAACCCAGGCACAGGTGAATACGAGAAAGGAAAGAAAAAATAATATATTGGGGAAAGGAAGGGGAAGGGTGGAGAACTGCTGGAAAATAGGTAGCGCTCCAGAGCCTAACAGGGAAGCAGAGGCTGTGGAAGTGGCCACATGGCTGGAAAACCTAGAGCCAAAGAGGCAGACACAGCCTAGGAACCCGCTCAAGCAGCTCACCTAGGTCAACCCAGTTTCCTGCAACCCTAAAAGGGGGGGGGGCCCTGGGTGCTCGCAGTCAAAAGAGCCAGGTCCTGCAAAGTAGCAGTAGAGCCCGAAAAAATAAAATTGCTCTTCGAGTATTCAAGGGGGGTGGGGACAACAGCAGCAAACTCGACAAAAATGAAGGGCACTAATGGGAGAGCCACGATATTAGCATAGTATTATGTCCATGGAGCCAGGTGCAATTCTGCCATGAGCGGAAGCGGTGGATCAAAATTGGTTACCCATGCGAATTGTATTCCTACAACTTTAGAACGCACAGCATCTGGAAGGAGGAAAGTCAGCAAAAAGGACCATTATGTACTAGTACTATAGGGTGCATGTTACTTATGCCTGATTAAATCTACTTTAAGAGGGGAAACGCTTTGGGTGTTATTGTATCGATCCATATCACTTATTTGTCAATATACCAATATATTAAACTTCTGACCATAACCCCTGTGATATCCTGCTGTGCTCCCACACCTGTGAGAGGCACCAGTGGTTTCAAGCACTGAAGAAGTGATATTCCTTCCAGACCTGCCATTGTCTATTTTGCTGTGCCAGATATTCACTATTGTCCTGTGACGGAGGTCCTTAAGGTGCCAAGCAGAGATGACCCAAGACACTGTGCTGCCTGGGTCCATGGATGAAATGCTCCCCTCCTCCAGAAAAAAAAAAAGCAGAACGCATGAGTATCAGAGTTCCACAGCAAAAAAACAGACAATCATACACACCAAACATTAGAGTTTTATGTATGGATATGCTCATACACAACGCATATTACGGTATCACAGAGCCCACGCAGTCACCCATTACCCACCCCGCCACCCTGAACAGGGCTAGCTGAGGCCCCAGAGGCTTTTGACAGCGCGGCAAAATGCTGCCTGGAGCCATGACCCCATTTGGCTCAATGGATGGACCGACCCTGGTGTCAAAGGATATTGTTGCTTATTTTGCTGCACAATGAATGGTCCCTCTTGTAGATGTACTTTTGTTTCCAAGGAAACTATTCCCCCACTTACAAGGCAAGCCAAGGCATTGTGGTTAAGCATCTGTATTGTATGTTGCACTGTACTTTACTGTGACCATGCCTCTGAACCTAAAGAACATTTCTGGAGAGACCGGAGTAATGGTTGTTTACCAACAATCCCAATCCAACCTGACAAAGCTTCAGAGGATCGGATGAATGATGAATGGCAGAAACTCCAAAAATCCTCAGGTACAAAAGCGGTCGCATCATACCCAAAAAAGATTGCACATGTTCGCAAAAGGTGCTTCAACTGAGTTAAGTATCTGAATAGTTGTGGGAGGATTGTGCTCAGGATTGCCAGGAGAGAAACACAAAGCAGGGGATAAACGGTATAACAGGCAGGAAAGTAGTAGCGGTTCTGGTATAAAAAGGATTTCAGGACACATAGAATACAGATTACTGTAGATACGACAAGAGAAGGACACAAACAAGGTGGAGACAGGAAGAGGTGTTTGATATATGAAGAAGGCTGGACACGGGGAGCAACACTCGAGCAATCAGGTTTCAGATATAAGACTTAAGATGAAATGTACAGTAACAACAAGCTGCAGAAAAACTCTTAAATAGGTGGATCTCCTAGATATGTAGCTGCGCTTAAACCTGGTCTGGATAAACAGAACTGTAATGCATATGAAGAAGGACATCAAATTTAAGAATGAGAAAAAAAAAAAAAATGGTCTTTGAGAAAGGATTTTACCAGGAAGGATACATTGAGATTTCTCTCGTTTTCAAGTATGTCCTGGGTGGCGAGTATGTACCGTTAGGTGTCTTGCCCAAGGACACTAACTGGAGAGGTTGCTCGCTGGGATCGAACCCATGACTCCACAGGCTCTCTCCACGCAGAGCAGTGATGTTACCTCTACTCCACCCAGCCCGTAATCTCACGATACTATAGCTTTATAGAACACAAGAGAAGAGCTTTTGATGTCCTTCATAGTATACTCAATATACATTATATAGGTTTACCCCCTTGCGGACATTCGTCTCTTGATCACAATTTGGATTTTCATTCAATTATGGATAAACAGAAGAGTACAAAAGGGCACACAAAGTAAAATCTAAAGAAATAAACTGACCAGCATACCGAAAGCTCAACAACTTACTGTATTTTTCGCTCCATAAGACGCACTTTTCTCCCCCCAAAAAGTGGGGGGAAAAGTGGGTGCGTATTATGGAGCGAATGCCCCATGATACGCCTCAGCTCACCTGCCGCCGCCGCGTTCAGCTCCCTCTGAGCTGTGTCCGGCGGCAAGGAGCTTGGGCACTCGCCTGGGGGAGCCACGTGACCGCGAGATCGCAGTCACGTGCCTCCCCCAGGCGAGTGCCCAAGCTTCCTGCCGCCGGACGCACGCTCAGAGGGAGCTCAACGCGGCGGCGGCGGCAGGTGAGCTGAGGCATATCCATGAGCTGCTGGGGCAGTATCCATGTGTGAGCTGGGGCATATCCATATGTGAGCTGGGGCATATCCATGTGTGAGCTGGGGCAAATCCATGTGTGAGCTGGGGCATAATCCATGTGTGAGCTGGGGCATAATCCATGTGTGAGCTGGGGCATAATCCATGTGTGAGCTGGGACATATCCATGTGTGAGCTGGGGCATATCCATGTGTGAGCTGGGGCATTATCCATGTGTGAGCTGGGGCATTATCCATGTGTGAGCTGGGGCATTATCCATGTGTGAGCTGGGGCATTATCCATGTGTGAGCTGGGGCATTATCCATGTGTGAGCTGGGGCATTATCCATGTGTGAGCTGGGGCATTATACATGTGTGAGCTGGGGCATTATCCATGTGTGAGCTGGGGCATTATCCATGTGTGAGCTGGGGCATTATCCATGTGTGAGCTGGGGCATTATCCATGTGTGAGCTGGGGCATATCCGTGAGCTGGGGCATTATCCATGTGTGAGCTGGGGCATATCCGTGAGCTGGGGCATTATCCATGTGTGAGCTGGGATATATCCATGAGCTGGGGTATATCCATGAGCTGGGGCATTATCCATGTGTGAGCTGGGATATATCCATGAGCTGGGGCATATCCATGAGCTGGGGGACAGTATCCATGAGCTGGGGCAAAATCCATGAGAGGAGCTGGGGCAATATCCATTATTACACTATTTGATTCAGAATATTTATTTTCCTGTTTTCCTCCTCTAAAAACTAGGTGCGTCTTATGGTCAGGTGCGTCTTATGGAGCGAAAAATACGGTAAATTCTTAAAAGGCCGGCCTGAGTGCAGGTCCTCTCGCTCTTCCTCTCTTTAGCTGGGCATGGTAAGTCAAATGACAACTTAAACCATTGAAAACTAATTTTTTCTTCTTTATAAATTTGTAATTGTGATTTTTCCTTGATCATTAATGGTTCTTTGTTGTACATGGATTTGAAAACTGAATTTAAACACTATTAGCATAAGGCCGCACCATAAAAAAATGTAAAAAAAATAAAGCGGTCTGAATATGAATGCACTGTAAAGTTTAATATTTTCCTCCTGTATTCTATTTTAGTACTGTAATAAAATAAAAATAATACTTGAAGGGCGTCAGAATGCTACAACTGGGCAGAATAGAAAAGCCATACCACATAGACCTACACCTAGTTTTCATCGCTATATATTGAACGTACACAAGGTTCAGAGGAGCCTGCAGATGCCTTTCATAAATATGAACTGTCTGAAAAGATCTGTCACAGCCTACTTGTAACTCTGTAGCAGGGATGATTGCTGGATACCCGATTTGAAATGAATAGGATTTCAGCCATGGGGGACTACGAGAAAATGTCTAATTATAGCCACTTGCCAGGGGGCTTCTAGCGGCAACTAAAAATTTATTTAGTTTCTCTGCAGGCAATCAAATGCGCACAGACATTTCTCCTCTTTAAATGTATAGGAGAGAAGGGTTACAGCTACAAGAGGATACGGACAAGGTCTTCCCTACGCTCCAGTACACCAACAGAAACACAGTGAGAAACAAGTGTTGGAAGTCGACAAATCTGCGGAGGCAAACTGGAATTAGGAGTATTGTTATCTGATCCTGCGTTCCTATGATCCTTCCAAGTTCCAGGTACAGGAAAAGGTGGTAAACATTCAGGGACAGTGCTTAAGGAGGGCACAGCTGGACTTTCAATCATCTGCTGAGCGCTTGTCACCATCATTATACTCTGTTCTACGGTCAACACTATATATTTTTGTACATTTTATTTTAGATTGATTTTAACAGTATTTTAACCTTCAGGAACTTTTTCCCTGTGATGTTCTGTCACGAAATAGCTGGGCATTAGTCAGAAAACCCAATGCAATATCTGTTTCTCAAGGAGATATTGCAGATCAGTACAGCACATAACACCAACTTGATCGCCCTTTCGTAGGGAACGCTAAAGGAGTGAAATCTTAGCTATGAGCAATTAGCTCTCTGCAATAACTTTGTATAACTTATTTCCACATTAAATAAGGCAAAGTTATTATGCACAGGATTCCATCACTTTAAACAGTGTTTGGGCATATGTACAGTATTTTCTGGTGTATAAGTCTACTTTTTATACTTAAAAACATCCCCCAAAAATTGTGGGTCGTCTTATACTCCAGAAAATACAGTATGTACAGTCAGGTCCAGAAATATTGAGACATCGACACAATTCTAACATCTTTGACTCTATACACCACCACAATGGAGTTGGAATGAAACAAACATAATGTGCTTTAACCCGTTCACTGCTGAAGACGTGTGGGGCACGTCCTCATTGATGCACGATACATGCTGAGGACATGCCCCACACGTCATCAGCTGTGCGGGACCCCCGGCGGAGATACTCACCTCTCTGTCCGGGGTCCCGCGGCGTTCTGACTTCAGCGTCCTCAGACGCTGAAGTCAAGCTCCTCCCGGCGTAAATGACGTCATCGCGCCAAGCGCGATGACGTCATTTCCAGGCGACCCCCCCGGCAATGCCGGGAGATAGCATGGAAGGGAGGGGGGATCCGTTCGGATCCCTCTCCCTCCCGATCGGAAAGGAGCAGAGCCAAAAGCCAGGCACCGCTTAAAAGGGGAGAGTCTCCCCTTTTAAGCGGTGCCTGGCTTTAACCCCTCAAGCGCCGGGTTGCACTTCAGCGCCTTGCAGCGCTGAAGTGCAGCCTAGCTCCGGTGGGGGCCGCCATCTTGGATGGCGGCTCCACCCCCGGGTCTCCCCTCGCTGCCTGATGTCATCATGCATAGCGTGATGACGTCAGATAGCCGGGGAACCCTTAACTGCCAGGGGATTTCCCAAGGAAATCCCCTGGTGGAGATGGGGGGTGTCATTTGAAAGGCCTGAGCCTGGCCTTTCGAATGATACCCAACATGACTAGGTACAAAGTAAAAAAATAAATAAAAAAAATAAGTTTTTTTTTGTGTGTTTTTATTAATGCAGCAATATTGTTCACATTTCAATTATAATGTGAACAATGATGCTGCACTAATGATTTTTTTCTATGGGGTGCGTTTGCTAAAAATCACGTAATTCCCCCCACAAAATGTAACAAGTCCCCATTTCAAATTTTTGTACAAGCGCACCCCATAGAAAACATAACCGCAAATGCTCATGTGATAAAATGTGAAAAAAAACACTTTACACACTGCAGATGATTAAAAATTCAATTTTTATTGTATTTTTTGTTATAATATACAGACAGGACGTATACATATAAAAATGATATATTATGAATCTGCGGAGTCTGCCGGAAAGAACGATATATAGTATGTCTGGGTCATTTATTAAAATGTGGCTTCAAATCGCGTTTAAACATGATGAGCGAAAGCGGTAAAAATGAGCTCAGCACACAGCGGTGAAATGCCTCAGCAGTGAAGGGGTTAACTGCAGATTGTCAGCTTTAATTTGAGGGTATGTACAGCCAACTCAGGTCAACGGTGTAGGACTTACAGCAGTTTGCAGATGTGCCTCCCACTTGTTAAGGGACCAAACGTAATGGGACAATTGGCTTCTCAGCTGTTCCATGGCCAGGTGTGTGATATTCCCTCATTACCCCAATTACAATGTGCAGATAAAAAGGCCCAGAGTTCATTTCAAGTGTGCTATTTGCATTTGGAATTGGTTGCGGTCAACTCTCAAGATGAGATCCAAAGAGCCTTCACTATCAGTGAAGCAAGCCATCATTAGGCTGAAGAAACAAAAAACAAACCCATCAGAGAGATAGCAAGAACATTAGGCGTGGCCAAAACAACTGTTTGGAACATTCTCAAAAAGAAGGAACGCACCGGTGAGCTCAGCAACACCAAAAGACCCGGGAGACCACGGAAAACAACTGTGGTGGATGACCGAAAAATTCTTTCCCTGGTGAAGAAAACACCCTTCACAACAGTTGGCCAGATCAAGAACACTCTCCAGGAGGTAGGTGTATGTGTGTCAAAGTCAACAATCAAGAGAAGTCTTCAGAGTAAATACAGAGGGTTCACCACAAGATGTAAACCATTGGTGAGCCTCAAAAACAGGAAGGCCAGATTAGAGAATTGCCAAACAACACCTAACAAAGCCTTCACAGTTCTGGAACAAGATCCTATGGACAGATGAGACCAAGATCAACTTGTACCAGAGTGATGGGAAGAGAAGAGTATGGAGAAGGAAAGGAACTGCTCATGATCCGAAGCATACCACCTCATCAGTTAAGCATGGTGGTGGTAGTGTCATGGCGTGGGCATGTATGGCTGCCAATGGAACTGGTTCTCTTGTATTTATTGATGATCTGACTGCTGACAAAAGCAGCAGGATGAATTCTGAAGTGTTTTGGGCAATATTATCTGCTCACATTCAGCCAAATGCTGCAGAACTCATTGGACGGCGCTTCACAGTGCAGATGGACAATGACCCAAAGCATACTGCAAAAGCAACCAAAGAGTTTTTGAAGGGATAGAAGTGGAATGTTATGCAATGGCCAAGTCAATCACCTGACCTGAATCCCATTGAGCATGCATTTCACTTGCTGAAGACAAAACTGAAGGGAAAATGCCCCAAGAACAAAACTGAAGACAGTTGCAGTAGAGGCCTGGCAGAGCATCACCAGGGATGAAACCCAGCATCTGGTGATGTCTATGCATTCCAGACTTCAGGCTGTGATTGACTGCAAAGGATTTGCAACCAAGTATTAAGAAGGGAAAGTTTGATTTATGATTATTACTCTGTCCCATTACTTTTGGTGCCTTAACAAGTGGGAGGCACATCTGCAAACTGCTGTAAGTCCTACACCGTTCACCTGAGTTGGATGTACATACCCTCAAATTAAAGGTGAAAGTCTGCAGTTAAAGCACATTGTGTTTGTTTCATTCCAACTCCATTGTGGTGTATAGAGCCAAAGATGTTAGAATTGTGTCGATGTCCCAATATTTATGGATCTGACTGTATGTACGTTGAGCCAGCTTATTTGTAGGCTGGTTTATGAAAATCTCAAGCATCTGACACCCATACCACACAAATAGCTATCACAGACTTCATGTATAAACAAAAATGTCACAAGAAATGTGGCTTAACACTACATCACAGGTTCGGTATTACAAAACGTTAGAAAATATTCTGCAGTCATGAAAGTCACATGAAACATCTCAGAATAGCTGCATTCAGAACATTCTTCATGTCTCCAGATAGTCGTGTCATTGGGTGAACCGGAGATATTCTAGTAATGATCAATTACTAAATATGTATCTACTACCAAAGAGAGTCAAGATTATTTAAGGCTTTGAGGTTTTGTCAAATAATTATTCTCTTAGCTGATATGCTACACTTTCTACTTGTTCCAAGCATACGTCTGTAAACTTATCTCAGTCCACCAGTACATACTACTCAACACTGAACAAAAGCAGCAAATGTTCCCATAACATGTCGCGAACCAGAAAGGATAGAAGTACAGGTTACAGAAGACTGGTGAAGAAAATTTATGGTAAGGAAATTTGTGTTTTTCCTTTCATAAAGTGGCAGTACCAGATGGGATGTAGCAAGATTAATCCACGGGGAGGGAATAAAAAAAAAAAAAAAGGGACCACAGCCAAAAAATATAAGGCCTAAACAGATGCATCTCCAGAGGCATAGCCACCCACCATGTGATTAAGTCAGAAAACCAGCAAATTACGCCAGCGGTCAATTTGTCAACAAAATGAAACAAACACCAGCTTCTGCCTCCATAGATGGAGACTAAAGAAAGAAAGAAAAGAAATGAAGAAATCAAAAAGGGAGGAATAACCGTTGTGGTACAAAACAAGCCGTAAGTCAAGGAAAGCCACCAAGCAAGAGAGAATTTCAAGGCCAAAAAGCCGAATAGACTCCCTCAAAAAAAGTCGAAAAAAAGGTCTAAAAAAAAATAATCAAAAGATGCACCAGAAGTCAAGCAATACAAAAAGGTACAAGTGAACCAAAGTCCAGAAACAAGGGTGGAAACACTCAATCCCCGAGCAAACGCAAGGAGCGCATGCTCCCAAAAGGAGAGACAACTATTGATGAACTGAAGCACAAGACAAGGAAAGGAACATGTGGGATTCAAAAGAAGAAAAAAAAAAAAAACAACTATCCCAAACAAAAAACTACAATGATTAAACACCTAAAGATATGCACAACAGCAAGGAATAACCACCCACCAGGCAGATGTCAAAAACCCTACAGAATGGACATTCGTTCCCGAACCAGAGGACTCTCAGGCCATAAAAAGGAAAACAAGGCAAACACTTCAGCCATAAACAGGAAAACCAAAACACCAGGAAGGAAAAAAGTGAAGTGAGAACATCCACCGTAGTAGAAACTGCATTGACAAAATCAGGGCGGCCCCACGGACGCAGAGAAAGCCCACAGCATGAAACTGTTCACTTTGAGGCCTGAAAAAAGATGTGAATACATAGCGGAACTGAGAAAAAAAAACTAATTAAACAATTCAGCAAAGCACAGCAAACATCGTATTTGCAAGCAAAACCTCTAGACAGACAGCTGCCCTGGGGGTTCGATGGGGTGGGGGGGGGGAGAAAGAGATGAGCCGCCCCAAACCCTGGGTCACGGGGAGCGCTGCTGGCAAGGCTGGATCTGTGCAAGACAAGATGGCAGGAACAAGGTTAAAAAAGCAGCCCGAACACAACAAAGTCAAACTACACTGTTTTGGAGCAAGGGCTCCTGCTGGAAGGAAGAAATGTAAAGTGCCTAAAAAAAAAAACAACAAAAAAAACCAGGTTATCTCAAACAACCCAACAGTTCAGAGACAAACCAGAACTCTGCCAAAAATAGCAAGGAAACCTCCATTGAAAGAATGGTCCAAACATCCATCATAAGAAGAGTCGCAAAAGAGACCTGCAAGCAACAAAGATGGGGAACAGATACAGTTAAATCACAGTAGAGTAGACAAAGGAGCAGGAAAACCCATACAAGCAAAACTATAGAAGCAAAAGGAAATTGGGGTTGCACCATCAACTTGGTGCAATTCAACATGGCAAGTATCGTCAGAAAGAAAAATATGAGGTCAGCCTGCAGCACATACCACACTGGTCTGTTCACATTGGCACTGAACATGCAATCATAGACAGTTGCCGAGAACTGACAGGAGTAACATGATGCTATATCATATTGGTTTATCTCGTTTCCTTTGGTTTTTGTAAAGCGCGGAGGAAACTGTTGACACTATATAAATGACGACAATATTAATAATAATAATAATATCTGCAGGTTGTAATACCAATCCGAAACAAGACTTTGGTCAATAATGATATGACAGACCCAACCAGATCGAGCACATACAGGACGACATGGCAGTAAACAAGACCGTACGAAAATATACAGTAATGTACAATACAGGAAGGCAAGACCACATGCTCACGAGGCAAGAAGAAAAAACACTAGCCTTAGACTTTACATACAGAACCGCGGTGTAAGCAAAGAGTCACATGTAGTCCTGTGTTTAAATTGACTCGGGGACTGCAACTATTATGCCTCTAGGAGGGACCCAGAGCGTAAATGATTGAGAAAGACTATAGTGGACTTATGGACTACATCCCCCAGAAACCTTTGGGGAGAAAAGGAATGAAGCAAGCTCTCTGGCGCAAGGAAGTGAAGAGCATTGTGTGCAGCGTGGGGAGAAGGAGAGAAGCGGTGAACAGAGACAGTCGCATTAGAGACACCTTCCGGGATCTGAGCAAGTTGGAGCGCGGAGAATCAGCGGCATCCATCGCTGGAGTGATCGGGGAAAGTGCACATCGATCTGGAGTGTATCCCACTGAGCTGTTGCAGTGAGCAAGTGTGTTCGAGAAGGACCTCGTGTAAGGAGGCCGTGGACGGAGCAGAGTGCTGGCGGCATTCGTCTTCTGGCTGAGGAGATTCGGTTCGGGAGCGTGGTTACGACAGCATCGGGTTCCAGGTGGCAGAGAAGGACTTTCGGCAGAGTTCATCGGTCTGGGACAAGCTGTTTCGCCGGTTGGGTGAGAGGCCTTGGGCCTATGACTTTGATAACAGTGCGCACTTATTTGATTGCTTCAACTAGTCAGCGTTGGGGCCCTGAAATTTGAAGATATTCGTCCATCCACTGGCCAGTGGACTTCGTACCCGAGTACCCTAGGACATAACTAACGAGCATTATTGAGTGGGACTTGGAACCAAAGAACTGAGAACCTTGCTAACCGTTTATTCGCCAAATATATATCCACGTTACGTATTACCGCCATTCATTTTCCTAGCCTGACTTCATGCTTAAAGTATATGTATCCTTATTGCCGTTTATTGCTTAAGTAAAGTATAACTTAGAATAATCCATAAAGGTGTGCTGGTGTACAGTGAATTGTTAGTGTGGTGAGACCAATCCTGGGGGTTATTCAGCAGCTGCTTCGGGGGTTAGTAACACATCTCAGTTACAAAAAAAACAAAAAAACAAAACCCCAAATTAAGACCAGCAAGCAGAAAGAAAAACATGGAAGTCCAGTCCCTTGGGAGAAAACACCCGAAGAGAAAAAAAAAAAAAAAAATTGGAAACAGGCACATAAAAATCTTGAAAGGCAAACCCAGAAGCACTAGTGTAATGCCCATAAGACAATGAGGGTGAAACAATACACTGTTTCTCAGGAGAGGAGAACACCAGGTCCCAGAAACGTACAAGCTTATAGAAACTTCAAAGTTGCAAAATCGTCCCATCCAAAATCCACAGATTGAAAGAAAAGATATTGAACTCAGAATTTTTCAGATATTATCACATGCTGGTAGGTGAAGGGATAAACCAGTGTTTCCAAACCTGTCCTCGGGACCCTCAACCAGGCCAGATTTTGCAGATCACCTTGGGGAAATGCAGACTGAATCCTGCAAACACTGAGCAGCTAATTATATCACCGGTGCTGTGCTTTAGATATCTGGCAAACGCGACGTGTCAGTGGATCCTGAAGACAGGTTTGGGAAACACGGAGATAAACAATGGACCAAGTATATGGACACATATCACTACAAAGATGGAGACAATAAATCCTACAGCAACAGCCATTTTCAGCCACGATGGAAATGAACAAACCCAGTGTTTAAATGATTGTATTAGGTTATAGTAAGATTATAATTATAGATTGTATTCGAGACCAAACAGGATCAGGATGGTTTGGCTACAGACCACAATGCAAGATAAAAAAAAATAGTGCATCGCTGAATTATCTGGGTGTGGCGGCTGTACAGTCTGAAAAGAAACACCTGCTATACACTGATCAACACACCCAAATACAGCTAGGTGAAACAGGCGAGAGCTGAAACTACTGAAAAGATACAAGGTCTTGTAGGTTATAACAGTGATGCCTCAAATCAAGGAGATTGTAGAGCAAATGAGAAGAAAAAATGCAACAAACAGTATCGGATTTCTCAGAGAATGCCAAAGACAATATAAATAAGCAGGCACAGCTGAGAGCAGCAACTCCGTATCTGCTGTAAACAGAGTGGTGCATGAAATGGTGGGGACTGTAGACCCCTACCAAAATAGGGGTTTGCTACAAGAGGCAGGAACTGGGGAAGGCTGCCATCTTAAGTCAGGACAATTTAAGTCCGGACAATTCCGTGAAAGTGGACATTCCTTCCACTCGACAGCCGCCTGCGGCCCCCCTCAACGCTGCAAAGCGCGATCCTCCTATGGAGGATCGTGCTTTGCAGCTCCCTCGACGCACATCCGAGCGCATCGACGGGGAGGATCTCTAGGCGGACGCATGCTACGCGCGCACGAGTGTGTGACCGGCCCAGTCGCAGCATCACATTGCTGCGACGGGCGCCGGTAAGTGCGTGCACACGGGCGCACTAAGTTTGCAAAGTGCACACAAGTCTCTTGCAATATGAAATCCTAGGTATTTGAGTGAAATGGTAGCCAAGGTAAGGGGCGCGCCTGCCAGTAACCAAGTTGGAGGTGTGTTGTGGAGATAGAGAACAGTAGATTTGTGCCAGTAAACCCTCAACCCCGAGAAAGCTTGAAAGGTGTGCAAAAGGTCGATGTGGCAGGGCAACGCTAGTGACAAGTCCTCTGTAAACAGTAGGAGGTCTCCTGTAAATGCAAAAACTTTAAGCTCACTCTACCACTCTGATATGGTGGTTTCTGAGTAATCAAGAGCTAAAAGGTGGTCTCCACCAAGATGGTTGATATGCAAGATTTCCCCATAAACGATTGTGACCAGAGATGGAACTCCATGAATTGATATGCGCGTGGAGAAGCTGTTACTCTGTCACGCAGGAATAGGTCATCACAGACTATGGCCGCACAAAACTGGAGAGCGGAAGTGGAGGCATCATCACTAGGAGCCACGGGCAGGGAAATATGAACGCAAACGGGACGACTTAGCAAGATGGCGCCACTTACGGTAGAAACTCCGAGCATACAGCGTCCAGAAATAAGGAAAAAGAATGCGAAAAATGTGGTATATAAATCGGGACAGTCATCGGTGGACATTCCCTGATGGAGTCTTGGTAGATTTTAAAGATGAAACGCAATGGAATTGTCTATTTAGGTGTTTACTTGTTACCAATAAATCAAAATTCTTTTAAATCCGGTGGAGCCCTGGTGTTCCTGACGGCAGCCGGTGATACCAGCAGTGGATCCCTGGAGTAACAGGATTGAGGTAATAGTGACATGCCCAATTGAATATTTTCTTTTGCGAGTGAGGTTCTTTGCGGGCTTATGTATTGATGTGAGCTTTATAAGCTGCACCATGATCTACAGATTTTTTTATTGTCGATCTACTCATTTACTTCTGTTTTACCTGGTTACTTGGGTCACCAGGGGGATGTGCTATGTGAGTAATTAAGGTGCATTATAATCCCGTATATTTTCTACACCACAGTATTGCAGTAGGAAGAAATAAAATCATAATTTATCTAGTCTAGGGTTCCCACCCGTCCTGTTTTGACCTGGACTGTCCAGTTTTGGAGTCATGTGTCCGGGTTTGACACCCTCTGCCACCCGGACACATGTCTCCTAGCCGTACCGGCACATCTCCGCCCCATACTTACATTTCAGCGTTCCCCAGTCTCCTCTGGAGATGCAGCACACCCGCACCGCCAACCGCCAGTTACGCGCAGGTGCAACAGCTCACGTGACGTTCACGTGCATGCATGTGTGCCGGCGACTGGCGTGCGTGCGGCGATCCCAGGCCTGCTTCCGCCTCCAGTCCCGCAACACTCACAATGAGACGTGCGTGCCGTAGTCTCCATCAGTGCGGTACTTCGTACCGGTGCTAGCCGTCAAGACAAGTGGTTCTCCGGCTCCTGCTGGTCTCGTCCACCGGTCAGATCTACGTCTCCAGGGCAGGGTGGCTCCAGTGACCACGGACTCCGAGACAAGCAACTCTGTGTGAGTGAGTGCAGCATCAGCCATAATTCCATTGTGCCAGCCATAATACCAGTCTGCCAGCCATAATTCCAGTGTGCCAGCCAAACCAGTGTTCCATGCATAATACCAGTGTTTGGTATTGTGTAGAGTGTTCGGGTTTGGCTTGAAGGAAAGGTGGCAACCCTAATCTAGTCCCTGCACCAACAAGTATTAATATGTGAAGGTTTTCATCCGTGTTAAAACCAGCAGATGACTTGGAAAACCTCGACCTGCCTATTTCCACTACATTTTGCAAATGACAAAGAATACATTGTGCTACTCGTGTTTTTTTTTGTGCCTGGCACAAGGCTTTAAGGGAAGAGGCACACGAGCATACTGTACTGCGTCCGTTACGGACGCACTTTTTAACGGGAGATATTGTGAGTACTGTATAAAGTGTGTCCGTAACGTCTGACGTCTCCACACCCTAGGAAAATACATTGGCGGCGTTGTTTCTGCGTCCGTTTAGCTTTTTCACGACGATGTTATTTTTGCGTCTGTGGCTTTATGCTTTGCTCGTCCGTGAACAAGTGCGCTTGGGCTTTGTGTGGTGTGTTTAATTGACTCCTTTACAAAGCTACGACTAACAGCAAATAGTGCGGTCAGACAGACGCAAAATGTTTGCTCGTGTGCTGCCAGCCTAAATTACATGGCGACTTGTGTCAAGGCTTGAAATTATTTTTTTTTGAGAAAGTATTTTACCAGGAAGGATACATTGAGATTTCTCTCGTTTTCAAGTATGTCCTGGGTGGCGAGTATGTACCGTTAGGTGTCTTGCCCAAGGTCACTTACTGGAGAGGTGCTCTTGCCGGGATCAAACCTATGTCTCCACAGTCTCTCTCCACAGTTATAGAGCAGTAATGTTCTCTACTCCACCCAGCTGGCATTCATCTTGACAAAATGGAAAAAGAATGCAAATCGCCATGCAAATGTTCTCGACAGTCAATTCAGACTGGAATGCAATCCAATGAGTAAATCAATATTAAAGATCTGCTGTCGGGGACTTCCAATCTGGTGGCCAAGTAAGTAACATTGGCTTCAATAACATGGCGCAAAGGACAGAGCAGCTAGGATCCTACTGCAGAGATTGCAACAGGAGGGAATTGGATCAATTTTGTGTTCTAACAAACTGCCTCCCACAGTATCTTTTCAGCACTTGTTCCTCTCTGTGGCATTAAGCATAGAATTGAGTGAATGGGTCTGTAGTCACGGAAACAGACTCATCGTATTGTATTGTATGGGATGTATGCAAAGGACATCGCTAGGGGGTAGATTAGAAGCCTTTTAAGCTCTCATTCAGCTGCCATTGCTTATGTCAAGTAGCATACACCACACAGCCCCCTGCAGCCTTATCTAAACACAATCTTATCCAGTCCAGTGTTTGTTAAGTACCGTAGAAGGTAATCCACCGCTGTAAAGTAAAACAAGATTTTTTGTAAATTTTGAATCATAGGAAAAATCCATAAAATGGAAACAGGAGATACAAACCTTTGGTTTTAGTTTTAACATAAAATTACTACAAACATAAAAAAGCTGAAGCATGTGTTTTAGAAGGTGGGTTTGTAATGCACAGCTAAACTTGTTATAGCTCAAGTTGTAGTGTTCCTTTAAATTATAAGACTGTTTAGGGAGATAGGGACAGAATAGATCCTAGCGCTGTAACTTGTATGTTCAGCCTAAACTCTCATGGAACTCTGAGTGTCCCTGAAATAATCCATTAAGGTTGGGAAAGAGAAATACTAAATATTCTTAAATGCACCTGTCTATTTAAGGTTATAGCCAAGTATAGCAGGTGCAGAATACCTACTTTGGTTTGATGTTCTCGGAATTTTCTCTAAAACACCTGGGTACATTAAATTATATTTTGAGTTGCAGTTCTGGTTAAGTGCCTTCTGGGCATATAACTCGAAATGCAAGTTAACCAACACAAATCCAGAGAATTACAAAAATGTGCTTGAATGGTACTTTAAGCGACAATGCTCACGTGCACCGCAAAGCTCGGAAGCATAGTTTACCCATTGCATATACCTTATTTCTGTCCCAGGACACACAAAGCGATTCCAACATACGGCCTACCGGTTCTAAAGGCTGGGCACCATGCCAATTAGGAAATCGGAATCAGCTAGGAAGCTACACTTGGAATGCAAATCAAATAAATGTATTCTTTTATATTATACAATTTCTTTGGAGGTCCAATCAGAGTTGCCATAGTTTCCCTGTCACTGGAGATCAGAAGTACCAACCTAAAGGAGAAAGTCAATGGTGGATTCTACAAAAAGCACTATATTACCCACTGCGCACACTCCCAAAACCAGCTGTACACACCACCTGATATCCACCTTATCAGAAATCAAACACATAAACATATATAAGTGGTGATCTAGCGCAAGACCACCATTTTTATAGGTTTAAATGGTAGAGTCTAGCAGGCAAGTATGACAGATGTAATGGCTAGGGGCGGACTAACAGCTAATAGGGCTCCCAGGCAATAGGAGATCATGGTGTCCCCTTGTGCCATGCTCACAGATGGCCACACCCATAAAAAACTCCACCCATGCAACACAACACCCACATGTACATTGCTGTGTTAAGTTTTTAACACATACATTCTTAAAGTTAAAAAAATACACTCGGGGCCACCAGTGAATTGGGGAATCCATTGTGCCCCTCTAGATTTACAGATGGCCACCTCTCTGCTGCAGCAGCCATCACACACTCATTACAGCTGCTCTGCAACACAGAAGGTCCCTGTGGCGCATCTGGCCAGTCGCTTTTCCAGTTTATAAGATATTGCACATTGCTGATACATTTGTACACACTGCACACTACAGAGCTCCACAGCAATAAAACTCACAATGTGTGGTGTGTATGCGTGTATCACAAAGCACTATAGCAAAAAAACTCAAAATTTTTATTATATTTATATTAAATGAAAGCATATATGTAAATACAGTGTTATTATATTTATATTTTACTAAAATATAATTATATATTAAAATTGCATAGTTTTACATAGTGATGCACCGAAATGAAAATGTCAGGCAAATACCGAAAATTCAGGATCAAATCGGCCAAAAACAAATGCCGAAAATCAGTCATCCAGGGCGCTCGCCTGAGCCTGGAAGCCAGCCGAGCAGGCAGTTAACTAGCCAGGGGGGGGGCCCAACCAGCAGCGAAACTGTCACCAGTCCGGCCGTCTGCAGGATCCAAGGCTTCTGCCTCCCTGACGTCGAAAAAAAAAGGAGATCGTAAAGATGTTTTTTTAAAAAAAAATATATAATATGGAGTACAGAGGACCTCCTTCGTCCTTGTAGGACATACAGGTCCTGGAGATACATGTGGCCAAAATATCCATGCATCTCCCGATATCAATGCCAGGTAGAGGGAATCCCCATTTGTGACGTCATTGCTGTCATGCTCCAGGGGCTCAGGGGGCAGTTCCAGGTGGCCAAAGTCCCTGCTCAGAACCAGATCGGCACCGAGCAGGGATACAACAGGGCGTACCTGGAGAGCCTCCACGTTGGGGAGGGAATTCCCATGATGCGCCACACACGTCCATGCACTTGAGGTTCAACAAGGCAAAGTGGTGTGGCCACAATCAGTCCACCCTGGCATGGACTGGCAAATCCAGGACAGGTAGCCACTGTGTTAGAGGTCTGGATCATTCTACAGAAAATCAACAAAGTCTGGCAAAATCCTTTTGACTTCTTATGGGTTTACAGGTTTAATATAACATTTTCAAGCGCTGTATAAAAGTAGTATTTGTGACGGATCAGCTGCCACAGGATTAGTTTAATTTAATTCTTATTTTGCTATATTTCATTTACCCTTTACTTATATGAACGAATTCCCCTGTTAGATTTACTGTAAAAATGTTCCTAGAATTCTATTTAATTGTGTGCACCGCTCAGCCCCTGTACATGCCACCAGAGTGCTTTTTGGTCAGAAGAGCCCATGTTAAATATACTAAAGGGTTATGGCTGGAGGGAGTGGTAAAACTGGCGCCAGGATGTCTGGAGGGGTTGGGTAAAGAACAATGGCCAGCCGGGTTATCAAGATCTTTTAAATTATGTAAACACTGTATGTTCCCATTCTGAATACACTCTGATTTTCCTTCAACCTACAATGTTGTCTCGACTAAGTGATTGGGGAGGGATACAGGGCTATTCTAACAGAGACAGACAAAACACACCTCCTCCACACTGCCGACACTAAAAATTAGTGTAGCGCTGCTTTAAAAACACTGTATTCTAGTGCATTGAACTATTGCTGCCACCAGAGGGAGACAGAGACATTGTTAGACTATACTGGACAAAACTGAACTACATCTACCATCATCCTTTGCATGACGACAGGAAGGGGGTGGTACAGGAAAAGGAAGGAGATCAACAGCCTTGTGCAAGGCAGAAGCAGTGTGAGCAGAGCAACGAGAGACGTAGGATGCACGCTGGGGCTGTTAGGGTTTGAAACCAGGCCAGAGTGTGGAAGTTGGTACAGTCCTGTTAAAATCGTGCTGTTCCCTGACAATTAAGAGTATAGAGCGTGCATCGGTCGGCTGTGTGCTACGCTGAACTGTTCGTGACAAAGTGCGGTTTGGGAGAAGAGGGACATTGTGTGAGGAGAGGCTGCAAACTGGAGAGGAGTGCTGGCAGCCTATGTGTACGTGTTCTGGCGGAGGAGAACCCGATCAGGAGTGCAGGCGTTAACAGCATCGAGTTCCAAGTGGCAGTGAGGACAGCTCCTCTCAAGAGAGATCCCTTTTCTTCAGCGTTCATCAGTCCAGGACAAGCGGTTACACCGGATGGGTGAGAAGGCTTCGGCCTGGTGAAAACGCAGAACATTGCGCACTTGTTTATCTGTTCCTTTAAGGGCCCCAACGGTGACTAGTCGAAGATTGGTTTTGTTTCATTCACTGGCCAGTTGAATACAGTACCCGGGTACCCTAGACAACACACATATATATTTTTGAGCTATTATTCACGGGACTTACACTCCAGAACTGAGGGGGTTAACCGTTTCTTTTACCACTGCGTGTTTTTCCCGCATTACGATTCTTGTTACTCAAATACCGTATATGCGTATTATATGCTGCTTTATTGGGATCAGTAAAGAATATAATATATAAAAATCCACAACAGTGCTGGTGTATAGTTATTTCCTAGTGCGGGGAGACTAACCCGAGGTTTATTCAGCAGCTCCTCCGGGAGTGAGCGCTACATTAGTTAGATTTATACATAACCGTAGATGCTTTTCAGTGTTCCTTCTTAACACTTTGAGATCCAAAATGCAAATAAACAAAAAGCTTCCTACGGTATAAAAGGGAAAATTATAGTGCACACTGTATCATATAAGCAGTCCTGCAAGAGATATTTAGAACTGCGCACCAGAGATAAAAGAAAACATGCTTATCTGAGCCAGGTTCCAATGTCAGGAACAGTCTCTTCTCCTCTCCAAGGGTTTCCAGCCGGATAAACCTTTGTGCGTGGAATCAAACACTGACAGTCCAGTTGTGAAATGAATGTGTTTATTCAATAAAACATGTAAAAAACATGTAGCATAAAATGGAAGGAGATATTTGTTAATACTCTCTTCCCTTCCAATACAGAGTGGGACTTCATCAGGAATATCTCAGAGCCTCGCTATTCTCGGATCTAGGCAGAAACAAGCAGCGGATTGATGCCCTCTTAGTAGCGGCATTACAGGTCCATCCAGCAGATTGGCTTATTCTGAGCAGCCGCCTTCACTGCATCCAGGGCAGACACCTCAGCTGGCAAGCTACCTCCCAGTGCTCCAAGGCAATGACAGAGTTAACGGCAAATCTACTCATGCCGAGTAGCGGATTTCGTCACAGTATTATCTAGTAGTATTCAATTGCATAAATATATTTGATACATTGTTAACTCAACCATAGTTCTATGTAAAATATGACTTTTTTAACATTCATAGTTCAATAACTGCAGCTGTTGCTTCTCTTGTTATGTAAGTTAGCTTGCCACCGTCCACACTGAAGGCTAATCACGCAGTGCTGCGTGATGGCCCTCAGCAAGATCCACCGATGCAGGGAGGAATACATGGTGGTGCCCTGTTAGTTAGAGCCAGTTACGAAGCAGCTGCGATATGAACATTCATCATTCACACCAGTGCAATATCCATCATCTGGGATACGGTAGCCGAAGTGCACTTTAAAAGGGCACCATAATAAATTTTAATGTGCAGATCATGCTGAGAGCATCTGCATAATTTTTATTTTTAGCTATAAATACTCACCTTTTCTCCCTCAGCATAAGCACTGCTCAGGGCTTCTGAATTCTCGAAGTCCCTTTAGTTTTTTTTTTGTGGTTTTTTTAACTTTGTTGTTTGTTTTATTTGCATAGATGCACACATTGCATAGAAATGTGTACTTTTTGCAGGCGCAGAACCAATCCATTGGCTGCTTCTTTCAGGACGCTCACTATCGTTAGGAAACCCAAGGGCTGAATATAGAATATTTGATACAGTCCTAACCTCAACATCTGAGGAAAGGGATTTAGGGGTTATTATTTCAGAGGATCTAAGGGTAAGTAGTCAATGTAATAGAGCAGCAGGAAATGCTAGCAGAATGCTTGGTTGTGTAGGGAGAGGTATTAGCAGTAGGAAAAGGGAAGGGCTCATGCCACTGTACAGAGCACTGGTGAGACCTCACTTGGAGTACTGTGTGCAGTACTGGAGACCGTATCTCCAGAAGGATATAGACATCTTAGAGAGAGTTCAGAGAAGGGCTACTAAAATGGTGTACGGCTTGAAGGAGAAAAGTTACCAGGAAAGGCTTAATGATCTTAACATGTACAGCTTGGAAAAAAGACGAGACAGAGGAGATATGATAGAAACATTTAAATACGTAAAGGGAATCCACGAGGTAGAGGGAGTATATTTTAAAAGGAAACAAAGTAGCAAAACAAGAGGACATAGTCTTAGATTAGAGGGGCAAAGGATTAAAAGTAACATCAGGAAGCATTATTTTACTGAGAGGGTGGTGGATACATGGAACAGCCTTCCAGTAGAAGTGGTAGAGGCCAAAACAGGGATTGAATTTATACCATGAAATGTAGACAAACACAATGGTGTTTTAGAGTGAACGGTGCATTCAGGATTATATGCCAACACTGATGGAGTGACAAACACGCAGTGGGTGACGTTTGGGCCTATAATCACAGATATGACCAGCAATATTTGATTACCTTCTTTCTGAGGTTTACACAAAAAATAAATACTTGTTGCCTGTGAATCTGGTACAGCCATCGTGAGAAATAATACAAGCAGACTGATGTATTCAGTGGTTCAAGTGTATATAGAATTTCTTCCTAGAATATTTATTCAAGGCCGATCCTGTTTGTATTGTATGTGCCTATCCAGCCATACAATTGACAGCAGAAACACAGTCGTGCAGAAACTCAGCAACAAGAACCCTGATCATGGGTGGATCTGTAATGGATTTTAATTAAACCTGAACTCAAAAAAGAAAAAAAAAATGTGAATACTATATATTATTCATTTTGGTGTGGGTAGATTATAATCCAATAATATATGGAAATACAAAAAAATTACATAGCTGAGGAGACTGAGGAAACCATTTCAGCAATAACTACATCTGATTTGAGTAGCTTTGAATGTATTTTTGTTCCAAATCGATTTGTTGCATTTTAAAAATTTCTCTCTATATTACGCATCAAATCTACTGCTTTTGGACTACTGCAGTTCGCTTGATGTTGAAATTTGTGTGCACAGACGAAAAAATGGGGAGCACTCCACACAGATACAGTGGTCAGGATGTGTAGACAGAGTGCTCTTTTAACCCCTTCACTGCTGAGGCATTTCACCGCTGTGTACTGAGCTCATTTTTACCGCTTTCGCTCATCATGTTTAAACGCAATTTGAAGCCACATTTTAATAAATGACCCAGACATATTATATATATATCGTTCTTTCCAGCAGACTCCGCAGATTCATAATATATCATTTTTGTATGTATACGTCATGTCCTGTCTGTAGATTGTAACAAAAAATACAATAAAAATTGAATTTTTAATCATCTGCAGTGTGTAAAGTGTTTTTTTTTCACATTTTATCACATGAGCGTTTGCGGTTATGTTTTCTATGGGGTGCGCTTGTACAAAAATTTGAAATGGGGACTTGTTTCATTTTGTGGGGGGAATTACGTGATTTTTAGCAAACGCACCCCATAGAAAAAAATCATTAGTGCAGCATCATTGTTCACATTATAATTGAAATGTGAACAATATTGCTGCATTAATAAAAACACACAAAAAAAATCATGTTTTTTTTTTATTTATTATTTTTATAATTTTTTTTATTATTTTTTTTACTTTGTACCTAGTCATGTTGCATATAATTCGAAAGGTCATGCTCAGGCCTTTCAAATGACATCCTCCATGACCCCCTAGCTGCCACGGTTCTGGAGATATCGGGGTTCACAAGAACCCCCTATCTCCACCAGGGGTTCCCCGGCTATCTGACGTCATCACGCTATGCATTATGACATCAGGCAGCGAGGGGAGACCCGGGGGTGGAGCCGCCATCCAAGATGGCGGCCCCCACCGGAGCTAGGCTGCACTTCAGCGCCGCAAGACGCCGAAGTGCAACTTGGCGCTTGAGGGGTTAAAGCCAGGCACCGCTTAAAAGGGGAGACTCTCCCCTTTTAAGCGGTGTCTGGATTTTGGCGCTGCTCCTTTCCGATCGGGAGGGAGAGGGATCCGAACGGATCCCCCCCTCCCTTCCAGGCTATCTCCCGGCATTGCCCGGGGGTCGCCTGGAAATGACGTCATCGCGCTTGGCGCAATGACGTCATTTATGCCGGGAGGAGCTTGACTTCAGCGTCTGAGGACGCTGAAGTCAGAACGCCGCGGGACCCCGGACAGAGAGGTGAGTATCTCCGCCGGGGGTCCCGCACAGCTGATGACGTGTGGGGCACGTCCTCAGCATGTAACGTGCATCAATGAGGACGTGCCCCACACGTCTTCAGCAGTGAAAGGGTTAATATTAAAAGGACATGCATGTCTATCATATTTTTTTTTAAATTGACAGTGAAACAATTTTATACCAGTCAGACATGGGCGTCCGCAGAAATTTTTCCAGGGGGGAATTTTAATGCCATGCATATTCTGCAGTTTTGACAATGTCATGAAGGGGACAGTCATAAAAGCGTAGTAATACAGAGGCTGCGAAACATGATGCAAGTCTAATAGAAGAAGAAAGGTGTACCAAATATGACAATGTAATGTGGAAAAAGAGGAAAGAAAACAATTAAATGCAAAATTTACATTTCTTTTTTCTCATTTCTAAGGCAGGGGCATTATGTGCTTTAACGTGTAAAGCAAACAATGCTGCTGGACTAACCTTATTTCCCATGCTGGGACCAAATGTCGAGGTGACGGTACAAAATGTTATTACACATCAGTCCATCTAAAATACAAGCTGCTGTACCGCTGTGAGGAGAGCGGGTGTTCTTTGGACCACCGTGTTTCCATTCTTTACACCCCACAAAGTCATTGGACAGGTCAGAGTCTGGCCTTTCTGATGATGCCAAATAGGACCAGTTAAAAACAAACAAACAAAAACACAAAACACATCTTTCTTTTATGTTTCGTTATTTTTTTGTTCCAAAAGCAAAAGCATTGTCCATTTGTCACATATAAAATTAGCAATACTACTGACGTTACTCACCTCATTTCCCTCGCTGAGACCAAGGTCAGTGCTTTATACACAGTCACATTATCTATAAAACGCAATGCTCCAAAATACAAGCTAATTTTTTTTATTTTTTTCCCCAGTCGTTAAAGTTGGGCATTTTCTCAGAAAAATACTGTAACTGGTCCCCATTTCTAATTTTTTAAACAAGAGTGCCCCATATTATAACTATAAAAGGTTTGAATGATAAAATGTGAAAATAATTTTACAAACTGTAAATGAATGCAGTCTGAATGGAAATTTCCTATTTTGGTTATAGCATTCAGATGGGTCACGACATATGCACATAGTAAGGATTAGGGGATGCACCAATACCGATACTAGTACTTTGTACTCATTCAAATGCCCCGGAAACCCGGAAGCCAGCGCTGGGCAGGCTTGCCAGCAGAATGCATTAAGAGAATTCCGCTAGCATTCCCTTCCGGCTGTCCGCGTGGTCCAAGTGTGTCACGTAGTCTTCCGAACGGTCGCCTGGCTGTGACGCAGCCTTCAGCCATGATCTCACGGGGATCGCTAGATCACAGCTGGAGGCTGCATCACAGCCCAGCAACCACTCGAAGGGCCACTTGATGCGGCCAGCCAGGTGCTCGGACCATGCGGACAGCTGGAGGAGAATGCTAGCGGAATGCTCTTAATGCTTCCGCCAGCAGTGAGGTCTGTGTGGGTATACATGCATCGGAGAGGAGGTCTGGTGTGTGTGCAGGCTGCGCAGTGGGTAAATGGGGTGTCTATCCATACATTTCAATATTAACATAAACTGGACAGGCTTTCAGCAAAAATCCTAAATTATTTATTGGAAAGTGTCACATGACATTAAATAAAATTATCGGTACTCTGTATTGGTGAGTACCCGAAACAAAGTATCAGTATTTGTATTCGGTCTTAGAAGAAAAAAAAAGTGGTATTGGTGCATCCCTAGACTAATGATATATTTTGAATTTGCCGAGTCTGATGGCAGACTATATAATTTGCCTAGGTCTTCTAATAAAACTTGGCTTCAAAACACGTTTAAACCTGATGCGCACAAAAGAGTCAAAAGGAGCTCAGCATTGCTGTGTCCTGCTCCATTTCGGTCGTTTTATACCTTTTCGGTTTGGTATATACTCTTGGCGTGTATTGCATTTTGTGTATTTGACTGCTCTGACATAAAAACCTTTTATTACAAAAAATTAGCTCAGCACATGTCACAGTTCCCCAGGATACCTGACAGCGCCGCCTTCGCTGTTCAGCTGCTGATGAATATTGCCGGCGTTGTGCCCGCAGGTCAAGGACACGGGCTGGGCACGGCGTGATGACGCGACGCCCTCCAGATTTAAAAACCAAGCAGTGAGTTATGCTCACTGCCCTGTCGTGGTATATCTTGTTCAGTGCGATTCTTGCTCCTACTGTATGTTATTGGTATACAGTGTATAGACTTTGGCTTTGTGCTTTACTACGCTCTGGTGTTAACCTTTGCTCTCTTTGATTTATTGTGTTCAGACTTCTGGCTTTGACTACCCATTCTGGTTCTGACCCCTGGCTTTGTCTGACTACCTGTTCTGGTTCT
This sequence comes from Leptobrachium leishanense, assembly GCA_009667805.1. NCBI lineage: Eukaryota > Metazoa > Chordata > Amphibia > Anura > Megophryidae > Leptobrachium > Leptobrachium leishanense. The sequence goes on along the minus strand of CM019066.1, from coordinate 226,890,991 downwards.
GACTTCTGGCTTTGTCCAACTATATATTCTGGTTCCTAGCTTCAGCTTGTTCTGACTTTGTACATATTGTGCGTTAAGCGATCCGGATATTCTAAAGACAGGCAGTGCATGCGTGTAGGAATCAAGGGATTCAATTACAGCTCACAGGGGTGAAACGGCTCAGCAAATGGGTTAATATTTTTTTTTTCCATTCCGGTGCATTGTCTACTGTAGACGTTACACGTCAGCATTTGTAAGTCTCGTCTGCCTACTATACAGCTCCTGTGAGACTTCGTAGCCTCCCTATAGAAGCTAGGAAGCTCACGGGAGACCGCCGACACTGCAGCTCAAGAGAAGAGTGAGGTGTGGTCCAGGTCCTGCAAGTCTGGGATACAGGATAAACCTGCCTTTGGACTCTGTAGCCACATCTCAGCTAATCACCATTAGCCAGTGCACTACATGGCAAGTTAGAGTGAGATTATTGCAGATTCAAATGATTTAAACCACAATATAACAAAACAGAACAATACCACCCCCCCAGAAATAATATCCATCTGCAGGGCAGAGTTTTTTTGAGCCGGTACATGCTGGTACTAAGTAACGGCACCTCTCGGATAGAAATGTTTAATTTCTCCCGGTCTTTGAGTGTGTGTGGTGGCACCTGGCCGCCGTTTGTCAGTTGCCAGGTGGGGGGGGGGGTGGAAGACCGCTGCGACAGGGCAGCACTCCCTCCCTGTGTGACTGGCGGGGGGCGATGGGACAGCTGTCTCGCTCCATCCCAGGCAGCCTCTGCATCCCAGGTGGTTGTCAGCCATGCTGCAACTGCGATCTGTGCTTAGCACACAGAACACAGAGCACGTCCCACACTGAGCAGTCACGAGTGTCACCGGCAATCGCAGATGACCCGTCAGTGTCACTTGACCACAGGCGCTCACTGTGTCAGAGAAGACCGGCGGTCAGGCGACAGGTCAGACTGATCAGCAATCGCCAGCAGCACTCGTGTACAGTCAGTGTGGTATGAAGCACAGATTGCAGTTGCAGCACCCCACAACCACCCGGACCACCAGGAATGCAGAGGCTGTCACCTATGAGTTATACTACTGTGGATTCTGATTGAGTTTTATTGTTCTGGAGCTCTGGGATACGCTCATATATACACCGCACATTACTGTGAGTTTTATTGCTATATACCCCCGGGGTGTAGGGGGGTTATGGCTATGTATGTGACCGTATGGCTGTGTGTGTAAATGCATGTATTTGTCTTTAAACAGGCCACTGTGCGTAAAATTATGCGCCTGTGTCCTTGTCGCAGTCCAGCGTTGCCCTCTTGCCCTGCATCCAAAAGGATGGTAATGCTCCTAGAATTGCCACATTATCTACTACCTGCACTCCACAAAGCAGGCATCTTAACAGCATCGTGAGGTACGCCCCTGGGTGCACTTAATATGAAAGAGGTAAATTATGGTTGAACAGGCGAATAATAACTGGAATTCTACTTTTAGAAGTGTTCCGAACTTGTAAAATGGCCTCTGTCCTTAAAGGGATAATAAAGGAGTATTTATTAGGACACAAAAAAGTCATAATCAGTTTTTCCCTGGGCGTGAGAGTACCCCACCTATTTTTCCAGAATATGGATTTTTTTTCAAATCGGAGTCTTGAAATTTAACACAAGTTAATATGGTGTGCTTCATCCATATTTTCAACAGGGCATGTACACCTGTATAGCAATTTTGTCAAGTATTAATATAATTAAAGATGCAGCCAGGGTGGAATAAAAATATATAAAAAAAAATAAGATTTTTGTATTTAGGTTTGATTTACTTTAATGAAACGCTCTGAGGAAAATATATTTAAAAGATCATTTTCTAGTTAAGATACATTATAATTCAAAGGTTATACAACAAGAAATAGAGCTTAGTTATGCAGCATGAGGCTGTATATTTATGGGATATTTACATTTTTGGTAAATTAAATTAATCCAAGCTGTAAACACATGCACTTTTCCACAGTAAAAATAGTATAAAATAAATGTTGCATGTTCGATGGTACTCTGTACTAATTTCTGAGCGAAAGCGAGAAAAAAAAAATATAGATGGCACTGTCACTGACAATGTCTGACATGTCGCTGCTCTCTGAATAACCCCTTAAAGTGTCACCCCACTTCTCTTAGACTGTAAGCTATTGAACAGGGTCCTCTCTCCTACTGTTAGAGTGTTTAACTTGTATCTGTATTTTTTTGTATTGTTCCATCGATTGTACAGCGCTATGGAACTTTATGAAACTAGAAATACTTGTAACTGTAATGGCGATCTAGGGCATTTTGAGTTCTTTACAAATCAGTTTTGAAAATCAACACAGCGACTATATTAATTGGCATATTAGAATATTGATAGTATGTGTTTGTATTTACAAACAGCCACACATGACATGCTATTCCTTGCCCCCTATGTACAGTACATTAAAATCAATCTTTGCATTTACACCCTCATCAAAAGGAGAGTATAATAAGCCTGAAACAGCTGTAGTGGCTGGATCAAGAAAAGGGAGAAATTGCAGACATCATTTGCACGTCTTACCCAGAGTTCCTTGCTGCATATGGGGACTGCAGCACATGAGCTCTGTGAAGCAGTTCTCTGAATTACTGGGACGTGTAAAGGACTTCTGCAATAATAAACACACACATATATATATATATATATATATATATATATATTGTGTGTGTGTATAAAAGGCATGGAACAGTGGTGTTAATGCAAAGATTGATTTTAATGTACATAACATTTAATACACACATGAATACATGTATACAGTTACAAGTTTGTATAAAGTGCTAACAAGTTCCGTAGCACCATACAATGTATATTAGGCATGGAATAGAGATATGTATAGATATGTATATAAACACATAGCTCCTTTAATGTGTGAAAGTTGATTGATCAGCATATAAAAGAAAAAAATTAACTTTAGAGAAAAGGAAAATAGAAATTGAATTTGCTAGGTGTCGGGGATCCCTGTGCCTTAGCTTGATTTCCAGCCACGTATATTTGGTATGCCCTTACTCTCAGTGACTGTGTAACGTGCAATGGATCCATGCCGCTGTCTGCTCTTTGTACCAGGCAGGTACAGGAAGGTCATAAATCATGCTGCAGGGCCCTACATGCTAGCCTGTGTCAGAGGTCGACAGGCTGCAATTACCATCATAGACTCTAGGTAGCAGAGAGGATAACGGCACACAGAGCAACATGACACCCCCCCCCAATTCCCCAGCCGTGACACCGATATACTGACCTGTCAGCCTGTAATCCGGCTTCTGCACTGCCAGGAAAAGCGAGGTCTGCTTGACTGACCAGCTGGGATCACTAGGTGTGTGGCCTTGTCTTGCTCACACTTGCGATCCTGGCAACCTCTGTTACTCCACGGCAGCCAGGCCGGCTGTGGCCTCTGAGGGATAGCAAAACGCTGCCCCCAAAAAAATTGCCATCTGGAGCTAGAACCCCATCGGGACCCATGGATGGGCTGGCCCTGCATGTATACACACCCACACCAGATCTCAGATGCACGCATATACACACATAGATATATATCCCAGAACACAGATACTGGGGTGGCTGGCAGAATGCACTAACAACATGCTGTCATACCCCTCTGCCTGGCTGGCCAGTGAGCGGCCGCCGGCATAGAACTCTACAACCCTGCAAGATCTCACCAGAGCACGGCTGGAGGCCAGCAGAGCCGCGTTAAAACCTTTACATGCCGGCGGCTGCTAGCTGGAATATTGCCAGCTGGAGGGACTTGGCAGAATGCTGCTGGTGCATTCTGCCAGTCGCTCCAGCCCGCACATGCCTGCCAGCAAGCCAGCCCAGTGCTCACTTCCAGTATCAGTTGAAGTATCCGGGACATTTGCACAAGTACTCGGGCAAATGCCTGGTATCGGCACTGATGCCTATACTAGTATCAGTGCATTCCCAAATATAATGTAGCAAAATTTGTGCAATTGTTAAAGTTGATTAAGTCTATCCTGTCTTTGGCTACAGAACAGGCAATTTTGCACTACTTGAGGTTTCTAGCTAATAGCTGAATGCACGTTTAGATATTTTTTTGTATTTCTTCAAGAATGTATATAGTAAATATAGTAATGTATGTAGTAAATTTTGTGTTATAATTGCCATGTGTTGATTATGTACCATTTCTAATAGGACTTGATAAAAGCTGAAGGGTTCTGAATGCTTTATGTATATATTGTCTGGGTCTACTGACAATAAATTGATAATGGAGTAATATTTATGTTGGGAATGTCAGTAAGACTTTCTACTAGGATGTTTTGTTCATGCAATAGTCTCCTTTTGGTTTCTCTTTGCCCTGCCATAGATTAAATGAATTTGTTTGAAAAGCCTTTGAATAGCTTCAAGCTAGATTTGTTCCTCCTTTGTGTTGGTTTGCTTAATTATAGAATTTTTAAACAGTGCTTCCAAACTCTGGTCCTCAGGGACCCAATGCCAGCTCAGATTTTAAGGATTCCCTTGGGAAAATGCAGACTGAATCCTGCAATCACTGAGCAGAAAATAATATCCATTGTGCTGTGCTTCAGAGGTCTGGCAAACCTGGCCTTCTTTTGGTGGTTCCTGAGGACAGGCACAAAAATAAATAATTAAAAGGCCACTACAACCAAAAATAAAATGTCCTTATTTTATGTTGCGGATGTCTTTCATTGTGCTTTGCTTTTCTCTTGTACGTTCTGTTAAGAAAATATTTTCCTTTGTATGTGTCAATCTTGTGTGTTGTATGTGTCAATCTTGTGTGTTGTAAACTGCCACCCACCCCCCACACACGCAGGGTTATTCAAAATTAAATCGAAAACTCACCGTACGCTCATTGACTTTTCGTTCCCAGCACTTCGGGGCGATTCGGCGATCCTATTTCGCCGACCCTGCGGTGTATTCAGCAAGAACCGCAGGACCCCCATAGTGAAGGGAAAACCTGCAGACCACTCACCGCAAACCACAGAAAACAGCTGAATTAACCCCGCCGAACACGCCAGAGAAACCCGACTAGCCGCCGATCACAGCACAGAGCAGCCGCCGGAAAAACCCGACACGCAGACATATGAGAGAAAAAAAACAAACAAAAAAAAACTTACGCTTGAAAGTTTGAAATTTGAAACGCTGTTTGGGAAAAAAATACTGAACGAAAATGCCTGAAATTTACATATAAGGTCCAATGAATAATAAAAAGGGCTGTTACAGAAAAAAAAAAAAAAGGGGAAAAAAGTTTTGCCAACAGATCCTAAAACAAAATCTATAAATGAAGAGACTTTTAATGCAGAATATAATATTAAACGGTTTATTAGAACGGGAATATTTTTAACATTGAAGCCTATGGGAATCTCCTGAATAAATCTGTCGAATGAGAACACCGAACAGCAGGGCATTTCAGCAACTTTTCCCTGCTGTTTAAGCATTGCTTCTCTATGGGGATTTCACTGCCCTCGAACAGGTACCGTATATGCAGGCAATTCGCCAACATTTGGCAAACTGCCTGCTCTCTGAAAAGCCAAATGGCCAGGAAAGGTTACCATACGCTGAATTTCAGTGTTCGGTTACCTTTCGGCCACAATTCGGATCTCTTTGACTAACCCCCACTGTATTTTTACATCCCTTGTTCCTCACTGGCTTTGGCCATAGAATGGGCTATAGGAGTCAGGAAGCCAACTCACATCATTGGATTGTGAGGTATATATATTCATAGGACATCACCGGGGGTAGATTAGAAGTCTTTTAAACTCCATGTCTTATCTCATCTCAGGTTGCCTAGAGGACAATAGCCTTATCTAAACATTCCATCCTCTGTCTGGAAGACCAGAGATTCAGCACACTCTTTGCAAAAAAGGTAAGCAGGAGAGGGGACAATTCTTATATATTTGCGTGTGTGTAGACAAAAAGGGGGCTGCTCAATTTAAAAGGCCTATTTTTTTTGTCCCAGTACAGGCCTGGTGTTAAATATTGTAGATTAAATAAACAAGAGTCACAAAGCATAGCTTTTAGTATATTTTATTTAATTTACATTTTACATGGTCATGTTTGTTATCTTTAGAAAGGTCAGACTCTGACCTGTCCAATCACACCTAACTTGACTTTATGGAGTGTGAAGAATGAAGACATAGGGGTCTAAAGGACACTCATTTCGGCTAGGGTCAGACGCAGTGCGAACGCGCGTGCAGCCGCACTTTATCACGGCCGTAGTAGCAGCAAATGATGGCCAATGACAGGCAATATACGAAGTACGGCCGCACGAAAGTGCGGCCGCGCAACGCAAGCGGCAATCAAACGCATTTTTTCGAGAACGTGATACCGCTAGTACTGACGTACAGAGTGCGCTGCGTCCGCTAGCGGCATGTGTGCGTGATTAGGAGACGTCAGACGCTGCTAATGTCCGGCCAACATAACGTCCAGACGCAAAAAGGGTTTTATTGATGATCCGTACAAAATCACGGATGAAAATGCACATCGTATGACCGCTATCGCGTATTCCGTGAAAAAAATACGTCCATACGTTCGAACGCACTTTTTCACGGACGATGCGAAAAATGCGTTCGTCTGACCCTAGCCTTCCTTGCAACGGTGCTATGGCTTGTGTTTTAGACGAACCAATGCTTAATAGCGCATTGTGCCATCACCTTCCCATTTGCTCCTATTGTTGGAAATGAGAAGGTGAATTATATAGCAAACAACACTGCTGCGCTAAGTAAAAGCATGCAATGCTAGTGCCTTAGAACAGACGGGGGGAAAATAGTACATTTTGTAATTTCTTTTTTATTTTTTACACATTACATGATCATATTTGGCATTGTTAGAAAGGCCAGACTCTAGGGCGGAGTCGGCCGGCCATGAGAGCAGTCGCATAGTGCCTGAGCTCCGGTGAATCCCGCTACCGCACCCGAGTGTAACCACTTCCAACCAGCTCAAGAGGCACCATTAAGCACCCTGTGGACTCAGGGAGTACCATGAAGTCCTCAAAGAAAAAACCCCGCGAGGAATCGCAAGTTGCGCCGATTTTCGTGACCAGACACAAGGCCGCAGGAGACATCCAAGATGGCTGCGGCCGCGCCACGTCTCCCTCTCCTTCATTCGAGGGCACTCCGGAGGCGGCTGACCCAGCTACCAGGCAAGATATACAGCATTTAAAAGATTTTATTGCACTAGAACTGGGGAAAACAACGAAAGCCCTCACAGCTGAGGTGCATGCAATAGGCTCGCGTACAGCACATTTGGAGGAGAAAGCAGATCATATGGCGGCTTGTTATAATATGGCGGCACAGAGAATGGACGACATGTCTGATCGGGTAGTGCGCATGGAAATAGCTATAGAAGACCTTTCAAACCGCTCCCGCAGGAATAATGTTCGGCTAAGAGGCCTGTCGGAGGATATCGCTCCTGAGCACCTTGATGCCACGCTGCGCGGGATAACACAGCGGTTGTTGCCTCATCTATCAGCCTCAAGACTAATGCTGGACAGAGTTCACAGAGCGCTGGGCCCAAAACATGCTAATAATGCAGCGCCACGTGATGTGGTGGCGCGATTCCACTATTTTGCCACGAAAGACGCCCTCATGGCAGCAGTGCGGGAACAAAACGTGGAATATGAGGGTAATTCTATAACCTTTTATCAAGATTTGGATCCAACAACCCTGGCCAAGCGCAGGGAGTGGAGAGCCGTGACAGACCTCCTACGCCCTCATCGGATTAAATACTCATGGGGCTTCCCGTTTCGCATTGTGGTACATAGGGAAGGTACCTCCCACATCTGCTCACATCTTTACAAGGCATCTGACTTCCTGCTCAAACTGGGAATCCCGGCCCCGGAGGCCTTATTGGTGCTTGCACCACCGGTACCCCTTCCTCAAATCCGACAGGAGTGGTCTCAACCTGCCGACTGAATAATAGTGCACAGCCCGGAGGGGCCTGCTTTAACCTCGTCTCTCTTGAAGGGAGATGGGCTCCCGATTGCTTGGGATTACCTCCTGCGGTATGCGGGAGCAAAACACGAAAAAGCGCTTTGTTGAGCTGAGTTGCTTATAAGTTTTATTTCTTTATGTATTTTATTAAGTGTGTGGTTACATATGTTATGTTATATTAAATTTCGGTGGCGGGTGCCACGGTGGGCGCCTGTTGTACTGTCCTCGGATCTGGCTTCCCCCGAATACTCTCCCCCTAGGTTCCGATCTCTTGGTTTCCCCATTCGTTCTGAGTTCCCGTTATCCCCCTCTCTCTCTACTCTGTACTCCACTATACCTTTCTCTCTCCCCTTCTTCTCTTTTCCTCCATCGCCTCTGGACTGGGGGCCTCTTCCATGTTCTTTTGTAGATACAAAATTCCTGATATGTAATGGTTCCCGAGATATTAGTATTGTCAATGAATGTGAAGGGCCTTAACTCGCCCCGCAAGCGCCGGTTGCTCTTTAGAGATCTGAAGCGGAGGTCTGCTAGTGTAGCCTTTTTGCAGGAGACGTGGATGCCTCGAACTGCGGCTTATCGTTTGGGCGCCCGTCCATACGGTAGAGTATATACATCCTGTGCTTTACCGAAACGAAACGGTGTTGCCATAGCCTTACATGACTCTTGTCCACTGATGGTGAAGGAGATTCACACGGATGCGGCAGGTAGATATCTCCTGGTGAAGGGGAAGGTTGCCACACGTTGGTACTCTCTCTTGTCGGTATATGCGCCTAATGGCTCAGACGCAACATTTTGGAAGGAATTGTCCTCCCTTGTGGCGAGTCATGCGAGGGACGCGCTGATTGTCAGAGGAGATTTTAATGCCACTCTCTTTCCACCGTTGGACAGATCTACCTCACCTCGGCTGGCCTCGACGCATGCCTTGTCGTCTCAGGATCGTCAATTTTATGGATTTGTTACTGACCATCAGTTGTGTGATGTGTGGCGTCTGCATCATCCGTCGGTTAAAGATTATACCTTCTACTCTGCGCCGCACTCCTCGTATTCGCGAATTGATTATATGCTGGTGTCGTTTGAATGCATGCCACAGATAATTACCTCTCGAATTGGTTCCATTACGTGGTCAGACCACGCAGACGTGTCCATTACATTACAACCTTTACATAAGGGCGGGGAGGGCAGACGATCGAGACTCGACCCAATTCTGTTGCAACAACCTGAAATCCGAACGATAGTTAAAGATTCTCTGACGGACTATTTCGCTCTGAACGAAACCCCGGATGTCTCTACCGCGGTTTTGTGGGAGGCACACAAAGCGGTTACGAGAGGAGTACTTATTAGTCAGGCCGCCTACCGTAAAAAGGAAAAACTAAAAGACATCCTCACCCTCCAAGCTAAATTAAAGGGACACTCTAGGCAACATAACCACCTAAGCTATTTTAGGTGGTCATGATGCCCGGAGTATCCTGCCCTCTGTCCCCCCTCCCTCCGCTCAGCGGTTCAGCTCAAAAAGCTGAAAACAGCTGAGAGAGGCGGAGGAGTTTACTCCGCCCTCCCAGCTGTCAGTCAGCAGAGCGGGAATCATATTTCCCGCTTCTGCCGACTTTTGCCGAGTAGGAGACGTCATCGCGCTTTCAGCGCGATGACGTCTCCTACTCACCGCAGAAGCTGGCGGCTCCCTCTGAGGGTTAGTGTTGCACGCATCCTCTTGCACGCAACACTAATCCTCAGAGGGAGCCGGAAGGAAGCCTGCCGATTGGCTGGCTTATGTGAGAGGCGCGCATGCGCGCTTCGCACGTAAACCAGAAGCCTAGACGCAGCAAGAAGGATGGGAGCGGAAGAGGAGGGAGGCGAGTATAAAAAAAAAAAAAAAAAAAAAAAAAAAAGACGCCGCTGGAAACAAGAGGATTTTAGGGTAAGTATTACAGTTACAAAAAAAAAAAAAAAAAAATCTAAAGTTTTATTAAGGGAATAGGGATAGGTTAGGATAAAAAAACGGGGGGTGATTTTTTGAGTAGAGTGTTCCTTTAAGAGAGCAAGAATTGACACATAAAGCGGCACCAGAGGAAGCCACCAGGAGGAAGTCTCCTTTTGTCGCAAACGAGGACGGATCTTAATAGAATAGACTTTTCATAGAGGATGCGGGGCGAGCGCTCCTGTGGTCCAAACAGAGGTACTTTGAACGCTCCAATAAAATAGACACCCCCCTTGCTCGCAAAGTTAAACCAAAATACAAATCAAGCCAGATTGCTAAAATAGTTGATAAACAGGGACTGTCACACGACACACCCAGGGAAATTCGGGACGCTTTTACGGCATATTTCGCTAATTTATATCATCACACCCCTTCCCACAATGACAGCAATCAGGCACTCTTGACGGATATTGCGGGATATCTAACGAAAAGCACTATGCCCCATCTCAACGAGCAACAGATAGCGGCCCTAGACTCCCCCTTTACAGAGGAGGAAATATGCGAGGTGGTGAAGGAATTAAAACCGAACAAAGCCCCTGGTCCTGATGGCCTCACGGGCCAATACTATAAATGCTTCGCCAGCTCTTTAACTCACTCGGAGGTGGAGGCAGGCTTTTACCGGAGGCCCTTCTGGCCTCAGTGGTACTCATACCCAAACCTGGCAAAGATGCTCAAGGCATAGATAACTATAGACCAATTTCACTCCTTAATACGGATATTAAAATACTCGCCAAGTTGATGGCGCTCAGACTAGGACCCATGCTCTCAACCCTGATTCACCCAGATCAGGTGGGATTCATGCCTGGGAGGCAAGCATTCGAAAACACGCGGAGAGCCGCAGACCTGATATGGTGGGCGCGCTCGCGAAAGGTGCCTTCTTTATTTCTCTCACTAGATGTGGAAAAAGCATTTGATAGAGCTGAATGGCACTTCCTTTTCCGTTTGTTGGCGAGGGCGGGCCTCCCAGAACGTTTCTTAGCACGGGAACACAGACCACTCCTATCCACGAACTGTCCAGCTATTATGAATACCTTGCGCATCTGGGACAAACTCGCTGCGAAATGTGAACTTGCCACCTTGCCTTCACCGCTGACACCAATATTTCGCAACCGGGAATTCCCTGCGGGTCTAATACCTTTACCCTTTCAGCAGTTGTGGGACGCTGGCCTCCACCGTTTATGCCACCTTTATCAAAAAGATCATTTTGTTCCCTCCGTAATATTTGACCAACAGGTGCCCAGGACAGGGGGGCCTGTTTCTACCGGAGCGGCAACTACGGGCCTTTGCCGCTCAACGACATATTAAAGCTGCCTCTCAGACACCTCTCTCATTTTTTGAATCCATCTGCTTAAGAGGTACTTACCCTAAAGGTCTGATCTCTACTCTATATTATAAGCTAATGTCATTGATTGACTGGAAAGAACTCCACTATGTAAAAGACTGGGAACGCGACCTGGCAGAAGTATTGGACTCAGAAGACTGGCTCGACATTTGGGAAGCTTCCAAAGGTGTCTCACTGTGCACTACCATGCAGGAACAACCGCTGAAAATGCTCATGCGCTGGTACATCACACCTACGCAACTCGCGCACATGTCCCCGAACCACCCGGATCTTTGCTGGCGATCCTGCGGCTCCAAAGGCACTTTTATCCATATGTGGTGGGAATGCCCACAAATTAAAAAGTTCTGGACTAACATTCTAGAGATGCTTTCTGACGCACTGGGGAAGGAAGTCCCCAGTGACCCCTGGAGGGCTTCACAAGACATGAAAACAAGCTAATCTCTAAAATCTCGATGGCGGCTAGACAGGCAGTAGCAGAGACCTGGCGCCACCAGGCTCTCCCCGTTCTGGCCACAATTTCTGCTAAAATACAGGACACTAGGATCATGGACGAGCTCACAGCCGTCGTAAAACATACCCTACCACAGTTTCACAAAGTTTGGGACCCCTGGACTGATGCTGGCCTATAGCCTGGCCGATGCATTTCAGAATGTGATTTCACCCATGATGCCTCAGATCATATAACTGTTTGATTGTATAGTTACGATGACCCCCAGTCCCTCTACTCTCTTTTCTTCTTTCCCTCCTTTTCTATCCTCTTTCTCCCCTGCTCTCCCCCATCCCTTACCTGATAACTTTTAATTTTTTAAATATTCGGCTTATACTATGCTGACAGAAAACGTTTATTGTTTATTGTGGGCTATTTTCAAGTGGAGTTTAAAAACAGGAATTCTACCTGTACTGGTCTGTGGTTTGTATCTCTAGAGGGAGAGAAACCTCTGGTTTATTTATCAATTTGTTTAATTTCTTTTTTTTTTTTTTTTTCTGCTGTTTTTTTTCTGTTGTGCTTTTTTTTTTTCCCTGAGTGGCTGGTGGCTTGTTAATTGGGGGCGTGTAGCCTGTCAGGTGTTTTCACTTGTATGGCTACATAAACTCAATGGCAGCTCACGGAGCTTGCTCACAAGGGCTTGTCAGTGGTCTACTTCCTAAGTTGGCTATTTTCAAGTGGAGTTTAAAAACAGGAGTTGACATAACAGGTATCAATTGTTATCTTGTTGTGGTGGTATGAGTTTTAGCAAGCTTGAAGGTTTGACCCAGTGCACATCCTGCTGCATGTATGCATGTCTGGAGGAATCCTTCCAGGGTCCATATCTCTGTAGCAAGTGTGAACGTGTAGCTCTTCTGGAAGCTCATATTGGAGATCTGGAAGGGCAAATCGTAACGCTGAGGCAGATTGACAATCTTGAAAGGAGCCTGCTTCTCACGGAGCAAAGTATAGTTGAGGAATCTAGGAGTGTGGGAGGAGTGGAGTTAACCGGGGAACAGGTTGGTAGCTGGGTGTCAGTGACACGTGGTAGCATGGGGGCAGGGAAGAGGAAAAGGTTGGCTAGTCCTGATCTTGCGCACACCAACAGATTTGCCCCTTTGAGCGAAGATGTTGGGTGCATCAGCTCAGGTGTAGCAGTACTGGAGGAGGCTGCTCCCTCTAACAGCAGGGGGATCAGCCCACCAAGTAAGGGAGGGATAAAGAGGGCAAGTAAGCCTAGACAGGTTGTGGTGGTAGGGGACTATTATTAAGAGAGTAGACAGGGTAATCTGTCGCGCTGATCGCCTTAACCGGACAGTTTGCGGTCTGCCGGGTGCCCGTGTTAGGCATGTGGTTGACAGAGTTGATAGATTATTGGAAGGGGCTGGAGATGACCCAGCTGTCATGGTCCATATTGGTACCAATGACAAACTAAGAGGAAGATGGAAGGACCTGAAGAATGATTTCAGGGAATTAGGAAGTAAACTGAAGGAAGTAAACTCCAAGGTAGTATTTTCTGAGATCCTACCTGTGCCACGTGCTACAGTGGAAAGGCAGCGGGAGATCAGGGAGGTCAATGCGTGGCTTAAAGCTTGGTGCAGGAAGGAGGGCTTTGGGTTTTTAGAGCACTGGGCTCATTTTGCACTGGGGTACAATCTGTATTGTCGTGATAGATTGCACCTGAATGGAAGAGGGTCTGCTGTGCTAGGGGAGAGGATGGTTAAAAGGTTGGAGGAGACTTTAAACTAGTGGAAGGGGGGGAGGGATACAGTATCTTACAAAATGGAGACAGAGCAGATAGCGGAAGGGTTTCAGTTCAGACTAAGGGGGATGGAGCCGGGGGGATGGGTAATGTCAGAACAGTGGAGACCTGTAATGTAAAGTCGCATTCAGCATGTGTGGTTAGAGACAACATTAAATGTATGCTTGCTAATGCAAGGAGCCTCAATAACAAGATAGGGGAACTAGAGGCATTAACATACACTAAGCAATACGACATTATAGGAATAACAGAAACGTGGTGGGACGAAACGCATGACTGGGCTGTAAACTTAAACGGTTATACATTGTTTAGAAAGGATAGGAAACATAAGAAAGGGGGTGGAGTGTGTTTATATGTAAATCAGGATTTAAAGCCTAATATTACATAACTGGAAAGCGATGAGTGAAATGTGGAATCCTTATGGGTAAATATTTAGTTGGGGAATAAACAGGGAAGTCAACTATTGGTTGGCATATGCTATAAACCACCTAATATAGATAATGATGAGGAAGAACAACTGTTAGAGCAAATTAGGAAGGCTGCAGATCATGGTAGCACTTTAATTATTGGAGATTTTAATTACCCGGACATTAATTGGGATAGTGGGACTAGTAATTCAGCAAAGGGAATCCGGTTTCTGAACATTTTACATGATACCTTCATGTCACAACTGGTAGAAACACCAACTAGAGAGGATAACTGTCTGGACCTGGTTATAACAAATAATGTGGATCTTTTCTCAAATATTAATGTAAACGAACAGTTGGGAAACAGTGACCATAATATGGTGACTTTTGAAATAAACTCAAAAAAAACACATTCATAAGGGGCATGCTAAAACATATAATTTTAAAAAGGCCAACTTTATTAAAATCAAGGAAGCTCTCAATGTCATTGACTGGCAGAAACTCTTTCACGGGAAAAACACTGAGGATAAGTGGAATATCTTTAAACTAACACTAGAAAAGTACACGTCACAATATATTCCACTGGTTAATAAATATAAAAGAAACAGACTGAAACCAATGTGGCTTAGTAGGAAGGTAACTAAGGAAATGAAAAATAAAAAGAAGGCATTTAAAGCTTTTAAATTTGATAAATCTGAGGCCTCCTATAAAGCATATAGGGCAGCCAATAAAGCATGTAAAAATGTGATTAGATGGGCTAAACTAGAAAATGAAAAAGAAATAGCCAAAGAGAGCAAGACCAACCCTAAAAGATTCTTTAGGTACATAGATTTTAGTGAACCTACATTTTCACTCTTGGGTTTTTTAGAATTTGAGTCAGGGTTATTGTTAACTGAAGATCAGGATAAAGCAGAAATTTTAAATGATTATTTTTCTTCAGTATTTATCAAAGAGAAACCTATAACAGGAGACATGAAATTCATTAATAAAAATTTACTAATACAAAGGGACTGGTTGACTCAGGACAAGGTTTTGCAGCAATTAAACAATGTGAATGTGAATAAAGCCCCAGGGCCAGATGGAATTCACCCGCGAGTACTGAGAGAGCTATGTGTTGAAATATGTAAACCTCTGTTCTTAATCTTTCAAGATTCTTTTCTTTCAGGAATAGTACCAGAGGATTGGAGAAAAGCTGACGTGGTCCCTATATTTAAGAAAGGTTTAAAATTTGTGCCTGGGAATTATAGACCTTTGAGCTTAACATCTGTGGCTGGGAAAGTATTTGAGGGGTTACTAAGGGATAATATTCAGGAATTTATTGGGAGGTATAATGTAATTGGCAAAAATCAGCATGGTTTCATGAAACACAGATCATGTCAGACTAACCTAATTACGTTCTATGAGGAAGTAAGTAGAAGTATAGATCAGGGGGTCGCAGTGGATGTGATTTAAAATCCTTTTATAAATAAATAAATAAATAAAAAATTTACTTAGATTTTGCCAAAGCTTTCGACACAGTTCCACACAAAAGGTTACTATTTAAATTGAGAAAAATTGGTCTAGATGAAAATACTTGTTCTTGGATAGAAAACGGGCTAAAAGATAGGGTACAGAGAGTGGTCATAAATGGTACATTTTCAAGATGGACACCAGTGGTAAGTGGTGTCCCTCAGGGGTCTGTTATAGGACCAATACTATTCAATTTATTTATAAATGACCTTGAGATAGGCATTGAAAGTCATGTATCAGTGTTTGCAGATGACACAAAACTAGGAAAAGTAATACAATGTGAGCAGGATGTTACTTCGCTGCAGAGGGATTTAGATAAATTGGGGGACTGGGCACTTAAATGGCAGATGAGATTTAATCTAGATAAATGCAAAGTTGTGCACTTTGGAGTGAAGAACACACAAGTAATTTATACCCTAAATGGTACGGAGTTAGGGAAATCCAAGCAGGAGAAGGATTTGGGAATAATCATAGACTTCAAACTAAGTAACAATGTGCAATGTCAAACAGCAGCCGCCAAGGCCAGCAAAGTATTGGCATGCATTAACAGGGGAGTTCACTCACAGGATGAAAACATAATTTTGCCTCTGTATAAATCAATGGTCAGGCCCCACCTTGAATATGCCGTGCAATTTTGGGCACCGGTCTTAAAAAAAGATATTATAGCGTTACAAACAGTGCAGAGACGGGCAACTAAATTAATAAGGGGAATGGAAGGGTTAAGTTATGAGGAAAGACTAACAAGCTTAAACCTGTTTAGTTTAGAGAAACGGCGCCTTAGAGGGGATCTGATAACCTTATATAAAAATATACGGGGCCATTATCAACCATTGTCTGATAACCTATTCATTAACAGGACTATACATAGGACAAGGGGTCATCCATTTAGACTGGAAGAAAGAAAATTTAGCTTAAAGCATAGGAAGGGTTATTTTACGGTGAGAACAATAAAGCTGTGGAATTCTCTGCCTGTTGAGGTGGTTGGGTCAGAGTCTGTACAGACTTTTAAAAAACGACTGGATGACTTCCTGCAGACACAGAATATTAAGGGTTATAATATTTAATATGTGGGTAAAAGCTTCTTGATCCAAGGAGGAATCTGACTGCCATTCTGGGGTCAAGAAGGATTTTTTTCCCGGTATGTTGCATATTTCAGACTGGGTTTTTTGCCTTCTTTTGGATCAACAGCAGTAGGTTATGTGGGAGAGGCTGAACCCGATGGACGCATGTCTTTTTTCAGCCTATGTAACTGTTTCATTATTCGCTTCTAACCCTGTCTACGTTGATATTTGTGAATGCCTAATAAAATTCATTAAAAAAAAAAAAAAAAAAAGGCCAGACTCTGTTCTTTCCAATGACACCTCACTTGACCTTGTGCAGCGTAAAGATTAGAGATGCAGGGTTCCAAGGGACCCACAGCGGTCCTCGCCGCAGTGCAGTGGTTTAGGTTTTTAATGGAACAATGCATAATACATTATGCCATCACCGCCACACTTGCTGGCATCATGGGAAATAAGAAGGTGAGTTAGTGCAGCATCATCGTTCACTTTATAATTAAAAAGAGTGCTGCATTAGAAAAGAAAAATAACTTTTTATTTACTTTCTGCTTTCTAGCTTTTCAATGATAGCTCACATGATTTTGTTGCTGCTATGGTTCCAGAAATAAGCAGGTCAAAAGGACCATCTGTGCAGACATAATGGGTTATTCAATAAGAATTGCTGAATTTCACAGCAATTCGGCTACTCAGAACAGTGCAGTTCGCCTCAGATCGCTGCAATTCGGAGACAGTGAAAATCCTCTTAGAGAAATAATAGCTAAACTATTCAGAGAACACCGAACTGCCCAGATTTCTGGTGCTTCACTTTGACAGGTTTAAATACGCGAATCCAATAGGTTTCAATGTGAAGAAAAAAAATACCATTTATTCTTTTTTATTCAACAGTTTATTAATTTCCAGCAAAAAGTCTATATTTTTTTAGGCAAACGTTTTGATTCCCATTTTTTTTTTAAATGTAATTTTTTATTCTGTAACAGACCTTTTTATTATTATTTATAGGACCTTTATTATTTCCATGCATTTTTATTATTTTAAACTCCTTTAAAAAAAATAAAAATCTGCTTTTACCCCTAGTTCGGCGGCGGCGTTTGGGGACTGTTCGGCAGCATTGGGCGGGTTGAACGGTGGCAATCGGAAGAGCCCTTCGGCGCACTTATGGGTCCTTGTGATGAATGCTGAATTGGCCATAGGGTCGGCGAACTAACTCGCGGAAGTGCGCTGAACCAGAGAGCACCGGAATTTCAGTCCTCTCTGAATAACCCCTATAGTTATCCTTTCTCTGGGCCTATTATGGGGCATTGGCCTAGAGCTGCAGCTCCAACAGCCCCTATGTTAATCCGGCCATGGACACAGGCCATGATATGTGTAGGGGCGAGTGGCTACAGGGAGCCCAGGCCCTTTTCAAACCTTGTGCAGCTTCAGGTAAGAAGAGGCAAAATGTTTTTTTAATTTGTTTACTGAAATGAGCAGCTGAGGAAAAGTGGTCCCCTTTTAGTAAGGAGCCCATAGAAATGTAATGGCAGCCCTCCACTCACTTGGGACATCTGATTGCCTTAACAGTTAGGTCACCTACTTCCCCAAATGGCCAATCACGCAGCAATGCATGATGTCCCTCAGCAAGCTCCATCCAAGGTAAAATATTGTAGATTAAGTTCTCATCTTACAATAGCAAACAAAATTGTTTTTATTCTATCCTCTCTTTAAGGGTCATCTATTACCATTAGGTTTCAAATATTGTTTTAACCCTTTGCGGTCCAATAAACTTTCAGTATGGTAAGGCCAGCTGGTCTTATTTAACCCCCCCCCAAAAAAAAACTTTAAGTTTTATATAAACACTTACTATACTGAAACCTCATGTTAGTCTTTATATTTTCTCATCGTATGAAAATTTTTAACCCAGGGGTTTACAACTGAAAATTACCCAATGGCCACTAGACAAGTCTTCATATTCCATGTGGGCCTCATGCAAAATTTCAAAAGGTTTTTTTTTTTTTTTACACCAAATCATTTTTTCCTTTTCATTTTACAGCAAAAATTCTATTTATTTTTTGTTCCTAAGCAATGGCATTGTCCATTTGTAACATATAAAATGAGCTCCAGTAAGTGTCCTTTGGCAAGACACCTAACGGTACATAATCGCCACCCAGGACATACTTGAAAACCAGAGATATCTCAATGTATCCTTCCTGGTAAAATCCTTTCTCAAAAAAAAAAAAAAAAAAATATATAAAATGAGTAATACCACTGCCGTTACTCACCTTCTCATTTCCCAAGCTGCGAGCAAAGTCAGTGGTGTTTTATACATAGTCATTATGCATCATAAAACACAATGCGGCAAAATACTTATTGCATCTAAGGCTGGGCTGTGGCACACGTGGGAAGCTGCTACTCGCTTTTCAGGTTTATAAGATAGTGTACCTTAGTGGTACACTTGTACACACTGATCAATACAGAGCTCCACAGCGATAAAACTCACGGTCATACATACCGCACATTACTGTAACAGAGCTCCACAGCAATAAACCTCAAAAACAATTATATTTAACTTTTTATTAAAGTTACATCAAAATACAGTATTTAAATATATTTAATTAAAATAATTATATGAATAAAATATATAAATCTAATAATTACATGTTAAATTTAAATAGATTAAAATATATGCAAATAAATGAATGCAGCTATATTAGTAATTTTAGAAGGGGGAAAAAAAAACAATGCCCCTATTTTTAGAACTATATATATATATATATATATATACCTTAACTGTATTCTATTTTTATTTATTAATTTTATCTGTACACAATATATATCGATGTTCGATATCGTTGAAAAGGCCAGATTCTTTGTGCGGCTTATGCACTAAAACGGAAGTTGTTGCCATGGGTGGCCAAGTTTCACTTTTCAATGTTGGCTCAGGCAATCATGTAAAGAAACATCTGCCAATATACTTAAATTTTTGTGTACCCCAATGCAATTATTCAAATTGAAATGGACAAAAGAAGTGAACTTGCAAGTTCTGGGTTTCTAAGTCCCCTGTGTGTTTGCTTTGATGATCCGTATTGAAGCAGGTATAACATCTCTGTGGCTGGACCGATTGCGTTGCCGCCCTTGTATGGGAATAGAGCGTGCCCGATTTTTAGGTGTATTAATCCATTTTCTTTACAGGTACAGCCAGGTAATTTTTTGTTGCCGTTCCCAACAGGTTTTCTTTTGCTGTGGGTATAAATCTAAAACTACCATTTTGACTCTTGGCTTAGAAATAGAAGGAGGCTGTACATTTGGATAGGACCCACCTTGAGAGGTTGGCTTGGCTCGGCAGGTGGGCGTAAGACTACCATTCAAGTTAACGAAAAAGAAAATTTGTTTTTTAGTTTAACCGTGGATATATTGGCATTACAATGCAGACAACTTTAGTTTTGTAATACAGGTATATTTTAATGTATTACATGTAGGATAACTCTACATTTGTGGTCTTACCTGTGTTTTCCATCATGCTTGAATCATAATTAATCAGTCTTCGGGAAAGGTGCCATAATCGCACTAGGCTTGTTTTTATCAGGTCAAATTAGAAATCCATAGTGTACATTCCACTATATAGATCTGCTACTGTGGTGCCACTCAATGCTTCATCAATATGATGCACAACAGGTTAGGGGTAAAAATCCAACGGCTGTCTGCAAAGGAGAGTGCTCCAACAATCCCTCACTTCACGCGGTCGCACGGAGAAAAATGGAGTTCGTCACATCCACAACGCCAAGAGATTAGGGAAAGCAAGAGAGACAGGGCGGGTAGAGGGGGCTCTCTCTGATCACCTTCCATGAAACGCTGCGTCAATGTTTTGAGCTGCTTATCTTAATCTAAGCCCAAAGCAAACTGGTCACTGTGCTGCTGGCAGCTGCACGCTACCGAGGCCTAATCCTCAAACGAACTGAAATACCCAGGGTCACGGCTCCATACAGAAAGCAGCCCCTTACAGCACACTGCAAAAAAAGCTTCAGCTCTCATTGAAGGCGTCCTCTACAAATGTCATCACGGAGACTAAAATATGTTAAACTGTGTAGCAGAAAATATATTGACGCATGAGATCTAATAAAAGCTCAACACCAGAGAGGCCCTAAAGAACGAATGTAAATTATACTCCCATATGTAAACACAATGTGATAGGCTGGATCTCTGCATAAGGATTCAGCCATGCTATATATAAATATACCCTGAAATTTCCAGTCACCTAGATCTGCTCAATTCTGTAGCGATGAGCCATTAAAGTCCATTCACTAAATATTAAAGCGTTAAACAAGTAGAAGCCATCTAATTGATAAACCTGCAGTGTAGTGGTTCAGAAGGCAAAAAACAAACGGTAGGTATTCATTGCTAGTTGGTCGTAATAGAGGATCTTACAGTATTTTGAATCACCAAAACATAGTCAAATCAAAGTCAGCTCAACGTATAGAGAAGAGACACTTTCTACCAGGGATGACAAACTCCGGGACCCCCAGATGTTCCTGAACTACAACTCCCATAAATCCCTGGCCACCTATTGCATTCAAGAATTCCATTAATTGTAGGCACCATCATCTGGGGGCTGTAAGTGTGACAGCCCTGTCTTGCACCAATGATTGGAGAGTCGGAAAAAATTAAACATCAGTGATAGCTTAGATT
Organism: Leptobrachium leishanense; assembly: GCA_009667805.1. Lineage (NCBI taxonomy): Eukaryota > Metazoa > Chordata > Amphibia > Anura > Megophryidae > Leptobrachium > Leptobrachium leishanense. Next base: position 226,869,880 of record CM019066.1, on the reverse strand, counting down.
GGGTTGTAACAAACTTTCACAATGCAGTTGAGTCTGGATGACACTAGTCAAAAAAACAAACGTAACAATGGGTTTGAAACTCCGTCCCATTACACTTAAAAGTAATGGAGGTCTCAGCACAGCAATTTGAATTGTATTCCGATAAAAAATAAAGCCTGCAAAAACACTCCAGATTATGGGGCCCGAATTAGGATTTTTGAAAATAAAATCTCATAAAGAGCTGTAAACACAAAAGCGCCAACTAAATCTATATGTTGAAAAGAAAACAAATCCTGAGAGATCAAAACCTGTGTGTTTGCTATAAAATATGCACATTCAAAGGACTTTTCATGCAACTTTATAATGCCATTTAAAACAACAGCTTGTAAATCCACCTGGGAGTGTCCCATGGATAAACGAAAGACACAACCTGTATTTTTCAATCAAGTAGAAATCACAATCTGATTACAGCGAACTAGAAAAATGCAATGACCGTATCCAAAGTCGGCATCTCCAATGGATCACTTTAATCCTACTCTGGGAAAATAGTGCTGCTCCAGGTCTGGTCTGAGTGGGCATTCTGAGGTCTGAGTGGGGAGATACATACACATATATATATACACATATATATATATATATGTATATACACACACATCTCTGAGGTCTCTGTGGGTATATATACTAGGGATGCACCGATACTAGTATCGGTATCGGTACTGGGGCCTGCACGAGTACTTGGTACTCGTGCAGAGGCCCCCCGATATCTAAACTGATACCGGAAGCCAGCGCTGGGCTGGCTTCCCGGACAGTTTATTGGCGGCAGTGTCCGACGTCTTCTTTCTTCGAGCAGCCGCTGGCAGAGGTTGTAGCCCGACCGCTCGTTGGGAAACACAGCTGCGATTTCGTGATCGCGGAGTTCTCGTGACTGCAGCTGTGCACGTGGTTCCCAACGAGCGGCCGGGCTACAACCTCTGCCAGCGGCCGCTTGAAGAAAGAAGACGGAGGAGCCTGACAGTGCAGGAGAAGCATTCCATGTGGGAGCTGGGGGCAATCCATGTGGGAGCTGGGGGCAATCCATGTGGGAGCTGGGGGCAATCCATGTGGGAGCTGGGGGCAATCCATGTGGGAGCTGGGGGCATTCCATGTGGGAGCTGGGGGCAATCCATTTCTGAGCTGGGGACATTCCATGGGTGAGCTGGGGGCATTCCATGGGTGAGCTGGGGGCATTCCATGGGTGAGCTGGGGGCATTCCATGGGTGAGCTGGGGGCATTCCATGGGTGAGCTGGGGGCATTCCATGGGTGAGCTGAGGGCATTCCATGGGTGAGCTGGGGGCATTCCATGGGTGAGCTGGGGGCATTCCATGGGTGAGCTGGGGACAGTAATGTGAGCACTTGCGACCAGGCCCTAGCATTCCGCCAGTGGTGGGGGGCCCAGGCAGCCACTGATGCCTCATTAATTAGGTAGCAGCTCCAACGCAGCTGACTGCACCCACACACATGCTGCCAGCTGGACCAGAAGAAGAGTGCATCACGAGTGTGGGGGCGGATCCTCTTCCTTAGACGAGCTGCCGCAGCCTACCACTGGCATCAGATATGCGGGCCACCAGTGTTGTGCGAGGGGGCCGAGATTGGCTCCAGTCAGTGGGGTGCGGGGGGGGGGGACGACTCTGATATCTAGGGGTCTCATTACTGGGGTCTGATGTCTGGGTATAAATGTACACATGGGGTCCGCAAGGAGGGTGGGCCTCGAAGACACGGGGCATACTGGTACGCCCTGCTGACTTCAATGGCCCGCCTCGGCCCCTCCCCGCACCCAGTGGGGGGGGCTTTCATGGATTCTTTCACCGGGGCCCTGAGGTTTCTAGTTACGCCTCTGGGTCTGTGTGTGGTATCGGTGCATCCCTACTCACACTATATAGCGGTCCCTGTGTCCGCGTTTTTATATAAATAGGGGGGCCACTTGGGGTGCTATAGGATTAGGGTGAACTTTTTTGCTATTTTTTTATGCTATTCCAATTAAATTGGCAGTAATTTATATGTATTTTATTCTATAGAAACTTTTTTGCCCAGATGACATGCGCTTTGTGAAAATAAATTTTTTTAACATTTACATTTTAGTTTAGTTATTGGATTCCTCTCCAGTGTGGACAGAAGCAAGCATAATCCAGTGTAGACTGGCTATGAGGCGGAGCGGAGTGAAGTCAAATCTGCAAAATGTTTGCTTCGCTTTGCTTCACTTCACTACACTTGCAGTGTATCTGAGGCTTAACACAGAAGGGAGCAATCAAGTCAGGTAAGCAATAACAATAAATGGTGGCAACAATGAAAGAAATAATCGCAAATATAGGGCCAAAACCAAATCAGAGTCCCTGAGGGGCAGAGGCCCTCAGTGACTCCGACAGCACATTTCAGAACATATAAGGTTATTCAAAAATTTTGGTGCCCTTTCGTTCCCTGTACTTTGGGGAGTCAAATTCATTATTCACCACAGGGTCCCCGAAGCGCAGGGAAAAGACACGGACTGCATCAGAATAACCACAGCAAAACCACCAAATCGAACGGAAAAACTGCAGCAAAATAGTCGAATGACCAGAAAACATCTGGAAAAAGCTGACGATCGACCAGAGCGCCGACCAGCCAACGAACAGATAGAAAAAAAAACACCCTGCAACTTTTAAAAGCTGTTTACAAAAAAGCACTACTGAACGAAAATGCCTGAAAATGCCATTATGTCCTATGAATAATGATCCCATTCAGGTCATTTCAGTTAAGTAAATGGCTAATAATAATAATAATGACTGTCAAAGACATGTAATCATCTTGGAACTGCCAAATGTTGACACCTCATTTTAATGTTCAGGGGCAGAGGTGCAGATTTCATTAAATGGGAAAAAAGATTAATAAAAAGAAAAACACCTGAAGGAGGAATGAATACTATTTTGTCTTTTCCATCATGAGAAGCAAACATCAAGCGCAAACATAGCTTTTCCAATGAGCAGCAAAATACAAAAAGGAAAAAGAACTTGGCCAAATGGCAGCATTTTCTTTTGATTACATTTGAAATTTGTATTTGGCCACAGACTGAATCTGTGAGAGCGTGAGACAGGGCAGTTTCCTCGGACAAAAATACTCATATTCCACACAGTTACAGCAGCAGCTCATTCATGAAAAGAGCTGTTACAGGGAGAATGCAATTTGCCATGGAGAGGTTTACACCATACCTCCCAACATTGGGAGGCATGACTTCAGGGCAGCGGTGGGTGGGTGGATCTTCGAGGGGGCATCAGAAACCTGGCTTGCAAGCTCCTAGCACGGATAAAAAGTGACAAGTCTGTCCATAAAAGGGCCAGACCTGCAGAAATCAGAATATGGTCTGTTGAGATGGCAAACCCACTGGGTAGATTGCTTTTTCAGTGGGACAGTCACCACAATTGAAGCTAGTCCCACATATAGCAGCACAGATGGGGAGGTATGTAACACCATTTCTAAGGACCCTGTGGCGGTCCACCAGGAGTCGTCATTGAATGCTTAATTTCACTTATAGTGAGGAAAAGTGGGGTTTGTGAGGATCCTGAGATTGAGCAACAGCACTAGTGGCCTGCTCTACGGTGGGTGCCCGCTCAGGTCTCACAAGGTTTTAGCTTGCTTGTGCCATTACAGGAATGAATGCTCCATATGCAAATCAGCCTGCTCTCACCCAATGAGGGTGGCCAGTACTGATTGCCAAGGACGCCATCCCTGCACGAGAGGTGCAGCAACCTCCGACGATCATTTCGGCCTTGTTAGGCCTCATCAGGAGGGTATAGCTGACACCCCACTAGGCACACCAAGCAAGGGGGTCCATGTCTTGATGACCCTGTAGACTAATAGTGAGGAGAAGGGGGGGATTGTGAGGGTCCTGAGAACGAGCAACAGCAATAGTGGCTTGCTCTACGGTGGGGGCCCGCTCAGGTCTCACAAGGTTTTAGGTTGTATGTGCCATTACAGGGATGAATGCTCCATATGCAAATCAGCTTGCTCTCACCCAAAAAGGGTGGCCAGTGCTGACTGCCAAGGACATCATCCCTGCACAAGAGGTGCAGCAACCCCCGACGATCGTTTCGGCCATGTTAGGCCTCGTCAGGAGGGTATAGCGGACACCCCTCTAGGCACACAAAGCAAGGGGTCCACGTCTGGATAACCGTGTAAACCTATAGTGAGGAAAGGGGGGTTTGTGAGGGTCCTGAGAACGAGCAACAGCACTAGTGGCCTGTTCTACGGTGGGCCTGCTCTCCTTTCTGGGTGAGAGCAGACTGATTTGCATATGGAGCATTCGTCCCTGTAATGGCACAAGCAAGGTTAAACTTTGTGAGACCTGAGCGGGTCCCACCCTAGAGCAGGCCTCTAGTGCTGTTGCTTGTCCTCAGAACCCTCACAAACCCCCTTTCTCTCACTATAAGTTTACAGGGTCATCCAGACGTGGACACCTTGCTTGATGTGCCTAGAGGGGTCTCAACTATACCCTCCTGACGAGGCCTAATAAGGCCGAAATGATCGTCGGAGGTTGCTGCACCTCTCGTGCAGGGATGGCGTCCTTGGCAATCAGTACTGGCCACCCTCATTGGGTGAGAGCAGGCTGATTTGCATATGGAGCATTCATCCCTGTAATGGCACAAGCAAGCTAAAACCTTGTGAGACCTGAGCGGGCACCCACCGTGGTGCAGGCCACTAGTACTGTTGCTTGCTCTCAGGACCCTCACAACCCCCCCCCCTTTCCTCACTATTAATTTCACTTACGCATTTTCCAAAACAGGCAAAGGACAGATTTTAAATGTCTACTGTCACTACTTGCAATCTCACATGGAAACAATGAACACTTTATTAGGTTAAATTATAGCTGCTTTATTCATGGATGGTGGCAAAGAATGTATTGATTTGATTAAGAAAAGGCTCCAGATGATCAGAAAGAATGAAAATGCTGAGAGGGTGGAATTCAGCAAATACCAGTATAAAACACACATGAAGTGGGGCTTCGTAAAATACAAGCACGAAAAAAAAAGAAATACAGTTGTCATTTTTACACAGTAAAATAAACCCAAAAAACCTATAACTGTATATTGAACCACTTCTTTAGCATCAAGTACTCAAGCTCACCAGGTACTGCCTTCAGGGATTTAAAACGCAGCGATGTGCATTGAGAGACAATGGATTCGCTGAATACTTGAATAAATGACAGCACTCTCTCAAAAGAAAGAAGCAAGCAGTCACAATGGAAGATATTTGAGAAAACAAAGTGCTTGGAATTTTAAAATGTTTTCCAAGGTAAAAAAAGATGGATAAAGTATCCCTTTTAATAATAGTGCTCTGAGTGTTACATTTCCCCTGTCCAGGTTTATAGAAGTTTACAAAAGAAAAAGGAATCGATACTTTCTCAAAACTCATACCATTGCATTAAACATAATGATAGGATTTATCTGCAAATCATTGAAGTGGGAACTTCAGCATTTTAGCTCAATGGAACCAGGAAGTCCTAAGTGTGCAAACTTAATTTTGCGACGTCTCGAAGGCTGGCTTCCCACTGGCACCATAGTTGGGCGACCGACTTGGTCACCCGACTACGGTCATCGGCAATCGGCCGATCAGAGTCGTTCACTGGAAGCGTCTGGACGACCCAGATCAGCCGATGGACAGGCCACCAAATTAAAAATGCTGCTGCAGCACCGCTGCAGGGAGAAAAAAAACAAATGGAATTTCAGGACGAAGTCTAGCGCAGCCAAAGCAGGGACAAGAACTCGCCAGGCTGCAGGGGGAGGGGGATTAACCCCCTGTTCCCTGGTGCTGAAATAGAATACTCGCAAAAGGAAAAAAAAAGATATCAGAAAAATATCTAAAAATTTCAGGGAAAAAAATACATAAAAAAGGCTTTTCTGCTGTGGATTAAAAAAAATTAACGGTTGAATAAAAACTAATGTCTTTTTTACATTGAATCCTATGGGTTTCGCACTGAATCACCACGGCGGCTTAATTATACAATTCATATTTCACATGTAATCTTGTACCAGATCGTCCCAGCATTGTCCGATAATTCCAAATTCTTTGGAATTATCGCTAGTCTGTTGTAATCACAAAAAAATAAAAATTGTTTAAAATCGTCTGATAGTGGTTGGATGCATTGGAAGAGGGCTGATGCAAGTTGGTTAGATTGTAAGCTCTTGAGCAGGGTCCTCTCCTACTTTTCTGTGTGTCCATTTGCTCGTTTTCTACCCAACCTCCACAGTAACAAGTTTAGACCACATATCACAGCCACATTCCCAGCCTTTCCTTGGTCTGTGGCCCAGGGCATGTGTGTGTGTGTGGGGGACAGTTTTGCAGCAGGGAACGCAGAGGTGTGCTTTCCTTTTGAATGTTTAAAGCTGAAAAGCCAGAATAAAAGGCATTCCGAGTTTGTTCTTCACTCGGCAAAGATCTCAAAGTCTATGTATCGTCAAGTCTGTGGGGGTACAATCACCTCCTTGTAACAGCAGAAAGGGGTGCCTAGACGGAGGTACCAGGATCCGTAACATGCACAAATAACCACAAAAGGTACAGAATCAGAAGTGCTGTGTGAAAGAAATTAAAGTTTAAGAATTAACAATATTGTCACAAAGTCAAGGCAAATTGGCATGGGTGTCCATAGCATAGTGAACCATTAACTGTGTGCCTTTTACACTAATGGATAAGCAATGGGTCTGGTTAGATAGACCTTCAGAAAAGATATGCAATTCTGCTTTCACTGGAAGGAAGACCTAAACTTTCTAAGCAAAAGCAATATGTAATTATTTGCTTTCAATAAAGGAGAAAAGGCCAATCAAATGAATCTAATCTCTTTGTCTTTGTAAACGGTCACTTGACTGTGATACAATTACGTGCGGTTACGCAGCCAGTAACTGCTGTGTCTTCAGTGGGATGATATTGGCCTGTGACTGTCAGAGACATTACAGCCTTGTACTTCTCACTGTGAATGGAAATCTAAAATGTGAGCAGTGAAGAAACAGAGTAAATATCCAAAGCAGCACTGCTGTGGTCGCAAAACACAACATTCTGTCAAGGACAGACCTGGTACGTCATGGCGTTAAATCCTCCTCCACCCGATACTCGCCTCTCTGGCCAGGGTCCTGCGGTGGTCTGACTTCCTTGGAGAATGTCTGAAGGAGGGGGGACCCCCTCTCACCCCATTCGGTACAGAGTTAGAAAGAAAGAAAAAAGAACGACTTCGCTGGAAATCATACAGGCAATGAACAAAAAAGCTTTACTCAGTGTTTTGCTAAAAAAAAAAAAAAAAACACAAAAGCAGTCTATGTACAAATCCATTGTATGCAACATTATCCACCTATGGATTCTGCACAAGACGAAGTATATCTACACAAGAAAAAGTATGTATTTTCCTGGGGCAATTTGGCCACCATGATCCTGATGGATTTACATCAACAGGGTAATTCCCACAAAAGGGACACCCAAAATGGTGCCAGGTACCCAAATCCTAGGGCCTAACCCACCAAATAGCTAAAATAAACATCAACTGATAACAATCCAATGTACAACAGTAAAAGGAGAGTTACTAAAGGGATTGGGTCCCCGCAAAAATGATAATTTATTGAAAAATCTAAATGAACAAAAACACAAAATGATTAAAAGAAACAAACAAATGGAAAAGAGTATTGGGTGAGATATGAATCAACATATATTGAGGATAATCACTGATAACCACCAAAGTAAGCCATAAAATATGGCTAGTAGTCTGCACAGTAAACAGTATATATGATTAAATGACAATCTGCAAAACAGTCCTCAGAAAAATCCACCCACACAACACAAAACAGGTTAAATGGGGATTTGAAGGGCACCCCAGCAGTTAAAATACACACATAATAGTGTGCTTAAGACAAAGACATATCAAAACAACGCCCAACGCATATTGACATGCTTCATGCGGTTTTCATCAGGGGCAAGAATTGACTTATCCCAGTCTATTTTTCCCCCTCTGTTAAGGGGGACTCTTACAGGCTACAATAGCGGTTCCCAGTTCAGGTCATCGAGTACTCTCTGTGACACAGACTCCCAATGCAATACTGCACGACCTGCGGCTCCCTCATGAAAGGGAATCTTGGTCCCTTGGCAATCACTGGCGCCGTTTTCCCTGACTCCTCGCAGGGCATGAAGCAGCCAGCAACTGAATGCAGAGGCACCCAAACAGCACCTGGGAGACGCACAGGATCTTCCATGCCTCCTCCATCACTCATAAGCAGGCAGGGATGACACTGCGTGTCAGTGTTGAGGCTAAGGAACTCCAGATGAGAATCACGAGAAGCACATGCCCATTAGGCTTCGAAAAGGTTGAGTGCTGCCCTCCTAGTGTTTTCTGTATGAAAAAGGCTGACAACCCTCTGGCAAGCACCTGTCCTTGCTACAGATGTTCTTTTTGCAAATTCAGTTTAGCCTTGAAATCACCAGGAGCCCCAGAAAGAATTCTGTCCTCTGGGAGTTATTCCCTTAAATGCAGTCAATATGTGTTTTAGAACAGTGTTTCTCAAACCTGTCCTCGGGACCCTCAACCAGGCCAGATTTTGCAGATCACCTTGGGGAAATGCAGACTGAATCCTGCAATCACTGAGAAGCAAATTATATCACCTGTGCTGTGCTTCAGATATCTAGAAAACCTGGACTGTTGGGGGGTCCTGAGGACAGGTTTGAGAAACACTTTTAGACTAGGAAATGTGGTGGGATATGAAAGTGTTAAAAATTGTCTTGCACCACTGAAGTGTGTCACTTTGAACTTGGGGTACATGGACCAAGATGTATTTTGGAGGTGCAGGTGTGATTTTCTATATACTGTATTATTTCCCTGCCCTCTCCTATCATGAAGTCACCATATACCTGTAGGGTGCAGGGGTGTTTGTGTAATCTAGGTTATGTATGAATACTGTTATCTATGTTACTATCTGCTGTTGGAAAAGACTAAGGTGTCCCACACAGTATCCCATCTCCCCCTACCTGGAATGTGTGTGTCCGTTACAGGTTTGAGTGGATATTGTTCTGTCTTGTTTGCCAAATGTTGAGCAATGATAATCCCATTGTCCACCCCTGGTCTGATTATTATTATTTATTTATTATTCTTTATTTATAAAGCGCCAGCATATTCCGCAGCGCTGTACAATAAGCACAGTATAGACAGGGTTACAATACATTGAACAACATTTGACAAACAGTACAGGAGGAGATGAGGGCCCTATTCCTGTAGGAACTCACAATCTAGAAGGGTTGGAAACAGGAGGAGAGGACTGCAAAGTGAGAATAATTGATGGTTGCCTGGGAATTAGAAGCCTGGGATTAGTAAGAGTAATTAGAGAAAGAAGTGTAGACAGCTGGGAAGGATGCCTGAAAAAAAAGGCCGGTCCGGGGGGGGGGGGGGACGGGGACGACTGCTGAGTGTGTGAATGGATCCTGATCTGTGTGTTTCCCTGTGTGAAGAGGAAAGGAGTTCAGGTAAGTGTTAGGCATCAGAGGCCTTTGATTATGTCTGAAACTCTAACTCTACTGCTCTGAAGTTTTCTGCTCCTTCTCAGTTACAGTTACAAGTATTTATAAAGTGCCTACATATTCCTCAGCGCTGTACAATGGAAGACTAATATAACAATAGAACAACAAATATACATGCACATTACACATGCGGAACAGAAGGAGAGAGGACCCTGCTCGAGAGCTAATAATCTAAAAGGAGGGGGGTGACCCATTAAGTGAGGGTGAATAGTGTAAGTGAAGTGGCAAGTTGCAGGAGGGCTGAATGGGAAGAGAAGCAGGAAATGACAGTGGGGAGATCCAGTATTTCAAAATGAATTCTAAAAGGAAATAGGGAGCCAGTGTAGAGATTCACAGAGGGGTGAGAGGTGCGGGAGGTGAGGTGTAGGAGTCTGGCACAGGCACAATTACAGACTGCAGAAGGATAATCTGGGATCTCTTCAGGCCAGAGAGAAGGAGGTTGCTGTAGTCAAGGCGGGAGATAAAAAGAGCTTGGATGAGCATTTTAGTAGAGTAGGTATTTAGAAAGGGACGGATGTGTGCAATGTATTTTTTAGGTGGAATTAGCAAGATTTGGTTAGAGACTGAATGTGAGGAGTGAAGGATAGACCGGAGTCCAAGAGGACCCTGAGGCAACGAGCCTGAGAGGTAGAAGTAATGGTGACACTATACACCTCAAGGGAATTCATTCAAGGGAAAGGAGCGCAGGAATGGAGGTCTTAGAGGGAGGGGAGATAAATCCAGTTTTTGAGAGGTTGAGCTCTAGGAAACAGGAAGTCATCCAGTCGGAGACAGCCTAGAGGCAGGCTGTAACATGGTCCAACACTGGAAGTGAGAGATTTGGAGAGGAAAAAAGGTAGGTTGGGCGCATTAGCATAGAGATAATTGAATCCATAGGAAGAGATGATGAGGTTGCCCAGAGACGCAGTATAGATTGAGAAGAGTAGGTGACCCAGAACAGAGCCTCTAAGCACCCCAACTGAAAGAGGAACTGGTGGTGAAGAGGCACCAGTGAAGGAGACACTGAAGGAGTGAAGAGAGATAGAAAAAGAACCAGGAGAGAGCTGTGTCACTGAGGTCAAATTGACACAGCCTGAGGAGCAGAAGAGGTTGGTCAACAGTGTCGAATGCAGCAGAAAGATCAAGAAGAATAAGGAGGGAAAAGTGACCTTTGGTTTTAGCGGCAGCTAGATCGTTCGTCACCTTGGTCAGAGCAGTCTCAGAGTGCTGGGAGCGAAAGATGGACTGGTGTGGGTCAAGTAGAGAGTTTGCAGTAAGATAACAGGTGAGCTGGTTATAGACCAGGCGTTCTAGGATTTTGAAGCCAAAAGGGAGCAGAGAGAAGGGACAGTCGTTCGAGAAGGAGGTAAGATCGAGAGATGGCTTTTTTAGAATGGGGGTGATCAGAGCATGTTTGAAAGCAGAGGGGAAGACTCCAGAGGAGAGGGAGAGGTTAAAAATATGAGTCAAAGCAGGGACAGTGACTGATAGAATAGACCGTATAAGATGTGAAGGGATGGGATCAAGTGAACATGTGGTAGGACAGAGGACATGAGAACTTCTAAGACATCCTCCTCCAAGACTGGAGAAAAGGAAGACATAGAAGAAGAGGGGGCAGGGAGCAAGGAAGTCAGTGTGGTAGAATGGGTAAAGGAGGAGGGCAGTGAAGATCACTAAATTTAGACTAGAAATTTCTTATTGGTGAAGAAGTTAGCAAAGCTGACAGCAGTGAGATCTACTGAGGGCTGAGTGGAAGTGGGACGCATGAACAGATTGAAAGTACGTAACAGACATCATGGGACAAGGAGGAGATAAGGGATGAGAAGTAGGTTTGTTTACTGAAGGATAAAGCAAGACTGTAGGAATGGAGCATGAATTTGTAGTGAAGGAAGTCAGCTGAAGTGAGAGACTTTCTCTGGAACATCGGCAAAGACAGCATGTGTATTTTGTGTGCCACAGTTGTCGGTTAGGCCTCCGTAAAGGATGGAGAGTGGTTGGAGCAAGTTTGTCAAGTGATGTGGAGAAGGCAGAGTTATAGATGTCAGCAGCTTGGCCAGTGCAGTTAGATTTTTCGATCGGAAGGATAAGTGGATGGATAGTGCTGGAGAGCATCTCAGAATTCAGGGCACAAAAAGTGCCTCGAGGTAGAAGAGGAGTGGGAGTAGAAGTAGGAGGCTGGTTTGGTGGTAGGAGACGTTTCCAGGAAAGGAGGTGGTGATCGGAAAAGGGAAGAGGTGTATTCGAGAAATTGGAGATTGTACAGAAGCTGGTGAAAATAAGGTCCAAGGTTGTTGCCAGCTTGGTGTAGAGATGAAATCTAGGCGAGGGATTAATGATAAAGTGCAGTAGAAGCCAGTATGTCATTTCCCATAATAAAAGGAATTTTTCTGGCACCATACTTCACTTGAGGACCTGCTTTTTTTGATTACTGTCATTTCCCATTGACTGCCAGGTTCTGCCTGGCACAGTATATATTATTTAATTAAAGGCTCTGTTGCTGTCTGTTCTAAACCTCCAGAACAGACCAGGGCCTCATTCCTGGGTGATGCTACCACTGCTCTTTGCGGGTACCCATCCTTAAGCTTCAGCCAAGGGCTGGAGAAAGGCAAGAAAGGCCGCTGGTGGGAGAACGGTGGTCTGGCAAGTAAGCGATATTAACAGATATGACCCAGTTGGGGTGCGGAGATCTGTTACACCCTTAACATGCCAGGTTTGCCAGATATTTGAAGCACAGTACAGGCAATAGGATTTGCTTCTCAGTGATTGCAGTAATCTGTCTGCATTTCCCCAAGGTGATCCTTAAAACCAGGTCTTTAGGGATACTTTAGGACCACGGTTGGAAACCACGGGGCTAGAAGATCCAAGTAGTAAAAGGAAAGCGCAATACATGCGTTTACTACATACTGAAAATGGCAGAAAAGGCTTTTTAGCATGCAATGAATACTCCTCTCCTCATAACAAGGCTTGACCCACTTAAAGTAAAAACCAAATGGGCATTTTAGGAGTCAAGCAAGGTTTTCTATACAAAATTGGATAAAAGAACCCAGAAATGTAGTTACTAAAGAGAAGATTTTAACTGTTATTTCTGGCCACTTGATTTAATTGAGCTCTGTACTGGTATGGAAGTAAACAAATAAAGAATATAATTTTATGAGAGAGAAGAGCTAAGAATGCAGCAGAACAAATTGTGATTTACTCACAATAATATTTTGCTGCCTTGAAATGTAAAGGGAAACATAAGAAAAGTGATCTAAAAATAGTGCATAGAATTGTTTATTTTTCCAGCACATTTCATGTACTAAAATTTACATGGCAATGTTTTCTCATGACATGAAGACCATAGTCCAATCTTTTAACAAGCTCAAAGCTTCTTTCAAATGAAAATCCCCGCAATTCAAGAGAAAATGTAAGGAGGGCAAACAAACAAAAAAAAGCACGTTGCCAATATACAGCTATAGATCTATTTATCCAAAATGGACGCACATTTATATTTCCTTTGTTGGGATCTTGAAAAATGTCCATAACCCATGTATCATCACATAGTGACAGCCTAAATTTTTCCCATTGACTATTACTTCAGTGACACTAAACTTGGGAGTATAAAAAAAAACAAAAAAAAAAAAAACAACAAACACCTATGCCACCCTTGGGAGCTGGAAACCAGACACACTACTCTGACTATTATTACTGTTGAGCATCCTCTCCGGGCTTGTAATGGTGCAATTTAACAAAAGTGACATGTTCACCAGAGAGCCATTGATTCATTATACAGTACAAAAGGTATGAACATCCTAAGAAAACCCTCTCAAACAAATCACTTGTTATGGTTCAGAAAAATATTCATGAAAGGCATTTAAATGGTAACAATAGGCACCATGACCGTTTAACATAATTAACTGGTCATGCTGGCAGAAGTCATTTTCTCCCCATTGTCACCTCTGACTGCTGGAACAGCAATTTAAAAACTGATATCTTCCCTGAAGGCTGTCAATCCGCTGGACAACTTTCTGGGAGTAGGGGTCTCCCAGGATCAATATTACACTCGGCACTCAATCACAAGCTGATGTAATTTTAGGAGGTGTGGAACGGCTGCTCATTCAACTCCAGAAAAGCTTCCTAAAACAAACATTTAAAGAGCCCTCCTATACAGTGGAAACTTATCAGACTTCTGTAACCCTATCATAATCATTTATGGAAGAATTTCTCCACTTGAAATGGTGGCCGATAATAGAAATGATTTGGGAAAAATCAAGCTTTCAAGTCAATAGAGAGCTCATATAAAAGAGAGCTCATATGGAACCTCATTCTAATCTAATGCCTAACCCCTTGGTACCTCAAATTAATATTCTCCATTGCCACCTTCTGTGTATGACCTGGACTGGATACCGACCTCCTCTTTGTTGGCCTCCTTCGTTTCCTTGACCCATGTATAATTTTCACCCAGCATATGAACCTCAGCCGCCTGTACAGATATAGAAGACGCACCGTACATGTGACTCCTCTGCCTGCCCAGACCTCGGATAAAGCTCTTCGCTCACGAACCTGAGCTGCCAGCTCCTTATGCCGGAACAAGGTCTGATGCACACAATGGTAATTTGACGCTCCTATGGTCAGATCTCAATTGCTATTTTGAATTGTGAGCTATAATAGAGGTAAAAGCACTGAATTAAATTGTATGGTTTTAAGGACTACGCATTACTATTCCAGTTAACTACTGTTGTATTGTTAGTTCTATGGTTAGATTATCTGCTCTAAATAATGCTAATGTTTGTTATGTTTTGCTACAATCACTGAACTCTGGTTGGGACAGAATGTCCGTTCTCTGACGCCCGTGTGGCCACTTTGCTGTGTGCACAGCTCTACAAAGCGTGAGTGTCCCATGGAGGACCCATTACCTCTTCACTACTGCAGAAGACATACCACTGCTGTAAAGTAAAACTTTTGCTCAGATTTTGGTAAATCCTGCATCATGGAAAAAAATCCACAAAACAGAAACTGGAAATAAAACCCAACTTTATTTTTCCTTTTTACATGAAAGAAAATAAAGATAGTATACTATTATTATTCTCCTTTATTTACATACCGCCACATGTTCCGCAGTGCTTTACAAGATCAGTGTACATGGAGTTGATGACCTGATTCGGGGTCCCAGTTCCCAAGGGAATTTACAATCTATGAGATGTACAAGTATTTTTTGAGGTAGGTGCATCCATATCGTTAGGTGGCTTACTCAAGGACACTCGCTGCTGGCATCTTCTGAGTGGGATCGGGTATTCTTTCCATGATTGTAGAGCAAAGTCGGGACTTGCTTCTCCAGTCATATTGGAGGGATATGCTGAATTGTATTTTGACTTGCTTCTCCACAGTCGAAGGGTAGAGACATTACCACTGGACTCCACAGCTGATATTGTGTGGTAGGCAAGTATGTAACGTTAGGGGTCTTGCCCAAAGACACTTACTGGAGAGATGCTCTGGCCGGGATTTGAACCTGGGTCTCCACGGTTATAGAGCAGTGATGTTACCTCTACTCCATCCTGTCCGTGCTGGAGTTCGATCCATATTTCCTGAGGCGTCTCTTTACCTCCTTGAGAATCTCCATCTCGCTCTGGGCTGCACCAAACTCAGTGGCAGTGATCCTTTAACCTTCCTTGGCTGATGATATGGCATGAGAGTATAACTCATCCCGTAGGATTGAGATGGATGAGATAGGGTTAAAGAAATACTCAATGTATAAATATGCTGCATTTTTTTTTCTTTAGAAAAAGCTTATACTTTTTCCTTTGCAAAACCAGTGTCTTGCAGCATTCACCCACTTTGATGTCATTGAAGGAGCCGTATGATCATTGTCCAATCAGACTGCTCAACTGGAAACATACTTGAAGTCACTGAACGTACTATTCAAATTAAAGCAACTCATTCGTCAAAATTCACCCAAGACCGTGCTATACAATTTATCTCGAACAAGCCTTCTGGGTGGAGTTACAATATCAGCTTTGAAGACTTGTTTTTAATACTATAACCACTCTTATAAATTGAAGTCAATATCGTGTTTGAAGTTTCTACTTTTACTGAAACAGAGGTATAAGCAAACCCCTTTCCATAAAATGGTTAAGCAACATCTTCCCCATCTTATCGCCCTTTTAACCACTTCGCTGCTGAGGACGCGCTCAGCGCGTCCTCAGCATTCCTGCTGGTGTGCTGAGGACGCGCTGAGCGCGTCCTCTCATTGGGGTCAGCGTTCGGCCGAGTTCCGGCCGATCGCTGGCCCCTCCGGTGCGGGCTGACATCCTGGATGTCAGCCCGGCATCCGGAACAGCAGCCGCCAGAATTAGGTGTCATCGCGGGGGCGCATGTGCGGAGGAGGCGCCTGAAAGGGAGGGGGGGAGGTCCTTCGGACCTCTCTCCCTCCCGATCGGCGGCTCTGCGGGGGTTAACCCAGGCATCATTTGGAAGGGCACAGCCTGCCCTTCCAAATGATGCCTGGCATTAACCCCTGGGGAGCTGGATCGCGAATCGGCGCTGAAAAGCGCCGGTTCGCGATCCTTTCCCGGAGCTGGCCGACATCTTGGATGTCGGCCAAGCCTCCGGGAACTCCCCCTGAGGACTGGCGTCATCGTGCGTAGCATGAGGACTGGCGTCATCGTGCGTAGCACGATGACGCCAGTCCTGGACTTAACCCTTGACTGCCACCAACGGTGGAGATAGGGAGTTCATTGGAACTCCCTATCTCCCGATCCGAGGCAGCTAGGGGTTAAAGCCCCAGAGCATGGCCGTTCCAACGATACCAAACATGAAAGTGAAAAATTTTGTAAAAAAAAATGAAAAATAAAAATAAAAAAAAAATAAAAAATAAAATAAACACTTTTTTTTTTTTTTTTGGTTTGTTAATGCAGCAATATTGTTCCCATTTCAATTATAATGTGAACAATGATGCTGCACTAACGATTTTTGTATGCGGTGCGTTTGTTAAAAATAGTGTCATTTTCCCCAAAAAAAAATGTAACGAGACCCCATCTCTAATTTTTTTAACAAGCGCACCCCATACAAAATATAACCGCAATTGCTCGCATGTTAAAATGTGGAAAAACACTTTACACGTTGTAAATTATTGAAAATACATATTTTATTGCATTTTTTGTTATAATATACAGACATGACATAACGTATACATATAATAATGACATATTATGAATCTACCGAGTCTGACGGAAAGAACGATATATAATATGTCTGGGTCATATACTAAAATAAGCCTTCAAAACACGTTTAAACATGATGCGCAAAACCGGTAAATATGACCTCAGCACAGAGGCGGGAAAAGCCTCAGCAGCGAAAGGGTTAAAGAACAGATTTTGCCCAACAAAATTTACAAAAAAAAAAATATATACAGTCAGGTCCAGAAATATTGGGATAGCGACACAATTCTAACATCCTTGGCTCTATACACCACAATGGAGTTGGAATGAAACAAACACAATGTGCTTTAACTGCAGACTATCAGCTTTAATTTGAGGGTATGTACATCCAACTCAAGTGAACGGTGTAGGACTTACAGCAGTTTGGTCCCTTAACAAGTGGGAGGCACATCTGCAAAGGTAATGGGACAATTGGCTTCTCAGCTGTTCCATGGCCAGGTGTGTGATATTCCCCTCATTACTCCAAAACCAGTGTGCAGATAAAAAGGCCCAGAGTTCATTTCAAGTGTGCTATTTGCATTGGAATCTGTTGCTGTCAACTCTCAAGATGAGATCCAAAGAGCTGTCACTATCAGTGAAGCAAGCCATCGTTAGGCTGAAGAAGCAAAACAAACCCAGAGAGATAGCAAGAACATTAGGCGTGGCCAAAACAACTATTTGGAACATTCTCAAAAAGAAGGAACGCACCGGTGAGCTCAGCAACACCAAAAGACCCGGGAGACCACAGAAAACAACTGTGGTGGATGATCGAAGAATTCTTTCCCTGATGAAGAAAACACCCTTCACAACAGTTGGCCAGATCAAGAACACTCTCCAGGAGGTAGGTGTATGTGTGCCAAAGTCAACAATCAAGAGAAGACTTCACCAGAGTGAATACAGAGGGTTCACCACAAAATGTAAACCATTGGTGAGCCTCAAAAACAGGAAGGCCAGATTAGAGTTTGCCAAACAACACCTAACAAAGCCTTCACAGTTCTGGAACAAGATCCTATGGACAGATGAGACCAAGATCAACTTGTACCAGAGTGATGGGAAGAGAAGAGTATGGAGAAGGAAAGGAACTGCTCGTGATCCGAAGCATACCACCTCATCAGTGAAGCATGGTGGTGGTAGTGTCATGGCGTGGGCACATCTGCAAACTGCTGCAAGTCCTACACCGTTCACCTGAGTTGGATGTACATACCCTCAAATTAAAGCTGACAGTCTGCAGTTAAAGCACATTGTGTTTGTTTCATTCCAATTCCATTGTGGTGGTGTATAGAGCCAAAGATGTTAGAATTGTGTCGATGTCCCAATATTTCTGGACCTGACTATGTACAGTTGTGTTCAAAATTATTCAACCCCCACTGAAATTGAGGGTGTTGGCCAGTTTGACATTGATTTTGATCATTCAGTCATCTTGCTTACAATTAAATCAAAGAGGCACGTGTAGGTCAGACAAATATAACATAACATTTATAAAGAAATAACCACAAATGTCTTTTCTGTGCTCACATCATTATCAGTTTTATTCAAACCCCAAGTGACATTCAATCTTAGTACTTAGTACAACATCCTTTTACAGTTATAACAGCTTTTAAACGTGAAGCATAGCTTGACACTAATTTTGTTACATCAGTCCACAGAACACGATCCCAAAACTTCTGTGGTTTGTCCACATGACTTTTGGCATACTGCAGTCGACTCTTCTTATTCTTTGGAGACAGCAAGGGGGTGTTCCTGGGAGTTCTGGCATGGAGGCCTTCATTACGCAGTGTGCGCCGTATTGTCTGAGCTGAAACTTCAGTACCCACATCGGACATCTTTTCTCAGTTCCTCAGCAGTCACACGGGGACTTTTCTCCACTCTACGCTTCAGGTAGCGCACAGCAGTCGAAGTCAGCATCTTCTTTCTGCCACGACCAGGTAGCGTTTCAACAGTGCCCTTTGCCTTGAATTTGCGAATGACGCTTCCTATGGTCTCTCTTGGTATGTTTAACATCTTTGTAATCTTCTTATAGCCATTGCCCTTCCTGTGAAGAGTAATCCCCTCTTCTCTTGTCTTTCTGGACCATTCTCTTGACTTCACCATGTTTGTAACCACACCAGTAAATGTCTAGAAGGAGCTGAGTATCACAGTCATTTTAAAGCTGCCCAATTGGTGCTTATTATGCTTTATTGCTGCTCCGTGACATCCACAGGTGTTTTCAATACCTGATTGAAGAACAGAGGTTCATTCAAGTGTTTTCAGAGTGGTAGTCTTTAACCCCTTAAGGACGGGAGTAATTTTACAACTTCGGCGCTGTTTCGGAAGTAGAAGTTTGCTGAGCTCATTTTGACCATTTTTAAGTCACGTATTCTTATACCACCCAGACAAATTATATATCGTTCTTTCCGGCAGACTCGGCAGATTAATAATATATCATTATTATATGTATATGTCATGCCCTGCCAAAATGCTATAACAAAAAATGTAAAAAAATTTGAATTTTCAATAAAATTTCAATCTTCCACAGTGTGTAAAGTGTTTTTTTTTTTAATTTTATTATCCGAGGCTCTGCAGTCATATTCTATTGGGTAGATTTGTTAAAAAAATTAGAACGGTGAACCCATTTTTTTTTGGGAGAAATTGCGTGATTTTAGCTAAACCCCCCAAAAAAAAAAAAATCATTAGTGAAGCATCATTGTTCACATTATAATTGAAATGTGAACAATAGTGCTGCATTAAAAAAAACAAATTTTTTATTATTATATTTATTATTTTTTATTATTTAATTTATTATTTTTTATTATTTTTATTTTTACTTTTTTTACACTTTTATTTCACTTTTACCATGGTCATGTTTGATAGCATTGGAAAGGCCATGCTCTGGCCTTTCCAGCAATATCATACATGACCCCCTAGCTGCCACCGATCAGGAGATAAAGGGGTTCAAAGAACCCCCCTATCTCCTGCAAGGGATTTCCATGGGAAATCCCTTTGCAGCTAGGGGGTTCCCGGTAAACTGACATCATCGCGCATGGCGCGATGAGTCAGTTGACCGGGGGGTGACCCAGAGGTGGGGGCTGCCATCCAAGATGGCGGCCACCACCGGAAATAGGCCGCGATCGGGCACAAATTAGTGCCCGGTCGCGACCTGGCAGCTAAGGGGTTAACCCCCCATACATCGCTGGAAAGGTCAGGCTGTGACCCTTCCAGCGATGCTGGCCACAGCCGCCGGGGACCAAGCGATCGGGAGATAGAGGGATCCGAAGGATCCCTCCCCTCCCCTCCAGGCGCTTCCCCTGCTCCGGCGGGGGGGGGGGGGGACACCTGAAACTGACGTCATCGCGCCACCGGCGCGATGACGTCACAACGCCGGAGGAGGGATCACACTGATCTGACTCCGGGGGAGTCAGAACAGCGTGGGAAGCGACCGGAGAAGGTGAGTATCTCCGGGGGGGCTCTAAACGCCGAGGACGTACATTTACGTCCTGCGGCGGCAAAGCCCGCCTAATGCAGGACGTAAATGTACGTCCTGCGGCGTTAAGGGGTTAAGGGGTTGAATAATTGTGTCAATGAAGAATTCACAAAAGAAACATTTACTACTGTATTACAAAACCAATTGATGTCATTTTAGTTGCATATGGTTCTTTAAAAAGTCCTTGTAGGATTTCATTCTGAATACAATTACAAATGTACACTAAATTCCCTAAAACCCTTTACAGCATTGGGGGTTGAATAATTTTGAACACAACTGTATCTCACAAAAGGAATAATATATTGCATTGATCATTATGATAAACAGAGGGATACCATTGTTTGATGACACATAAGCACAAGTGTGTGTTAAAACAAAACAGCTCAGCTGTAAAAAAAGATATTATAGCGCTAGAAAAAGTGCAGAGACGGGCAACTAAATTAATAAGGGGAATGGAAGGGTTAAGTTATGAGGCAAGACTAACAAGCTTAAACCTGTTTAGTTTAGAGAAACGGCGCCTTAGAGGGGCTCTGATAACCTTATATAAAAATATACGGGGCCATTATCAACCATTGTCTGATAACCTATTCATTAACAGGTCTATACATAGGACAAGGGGTCATCCATTTAGACTGGAAGAAAGAAAATTTAGCTTAAAGCATAGGAAGGGTTATTTTACGGTGAGAACAATAAAGCTGTGGAATTCTCTGCCTGTTGAGGTGGTTGGGTCAGAGTCTGTACAGACTTTTAAAAAACGACTGGATGACTTCCTGCAGACACAGAATATTAAGGGTTATAATATTTAATATGTGGGTAAAAGCTTCTTGATCCAAGGAGAAATCTGACTGCCATTCTGGGGTCAAGAAGGAATTTTTTCCCGGTATGTTGCATATTTCAGACTGGGTTTTTTGCCTTCTTTTGGATCAACAGCAGTAGGTTATGTGGGAGAGGCTGAACCCGATGGACGCATGTCTTTTTTCAGTCTATGTAACTTTGTAACTATGTTTCATTATTGGTGCCACCCTGACAGCTCTACACCCAACAGACAAGGACGATTTTCTTTTACGCCAACCCCACGAACACATACACTAGGATTGACTACTTCTTTTTTGACTCTACCATCTCTCAGAACTACACCACGCTACTGTAGTTAACATTTCCTGGTCAGACCATGATCCAATACTTATTCAGTTTACACCACTGATCTATATTTCAACCACATGGCATCTTAATGAAGCTCTATTATCGAATGCTCAGATTTCTTTGGAGGGGGATCAGTATTGACATGCTGTTTTGAGAACACCTCAGAGGAGTTATCCTCCCTCACCATATGGGAGGCACACAAATGCGTGACCCACAGATTCTTCCTACAAAAAGGGGTCTGAGCATAAAAAGTCTAGACGAGTAGCCCTTGCGTCCCTGATGACCCAAATAGAGGTGCCAGAGCAATCCCCATAAGCATACCATTGACCTTTTCACTTTACGTCTCTAAATCAGCCAAGGTGTGAATTGACTCAATTAATGGATTCCAGGTTATGTTCTTAGATCAAGAGCCTTTTTTCTTTGTGCATGGTGACAAACGTGGAAGACTGCTAGCTCACATGTTACGATCCCACCAAGCTGCCATGTATGTAGACAGGATTCGAGATAAAGATGGTCGTCTTCACCACCTCCCAGCCCGATTCATGTCCATTACCAAGGAATACTAACAAAACGTATAGTCCTTATCTGGCCCAAACGCAAGATACCGCAAAACACCAACTACGGCTATCCATGCCTAAATTCCTGGAAACCCACTCTAATAGGCGAATAGCTCCAGGGCTTGCTGAGACTCTAGATTACGATGGATGAATGCTCTCAAGCTGTTAAGGATTCCAAAACTGGTAAAGCCCCGGCCTGACAGTCTCCCTTTAAAATAATATAAACACTTTGCAGGGATATTATATCCCCGAGACTTGAACGCATTTAATGCAGTTGGAGGGGACAGCTCGATTAACCCTCAGACATTAGCAGCTAACATAGCTCTAATCTCAAAGGGGGGAAAGGACGTAGAGAAATGTGCACGCTTTCGCCCCATTTAATACTGAACTGTAACCTCAAACTCTTCTCCAAAATTAAAGCTAATAGATTGAAACCCTTGCTCCCCCTCCCTTATCCATGCCGCCCAAGTGGGTTTTGTGCCTGGCCGGGAAGGGAGAGATAATACAATACCAGTGCTTGCTCTACTCCATAGTGGCAAAAGGGAAAGTAGGGCTTCTCCTGCTACCTACAAATGCAGAGAAGGCCATCGAAAGGGTTAGCTGAGATTTTTTGTGTGTCCCCCCCACTTTGGCTTAGGCCCTTTTTTCCCTGTATTAAGTCGTTTATATACGGAGCCGATGGTTACAGTTTGTGTGACTGGTGTCTTTCCCTATAAGAGAAATGGCACAAGAATTTCCACTCTCGCCATTGTTCTTTGTTCTTGTTTTAGAACACCACTACCCCCACAGGACCAGGCAGCCAGGAGGTTTGAACTTCCCGGCTGTCGGTCACTAGTTCGGTTACATGAGAGGTCAGCACACTTGACCGAAGCTGGCATTTGTCAGGGAGAAAGCTGACAGATCAGATCAGATCAGCACATGAACGAGCAACAATGGTCCATCGTAGTGCGCAAGGGCTAAGGAACTTGCATACATAAAATTTGCAAGTCCTGTTGCGGTGCACAATTTGCGTTCCCTAAGATACGTAAGTATGCGTAGCCGGATGGGTTTTTCCTATGAGTACTGAGGGAGCCAAGTGTGGCAATATGTAAACTTCGGTTTTTAATCTTTCAAGATACTATTCTTTCAGGAAAAGTTGATGTGGTCCCTATATTCAAGAGAGGTTCAAAATGTATGCCTGGAGAGCTTAACATCTGTGGCTGGGAAAGTATTTGAGGCGCTAATAAAGGGAGAATTTTCAGAAATTCATTGGGAGGTATAATATAATTAGCAGAAATCAGCATGGATTTATGAAGCACAGATTAGGTCAGACTAACCCAATTGCATTCTATGGCAATGCAAGTAGAAGTACAGATCCGGGTGTAGCAGTGGATGCAATTTACTTGGATTTTACCAAAGCCTTCAACACTGTTCCACACAAGAGGCCAGTATTCAAATTAAGAAAACTGGTAAATTTTCAAAATGGTAAGTCGTGTCCATCAGGGACCTGGTATAGGACCAATTCTATTAAGTTTATTTATAAATGACCTCGAAATAGGCATTGAAAGTCATGTGTCAGTGTTCGCAGATGACACAAAACTAGGAAAAGCAATACAATTTGAGCAGAATATTACTTCGCTACCACTCAAATAACAGATGAAATTTAATGTAGATAAATGCAAGGCTATACACTTTGGAGAGCGGACCACACAAGCAATTTATACTCCAAGGCCAGGTGCACACTAGCGTTCTCTTCTGCGCACTAGCGCGTTATGACGCTCTTTATGACGTGTGTTGTAGCATATAATTACGCGGATAGAGAAGAACACACGTAGTACGCGCGCAACGCATAACGCGCGCTGAAGACGTCCGTCATGGAAACAACAAGGCTTTTGCGCTAGGATTGACGTGACGTTGGCAGCGTCCACAACGTCAAATGTCAAATGCCCAGCTTTTTTTTTTTTCATTCAACTCAAATTCAGTTTTTACGACGTGCGTCAAAATTAACGGATCGTCTGGCGTCTACCAATCTCTTCCGTCATAAAGTGTGTCCTTTTTAACGCTTGCTAGTGCGCAGAAGAAAACGCTAGTGTGCACCCAGCCTAAATGGTACAGGTAGGGAAATCAAAGCAGGAGAAGGATTTGGGAATACTCAGACTTCAAACTAAGCAATACTTGCCAATGTCAAACAGTAGTCACACCAAGACCAGCAAAGTATTGGCATGCATTAAAAGGGGAATTCATTCTCTGAATGAAAATATAAATTTTCCCTCATTATAAACAATGGTAAGACCAGACCTCGAATATGCCGTGCAATTTTGGGCACTTTTTTTTAAAAAAAATAAATAAATAGATATGGTATTAGATAAAGAGCAGAGGCGGGCAACTAAATTAGTAAGGGGAAATGATTTAAGTTTTGAAGGAAGCTAACACGCTTAGTCTTTAGCTTCTTTAGAAAAAAAAAAAAAAGAGCCTTAGAGGGGATATGAAAACGTTATATAAATATATACATTACAAACCATTGTCTGGAAACCTATTCATTAATGGGTCTACATTAGGCTAAATTTCCTTTTGTCCAAAGCATAGAAAGGGGTTTCTTTTTGTCGTTTTTTTTTAGTGCCTGTTGAGGTGGTTGGAGGAGAGTCTGTACAGACTTAAAACAATGCCTGGAGGACTTCCTGCAAAAAAGATAACATTAAAAAGGTTCTAATATTTAATAGGTGTGTAAAAGCTGGGTCAAGAAAGATTTTTTTCCTCAGTACGTTGCGTATTCTGTGAGCGCTTCAGACTGGGATTTTTTGCCTTCTTTTGGATCAACAGCAGTGAATGATGTGTGAAAGGCTGAACTCGATTGGTGCATGTCATTTTTCAGCCTGTGTAACTATGCACAGCACTAAGCTAACAGAGCTCATTCCAAAGGCATTTGGGAATTGCTGGACTACAGAAAGCACTGCAAATGGGTGACTTATTTGTCTTTTGTGGGTGGATGAATGAACTCACATGTACTGCTAAGGGGTCATATTCGAGATTGCAGAGTTGATCTTCATGTAAATTTCCCTTTTATTCTATACATATGCTAACAATGTTGCTTTTAAAGCATATAGAACCAGTTGTAACTATGAAGGAGAGAATTTCAACATATTGTGAGGATGTTTAGTGGATTTAGGAAAGAAAAAAACAAACTTGAACTATCGAGCCAACATATGTTGTTGCTAATGCAGAGAGCCCAAGAAACTTTTAGGCTAATGTCAGATGAACGCAGTCAGAGCGCACTCTGCGTGCGTGCACAACGGATGGACGTACCGACAGAAGATACTGTAGACACCACAAGGTCAGTTTTTGTTGACGGACGTAAAAAAAAAAAAAAATTATGGGAAACAAAATTAATATGAAAAAAAATTATAAAAATTTGAAAAGGATATGAAAAGCCATTTTGTGCGTCAAGGTGCTGGATGTCGCTAATGCGCTGCGTCTGACATCTCATCACCCACACAGAACGCTATGCGACATGGCGCACTCTGTGCGTCCGTCTAGCGGTTTTATGTTCTTGCCTAACTTGCGTCTGTTTGCCACGTGTGTTGTGCGTGCACAGTTTGGTGCGCACATACTTCGTGTGTGGGTCTCTATGGTTCATGATTCTATGCTACGACTGACGTTAAACTGTGCCGCAACACGGACGTGATCACTGCGTCGTCTGACGCTGGCCTAAGTAACAATTCTGATATTGTAGCAACAAATACAGAGGGGATCCTATTGGTCAGCCTTCTATAAAAAAACACACAAGTTCGACAAAGAGCCAAATGGAGGCTCTGAAATATGTGAATTTGTGGGACTATAGATTATCTTCAATCCTCTGTAGAATCTTGAAATACTAAAGTACTAAATGTGTTTGTATATTATAAGATATGACCCCTTCAAATTTTAATTGTAACAGATCTCCGTAACCCGACAGGATCACATCTGTTAATTCCACTTCCTTGCCGTACCCCCGTTCTCCCACTAGCAGTATTTTGTTCCTTTCTCCAGCCCTTAGCTGAAGCTTAAGGATGGGTACACAAAGAGCTTTGAAACCATCCCCCAGAAATAAGGCAACACGCAGATCTGGAGGTTTAGAACAGACAGCAACAACAGGGAGTGATCCTTTAATAAAATTATATATACAGTGCCAGGAGGAGAACAGTAACAGATAGTAGCAATACACAGATTACACAAACACCCTGCAGGTACAGGGTGACTTCAACATAGGAGACCGCAGGGAGACCATATAGACATAAGGCTTGCACCTCCCAAATGCATCTCTATGCGCATGTACCCCAACTTCAAAGTTATGCACCTCACAATCAATCACTTTGGTGTGAGTTGATCCACAATGCTTTATAGTCTTATTTATACATGTTCTCAAAGCTAAAAACTTTCATCCAGAGAACACGAACTCCTGAACAACTAAAATGATCAATGTTATTATTACAAGAATATATCCAGCATTAACTGGTTCATATAATCTTGCATTTAAATTGTTAAGAAAAAATTACTTCCTCTTATACACATCTTTGAGTCTTCGTGAATGACCTTGTCGTTTGTACAGTCCTGCTGATGAACAGGTCACCAGAGATCTGTTTGTACTGTATCCTCTGTATATTTTTAACTATGCAATGTCCTTCTCTGGTTACTACCCAGATAGCATGGATAACTTGCAATTCAAACCTGCAGCAAATTTTCACAAGTCATTAACTTGCAGCACAAATTCTAGTTGACACTTGAATTTGTAGCAGCGCTCTTGCTAGAGACTTGCCTTTTCTCTTGCTAGAGACTTGCCTTTTCTCTTGCTAGAGACTTTCAAAAGTGTCAACTAGAATTTGTGCTGCAAGTTAATGACTTGTCAGTGAAAATTTGCAGCAAGTTTGAAAGACGTATAATTCAAATGTGCCAGAAATTTGTGGCAATCTGGGTAACTGGAATTAAAAAAAATTAACAGATAAACAAGGAGAGGAAGAAATTCCTGTTGACCAAGTGCACAAGGGTTGAGAAGTACAGACCTAAAAAGAAAACAAGTGAACAAATTCTTGTTTTACAGTGGACCAAACCGTAATCTCAGTACAGCAAAGGCTGAGGAAGAGAAAAACCATCTTGCATCCTTAAAATTCTGTTGCGGTTTAACATAAAACTTTGTGTAGATACGATTGAATGAAAGTGGCACTTTACAGTGTGACCAAACTATGCCGAGTTCTCTCTCTAAACCAATGTTTCTCAACTCCGTTCCTCAAGTATTCCTAACAGGCCAGGTTTTAAGGATCACCTTGGGGAAACGCAGACTGAATCCTGCAATCACTGAGCAGCAAATCATCACCTTTGCTGTGCTGTAGATATCTGGAAAACCTGGCCTGCTGGAGTACTTGAGGACAGGAGTTGAGAAACACTGCTCTAATGCATGCATTTCTTCTTCTTCAATACGTTGTTGTATGGGTATCTTCTTAGTAGCTTAAATCAGGGGTTATCGAACCCAAATGCTAGGTAGCCCGAGGCATGTTGAATTTTACCTCTGGATCCAAATAGACGCCTTGGAATAAGTTGTCTATAGGTATGTTGATACCCATCTCTTCCTCAGCTCACCATGTGGGGCCTTTATGTGACCATCCACCTTTAGAACTAGGTTAAATGGCCAAACATGAGAGAATGAACACAGACTTCTAAACTTTTTATTTATTTTTTACATAAGATGGTCTTTTTTTTATATACCATATAATATAGTTAAACCGTAATGCCACCACAGCAATTTTTACTTCATGGGAAAACAAATATGCATGCTCTGCCCACTGGGAGATTTTTCAATGTATATTTATGATGTCCTCATTCAGACCTCTATTTATAAACTGCATATAATATGTGTTGATTGGCACAGCTAATGACTAAGGTTAATAATGGATTATCAGTGAGGGAAGATTTCAGTTACACCCTTGACACTCCTCGGCTGCTCTGAGTGTAAATGACATGACGTGGGACAATCCCTGTTGTCAGACACAAGGACTTCTGGAAGTTGCTGTGTCACTACTGAGGAGGCATAAGGGAGGCCTGGGCTGGCTCAGTATAGCCTCCCCTACATGAGCCTGAATGGGGGGGGGGGGGGGTAGCATTGCTTAAAGCTTATTTTATGTAGAAGGCCTGACAGCTCAGAAACTGACAGGGATCACTTGGTTAGGAAGGCAATGAAAGGACAATTTATTTCTGACACAGTATTTGAATAAAATGGTCCTATATGCTTTATGATTATATATACTGTATATATACACACACACATGCATACATAATGGCATAAAGCCTATATAATGACATATACACACACACTGAGGTATAAAGCCTATATAATGACATATACACACACACTGAGGTATAAAGCCTATATAATGACATATACACACACACACTGAGGTATAAAGCCTATATAAACACATCAAACAGCATTACAGTATGGAAACCTGCAATATACATAGACATACAGGGGATGCAGCTAAATACCACAATGAAGGGACCAGTGACACTGCATTATATGCTGCACAATGCCTACCTTTTGCTTTCCTCACAATCCCATTCCTCTGCAGTTCTTCCTCTTCAGTGATTGTAAATAACACAGACACAGTGGGCCTGGCACCTGTCTTCTTCATCCTTTCCTGTCGGGTGACTGTGGTGGCTCCTAGCATTTTCCCAGCCGCTGCTCCTTTTTTCCTGGGCTTAAAGATGATCAGCATGTATCCTGATGTTGCTGGTGCATCTCCCAGGGAATACAGTCACCCATGTAGCCTGATCATCTGAATGGCTGTGACAGGGGATCCAGTGCCAAAATCCACTCTCTTCAGATCTGAAAACTGGCCCACTGGGTTTCTCCCTCCTACCTGAGAAGAATTATGAACCAGGCAATGTGGGATGGTTCTTCTCCTTGGAGCCAGGCCAGGTGCAATATGGAGCCTTTTCTACTGCATCAACACCTTACCCTGGTCTTCTGCCGGCTACAGCACACTAAAATATTCAGCACACAGGACAGGGGCAAAAGATATGATACGCCGCTCTTCTCCGTTTCCCTGACAACCCTGACATTTAATCAAAGGGAGAGCTGCGTAATGCTGGCGTGTAGTGAAGCCTCCTAGTCCCGACGCTTCCCAGCAGCATTACTGAGCTGTGCCGGGGCTGGCTGGGCCGGGCCTCCGCTCCCTGTGGGGAGGATGCACGAGTGCTTGCATAATAGGGCTAAGTACACATAACCTGGGCGAGATGAAGGTACGAGCTTACACAGAGCACAGAGCAGGTGTACAAGCTCCCACACGCAGCATTAAACACATGATCCTCTGGGTGCTCTCTGCCTTTCAAGGTTACACATCAAGCTGCTTTATGGACTTTTATTTGGTGGATTGCTACATTGTACATGTTCCCTGCAGGGCCCACTGGAAATAGACATTCACTTTAAGCAATGAATTGCAAATTTCAGTCCAAAAATACCTGAACCAGATTTTAAATAAAAAAATTCCCTTACAGCAAAACATGATTGAGATGGATCCGATTCACGACATCGCTATGAAAAATGACTCCAATGTCAGTATGCACCAAGGAATGACATATTGGAGAATCAAGGGAGATCCAAAGGTTACTGAAGTGCTGTGAGAATGGCAGGAAAAGAGGAAAGATTGATCCATCTGTACAAAAGTCCTGCAATCCCTTATAAATATACACCCACGTTATAAAGTGGAAGCACTCTGGGACTTTAAAACTACCAAGTCTATTCAATAAAAGGTGAAACTCAGGAGAATTTATTGGAGAAGTGAAAAATCCATGTCATAATAGCCAAACCAGAAAAATTTTCCCATTTATCTCACTTTCCAAATCGGCTATTTGGTCTAGATCAGTGTTTTCCAAACCTGTCATCGGGATCAGTGATCAGTGGTGTAACTAGAAACCTGAGGGCCCCGGTGCAAGAATCCACTAAGGGCCCCCCTCCCCCCCAAAAAAATTCCATATTTTTACTTTTTTTTTTCATGCAAAATAAAAAAAGATAGCTGACATGGTTATATATATATGGCCCCCAGGTCTCATGGGTATATATATATATATATATGGCCCCCAGGTCTCATGGGTATATATATATATATATATGGCCCCCAGGTCTCATGGGTATATATATGGCCCCCAGGTCTCATGGGTATATATATGGCCCCCAGGTCTCATGGGTATATATATATATATATGGCCCCCAGGTCTCATGGTATATATATATATATATTATATATATATATATAATATATATATATATATATATATATATATATATATGGCCCCCAGGTCTCATGGGTATATATATATATATGGCCCCCAGGTCTCATGGGTATATATATATATATGGCCCCCAGGTCTCATGGGTATATATATGGCCCCCAGGTCTCATGGGTATATATATGGCCCCCAGGTCTCATGGGTATATATATGGCCCCCAGGTCTCATGGGTATATATACGGCCCCCAGGCCTCATGGGTATATATATGGCCCCCAGGTCTCACCTCTGCTGGCCCCAGGGCAGGCTCCGCCGGCATTGTTCTTCTCCTTGGCGAGCGGCCGGTGGAAGCATGCATCTTGGCCGCTCGCCGGAAACCACCTGACCAGCGCAGAGGTCTCGCAAGAGGATCTCGTGCACCGGTCAGGTGGTTCCCATCCCAAGTGAGCGGCCAAGCTGCATGTCAGTGGCCGCTCGCAGGGAGAGGGACGGCCAGTGCGCGGCTCCCAGATTCCGGCGCTGATTGCCGGAATCTGGCGGCGGCGCTGGGCCCCCTCCAGTGGCGGAATGCCAGGGCCCGGTCGCAACTGGGACCGCTGCGACCCTGGTACTTCCGCCACTGATCGGGATCCTCAACCAGGCAAGATTTTGCAGATCACCTTGTGGAAATGCAGACAGAATCCTGCAATCCCTGAGCAGCAAATCATATCACCTGTGCTGTGCTTCAGATATCTGGCAAACCTGGCGAGGCGGAGGGTCCTGAGGACATGTTTGGGAAACACTGGTCTAGAATAGATTGTTCTCTTCTCCCGCCAGTTCTCCTGAGTGTCACCTTTAGTAAATAGACCTGTAAGTCCGAAATTTCAGCTCATACTGAGTCTTTCCAAGGAACAGAGACCAAGTGCACATACCAAATATATACAAAAAAAAAAGAAAGTACACAAAAGCATTGGTGAGCATCCACTTCACTGCCATGGGTGTTTGTGTGTGTGTATATATTATATATACACATCATGTACCATACCCACTGCATCTGAAAGGCGCGTTCACGTTCAAGAAATCATGTTCTAAAATGCACCCTCAGGTAAGTCAGTGGTGTACAACCATAGCCCTCCAGATGTTCTGGTACTGCATCTCCTTTGATGTCCAGCCCCTCAGTTGGCACAGCCTCAAGGGATATGTAGTTCTGAATCATCTGGCCAATGTTTCCTGACCTAAAGCAAGACATTGGCAAGCCAACATAAGCAGCCAGATAATAGTAGATCAGTGTTTTGGCTTTATTTAAAGTTATTATCCATCTGATTAAAAGCTTTTAGCAATAACTTGTCCTAGATTTTTCAGGTTACATAGGCTGCAAAAAAACATGCGTCCTTCAGGTTCAGCCTTTCACACATTACCTACTACTGTTGATCCAAAAGAAGGCAAAAAACCGAGTCTGAAGCACTCACCAATTTGCAGCATACTGTGGGAAAAAATCCTTTTTGACCCCAGATTGGCAGTCAGAATTCTCCCAAGATCAAGCAGCATTTACCCACATATTAACCTCCATGGCAGTCCAATTTTGACAGTATTGGTGCATTTATTTAGCCCCCTAGTGGTATCTCGAGTGGGACTCGGGGTTAATTTTCAATGCTGAAAGCGGTAACCCCGAGCCACACTCGGGCTGGATACATACATGTACCTGCGCTTCCTCGCTGTCCCCCGCAGTCATCTCAGGCCGATCGCGGCGTCCTGCTTCCTTCAGTGGATCGGCAGAGGAGAATGCAATTGCTGAGGTCAGTGAGGGAGCGCAGGTACAGGTATGTATACAGTCCGAGTGTGGCTCGGGGTTACCACTTTCAGCAGTGAAATTTAACCCCGAGCCACACTCCGGAAAACCCCAGGGAGCTTAAATATTATACCTCTTAGGCTAGGGTCAGACTGAGGCAGTGCGAACGCGCGTGCAGCCGCACATAATCACGGCCGTGCTAGCAGCAGATGCCGGGCAATGACGGCCAATATACGAAGTACGGTCGCACAAAAGTGCCGCCCGCAACGCAGGCGGCAAACAAACAACATTTCGAGAACGTGAAACCACTAGTACTGACGTACAGAGTGCGCTGCGTCCGCTAGCGCGCGTGTGTGCGTGATTAGGAGACGTCAGACGCTGCTAATGTCCGGCCAACATAACGTCCAGACCCAAAAAGTGTTTTATTGATGATCCGTACAAAATCACGGATGAAACTGCGCATCGTATGACCGCTATCGCGTATTCCGTGAAAAAATACGTCCATTCGTTCGAACGCACTTTTTCACGGACAACGTGAAAAATGCGTTAGTCTGACCCTAGCCTTAATATTATGTTTTTGCAAGAAGTCATACAGTTGTTGCTAAAAGTCTGTACAGTCTCTGACCCATCCACCTCAACAGGCGGAGAATTCTACAGCTTTATTGTTCTCACTGTAAAATAACCCTTCCTATGCTTTAGGCTATGAAAAACTCAGCACAGACACGATGTTCTGACTGAGCTTTTCAATTTCCATAGTACGCTTAAACAGACCTAAACTCCCAATCCTTAATTGAATGGGTTTATTTTTTATTTTTTTTTTGAAATTCAGAGTTTATTCAGGAAACACAAAATACAGATTCACAAATATCCATAGAAACAAAGAAATGTACAATGTACACATAAAATTAAAGGTGGTACTTAAAGAGTATATGAAAAGGTACGTAACCTTAAAGGGAGGGGAAAGAGAGAGAAAAAAAAAAAAAGGTCTCCATGTCTCAGAGTATCCCCTATATCAAGGACGTCAGCCTTGGTGCTATCTCACACCAGAAATGTGGAAAGGAAGAGTGCGAAGTATGACAGGGAAGTTGGGGAGGAAGATCAAGTGAGAAAAAGAGGAGAGAAAGGAGAGAAGAGTTGGAGGGGAATGGGGACGGGAAAGCCGCCTTAAATAAGAGATAGGAAGGGGAGGGGGGAAAGAAAAAGAAAAATGGAAAAGGAGAGGCAAGGAGAGAGAAGAAGGAAAGGTACAAAAAAAAAAAAAAAGGGGGGGGAGAGGGAGGACAGAGTAAGTCTAGTTAGGTGGGGTAATGTTGTCACATGGCTCCACCTTGAGGGACCCCAGACGCAGTCGCCGTATTAGGAAGTAGAGCTAGAAGCTCGATTATTTGCGGCGTATCGGTCCCAGTAAAACCACTTCGTGGCCGAATTATCAGTCAGCCCACGACGCCTTGCATCCAGCAAATCAATAGAACGATATTCCTCGACCCGAGCAATCCATTCCTGAACAGTGGGTGTCCTTGTCGACTTCCAGAGAGCAGGGATCAGAGCTTGGGCAGCAAAAATCATAAGAAGGAGGACCGAGCGTTTAAGGGTTTTGAGGGGGAACGGAAGATGCAGGAGGAGGAAACACTCAGGGGTCAGAGGGAGATCCTCATCTGTTATTTGAAGTATCGCATCTCGAACCCGAGTCCAGAACGGTTTCAGGTTGGGGCATGTCCACCATGTATGGAGATATGTGCCGCTGTCTGTTTCACATCGCCAGCATTGAGGCGGATGTGATGGGTAGACATGGTGCAAAAAGCTAGGAGAACGATACCAAAACGTGACTATTTTATACGAAGTCTCTTGGATACGCGTCGCGCTGCTACCTTTGTGGATCAAGGCAAACGAGTTAGACCACTGTTCCTCTGATATGGTCGCATCCAGCTCACGATCCCATCGAGAAACAAAGGAGGGGACCGTAGAGTCACTGGTCTGCAGTAGGCCATGTAGGGTAGATACTCCGTGGATTAGGGCTTCCCCTGCATGACAGAGATTCAAATGGGAGCAAGTGGCGGTTCAAGCTGTAGCCGCAGTTGAGGCTTCTCAAGTACGACTTAAAATTGGAAATAATTAAATCTATCCAGCACAGAGAGAGGCCCTCTCGGAGATGCAAGCGGCAAAACCTCTAGGTTGCCATCAGCAGGGAGATCCATCGCACGCAGCCTGTGCCCATCCGTCAGGCGGGTCCTCAAGGACGATCGTATCCCAACCGTTAGGGCCGGGTTATGAACCAAGGGCAGAAGTGGGGAGACGGCCGTGGAGAGGCCGTATGTCAGTTTAAGCTTATGCCATATACTCAGTGTGAACGACACCGGATCTGGATCAGCGCCTCGTGCTTCAATCGGGTGAGGTGGGAGCCACGGAAGCGTCCAGAGTGGGCGCCCCGCCAGGGCAAGCTCCAGGTCCAGCCACTGTTTATCGGGGTTCACCAAAGACCAGTCCACCAGCCTCAGTAAATGACTGGCTTGATAATAACGTCGGGGATCTGGAAGGGCCAATCCTCCCTTGTGTTTAGGGCGGCTCAGAATCACAAAGCTGACCCTGGGTCTGCATTTTGGCCAGATGAATTTGAGGAGCGCCGTCCGTAGGGCGGTAAAGAAAGAGAGAGGGATCAAGATCGGGAGGGCCCCGAAGAGATAAAGGAGCCTCGGCAGTAAGTTCATCTTGATGGCTGCTATTCTGCCCATCCAGGATATCATACGGCTATTCCAATCCGCCATGTCTGCTCGAAACGTAGTCAGAATAGTCGTGAAGTTGAATTCCAACATCTGTTTGGCTGATGGTGCCAGCCACACTCCCAGATATTTCATCTTGTGAACGCAGTGCCGAAAGGGGTAGTTCCTGCAGACGGCACCCAGATCGGCTTGCTCCAGTGAGATATTAAGAAATTCTGACTTGTCTCGGTTGATCTTGAATCCGGACACCTCCCCATAGGCTTCTAATTCTCTCGTAATTGCCGGCAGGGTAGAGTCCGGGTCCGTGATGAGGAATAAGAGGTCATCGGCATAAGCCGAGACCTTGTGAGTCGACTCACAGCCCTGTAGACCCCCGATGGCCACATTACGACGGATCGCGTCCAGAAGCGGCTCCAGCGTCACGGCAAATAAAAGGGGAGACAATGGGCATCCCTGACGTGTTCCATTGTGGATGTTGAATGGTGCAGACAGCATACCGTTAGCGCGAACCCGGGCCGTGGGATGGTCGTATATCGCCCTCAGCCAACTCAGAAAGGAGTCCCCAACCCCGACACACCGCAATACAGCAAACATAAAGCTCCACCTCACCCTGTCGAAGGCCTTCTCCGCGTCTGTTGAGAGCAAGAGAAGGCCCTCTTGTCGGTGGCGAGCCAACCCGATCGCGCCAAGGGCACGCGTCGTTGCGTCTCGTGCCTCTCGACCGGGCACAAAGCCCACTTGGTCCGAATGAATCAGGGACGGGAGGAGAGGCGCGAGTCTGACTGC
Organism: Leptobrachium leishanense; assembly: GCA_009667805.1. Taxonomy (NCBI): domain Eukaryota; kingdom Metazoa; phylum Chordata; class Amphibia; order Anura; family Megophryidae; genus Leptobrachium; species Leptobrachium leishanense. The sequence continues at coordinate 226,834,527 of CM019066.1, read as the reverse complement.
CAATATCTTCGCTAAGATTTTAAGATCAGAGTTTAAAAGAGATATAGGTCGGTAGCTGCGAACATCTGTTCCATCTTTGCCTGGTTTACAGATAACAGCAACTGTAGCAGCGAGCGCGTGTGGGTGGAATCTGTACCCGTCTCGGAGAGCCGCAAAAAGGGCCAGAAGATGTGGCAGCAGGGCTGAGGTGAAAGTCTTGTAGTATTCGGCAGGAAGGCCGTCCGGCCCAGGACTCTTGCCATTTTTAAGGCCCTGTAGGACGGACGCAACCTCCTCGCCCGAGATTGGGTCGTCTAGAAGAGAAGCCATGGACAAGGCAAGGGTACCAGTAGTCTTATCCGCTAAGTAAGTCTCAATTGCCTCTTGGGAGGGCCTCGAGCTAGAGGTCCGGTCTAAATCATAGAGGTCACCATAGAAGCGTTGGAATTCATCCAGGATGAGATCCGGACGAGGTGTAATATCCCCATCAGGGAGTTTAATCCGTGAGATGTAAGATGCATTTTGACGTTTCCGCAGGATATGGGCAAGGAGCCTGCCAGGCTTATTTTCCAGAAGGGCGAATCGGCATTTAGCTTTTTGAGCAGCATACCTGACATCTTCATTGAGCAGCCCATTGAGTTCTTGTCGTTTCGCTAACAACTGCTCGTAATCCGAGCTCAGAGCCGAAGTGTGGTGCTGTAGTTCAAGGTCCCGAATTACATTCAACAAGCCCTGTATCTGATCCGATCTGGCTCGTTTGCGGGCCGTAGCCCGACTTATGAGAACCCCTCGGATCACTGCCTTATGTGCCTCCCAAAGGGTAGGTGCGGTCACATCAGGCGTGTCGTTTTCCTCAAAATATGCCTGGAGACATGTATTGATATCCGCCACAAGGAGCGGGTCTGTTAATAAAGAGGTATTAAGCCGCCATTGTCGCTCAGAGGGTCGGAAAAGCGGTGAGGACATAACCGCCAGCAGAGGGCAATGGTCCGACCATGCCTGTGCCATGATAGAAGCTTCTTCTGTCAAGAGAATATTTCTTTGCTGTACAAAAAAATAGTCAAGTCGAGAATATGAGGTATGCACATGGGAATAGAAGGAGTAATCTCGTTCTCCAGCATGGAAAGCTCTCCACACATCAACTAGTTGTAGGTTATCAAGCGAGCGACGCATATGACGCAAGACCCCAGGCGGCACCGAGGAACGACCTGTCGAGGTGTCAAGACGAGGGTCTAATGGTACGTTCAAGTCTCCTGCTACAATCAATGTACCTGCCATAAAGGAGGAAAGGCGACTCAGTGTGGATCTCAAGCAACGGTGTTGGTTGACATTCGGGAGATATAATGAAGCAAACGTATATTGCTGTTCCGCTATTTTGCATTTCACAAACAAAAAGCGGCCCTCTCGGTCTTCCATGATTTCATCCACAATCATAGGGACGGTTCTGGAGAAAAGGATCGCCACAGATGCAAAAATTATCAGGAAAAATTAAGGGGTAACTGTCCAGCTGAGGCATGTCCCGGAGGGAGAAGGGGGTCAACGTCCTGAGAGACCAGTCAAATATCTAAAGGCAAGTAACCCCCAGCCACAGAGACTGCCACGAAAAATTAAGGGGTCGGATATCCAACTGAGGCACTCCGTGGAGGAAGGAGGGGAGCTGCATCCCGACTGGCAAAGCATGTAACTGAGGGCAAAGCAGTCCCCAGCTCTAAAAGTTACGGCAAAAATTTAAGGGGTTGGCTGTTCAATCGTGATAAGCTGTGGAGGAGGAAGGGGATCTGCATCCTAACTGGCAAAACAATTAACAGAAGGTAAAGCAGACCCCAGCTACAAAAATTAATACGAGAAATTATGAGGTTGACTGTGCAACGTGGTAAGCTGTGGTGGGGGAAGGGGATACGCATCTCAACAGGGAGAACAATATAGCCGAGAGCATAGCGATCCTCGGCCACAAAAATTACCGCAAAAAATTCAGGGGTGGGCCGTCCAGCTGCGATGAGCCGTGGAAGCAGAAGGGGGACTGCCTCCCGACCGGTCGAATTTAGGAGGACATCTCCCCGGTAGTGGTGAGCCAAGGAGGAGGAAGAGGATCTGTGACTCATATCCCACGGTAATCCATGTAAGGCAGGTTAATCCTCCACTTGACGCGGGGGTCGCTCCATTGGGTCTTCCGCGGCGGGATCATGCACCGGCGAGGGTCTCTGTCGTCTGCGGGGTCGTCGTAGACGGCGCTGTGAGGAAGGTGCAGGGCCGTCTTTGCGGTGGTCGGACTCCCAGTTTCGCACAGTCATTCCGGGCAGATCCATCTCATGCAGAAAATCTCTCACATCAGTGGGGCGTTGAATCACATGTCGAATCCCATTGCGCTCAGCCGACAGAGCGAAGGGGAACCCCCAGCGATATTGGATGCCCGCTTGTCGCAGTGCCTGCGTGACTGGCAGCAGACATCTTCTGGCCGCAAGGGTAAAGGGTGAAAGGTCGTGAAAGAGTTCCAGGCGATGCTCGTGGTAATCCCAGTACCGGGAGGTGCGGGCGCGCTTCATGATCTCCTCTTTTAGGGAGAAGTCAACTAAGTGACAAATTATATCTCGCGGAGGGGCCGTAGATGGAGGTCGGGGGTCGCAGGGCTCGATGTGCTCTGTCCATAGGGACGGGGGCATCAGTGTCGCAGTTTAAAATCAGGTTAAATACCTCCCGCAGCGTGGTACGAAGGTCTTCAGGATCATCGGTCTCAGCAAGCCCTCGGACGCGAATATTGTGTCGACGGCCTCTATTATCGAGGTCATCTACCCGACGTTGGAGGTCCGAAAACTCGTCCCGGTTATGTGTCTGGGCCGGCTGGAGTGGGTGGCGCGCTGTTTCCTCCAGAAGGCCCACTCTGCTTGATAAGGCCTCCATGTCCACTCGCACCTCTCTGACCTCGCGGCCAAAGCCCTCTCGCAGGTCTGCTATGATGTCGGAGAGGTCCGATTTCGTGGGGAGAGCTGAGATCATCCGCTCCAGATGGCGTATCGCATCCATAGAGTCCGGAGCGTGGGCCTGGGACGGAGGAGCGTCCGCCATTTTGGGAGTCTCCTCGTGCGGGGAGCGCGGCGGGACAGTGGTAATAAAAGTGTCCAGCGGGCCCGTTCTTCGGGTGGCGCGGTGTGCGGGTGTCTTGGGGGTATTCAGCTTCCCCTTACCTCGTACCATGACCCGACAATGATCAGGAAAGCGGAGATGTATCGGAGGGGGCTCAGGAGCTCGGCTAACATGCGGCCATCTTGGTCAGAGGTCAGCTGAATGTGTTTATTAATCTGAATATGGTGCAAAGTTATTAATTTTTTTTTTCTTTAAAAAAAGGAGGTTCTTGAAGCAGATTAGAGATGGGAGAAAGAAATACAGATCTAATCTGCCCCATCTATATAAGGGTCTGCCTGTGTATATGTGTCTATGTGCCTGTTTATACATATCTCCTCCATATAGAGTCATATTCATATTTGTGAATGACCATTTCGGGAACGTGTCTCAGTGCCCACAGCTGTCTGGAGTAAGTGCTAAAATGTAATTAAAATGGTTAGCTTTCTCCCCAGGGGGGAGGATATAACACGTGGCTGTAAAATGGAATGTCTTTTGTGAACTAACATGTCATGTAGCCTATTAGTCGCACCTTGGGAGTCAGCCCGGCACAAAGATGTAGGTCCTATCTTCAAAGAAGGAAGCACATCCCTTGATCCCTAAGGGGGGTCTGGGGCGAAGATGGACGCCTTTGGGCAATTAAAAATTAACGACGCAACGCACGGAGCGTGCTCAGAACTCGGCCTGCTGGGATATGTAGTGCAGGAGGCTGGGCCATTTGTGGGTGGGTTTTGGAAGGACCAGGAAGCGTATAAATTCTGAAGCTTGCCGCTGATCACAGGGGGTTCATGTGTCCTGTGCCATGAGGATCTGGCCATGCTTCCACCCCCAGGAGTCACCGAGAATTAGCTTATTTGACGTGTAAGTAAGGCTCTGTGTTTTAATCCCTTTCTTTTATTTGCTGTGTACGGTGTAATTATCGATTATATACATTTTTCCTGTAACAAATGCACTGCGATATATAGTTTTTTTTCTAGATCATAATAAATATTCCTTATTACGTTCTGTTTCTGCCTGATATTCGATCCATGCTAACTGAAGAGACTGGAGTATTGCTTGTTGTTTTAAGCTCGAGTAGCTACGAAATTGTGAGTTGCGGTTGCTGGGGATGGTTGGGTAAGCAATAGACAGACAACAGGGTTGCTTAGCCCTGCGTCTCTCGCGGTGACGCGCGTAGTTTCCATGAGGAATGGTGGCAGCGTGACTAATAGAATAGGAAAGTGGGACCAGGGATTGTGGGAGACGTAGTCACTACCCGATTCAGGAGAAGACTAGTACTGCGTTACACTCCTGGGGATCACTTAATCGCACTCTACGTGCCTGTTGTGAAAGTGTGGCGCGCGCGTGGATTGTGGTTTACGCAGTCATTATCTGGGTCTAGGATAGACAGTGAGCGGCTTAACCTGGCGTTTTTTTTGTGGCAGCGCGCCTAGTGGTCGTGACAGTTCTTGTACCAGATTTTTTTTTTTCTTTTTAATCAACAATTTGGTTATGTCTAGACTCTGGTCTTTGCAAGGATTCTCACATGATCCTCTATGTATATGTATGGTCAGCAACCTTCATCCTCCAGATGTTCTACCCATTAGGCTCTTGGAGCCTCATGGGAAATTTAGTTCCAAAACATCTGGAGGGCCAAGGTTGCCGACACCTGTTGCAGGAGATTGGTACCAGAAATACAGGAGGACTGATAGACCCCTGCAAATCCTGTATAGGGAATTCCCTGACAGATTGGGGAGGGGGGATTTCTGTTGTCATCAAGCTCATGAAAAATACAATACCATTAGTGGATAGGGGAAGTCCTACTGCAAGAGTTGCCAACCAAGTTGTCAGACTGATATGGAGTAGTCCCAAATCAGAGCCGGATTGGCATCACTATTCGGGACTTTGTGTCACAGCTGCAGTCAGCCAACTTGTCCAACTTTCGGCAAATAAAAGGCTGATACAGATTAGTCACTTGCTGAATAATCGGCCACCGATTAATCTGTCCATCCCTACTTTTAACCCTTTCATTGCTGGGCTATCAACTCTGCGGTTGAGGTCATGATATGAGGACATGATTTGAAGTCATGTTTTAATTGTAGAATCAGGACACCTATATATTTTTTTTAGCAGATTCAAAATATATAATTTCTATATGTATGTCATGTCACACCAGAATGCTATAACAAAAAAAGATTAAATTCATCATTCATAGATCCCTGTCAATACTTATTTTCCTCGTACGAAAGTTTTTTGTGAAATTAAGGCTAGGGTCAGACTAACGCATTTTTCACGTTGTCCGTGAAAATGTGCGTTCGAAGAATGGACGTATTTTTTCACGGAATACGCAATAGTGGTCATACTATGCGCAGTTTCATCCGTGATTTTGTACGGATCATCAATAAAACACTTCTTGCATCTGGACGTTATGTTGGCCGGACATTAGCAGCGTCTGATGTCTCCAATTCACGCACACACGCCTCTAGCGGACGCAGCGCACTCTGTACGTCAGTACTAGTGGTTTAACGTTCTCGAAAAAATGCGTTCATTTTCCACTTGCGTTGCGCAGCCGGACTTTTGTGCGACCGTACTTCGTATATTGGCCGTCATTGCCCGGCATCTGCTGCTAGCACGGCCGTGATTAAGTGCGCCAGAACGCGCGTTCGCACTGCCTCAGTCTGACCCTAGCCTAAAATCCCCTCTATAAAAGGAGAGGTTAAAATTGAGGACACTCGTTTAATGGAAGAGCTTATAGCTAAGAAATCAAGCTCTACATATTTACGATAAGGTGTGGGGACCATGGGAGGAATATGTTGGGCTGGTATTGTGATAGGTTATCACCATGATGCTACGGTTCGTGGGCCACAGCTGTGTTCTATTTTTTTTTCTTTTTACTTGTTAGCTTGCTTTTGTTTTCATCTGGTTGGAGAAAATGTGTCAATGATGATAAATTTGTATATTTAATTAGGAGTTTGTAAGCTTTTCATTTGCATACTATGTTTGAGGGCCCAGATTTTAAGGTAGAACGGCATATATTTGTATACATGTGATATTGTTTCTGGTGTCTGTATGTATAAAAGCCTGAAAATAATGATTGTAAAAAAATTAATTCATCATTTAAACCTTTGTGGTTATATATTTTTTGGCGTACTCAAAAAAAAAAAAAATCAGGATTGGAGAAATGTATTAACAAGTTCTCCAAGAAAATATGCAATTTTATACAAAAATTAAAGAAAAACATTTTTGCTTATATTCTGGTGCATTGTGTTTTATGGAGGATATGACTGTGTATAAAAACACTGAACTTGCTCCCATCATAGGAAATGAAAAGATGTGCAATGGCAGCAGAATTGTTCATTATATAGTTGAAAAATGGGCAAGGTCACATAAGAAAAAGGAAACCCCCCTCCCATACACATTTTACATGGTCAACTTTGGGTTTATTAGAAAAGCTAGACTCTGACCTGCCCAATGACACCTAACTTAACCTTGTGGAGTGTAAATAATGGAGATACAGGGGTCCAAAGAACCCCCCCCCCCTTCCCACAACAGTGCAGCAGCTTGTTCTTTAGATGAAACAATGCATAATAAAGTATCACACCACCACCTCTACACTTGCTCCCAGCATGAGAAATGAGAAGGTGCATTAGTGCAGTGGATTGTTCACTTGATAATTGAAAAGTATACAATGGTGCTGCTTTAGGGAGAAAAAAAATCCTAGGAGTTTTTTATTTTTACATAATCCTCTGGCATTTCCAATGACATATTATATGACCCTGTATATGGTTCCGGAGACAACGGGTCAAAAAGACCTATGTATCTTCTGTATAGGGAAGGAGTCCCTTTACTGAAGTCAGTGAGTGGGGGAGAGGGGGGGTGTGGACAGTCCAACTGCAAGGCATGTTATTGTATGTAAAATTTCATTGTATAAACTAGTTTAAGCCAAACCCAGGAGGAGGGAGTAACATTATTATACAATTGTATACCCCTCTGGACCCTCGTCCCCTTGTTCATGATTAGACAATGCTTGTTTGAGACAGACTATGGAATCCCATTACTGTATATGAAAATACCAATAATAAGTTCTTGTTCCATTTAAATGTACCTTGACAAGATCATTGTAAACAAACTCATTTTAACACCAGGCATTGATAAATTTAGCTCCTGCATTTCTTGTGTCTAAAAGTTTTGTGTTCAACAGAAATGAGATGTAGGCACGCAGACCCTCAAACAGAACCATCAAGCATATACAGACCCTCCAACTGTGCATTATAATAACAAGACTGGTACAGTCAAGACACACGGGTCTCAAGGCAGTTCATGAATGTGAGGAGTGCACAGGTTCCAATGTTCTCATAAACATAAAAGATGCGGTATCCAAGAAAAAGAAAACCTGGACCTAGGAGCATAAGTCAAGTTGGATAACAGGCTAGAAGTATATTTCAAACAAACTAAATACCAAAAATCTGTAAAGGAAACATTGACATAAACAAGACAAAGATCCAGGGTAAGAAAATTAAAAAGGGGGCATGGAATTGGTTGGAGGAAAGAAAATAAGGGGGGGGGCCTCGATCAAGCTTGTAGCAGGGACTGACCTTCAGATTTGCTGGGATAATACAGCTAATATGATCAGATAAAGGAATTGCTGGGATCTGTCTTCCATATAGAAGATTAATTGTTCAGTAGTAATTCCTCTATTCTAGTGTACCATAACGTGAGAGGAGGGCTTGGAGTCTGCTTCCAGAACTGTTGAATCAGCTGTTCGGTCAAGTTGAGGATTCTAATCATGCGTTTTTATACCCAGATATGGAAAGGGATGTTTTATGTATTACCGTAGATACTCGAGTATAGCACGACCTGAATATAAAATACGATGGATAGATATTATGGAAATGAGAGAATACTCAAGACTTGAATATAACGCAAACAACTAAATTTTACTGTACCGGTACACAATTAAGATCCTTCCAGGTTCTCTGCTCTAGAATGATTGCAGTTGTATGAAGCCACCGGCCACCCGTCTTTACTAGCAAATAGATGGCCGGCGGAGTCGAGCGAGGTAAGTGACTGGCTTAAACCGAGCGTGCCCTCTGGCCGTGATGGATCTCACCTCTCTTGAATCCGGGAGTTCCTGAAGTGTTTGCAAGCATCAGGGAGACCGCATTCACCTCAGTGAGACTACCAGAGCTTCTGGGAGACTTGGAATCCAGAGCAAGGCAAGTTTTTTTGTTTTCGTTTTTTACACGCAATGCAGATGTCTCGACTATAACACAACCCCATCAATTTTAAGGTCAATTTTTGGCACCAAAATCTAGCTGTATACTCGCGTATCTACAGTGTAGTATTGCTGCTGGATGAAAATCAGGGGTGGGGTCCGTCAATTTAGCACAACGGGAATATTAGAGGTCAAATCAGTGGCCAGCCCCACCATAAGTCTAGTAGGGTACCTGTGACACTCCCACACAGGCCGTCCACCAGAGGATTCAGTATGAGCCTCTATACCACTGTGAGCAGTTTCTGGGAGGGCAGGGAGGGGAATCAATCTGGCCTGTCAAGGGGCACCTGCATTTTAGGAAAAAGAATTTCCATATGCGAGATGTTTAGGCCAATGTCAGACGAGCACATTTTGTACGGAATGTGCATCCGTGCTCAACGGACGTACTTTCTGACTGACAACAAGGTAGTGACCACACAGTCTGTTTTTTTCACGGACGTATTTTTTTGACTGATGTAGCAGGGAAAATAAATTAAAGTGCAAAACCAATTTGTCCGTCAAAAATGCTGGACGCACAAATGCAATCAGTCTGACCTCGTCCATCACTCCCACACAATGCTATGCGGACGTGGCGCACTCCGCACGTCCATTCTAGCGGTTTTACGTTCTTGCCTAACCTGCGTCCATTTGCCGCGTTCGTTGTGCTTCCGCACTTCTGTGCGGACGTACTTCGTGTGTGGGTTAAAATGTGCGGCAACACAGACGTGAACAGTGCGCTCGTTTGACACTGGTCTTAAATAGCACTAACAAAATCAATAAAATGTAAAATCAAGTACAGGATTTCTGGGCTATGTAGTTCAGTGTTTGTAATGAATTGCACTAAAGAATAGTCAAGAATGAGACTGACGTAAAGCAGGTGATTCAATGGTGGGTGGTGGGTGCATGACTTAAAACCAAATAGCATCACCTGTGCTTTGCAGTTTTGTAAATGGTGACGTAGTTTAACGTGTAAACTACACCTGAGGAAATTATAATGCACCTGAATCTGGCTGGCATCAGAAACGCTTCTTTATAACATCCTAACAACATTTTAATCAAATTACTTCTATTTACTGGGCCGCACCCAACCAGTATCACCACTCCTTCACAGTTCATTGAGCAATATCAGCAGATACTGAGCCCTGGATGAGCACAAAGTATTATTCGGTGTCCTCCCACTGAATAGTCAGACAACAATTAGAGAAGAACCTCATACAAGGGTGTATGAAGGATGTCCTCGGTTATAAAAATAGCCAACGCCACAACAACATATAGCATGTTCACAATACACAGATATAAGCACACCATTCTGGCGATGCTTGGTACTGCTTTAAGAAGAACATAAAAAAAAAAAAATTCTACAGGTATTCGGTAATCCACACTTGAACAATTTATTGTGAAAATGGCATAGCCAACGTAAGTCGTTCTGTCCATAACGAGAGTGCCAGCCAATACCTGGTTTTGGACCTGCTCTTACGGGCAGAAGGAAGATATCAGGATTTCCTTAAGAAATAGAAAATACCTGCACATTATATACTGTCCGAACAGTTAGATTAACCTAGAATAAACAGGGTCACATTCCAAGAGATAGCTCTGTAAGCCATGGATATGACATGTCCATAAGTGCGCTGTAGGTATATAGATATATAGGATAATCTATATAGCATTGATCTTAGGATATCACTAGGCCTGGGAAATTTCCTTGATTCTTCTCTATATGAATTAAAGGTTATCTTTCCAAGATATTGCAAAAGGAGACTCATACCAGATCCAGCACTGGCTCCAACACCACACTGCCCCCCCCCCCCATTGACACATAGAAGGCGATTTGACAGGTTGGTGGGCAGCAAGCAATTTGGTTTGCAAATATATAGCTAGAATCCAGAACCTTTCAATTGAGGCAAGGTTGTGTGAAAACTATGGCTTCTTTTATAAATAATACAGGCTTAAAATAGAGAAGAAAAAAAACCCAGAAGGGGTTCATTATTAACCCCTACTGACACTCCCTTAAGTACAGAAAAGGTTAAAACTCGCATGCATCTCCTTGTATGCGGTGGTCTTCGCTCCTCTATTCCAGGGTTATTAGACGATCAGCTTCTGTTAAGTTAGGCGACACTGGTCGAAACAAAGGAAGGCTGTCCAGCCGGATGGTGGGAAGCCCTCCACTTTGTGCCCCCATGGAATGCCAGGGGTGTGGCAGCAGGATACTCCGTTACTTTAATGGGTTGTTAACGTGCCCCTTTAAAATCATATATTTTATGCACTTATTTCCTCTTATTTTAATAAGTACGTGTATAAAGAAAACCAAAAAAAAAAAAACCACACAGCTCTTATTCAGCACAATGAGAAAGGGCAAGCTGTTGCAGAAGTTAATCTATTGTTCTAGAAATACATATAACAGTCAGGGGTAATTCCCGACCAATATTCCAATCCAACATGGTCTTTCATATCAAGCAAAAGAAATGCTAAATTATGCAAAAATGAAACAAATAACAGGATTTTCTTTCCAAAACAGAATGACAGGAAACAGAAATCACCAAACATCCTTGTTCTCAGGATAGTCTGCATTTACACAAGGCAGTGCTGAAATTCTTCAGCACCAGGCTGCCAGCTGTCACTATGAACAGACACAGGAGCACTAGAACTGTTTGAGTTGTTACTGAGCAATTTATCATACAGGACAGACTTTTCCCACAGATTACATGTCAAAGGAATCAAATCCACACAAATTACAACTACTGTAGTCAATTTACATAACATTTTTAAAACCATTAGATCTTTTTGTACGTTAGGGAAATAGTCCACAATCTGACTTGTCCTGTATAGTCATAATAAACTTGATTTCAAAGAACACACACTTGGCTGAATGTAAAGTTTTGTTCTAAATGTATTATTTTCTAAAATATTAAGGATGTACTAAACTGTGAGCTGCTGATCTGGGTCGTGTGGTAATCGGGATTGGCCAACGCAGAGTCCCAATCCAATACTACACAACTCGCAGCTCTGTCATGAAAGGGAATCTTTGTGCCTTTGCATTCATTGGCGCCGTCTTCCCGGCCTCCTCGCAGGGAATGAAGCAAGAAGCGACTGAATGCAAAGGCACCCAAACTTCACCTGGGAGATTCACCGGGTCTTCTATGCCTCCTCTATCACTCATAAACAGGCAGGGATGACACTGCGTGTCAATGTTGAGGCTAAGGCACTCCACATGGGAATCACGAGAAGCACCCGTCCGTTATGCTTAGTAAAAACTAGAGTGCTGCCATTCTGGTGTTTTCTGTATGATTAATGGCTGACAACCCTCTGGCAAGCACCTGTCCCTGCTACAGGTGTTCCATTTGCAGGTTCTATGTAGCCTTGAATCAATGGGAGCCCCAGATATTATATCATAGGACAGAATCCTATGAAAAGTTAAAATTGCCTTGCATCACGGTGACGTGAGTCACTTTGAACATGGGCCTAGAGATTCAATTGGGAGGTGCAGGCCTGATGTCCTATGTTGAAGTCACCCTGTACCTAGCATTATAGGTGCAGGGTGTTTATGTTTATCAGTTTCTATCTGCTGATAGTACAGCACTAAAAGGTATCTGTTGGCGCTTTATAAAATGCTTGTAACTTTATTTCCAACCCCCCCTCCTCCCCAATCTGAAATGTTTTTGTGTCTGTTAAAAACTTTGCATGGATATTGATCTGTCCTGTTTGCCAAATGTTGAGCAATACTAATTCCTTTGTCTGTCCCTGGTCTAATTATGTCCCCGACACAGAGTAGAAACTGCAGAGCAGGTAAAGTAGAATTCTAGGGGAGGGATTAATGAAGTGCAGTAGAAACCAGTGTCATTTCCCATTGGCTGCCAGGCTCTGCTTATATTATTTAATTGAAGGCTCAGTCCCTGTTGCCATCTGTTCTAAATCTCCAAATCGGAGTTGTAAAATATCACCATAATAGAGGGCTTGACAAAATTGCTTTGAAGCTAGGAACCAGCTACAAAAGTTAGGAGCTAGTTTTTGCTTCAGACTAACAAAGCTTTACTTTCAACAACTGATACAAAACACCATTTTTTTTTTATGAGTACCAATATTCTTTTTGCCAGGTACTCACAGATACCTTTATTTAACCCCTTAACGCCGCAGGATGTACATTTACGCCCTGCATTAGGCGGGCTTTGACGCCGCAGGACGTAAATTTACGTCCTCGGCGTTTACAGCCCCCCTCCGTTAATACTCACCTCCTCCGGTCGCTCCCACGCTGCTCTTACTCCCGCGGAGTCAGATCAGTGTGAATCCCTCCTCCGGCGCAATGACATCATCGCGCCACCGTCAGTTTCAGGCGTCGTCCCCCGCCGGAGCAGGGGAAGCGCCTGAAGGGGAGGGGGGGATCCTTTGGATCCCTCTATCTCCCGATCGCCGGGGTCCAGGCGGCTGTGGCCAGCATCACTGGAAGGGTCACAGCTGGACCTTTCCAGCGATTGTATGGGGGGGGGTTAACCCCATAGTTGCCAGGTCGCGACCGGGCACTAATTTGTGCCCGATCGCGGCCTATTTCCGGTGGGGGCCGCCATCTTGGATGGCAGCTCCCACCTCTGGGTCCCCCCCCGGTCAACTGACTCATCGCGCCATGCGCGATGATGTCAGTTAACCGGGGAACCCCCTAGCTGCAAAGGGATTTCCTATGGAATATCTCCTGATCGGTGGCAGCTAGGGGGTGGCCTTTCCAATGATATCAAACATGACCATGTTATAAGTAAAATAAGTTAAAAAAAAGTAAAAATAAAAATAATAAAAAAATAAATACGTGTTTTTTTTATGCAGCACTATTGTTCACATTTTAATTATAATGTGAACAATGATGCTTCACTAATGATTTTTTTTTGGGGGGGGGGGGTTTAGCTAAAATCACGCAATTTCTCCCCAAAAAAAAAAATGGGTTCCCCGTTCTAATTTTTTTAACAAATCTACCCCATAGAATATGACCGCAGAGCCTCGGATAATAAAATTAAAAAAAAAACACTTTTCAATAAAATTTCAATCTTCCACAGTGTGTAAATTCAAATTTTTTTACTTTTTTTTTTTACATTTTTTGTTATACATATAATAATGATATATTATTAATCTGCCGAGTCTGCCAGAAAGAACGATATATAATCAGATGTCTGGGTGGTATAATAATACGTGACTTAAAAATGGTCAAAATGAACTCCGCAAACTTCTACTTCCGAAACAGCGCCGAAGTTGTAAAATTACTCCCGTCCTTAAGGGGTTAATGTCATGTGACGCTTTCCAATAAATAAGTTTTTGCTGAAAGCCTGTCCAATTTATGAGAGTATTGAAATGTATGGCCTGACACCCTTTTACCCACTGCAAACACAGACACACACTGACACACAACAGTCCTCATATATAAATATATACACCAGGGCTGGAAGTATTATGTAGGAGACAGGAAAAAAAAACATTGAAGCCAACTAGATGTTTAGATGCCAGGCAAAGACTGCTTTTAGATTGGTGTAAAAGAAATTGGAAATTTGGGAGTCAGGAGTAAAACTCTAGGAGCCAGTGGCTACCAGGCCCCTAGATTTGTCAAGCTCTGCCATAATACACAATACCTCTTATGATAACTTCTAGTCTTCAGGTCTTTGGCTCGCCATAATTGTAAAATCGATAAAAGTCAGTGCGCTAATGAAGAGTCTTTACTTACAGTCGATAAAAATAAAAAATAAAGTGTTTCGTGTTTCAGTTGCAACAATGAATCTAAGGCTGGGGTCGGACGAGCGTAGTGTTCACGTCTGTGATTGCGCCTAAAAGTACGTCCGTGATAGCATGAAAGAAATTCCATTGGAGCCTGACACATGAAGTACGTCCGCACTGAACTGCGGACGCACAACGGCCGCGGCAAACGGACGCAAGGCAGACAAGAACGTACAAGCCCTAGAACGGCCGCACAAAGTGCGCTGCGTCCGCAACGTCTGCATAGCTTTGTGTGTGAGTGATGGAACGTGGTCAGACGGACTGCATTTATACGTCCAGCATTTTTCACGGACAAAATGGTTTTGCTTTTTAATTTATTTTCCCTCCTACATCCGTCAAAATATATACGTCAGTGAAAAAAACGGACTGTCTGGCCACTACTGCGTCTTCCGTACTAACGTACATCCGTGTGCACGGAAGTACAGTCCGTAGAAATCACGCTCGTCTGACCCTAGCCTTAAATGCTGCAAAAGTGGACAGAACAGGCTCAGCTTCTGTGGACGTTGCAATGAGCGTGTATGACAATGTGTGTGCGTCTCCTGATGGGATACAAGGCGTTTATATACATACAAAATGCAGCTATTCTATTTTCTACTCAGAACCCGAATATTCTTAAACGGAATATTCTTAAAGCTAAATTCAGCTGTTTAGTGGGCACAGCATTCCAAGCACAGATCTGCAGCGTTGGCGAGTATAGAACCTTGTACCGGTCATTTTGGTCCATCTATAGATAGAGATACCGATGTCAGTATGAAGTAATGTCTTATTGTACGACCCAGGCAAATTATATATCATTCTTTTCAGCAGATTCAAAATATATAATGTGTATGTCATATTCCGTCAGAATGCTGTAACAAATTGTTAAGTTTCCATTTCAGATTTCAAGCATTTACAGAGTGTAAGTTTATTTTTTTCACAATTTATCATCCAAACCTTTGAAATCAGAATATAAATTTCCTCACAGTATCTGCCTGGTTAGATATACCTGTATCTGCACTATTAAATCCAGGCTCAGAAATCTTAAATCAGGCCCTGATCGCAGGCCCATCATTTTTTAGAGAGCACAATAGGGGGTCCTTCATTGTTGACAATGACATAATCCTGATATCAGCCAGACAGGGTGGCAACAGAATTAAGGCCGGAGACGGGGTGTCTTCCATAACATTTCACAATGCAAATCATAGCAGCCTTTACATTTCTGGAATGCTCGTCCCGGAGCGCCGAAACTGGCAAAAGAGTACTCGGATCGGGTTAGGGTAGCCTGAACAATAGTCGTTTGAAAATGCATGATTGTTACTACCCCCCCCCCCCATCCAGCACCTGGTTTCTGGATATTATCCACTTAGTTCAGGCAGTCAAATCTGCGATTTGAGACAGGCGGCCAATCCCAGACCACAGGGAGGGGATGTTGATCCATGGCAGGGGTGTGGGAATTCTTTCGCCCAAGACATTAAGATCCGGGCAAGTAAATATTTTTGAGATGCAGTCCGGCGGGCTCCCGGCACACTAGCGCCATCGGGATACAAAGCGCGATCCTCCTATGGAGGATCGCGCTTTGCACACTGAGCGCAGAGAGTGGAAGGAACGCCCACTCTCCCGGACGTTCCTTCCCCTCTCACCGAGCGGCGTGATGAGGGGAGGGGCTAGGTTTGTGCGGCGGCGAGTGCATCTCCTGGCTGCCCGCTGCGCAGGGAAGGGCCTGCAAGGAGGACTGAAAACAGCTGTTTATTTGGCCGGCAGCACGTGGAACAAAATGCTGCCGTGCCCAGACGAGTCTCTGAGGCCCTCGAGTCGCCCGGCACCAGCTTAATCATTCTGGTCTCCCCGCGCCTGGACGGGGTCTGCAGACTTCCTGCAGCCGTGCAGCTCCTTCCTGAAGACCCTCTATGGAGCAGATCAAGGAAGGCCCTGCATTTCGGTGGTGCCCCACCCGTTGTCACGGTTCCCGGATCCCACCACGCAGTACTTAACCCCCAACACTCCACAAAACCCAGAAGCTACCAACAGTGTAGCTGTGAATGATCCCTATCTGTCTGGTCCTTAGAATTGGCCAGGTAAACTAGCTAGACAGAAAAGGGTTAACAATACGGAGAGGAGTCAGCCGAGCCAGAATCAGGAATACAGAGTTCAGAATGGTCAAATGGAATAGCCGGGTCGGTATCAGAGCAGTAGCGTAGTACAAGAAAATAGTCTAGGGCAACAGAAGGCAGAATGGTCAGAACACAAGCAGAGGTCAATAACAGGTTAAATCAATATAGCAGTCAGGTACAAGGAGCTCAGGTATGGATAACCACGATCAGCAACTTCTGAAACTATACTGAGGGTTTTTAAAGAACTTCACCAGACCACGCCCCCCACTCAAGCCACACCTCATGCAATCACCTCCCTGCCTGTCTCCATTTAAACCGGGCAGTGGTCAGCGAGCAGCATCAGACTTGCTGTCCTCAAGCACACAGGTAGGGCTGGAAGCCCCCAACGTTACACCCGTGACCTGTCTGTCTAACATTGCCGTTTCATTGCTCGGTGAGGTGTTTTGGGGGTCTGTGAAGGTGCAGGATTTATAGTGTTTCCCCACGTCTTGCCCTCGTCCTTTATTTATGGGTTTGTGTTTATGGGGTTTTATCTGGTCTGAGGTCTATATCTGTGGGCATTATCTGGTCTGAGGTCTATATCTGTGGGCATTATCTGGTCTGATAAACAGTTGTGTTCAAAATTATTCAACCCCCACTGAAATTGAGTGTTTTGGCCAGTTTGACATTGATTTTGATCATTCAGTCATCTTGCTTACAATTAAATCAAAGAGGCACGTGTAGGTCAGACAAATATAACATAACATTTATAATGAAATAACCACAAATGTCTTTTCTGTGCTCACATCATTATCAGTTTTATTCAACCCCCAAGTGACATTACTTAGTACAACATCCTTTTACAGTTATAACAGCTTTTAAACGTGAAGCATAGCTTGACACAAGTGTCTTGCGGCGATCTACGGGTATCTTCGCCCATTCGTCATGGGCAAAAGCCTCCAGTTCAGTCACATTCTTAGGCTTGCGCACTGCAACTGCTTTCTTTAAGTCCCACCAGAGGTTCTCAATCGGATTTAAGTCAGGTGACTGCGATGGCCACTCCAAAATGTTCCAGCCTTTAATCTGCAACCATGCTCTAGTGGACTTGGAGGTATGCTTGGGATCATTGTCCTGTTGAAAGGTCCAACGTCTCCCAAGCCTAAGGTTTGTGCCGCACTGCATCACATTGTCATCCAATATCTCCTGGTACTGAAGAGAATTCATGGTACCTTGCACACGCTGAAGCTTCCCTGTACCTGCAGAAGCAAAACAGCCCCAAAGCATGATTGACCCCCCGCCATGCTTCACAGTAGGCAAGGTGTTCTTTTCTTCATAGGCCTTGTTCTTCCTCCTCCAAACATTGATCCATGGGCCCAAACCGTTCTAATTTTGTTTCATCAGTCTACAGAACACTATCCCAAAACTTCTGTGGTTTGTCCACATGACTTTTGGCATACTGCAGTCGACTCTTCTTATTCTTTGGAGACAGCAAGGGGGTGCACTAGGGATGCACCGATACCACTTTAAGACCGAGTACCGATACTTTTTAAAAGTACTCACCGATACCGAGTACCGATACTTTAATGTCATGTGACGCTTTCCAATAAGAACAGACCTCATATAAAAATTTATGAGATTTGCCCCCAGCTCACATGGATTTGCCCCCAGCACTCATGGAATTGCCCCAGCTCTGGATATGCCCCACAGGTCTCATGGATTTGGCCCCCAGGTCTCATGGATTTGGCCCCCAGGTCTCATGGATTTGGCCCCCAGGTCTCATGGATTTGGCCCCCAGGTCTCATGGATTTGGCCCCCAGGTCTCATGGATTTGGCCCCCAGGTCTCATGGATTTGGCCCCCAGGTCTCATGGATTTGGCCTCCAGGTCTCATGGATTTGGCCCCCAGGTCGAACGCTGGGGAAGCTGGCCGCGTGCATGAAAAGCACGTGGCCAGCGTTCCCCTCCGGCGCGCCGCGATACCCATCCTGAAGGTCCGGTCGCTGGGCAGTGATGCGATCACGTGGCCGCCGGGCGCATCGGCGGGATGTATCGGGCCGTTTGCACGAGTAACAAGTACTCGTGCAAAAGGCAATATCGGCCCGATACCGATACTAGTATCGGTGCATCCCTAGGGTGCACCTGGGAGTTCTGGCATGGAGGCCTTCATTACGCAGTGTGCGCCGTATTGTCTGAGCTGAAACTTCAGTACCCACATCTGACAAATCTTTTCTCAGTTCCTCAGCAGTCACACGGGGACTTTTCTCCACTCTACGCTTCAGGTAGCGCACAGCAGTCGAAGTCAGCATCTTCTTTCTGCCACGACCAGTTGGCGTTTCAACAGTGCCCTTTGTCTTGAATTTGCGAATGATGCTTCCTATGTTCTCTCTTGGTATGTTTAACATCTTTGCAATCTTCTTATAGCCATTGCCCTTCCTGTGAAGAGTAATCACCTCTTCTCTTGTCTTCCTGGACCATTCTCTTGACTTCATGTTTGTAACCACACCAGTAAATGTCTAGAAGGAGCTGAGTATCACAGTCATTTTAAAGCTGCCTAATTGTTGCTTATTATGCTTTATTGCTGCTCCGTGACATCCACAGGTGTTTTCAATACCTGATTGAAAACACTTGAATGAACCTCTGTTCTTCAGAGTGGTAGTCTTTAAGGGGTTGAATAATTGTGTCAATGAAGAATTCACAAAAGAAACATTTACTACTGTATTACAAAACCAATTGATGTCATTTTAGTTGCATATGGTTCTTTAAAAAGTCCTTTTAGGATTTCATTCTGAATACAATTACAAATGTACACTAAATTCCCTAAAACCCTTTACAGCATTGGGGGGGTTGAATAATTTTGAACACAACTGTGTATATATATATATAGAATATCTCTGTGGGCGATTTGGGCTGAGGTCTCTGTATATGTATCTGTGATACTATTCGGATTAAATTGGCAGTAATTTATATGTATTTAATTAATACAGCTTACATTCTAACTCAAATCATGTGCACTCTGTTATGAATAAAGACCTCTAAACACTATTTTGTTGAAATTATTTTTCTTATGGGGACAAGCAGATCATCCTGAGGGACAAGTAGATTGGACTACCACTTAGTCCGTTGGACAAGTAGATATTTTTAAAATTTCCACACCCCTGCATGGACCAATCAGGAGAATCCCACCCCCGGCTGGGATTGGCTGGTTCCGAGCTCCAGAACGATGATAGTCTCTGGTAAATGCTGTAGCTGGTTCCAGGCACTGCCTGCCTACAGCCGCTGATGTTATAGTGACTCTCTTAGGTGCTACCCCCCCTCCCCCAGGAGATATCCCCTGAGAGAGAGCTCTTCGGGGGGTTTACAGCTCTCCCCTGGGGACTAGATGGACCAGTGCGTAATAACACATTGCCCCATTAACTCCCATCGATAGTAAGGCTAGGGTCAGACTAACGCATTTTTCACGTTGTCCGTGAAAATGTGCGTTCGAAGAATGGACGTATTTTTTCACGGAATACGCAATAGCGGTCATACTATGCGCAGTTTCATCCGTGATTTTGTACGGATCATCAATAAAACACTTCTTGCATCTGGACGTTATGTTGGCCGGACATTAGCAGCGTCTGATGTCTCCAATTCACGCACACACGCCGCTAGCGGACGCAGCGCACTCTGTACGTCAGTACTAGTGTTTAACGTTCTCGAAAAAATGCGTTCATTTTCCACTTGCGTTGCGCAGCCGGACTTTTGTGCGACCGTACTTCGTATATTGGCCGTCATTGCCCGTCATTTGCTGCTAGTGCGGCCGTAATTAAGTGCGCCAGAACGCGCGTTCGCACTGCCTCAGTCTGACCCTAGCCTAATGAGAAGGTGAGTTAGTGCAGCAGCATCTTTATGCTTTACAAGTAAAAAGCACATAATTTAGCACAATTATTAGGACAATTTATTGTCCTTTGTTTTTCTATTATGTAACGTTGTCATATTTGGTATTGTTGGAAAGGCCAGACACTGATAAGCACAATGACACTCACTTGACCTTGTGTGGTATAAATATCAGAGACGTAGGGTTCCAAAAGAATCCTGAGTGCTCCTTGCTACATTGCTGTGGTTTTGGTATTTGATGGAACAATGCATAATAATGTTCTTATGCCAGCACATAGTGGAGGAGGTGGATTGTGCGGTTTTATGCACTGTGTGACAAGACTGAAGTGTAGATTAAAAAAATAAAAAAAATAAGTGTTGCAAATTCACTTAATGTCAGGTTCTCATTTCTTTTTAAATATTGGTACAAGAGGAGATTAATGAGTGTAACCCGAAGCTCCCTCTACCTTTGTGCCCTCACTCTCCTTGCTTACACTATATATGGCCTCTGTGCCTGTTGGAAAAGTGTGGATGCTGCCCTCCTGCCAAGAGACAGTGGACCAATATGGCAAAGCCAGTTCAAGGACAATGGGCATCTTTTTATTTTTTTTGAATGTAAAATTTTTATTTTGTTCAGCAAAATTAACAGCATAACAGAGTGCAAATTATAGCAATAAAGATTACGTACATAAATCAACAAATATAATCTTAGTCATATCATGTGCGTATACATTAATAGAAATGGAGAACCTCGGAAACTCTTCCGTTCTTACTCTTATATGTTCCCTTTATATGCCTTCCGTTATATTCAGAGCTATGTTGTACATGTAATCTGCGTATATCATGTTCCACCTTTAGACAGCACTCGGTTAATTAGGTCTATTGTCTACATCTGGTCATGAGCCCTATGCAGGGTGAGAGTGAGATGAAGATGCGAATTGGTGCCAGATCAAGAAGATAGTGTCTCTGATGAATGGATTATAGCAGGAAACGAGCAAAGAGAAGGAGAGAGCAGATCTTGAGAAAAAGAGAGAAAGGAAAGGGTAAGGGAGGGAGAGTGAAGAGAAAAAGACGAGGAGGAGGAGAAAAAAGGGAGATAAAAAAGGGGGGGTGGGGAGGTGATGGGTATCGGTAGTGGGATGTAAAGCGCAAGGAGTAAGTATGTCGGGGATGTGGACTGGGGGTTGATAGCGGTTTTGGTGTTCTCATTCAGGCCTCTGAGCCATTAAGTGGGGGAGAACTTGAGCCTCCGCCGCCGCTGGGGCCTCGCGAGCTCCACCGCCCCCCTCGAGTGCCCCGAAATCGAGATGAGGAGCAATAAGTTGACCAGTGATACCACACAGTCAAAAAGTGTTGTGCTGCCTTTGAAGGGGAAAGGGCAAGTTCTTCATTAGACCTCAGGATTTCCATTCTATCTATTAGCGTCTTTAGGGGTGGAACAATGGTTGATCTCCAGAACGCAGAAATCAGAGATCTGGCTACCAGGAGGATACGGAGCAGTACCGATTTTTTTTTCATGGACGCCACCGAAAATGGCAATTGGAGTAAAAATATTTGGGGTGTAAAATCCAAATCTACGTCGGTGATGTCGCGTACGAGTTCTTGAATCCTCTTCCAGAATCTTTGGATAGGAGCGCATTCCCACCAGATGTGGAGGTACGTGCCAATTTCCGTAGAGCATCTCCAACAATTTGGAGATATGGTAACGTTAAATGTAGCCATAAGAGCATGTGTGCGGTACCAGAAGGTCAATATCTTATAGGACGTTTCCTGTAATTTGGTGACCCTTGTACCTGAGTGTCAACGTCTCAGTCCAGTCTTCCTCCGAGATATGTGTATCAAGTGTGTGTTCCCAACCGGACATGTACATCGGGGGTTCCGTATCTACGTCGCGTAATAAACTATAGAGCGTGGATACACTATGTGCTAACGGCATAGTTCTCCTGCAGAGCATTTCAAAGGAAGAAAGTGATCAAATTAAAGAAGTGTTATTCGGCAGACTCCGTAGGAACGATTTGATTTGATGAAAGTTAAATGTGTCCGCAAAGGTAAGCGCCGGTCGGTCAGGCGCCTCCAGGGTTACAAAGGTTCGACAATGGGCATCTTAAGGGTTAACAGGTTAAATGTATTTCAATCTTGAAACTGTGTTTTAGGAGTTAGTTTGTGCTAGTGAGAATGTAGAATTATTGTTTGTGCCATCTGTTTGACCCTAGATTGATCTGATGCTGTGTGTTTGATAATCTTGTCTAGTGTGTACTGATTAGGTTCCGGAGTCTCCTGAAAGGAATTCACATCCCACTCATGTAGACAATGTATTCTGTTGATTAGGTCATGTTACCTCCCCCTGTTTCTCACATAACTGGTCCCATTTCCAATAAAGCAGAATCATTCCCCTGCATTAAGCGGTGTCTGGTGTTTGGGGAAAGATACAGCACTCCTCAATTTCTGGCTCGGGGTTGTGAGAAGGAAATCTGCTGTGGATCAGCTTTGCTGGAGAAAAGGGAGGGACACTGTAACGGGTTTGGGTCTGGTCTACAAGCTGGAGACCAGTAAACCTTTAGTTGTGGTTACAATTAGGGTTGCATCGATACCGATACTGGTATCGGTATCGGGGCCGATACTGGGTACTGCAGGAGTACTTGGTACTCGTGCAGTACCCCCCGATATTTTTTCCGATACCGGAAGCCGGCATTGAGCCGGCATCCGAGGGGCTGCGGCGGCTGTCCGAATGCTCTATCGGCATTCGGACAGCCGCCCCTGGAGCTCTCTGAGATACTTACCTTCCTGGGCACCGCCGGGAATGTCTCCGTGCGTGCGCTCGTTGGAAGGACCCCAGCCGCGACCACGTGGGACCATGTGATCACGGCTGGGGTCCTTCCAACGAGCGCACGCGCGGAGACATTCCCGGCGTCGCTCAGGAAGGTAAGTATAAACACACTAAGCAGCTGCAGGGCCTGTCTGAATGCAGATGGAGCATTCAGACAGGCCCTGCAGCTGCTCTCCGCTCATACTTACCATACTGGGCCACGCCGGGAAAGTTTCCCCGCGCGCGCTCGTTGGAAGGACCCCAGCCGTGATCACATGGTCCCACGTGGTCGCGGCTGGGGTCCTTCCAACGAGCGCGTGCGCGGAAACATTCCCGGCGGCGCCCAGGAAGGTAAGTATCGTTGGGGGGGGTCCATGAGCTGGGGGGCATACCCATGTGTGAGCTGGGGGGCATACCCATGTGTGAGCTGGGGGGGGGCAATATCCGTGTGTGAGCTGGGGCAAATCCATGAATAAATTATATAGATAGATAGAAATACATGTGAGCTGGGGGCATTTTTTATATGGTCTGTTCTTATTGGAAAGCGTCACATGACATTGAAGAAAAGTATCGGTACTCGGTCTTAAAAAAGTGGTATCGGTGCATCCCTAGTTAAAAGGAGTGACATTGAAATCACTCATTACACTCCTCCTGCATGGAAATTAACACTTCTGATTAGGGGGGGGGCTAGACGGATTAGCGGTAGTACCGATAAAAAGGGGCCGATATTCTGCATTTTTAATCCGTATCAGCCTGCTACATTGCCGACATTACCGATAACCAAGGCTCTTTTTCTCCTGGCATGTACAACCAGGGCAGACGCTCCTCCACTAAGTTGCAGAGGAAGGCTCTAGCCCATCGGCAAAATTCCGCTCTCAGCGCCCATCTAGCGCCGATTGCGGACTTCCATCTTGGACCTACCCCACCCACTGACGCCATTGTGCATGGGCGTGAAGACGTCAGTAACCGGACACCCTCTCCCCAGGATTTCCCTATGGGGGAGATACAGGGGTCCTTTGGACGCCCATATCTCCAGAACCACAGAAGCTAGGGGGTCATTGCCCCACACATTTAAGCTGGGGCCATACAAACACACTGCATCTGTGTGGATGCACATGATGTGTTGGAGACATCCTCCGCTTCAAACATGCAGTGGACAGCTCCAATGCGTCATCGAAGTTCTGCAGCTCAGCACCGATCGGAGTTCTCCCACCCCCAGATGCCAGCCCTGCCTCTGGGTCCTTCCCCACCCACTGACATCATCACACATTGAAGCAATGTCGTCAGAAACAGGACCCCCACCCACTGAACAAGGAATTCCCTATGGAGGAGATATGGGGATCATTTGGACCCCTTTATCTCGTGAACCATAACAGCCACAGGGTCAAGTGAGATATCAATAGAAAGACCAGAGCAATACAATTTCCGATGTTATATTCTTCTAATGCAGCGCTATTCACTTTTCAACTATAAAGTGAACAATGATACTGCACCGTGGGGCTCTGTGATACAATAATGTGTGTATCAACAGGAGTAGAATTGTGGTAGAGCTCTGATTTGCTCATCCTCTATTAGACTTTATACACATGCTCTGATTTTGGTGCTTTGTGAATAGACCCTTTGGCAAGAAAGAAACAAAAAACACAACACATGGACAACTTTCTGAAGGCATCCATATTTTGGAAACTAGAAGTTTCTCTCCCAATGCGAGAGAGGTAAACAAATCAGTTCTCGGTACAAAATATTTAGCCAATTTCTGGTTTGGTTCCAGCGCGGTCACTGCTCACAACATTCCCTGTGATCAGCGAATATGTAATTAGGGCAGCCAGCCCATTGTGAATGCTATGGGAGAGTGCCTTGGCTGGGAGTTAGAAACAACACCTTCACTGTCACCTCTACAATGTGTGCTCAGCATTGAAAAGCAGAATACCCAGGGCAAAAGAAAACGTCAATTCACTGCAAATCGTACAGGCCATGATCAAAATAAAAGTTTTACTCAGCACAGGTTTTGCTACACAAAAAAACCCAAAAACCTACAAGAGGAAAAAGAATAGGTCTTTGCCCTAGGACAATTTGGCCACCATGATCCTGAATGACTTATCCCCAGTCTATACCCTCCTGTTAAGGGAGACTCTTACGGGCTATGTAATTGAAGCTCCCTCCAACGTTGTGCCTACACTCTCCAATGTCACATTTTCACCCTTGCCCGCACTATATATGGCCTTGGCATCCATAGAAGTGTGGATTCTGGAATCCTGCCAAAGGACCGCAGACCAATGTGGAAAAGCCAATGCTAACTAGTAGATGGCATAAATGGGCACATAAGGGTTTAACTTTGGTAAATGTAGTGCCATCTTAAAAATTGTTTTTTAAAATAAAAAATGTTTTGTTTTATTTTAGTAATCCTTTTAAAGGGTCACTACCACCAAAAAATGTAATGTTCTCAGGCTGGGGTCAGACGAACGCATTTTTAACGTGTGTTTAGGCGCACTTAGTCACGGGCGCAGTAGCAGCAAATGACGGGCAATGACGGCCAATATACGAAGTACGGCTGCACGAATGACCGGCCGCGCAACGCAAGTGGAAAATGAACGCATTTTTTTCGAACGCAGAACCGCTAGTACTGACGTACAGAGTGCGCTGTGGCGGCATACCGGCGTGTGTGCGTGATGTCAGACGCCGGAAAAAAAAATAAAAAAAAAATCACACACGCAAATGTGCGTCGTCTCACCGTTTTCAAGCATTCCATGAAAAAATACGTCAATGCTTTCGGACGCACTTTTTGACGGTCGCTGCGAATAATGCGTTCGTTTGACCCTAGCCTTAATGTGTTTATTCTATGTTATTCTTACATGAGCTTTCTTTTTCTCTTGTATGATTAAACTAATTTACTCTGTCACTGGGTGCATCCATTTCTGAGCTTTGTGTTGTAAACTGCTCCCCACAGTATCTTTCCAACATTTGCTCCTCATTCTGTGGCAACGGCCATACAAAAGGAGTCTATGGGTTAATCACAGTGTATTGTGTGGAATGTATTCAAAAGGACATCACTAGCTGGTAGAAGTATTTTAAACTGCCTACTTTATCTCATTCAGCTGCTCTTATCTTGAGTACCCTGAACAATAGCCCCAGGTAGCCTTATCTAAATCTCTCCTCCACCTCATTAACTGTTAAATACAATGGATTAATTAAACCCTAGAAGAAAAGCCTTTGATAAATGTTGCATTATAGGAAAAATCTACAAAATGGAAATAGGAGATAAACATCTATGGTTTTTTACATGCAATTTTTCTTTGAAGTAAACAGCACGTGTTTTATAATGTGGTTTTATTTGTAATGCACAAGTAATCTAGTTACAGTTTATAAAGTAGTAGTGTCCCTTTAAAAATTATTGTTCCTATTGTCTGTGTGATGGTTTGTCCTTTGATGTGGAGTTGTTGCTGATAATGTGCTAATCCTGTCTGTTGAATACTAATCATATTTCTGTATCTCCTTAATCGATTTTCATCCCCCTAATGTAGACAACTTCCTGTAATTGTCTGTAGTGATAATTTATGGCAGAAATCATTATCATATTTTAATATTACATGCCAAAGAAGGAACACTAGGGGCAGTGTGTAGACTTTTTGTCCTGTGTAGCATTCTGTGAGGTTATTAAACTAGCCTACTTTAGAGACTTTTACCTATTGGTGACTCCCACTGGGAATAAAAGGGGTCTGAATCAAACGGTTAAAGGAACACTCTAAGCAGTATACAAATGCTACCGCAAAAAAAAAAAAATCAAAAAAAAATCGTTCTACACTTTTTTTTGGTTATACTTGGCGGTTCTTTTCTAATCCCGCGCCTCCCTCCTCTTTCACTGAACCCGGAAGTTGACCTTCTTTGATTAGTGTTACGCGCAAGAGGATGTGTGCAACACTAATCACAGCCGCTGACTTGCCGACGGCTCGCTCCTGCCAGCTACTGTGGCGAGTTGGAGATGTCATCGCGCTGAAAGCGCGATGACGTCTCCTACTCGGCAATAGTCGGCAGAAGCGGGAAATACAAATCCCGCTCTGCTGACTGACAGCTGGGAGGGCGGAGGAAAGTCCTCTGCGTCTCTCATCTGTTTCAGCCGATCGGCTCAGTGGAAGGGTGAGGAAAGAAAAGGGCATACTTAGGTGGTCATGTTACCTAGAGTATCCCTTTAACTCTCTTAAGCTGTGGGTACCTGGAGATGCTGACCATGATAACTCTCCTCAGCCCCCCCAGCCAGAAGCTGGGGGTCCCTTGTAAGTTAATCATTTCTGTATTGTTTAGTATTGTTGATTTGTTTAATGTACTGTGTGATATGACTTGTTACTGTAAAATGTTATAAACTGTTAATGTAAATTGTCAATTCATATTTCACCGTTTTCGGTGTGTTTTTCTTACATATATTCGACCATAATACCCAAAAAATAATAAATATTATTGTTGCAACTTGGGGCCTTAATTATTGCATATTAATTCAATAATTAATGTTGGATTTAATGCCCAAACGAAACAGTGTCATTTTACAACCACCCCGTTTCCTATATAAACTAGTCTCAATCTCAATATCTTTCTTCCCTGCACTAAATCTTATCTGGTGTTTGGGGAGAGATACTTAAAATTATACAGAACTCCCTCAAGTTCTGGCTGAGGGTTGTAAAGAAGGGAAAGCTGATGCGGATCTGCTTGATTGGAGAGAAGAGACGACGCTGTAGCACGTTCAGGTCCGGTCCTCAAGCTTGAGTCCAGACAACCCCAGTTGCTTTTTCCCCGTTAAGGGACACTTTTATGGGGCTACAATAGTGGTTTCCATAGGCGTGCGCACGGGGTGTGCCGGGTGTGCATGGGCACACCCTAATCCCACCCGTGGCACACTCTGGGTTCCGGCTGGCCGCATCCCAAGGATAGACGTCGGGACCCTTTGCCTCTGCAAGGCAGGCCTGTACTTCCCTGGTGGTCCGGTGGCTGTGTGCTCTGCAATGCAATCTGTGCTTCATGCAAAGAACGCAGAGCACGTCCCACACTGGCCTCGAGCACCGGCGATCCTCGATGACCGGTCACCTGACAGCCGTCGCTCTCTGACACAGTCAGTAAGCGCCGGCAGTCAGGTGACCAGAGATTGCCGGTGCACGAGTCCAGTGTGGGACGTGCTCTGAGTTCTTTGCATGAAGCACAGATTGCATTGCAGAGTGCACAGCCACCGGACCACCAGGGAAGTACAGGCTGGACTTCAGATGAAGCCAGGGCCGGTGCTAACCACAAGGCAGGTCAGGCGGTGCCTTAGTGTGCTCCAGCCAGGGGGTGTAAATCACCAGGATTTTCTGACCACCCACAGTGCCTGGCATTCAAAGGGAATGAAGCAGACACAGCACTGGTGATAAAGCCAGCCACTCGGTGTAAGCTCTGCATATCTGCAGCGCAGGGTCTGCCCCCCCTCCTATCTAGACGCCCCCTTTGTAAAGAAGAGTCTTTACTACAACGTGTGTGTGGCCTGGGCTGAGAAGAACTCATCTCTTCCGGCTTTCACCCTGGCTCCTCCTCCTGCTCTCCCTCAGCATCCGGGCTGCACAGCTCTCAGCTGCATGCCTGGGGCTGCTGAGGAGGAGACCCAGCACAGGATTCGGCTGCAGATGAATGAGGACTCGTTGGGTGCAGGGCCAGCAAATTGTAAGTAATGCCCCTGCATCTACCTGTCATGATGTGTGAGGGGAGCCGGGTGCTGCGCCTTGCAAAGCTTTTTTTCCTCCCTTTTTTTCTGCATTTTGCTTCACTATCACAACTCACATTCTTTTCTTTAACCCTCTCTTTTTAACGTACACGCAACTTAAACTTAGATCCAACCACACACAGACATCATTCACACACAGTCCAGAAACCACTCACGGGCATCCCAGGCACCACAGGCACCACTCACGGGCATCCCAGGCACCACTCACGGGCATCCCAGGCACCACTCACGGGCATCCCAGGCACCACTCACGGGCATCCCAGGCACCACTCACGGGCATCCCAGGCACCACAGACAGCCTAGAGATCACTCACGGGCTGCCCAGGCATCACTCAGACAGCCTAGTGCTCACTCGCACAACTCACAGGCAGCCCAGGCAAAACTCAGCCTAGACACCACTCACAGGCAAGCTCAGGCGTCACTCACAGCACTCCCAGATAGCCTAGACATCACAGGCAGTCCAGACGTCACTCACACCATGCAAACATCAGTCACATCACTCGAAGACAGCCCAGGCATCCTAGAGCCTAGATAACTGCACACACAGTCTCCTCTCACATACACTCCATTGTTGTCCTACACAAACAGTCATGCAACATTCATCACACATAGATGCATATGTCCAGTTAATTTGGAGAGGGGAGGGCAAAATGCACCTTAGCCTGTGCACCCAAAATTTCTTGCACCGGCCCTGGATGAAGCGGTCTAGTTACGGACCAGACCGGACCCTCCTCTGCCAACAGACATGTTTAACCACCCCCTCCCTGCAAGAAAAAAAAAGGTAAGCAGGAGAGGGGGATAGATTATATATATATATATATATATATATACACACACCGTATTTTTCACTCCATAAGACGCACTTTTCTCCCCCCAAAAAGTGGGGGGAAAGGTGGGTGCGTCTTATGGAGCGAATGTCCAAAAAATGATGCCCAAAAATGATATGCCCCAGCTCACCCGCCGCCGTCGTGTTCGGCTCCCTTTGAGCGTGCGTCCGGCGGCAAGGAGCTTGGGCACCCGCCTGGGGGAGCCACGTGACCGCGATCTCGCAAGATCGCGGTCAAGTGGCTACCCCAGGTGAGTGCCCAAGTTTCCTGCAGCCAGACTCACGCTCAGAGGGAGACAAACGCGGCGGCGGCAGGTGAGCTGGGGCATATCCATGTGTGAGCTGGGGCATATCCATGTGTGAGCTGGGGCATATCCATGTGTGAGCTGGGGCGCAGTATATCCATTATTACACTATTTGATTCAGAATATTTATTTTCCTGTTTTCCTCCTCTAAAAACTAGGTGCGTCTTATGGAGCGAAAAATACGGTATTTTAGGACAGTGGATTCTGTGATACGCTTATACGCACCGCACATTAGGGAGTTTTTTTTACAGTGGATTATGTGATATGCTCATATACACTGCACATTAGGGAGGTTTTTTACAGTGGATTCTGTGATACGCTTATATACACTGCACATTAGGGAGGTTTATTGCAGTGAATTCTGTAATACGCTCATATACACTGTATATTACTGAGTTTTTATTGCTGTGGAGCTCTGTGATACCCTCAAACACTGCACATTACTGTGAGTTTTATTGCTACATACCCCCAGGGTGTAGGGGATGTATGGTTATCTGTGTAAATGTATGCATTTGTCTTTAAACAGGCTGCTATGTGTAAAATTCTGCGGCTGTGCCCTGGTCTCAGCCCGGCGTTGCCCCCTTATGCTGCACCCAAAGGGATGGTATTGCGCAAAGAATCACCACATTATCTGCTCCCTGCACTCCACAAAGTAAGAATGACAGCGAGCGTCTTGGCAGCATCGTGAGGTACAGGTAGGAGACTAAATATTGGTACAGGCAGCAAGAGGTTAAATGGGCACTCTACTCAAATTTTACCCCCTTTTTTCCCCCATTTAACCTCTTTGCTACTGACGACGTGCTGAGTGCATCCACATGTTTGTGTGCAGAGGATGTACTTAGCACGTTGTTGAGGTCCTGCAGCTCCGTGCCATTTCTTGATTCTTTCACAGACATTTTTCCCTCACTGTGGGACTTCCCCTGGACGCTGATATAATCGTTTAAGGGTGACTATGTCAGAGTCTATCTCACTCAATCCCCCCTGTGAAATCCCTTTACTGGAGATACTGGTGTCCTTTGGGCCACTGTATCTCTGGTATCGTAAGGTCTGCAGGGTCATATGGGTCTTCAATGGATAGGTCAAAGTCTGCGTTATTCCCCATTGTTTCATCAAAAACCACTGTACCGGTGCGGGGAGAGATGGGGTGGGGTCCTGTGGACCCCTGTATCTCCATTCTTTACACTCCACAATGTTAAGTTAGGTGTCATTGGAGAGGTCAGAGCCCAGCCTTTCTAATGAGTCCAAACACGATCATGTAGAAAAAAATACAAAATTTCCTCATTGCCCGCTTTTAACATCTGAAGCAATGTTATTTCTCAGTTTAATCCCAAATAATCAGGGTTATTCAGAGAAAGGTGAATCTCAGGACAATGACTGGAGAAGTGAAAATTCTAAGTCAAAATAGCCAAACCAGAAAAATTCGCCCATTTATCTCCCTTTGCAAATCGGCTATTTGGTCTAGATTGTTTTCTTCTCCTGCCATTCTCCTGGTTTTCATCTTTCTCTGAATAACCCTGTATGTTTAATCCCAAGGTGAGAAATAACATTGTTTTAGATGTTAAAAGTGGGCAATGAGGAAATTTAGTATTTTTTCTACATGATCGTATTTGGTTTTCACCTCTCTCTGAATAACCCTGATAGTCATATAAAACACAATCAGCCACAATGCTCAGCCACTAATTAGGTTAGTCGAGACTCATGGGAAATGTAGTTCAAAAACAGCTGGATGGCCAAGGTTGCTGCACCTCTGAATTATACACATAGTAATGCTATATTTAGGCTGAATGTGTGCGTGTATGCATAAGGGTATCAATACATATATACACACACATACTTTCACGTGTTTGCGCTTTTGGGTGCACAACCTAATGCAATAGGCTGCGCACTCCTATGGTGCTTTCCAATGCTGGTCATCAAGTACCCTCAACAGGCCAGGTTTGCCAGATATCTGTAGCACAACACAAGTGATATGATTTGCTTCTCAATGATTTCAGCAATCGGTCTGCATTTCCCCAATATGATCCCTAGGACCATGGTTGGAAACCACTGGGCTATAAGATCCGAGTAGTCAACAAAGGAAAGCCCAATACATGCGTTTACTACATACTGAAAATGGCAGAAAAGGCTTTTTAGCATGCAATGAATACTCCTCTCCTCATCACAAGGCTTGACCCACTTATTAAAGTAAAAACCAAATGGACATTTTAGGAGTCAAGCAAGGTTTTCTATAGAGTTGGATAAAATAACCCAGAAAGGTAGGTACTAAAGATCAGATTCTGTTACTTCTGGCCACTTGTTTAAACTGAGCTGTACTTGGACTGCTATTGAAGTAAACAAAGAACGTAAAGAATGACTTTATGAGAGCGATCTAAGAATGCAGAACAAATTGCTAAATATGTAAATAAATAACAGACAATGTACAATAATATTTTGTTGCCTTGAAACTCAATGTATAGGAAAATATAAGAAAAGTGATTTAAATAGTGCACAGAATTGCTGTTTTTTCCAGCACGTCGAGTACTAAAATTTACAAGGCAATGGTTTTTCGTGACCTGAAGACCATTGTCCAATCTTTTAACAAGCTCAAAGCCTTTATTCAAATGAAAGTCACCTAATTCAAGAGAAAAATGTAAAGAAAAACAAAAAATAAAAATCACGCACGCTGCCAATATACAGCTACAATTCTCAAGATTTATACTCAATAGCCAGTAAATGCAAAAAGGGACACATTAATATTTTCCTCGTTGGGATTGTGAAAAAGGTCATTAACCCATTTACTATTAAAAAAAAACAACCCTTGCCTCCCTTGGGAGCTGGAAACCAGACGCACTACTCTTTCTATGACTATTATTACTGTGGAGCATCATCACCAGGCTTTAACAAAGTGACATGTTCACCAGAGAGCCATTGATTAATTATACAAACAGTACCAGCATAAAAGGCAGGAAGTGCAATACTTGCATCTCTTAAACACAGCAACAGTACCAACACACGACAGGATTTTACAGTAAACTGGACAGCAATTGCTCCACCAAAAAGGTATGAACATCCTATGAAAACCCTCTCAAACAAATCCCTTATTATTGTTCAGAAAAATATTTGAAAAAGCATTTAAATGGAGACAATAGGTCATGGCCACCCAACATACTTAACTGGTCATGCTGGCAGAAGTCATTTTCTCCCCATTGTCACCTGACTGCTGAAACCGCAATCTAACTGATGTCTTCCCTCTTCCCTGAAGGCTGTCAATCCGCTGGACAACTTTCTGGGAGTAAGGGTCTACCAGGATCAATATTACAAAATCGGCACTCAATCACAAGCTGATGTAATTATAGGAGGTGTGGAACGGCTGCTTCATTCAACTCCATAAAGCTTCTCAAAAACAAACCTTTAAGCAGTATCCGATTGGTGACATGCACATTAGTCATTGACGAGATAGTCGAAGGCACCAGCGTCTAAGCTGTAAGAGGCAGCTAGATAGAATAGATATGTTTACTTCAGATTCAAAAAAAAAAAAATAGGAGTTCAGCATGGGTTTTTATAACCATCGGCGTGTTTTGTTGGGAAGAGTTTAAGGTCTGCGCCATTTTTCAGGTAGATCGTATCTATATGTATCTTTTGAATCGCCAAATAGGTTTAAAATGTCTGCCTGGGAATTATAGACCTGTGAACTTAACATCTGCGGCTGGGAAAGTATTTGCGTTGTTACGAAGGGATAATATTCAGGAATTCATAGGGAGGTATAATGTAATTATGTCGGACTAACCTAATGGCATTCTATGAAGAAGTACAGTATCTCACAGAAGTGAATACACCCCTCACATTTTTGTAAATATTTTATTATGTCTTTTCATGTGACAACACTGAAGAAATGACATTTTGCTACAATGTAAAGTATAAATATGAATTATGAAAATATCTTTACAATAAAGTATACCATTTTTTTTGTGACACCACTGTCCTTGACATCACTAAATAAGTGCACAATATGAACAGATTTTTAAAGTTATCAGGTCTTTATTAATCTTGCTCAGAGGTTGTGCCAGGATGATCAATAAATTGGTTACGCATGGTTCCCATTTAAGTTTTTGGATGTTCTTTATGAAAACTGTTCATTAATTAAATACACATTGTCACTACTATGCAAAAAGATGAGGTAAACAAAAAAATAAATAAATAACTATGTATTACCAGCTCAAAAGGGTAGTGAATGATTCTGCTATTAAAATTATAAATAAAAACTTGCCTAACACGTATCCATAGTGAAGCATATAGTGTGCAATCTACTGCCTCATGCTAGATGTCAAAGAATACAGAGAATTAGTAGATCTTTGGTGTGCTTCTGCAGTAATGTGTGACCCTGTAAGATCATGATATTACAAGGAGTTCTGGGAACTTCGCGTGTAAACTAGCGAAGTTGCATGTCCACTCTAACCTGGTGGTAGTTGAAATCATTAAATGCATGACGCTTAACTTCCAGTTGTTAATCTGGTGTTAGTTCAAACACAACAATTGTTACAATTACCACCTCTATTCTGATGATACCCAGATCTCTCCATTTCCTTTGGACCCCTGTATCTTCGGATCCCTATATTCTATAAGGACAATTGAGGTATCTTTGGAAAGGCCCGAGTCTGGCCTTTCCAGTGATATCCAAAATGACCACATAATGTGGAAATGTAGAATAAAAATATATATTTTTTGTTCTAAAAGCAGCAGCACCGCCCTTATTAAAAAAAAAAGTTAAAAATTGCAGCTGCACAAATTTTTTTAAAAAATATTTAAGTTTTAAAATTATATATATATATATATATTATATTAAAATAGGGGGCATGGCAGGGGGAAGACGTGTTTCTCTGGAGTGCCATCTGTCTCTACAAGGGATGGTTCTTTTGGAGCTCTTCTCTGCAGTTTACTTTTATATTTTGGTTTTCTTCTGAATGTGCTGGAAGTCTAACGGAGGTCCTGTGAGGCCTTCCCTTACAGTCGGCTTTCTTTCTGTGCTAAACTTAAACAGTTTAATATTTTTTTTTTAATTCTTTAAGTTTATTAAATGAAAGCCTATATTAATGTAATTCAAATAACCAGCATAATTGTTTAATTGCTGTGGACCTTTGTGATACACACCCATGCATTACTGAGAGTTTTATTGTTATGTAGCTCTGATACAGTAACGTGCAGTATGTAGGAGCATAATAGACTCGTAGCACTGCACATTACTGTGAGCTTTATTGCTGTGGAGCTCTGATACAGTAATGTGCGGTGTGTATGAGCTCCACAGCAATAAAGCTCACAGTAATGTGCAGTCTATTACACAGCAATAAAACTTATACACAGCGCACATTACGGTGATCTGTATTGTCTGGGCTGTATGAGTGTGAGTAAACTGCAATACAATAAGGCTAGGGTCAGACTGAGGCAGTGCGAACGCGCGTTCTGGCGCACTTAATCACGGCCGTGCTAGCAGCAGATGCCGGGCAATGACGGCCAATATACGAAGTACGGTCGCACAAAAGTCCGGCTGCGCAACGCAAGTGGAAAATGAACGCATTTTTTCGAGAACGTTAAACACTAGTACTGACGTACAGAGTGCGCTGCGTCCGCTAGCGGCGTGTGTGCGTGAATTGGAGACATCAGACGCTGCTAATGTCCGGCCAACATAACGTCCAGATGCACAAAGTGTTTTATTGATGATCCGTACAAAATCACGGATGAAACTGCGCATAGTATGACCGCTATTGCGTATTCCGTGAAAAAATACGTCCATTCTTCGAACGCACATTTTCACGGACAACGTGAAAAATGCGTTAGTCTGACCCTAGCCTAAGAAGTGTTCTAATACCTGTGTTTGTTCTCTTTGGTTAAGAATAAAGACCTAATGCTATTTTGTTGAAATTATATTTCTTATCAGGCTACCACTTTAGTCCACTGGACAAGTAGATTTTTTTTTTTTTTAAATGTCCACACCTTGAAAACATAGGAGTGTGTGCTACATACCAGAATATTTGCACTTGTTATCTATATGGTCTATAGTATGTGCTTTCAGTTTATTTGAGGTGAAATACACATACTAGAAAATACCAGAAGGGAACTTTTTTTTTTAAATCAGAAGGGGCAAAGAACAGCCGGCGAACAGTCCACAAGCCTATATAAAGAACCAATATGGTTCTATATCTATGTTGTCTATATGGGTTTCAGTATTACACTATTTTTGAAACTTAACTCAAGATGGAACACGGAAATGAAATAGATTAACGATGGGTGGGCTTTGTTGTAGAATGTTCAAGTTAAACTGCGATAATGGCAGGGGTTTATACTCTCTCCGGACCCGGCTGCTTCAGTGCCAACCAGATAGCCTTCTGGGGTGTAGCTATTAAGTAGCAACTGAGGGTGACACATTCTTCCCACCCACAGTTAAGTTCATGGAAATGTGCATAACATGGGCCTGAGATTGAGAAATTATATGGATGTCCCTTTATATCAGAACTTTGCACTCCCTCACAGTGAAAACTTTATTTCCCCATACTATTTGGGGTTCCTTGCTTATACTTTGTTGTGATCTTTGCTTACATTTTTCCACTTTGAAAACCTAAAAGTAATTTGACCAACAGGTTTCAGAATAATCCTATGACTGATTGGCCAACAATGCAAGATGATATGCCGCATATCACTAAGGGAATCATGGACATTAGGTCATATACCTCAAGTACTGGGCTGTGCTAGAATGGATATGAATTCAATGTAATTTAAAGAAGCAGCTGTACTTAAAACTAGTGCACTTATTTGTCAGTGAAGGATCACATTCAATAGTGGCAACTTTTACTTTACAAATGTCATTGGGACACATGCAGCTCCTCCCTCGCCTTTGGGCGATAGACTGTCACGCCACTGATCTAGATCTAAACGGAAGACTGGAACAAACAGGTGGGACACACCTACATCCCGAATGCCATCAACTCCTATTATACGAGCACACACAGATTCGCTCAGGCCTGTGTGCCTGCATAGACCGCTCTTAATTTTTAACCACAATGCAAGTGGCCTGCCCTGTATAGCACTGAGGACTTTATCCCCTCAATGTGATGCCATGTCCTGCAAAATGTACCATACCTGCAGGTGGAAGGATTCAAACTAAAAATGAAACAGATTTTGGTACAACCTCAAAATTACGAAAAAGTTGTGACAGTATAAAAAAAAATACATATCAAAAACTGTCAAGTGAAAATTCAATTCACCCTGTACTATATTGGAAAAACATAATTTGATGAGGATTTACTTAGCAAATTTAACATATTTTGAAAATATACACCAATTTCAAATCTGACTGCAACACACTACACAAAAGTTGAGACGGTTGACTGTTTACTACTGTGTAATATCACTTTTTCTTTTAATAACACTTATTAAGCATCTGGGTACTGAAGACACAGAGCTCCACAGCAATAAATACACACTGGAGTGGCTGGCAGAATGCACTAACAGCATTCCGCCAGTCCCCTTCAGCTGTCTGCGCCTCAGCGAGAGGCTGTCGGTATGTGAAGGTTGTAACGCGGCTCCACTGGTACCATGTGTCACGGAACTGACGTTACACCCCGGGTGAAGGACATTAAGCCAGGGTGGCTTCCCTTTACATTTCCCCAATGTATACCGTGTCACTGGTGTGATGTACTTTAATTGCTGTGCTGTGTGCGAGGCTGCTGCCTATGCTTGCGGGATTGGTTCCTCCTAGCCCTGGCACTGAACTGAATTTCCCCATTACCCCTGGGTCAGGAGGACAAAGGAGTGCAGGGCACAAAATGGAGACTTTAGCAAACCAGCCAGAAGCAGTTCAGATCAGGTCCAGCTGACTCACGGCTTCCGGCTGCAATCCGGATCACTACGCAAACTAGATCAGCCCGCCAATCGGAATCGAGAAAATTTCAAAACTCATTTGCCTAAGCCGGCGGCCCATGTTGAAACCAGTACAAGACCAAAATGGACCAATCAGAACTGTTGGGTTAGGCAGGACAGGACATTTGAAGGTGTGTGTGTGTTTTTCAATAAAGCCAGACGATCCTGTTTTGAACATACAGCCTGCCGTTTCATTTCGGGGTACATTCTCTTCCCTGACTACGCAGTCACTGAGCGGCCGTCTGGGTACCTGGCCAAAAAATGGTTCACCTGATCCGAATCGCGGATCATATCAGCGAATCCATCCCCAGCGATCAGGCTGCGCGAGTCACTGGGTTCCGAGTAACTCAGTAGCCGGGCTGATCCAGGCGAGGGGGTGCCAGGAGAACAAGACAGGCTGACAAGAGAAGCCTGTCCCAGATCGACTCTGCAGATCCGCCGGAATAAAATCAATTCACCGAATCGGAAGTGCAGATCCAGATCGGCGATCCGATTCAGCAGGACAAATCAGCATGGCGAATCTGAAAAGACTCCAGAGTAGCATATCCTGATCAGTGGACCCATTCCAAGAGATCAGGCTGCTCGAGGCACTGAGTTCCGAGTAACTCAGTGGCCGGGCTGATCTAGGTGAGGGGCGGTACTAGGAGCGAGGGACAAGCAGACAAGTGAGAGGTCTGTGACACCATGCTCTTATGAGATTTTACAGAGTTTGCGAGATCTCACGAACTCTACAAGACCACGCGGGAGTGCGGCAGGAGGCCCCAGTGGATGCGTTACAACCTTCAAATGCCGGCAGCCACTCACTGGAACACAGCCAGAGGGCCCTGGCAGAATGCCGTTTGTGCATTTTGCCAGCCGACCAGACCCTCCGTTACCACACGGCAGTCCAGCTGGGTTCCATTATCAGTATTGCAGGCATTTGCAGGAGTACATATGCCGGTATCAGTGCATTCCTATTTCTAACCCGGGGAGGTAAAAGTTTAGTTCCAGTAGCCTGACAAATGCAAAACGCTACAACACGAAGATGAAACCTTGACTCTTATTTCCGTAGTGTTGCCCAGAAGAGGCAATACACGAGTGCATGAAGATTACAGGAAAACGTGTTTTTCTATGGAATGCGAGAAACCAGCACAGGCCAGCACTAACCTCTAGCCACTGATGATGCTTTAAAGCAAACTAAAAGATAATTATTTTATAGTAAGATTTTAATTACAAGCATTATTTGTGTACAGTAATTATCCCTCACTAGCAAACACTGGAAGAAACTAGTTTGTCAGTTTCAAGAAAAAATTAAAATTGTTAGGCATAGAAGTGCAATGAGGGGGCACCAACTAAATGAACTATCCCTTCTTGTCCTGGTTTTAGACCAGGGGTGCCCATCCTTGGCCCTCCAGGTGTTTTTTGGAACTACATCTCCCAAAAAGTCCTGTCTGTCACGACAACTACGCGCTACCACGAAAAACGCCGGGTTAAGCCACTCACTATCTGTCTATTCTAGACCCAGATGATGACTGCGTGGACCACAATACACGCGCATGCTTATCTAACCGTTCCGGACACACTTTCTCTCACAACAGGCACGTAGAGCGCGATGAGTGATCCCCAGGAGTGTAACGCAGTACTAGTCTTCTCTTGAATCGGGTAGTGACTACGTCTCCCACAATCCCTGGGCCCACTTTCCTATTCTATTAGTTACGCTGCCACCAGTCCTCATGGACACTACGCGCGTCGCAGCAAGAGATGCAGGGCTAAGCAACCGCGCTGTCTATCCTAGACCCAGACAGTGACTGTGTAGACAACAATCCCCGCTTGCTTACCCAACCGTCCCCAGCAACCGCAACTTACAATTTCGTAGCTACTCCAGCTTAAAACAACAAGCAATACTCCATTCTCTTCAGTTAGACGTAATAAGGAATATTTATTATGATATAGAAAAAACTATATATCACAGTGCATTTGTTACAGGAAAAATGTATATAATCAATCAATAATTACACAGTACACAACAACTAAAAGAAAGGGATTAAAACCACAGACCCTTACTCACGTCAGTAAGCTAACAGGAGCATCCGTGTACCCCTGGGGCTGGGGATTTTGAAGAATGGCACAGCTTCATGTTCTTCGGTGACCCCACAGAAAACAAGCCCTGAGCCCATGCTTGGCTCAGGTTTATATAGGCTGCCTTGTCCCTTGAGGACAGCCCCTATTTTCTACATTTCCTTGACTTCCCTTTTCCTGCTCAGTGCACTTCGTTGTTAACTTGATTCCCAAAGTTTATCTCTAGTGATCAAAGGGGATGATTGCTTCTTTGAAATGCATGGCCAAGTATACCTGGGTGCCGCTAAGTCTGGGCTGAGCCTTTTCCCCTTGCCTAAGTTGTGAAATGCTTGCATGAGACCAAGGAAATTCCATTTTGCAGCCAAGTGTTATATCCCTCCCGGGGGGGGGGGGAGAAGATAACCATTTTAATTACTTTCTAGCACATACGCAAAGGAGGTTGCGCACCAGGCAGCCGTGGAAAATGGATACTTTGCATATATGGATAGCCATAGATATACATCTATGTACATATACATACATACATACATACAGAGAGATAGGTTGACAGTGTCACAGGTAGACATACCTAATGAATGAGGAGTATGATGGGGGGGGTGAGATGTAGTTCCAAAACATCTGGAGGGTCGAAGTTGAGAAACTGAACTAAAAAAATAACTCGGGCATTCCGTTACTTCATAAGGAGCATGAAAATTGATTATTTGCATTTTGAAGGAAATAAACACTCCATGTGCACACCCCTTTATGTGGATTAGTTACAAGTTTTCTTAAAGCGCTACCAAGTTCTGTAGCGTTGTACAATGGGTGAGACAGAACAAATATACATACAGGTTTAAACGCACAGAAGAGTAGAAGAGAGGACGCTGCTTGAGAACTTACAGAGAGGGGTCACACTAGGTGAGGGTAAGTAGAGAACATGAAGTGGCGGGGGGTACATGTGGGCTGGGTAGGAAGCTGGCGTAAGAAATGAACAGTGGGGGAATCATGGAGTGAGCCGATTAAGATGCTGGCGTAAGAAATGAACAGTGGGGGAATCATGGAGTGAGCCGATTAAGATGTCTTTTCTAGCATGCTACAAGAATTTAATATGGTATATGGCAGCAGAATGGGAATATGGCAAAATTTTCCTGAACACTTTGAGAATGAGGAAAACAAGAACATGAAGAACTCATACACCTCCCTCATTAAAAGGGAAAGGAAATACACCCAAAACAATTTAAGCCTAGTACCCTTGTAAAGTGTTTTATGACACTGAGTCTTCATGTGAGCGATGGAACACATTACATCAAAAAGGTGTAAAAAAAAAAAAAATAATAATAATAAAAGCCATCTTGCTTTTCGGGCTTCTAAAGAACACGCTACCCAACATGACCCCTCTAGCTTTTTCAAGTGGCAGATTGTAGAGTCTCCGCCCCTTCTCCTCCTTCCTGATGCTCTGACCTGACTGAAAAGCTGGTTGAAGTGGGAGGAGTCACCCAGTTTCACCAGCAGCTGGGCTTTTGTACTTCACCGACTGCCAGATCGGTCACTAGTGACATTGGCACTCAGAAACCGCAATGACATCACGCTCTTTGAGACAGCCCATGATAGCGAACGTTCTCAGAGAGGCAGCCAGTTGATCAAATTTGCACATGTGCGCACGGCTCTGATCCATCATTCTGCACAGGTGCTATAAACCTTGCGTCAGTGCACAAGTCAGTAGCAGTGCGAGATCTGCAGTTCCAATGCCACACAAATTGCATAGGAGCGCAGATTGCGTAGTAAAGCTTCAGGGACTTCCAGTTATGGAGGTCACTGAGGTGAAGCTGTGCAAATGTGGGAAAAAAGTTGAGTTAAATCACCTAAAATAAGAAAATAATTGGGCAGAGAATGTCAGCAGGATCTGCCCAATTATTTAACTGCAAAAAAAGGGAACTCTAAATTTTTAATAGAGTAATCCTTTAAAATTTAGGACCCTATACCGTTAGAAGTGATAAGGATCAGTAATTATTACAAATCGTCACATAAACATTACCACACGGGTTGATATTCCAAGTCAAGAGGCAACTTGCGTTACAACTTATAACTCTGCATATCCTATACTTTGGATAGGATTGGCAAAATTGCACTAGCGGTGGAATAACAAGCTTGTCCTTCACACAAAGAGTGCAAAAAGCAGCTGCAATCGTGCCTTCACAGCTCTGGTTTATACGGATATCAGTGTCCCTCCACAGGGTTGCACATCTCGCCCTGGAGTCCATAGGACCAACAGGGGCGCTGTCATTAGCAGTTTGCAGCTCCCAAACATTAGGATTCAAGCCACAAATACAGTAGTTTGGTCATAATAAAGCCGTAAGCTTGGAACTGTTAGGGATAATACTGGCGCAAGTCATTAACCTTTTAGTGCAGCAATCAGCATCCTTGGCCTTCCCGATTGTTTGGACAATCCAATGAGTGGCTGAGCATCATGGATGTAGTTCCAAAACACCTGAAGCGCCAAAGTTGCTGCTGTCCCCTGCCTTAGCATCTCCCTGCTTTTTGCCATGTTGGGACTATACAGGTTATTGAAAAAAATAAATAACATCACTTTAAATCTGTACACAAGAGGAGACATCGTGTCTATGCAAAAATGAAAAAAATGAATCCCGAGAGTGTGCTGATGTGTACTTCTATGACACAGCACAGAGGAGGAGCAAACTTTTCAAGGAAATTAGGGGAAACAAAGTGCAGCCATTGACAGGAGACATATCAGGTCACGGCCCATCGTGCTGAATGCAGTAAAGACGTGTATATTGTGTAGCCATCACATAAAAAGGAGGATACAATGGTCAAACTGTACCAAGAATATAATGTATAAAATAACCAAGACACATCTGAGTTGAAAATTACAAACCCACAAGATTCCAACTACAAGGAAAATCTCTTTATAAAAACAGGAATAAGCGCTGTATATGAAAATTAAGTGTACACTGGAATACAAACTACTGCAAGATAATAATATATAATACAAGAAGAGTGATATATTTATAAAAAACATACATTATAACACTACAGCATGGCTTAACATAAGAAAGTGACCCTGATCACTTAAATGCAGATTTAAGTAGAACAAAGTTAGACATGGTTAGTAAAAATAATTAAAAGCACTGCAGATTAGAGAATCAGGATATTGACAGGTGACTTAATGTCATCATCACTTCCTGCATGTTTAGTAAGGAACTTCTCAAAACCCATGTGTACCTGTAAATCCATGTGCCCTCATCTGGTGCCCAATTTGGCTTAGTCACAAATACATACACAAGAACCTGTATATAAAATGCATTTTATACATACATAGAAATTCACTTGCAGCAAAACATCTGGTGTCAAAATTCCAAATCAGAGTATTTTACTATATGATGGGCAGATGTGTGACATCAGATGGTTTGGGGGTAAACTGTGACATTTTAGGTATCACCATGATAAAGTGGTACATTTTAAATTTTCACACAGCCATCAGATCACCTTAATAAAACTTTAAACAGGAAAAAGTTTGAATTCCTATTATTGTGAGTAGAAGTATAGTGAAGCACACCTGGACATTTTGGAGGGGGCAGGAGTGTCACTGTGGCTTGCCATATGATGGGCTCCAGATCTGTTCAGTGTGCTGGATTGCAGCCCACCTTTACCCATTACACACACATCAGCAGCCAGCACGGCATCTCCCACCTGACACAAAGCCAGTCACGTGACAGATGTGCAATGGGGTGACGGCACAGACCGCCGTGAACCAGCCATTTAAAGGTGACAGACATAAAGCCATGGTTATTCACAGGTTCCCCCATGCAGGCTGCGCAACCTATCAATGAAAGTGTGGAGCCTGGGCGGTATTAGAGGGAGCACGGTATGCTTGCCGACTGGATCATGTCAGATGAGCTTCCCTCCCACCGCACCTGCCATGACCAGCTAAGGATTAGCTCCCAGAGGCCACCTTGGCACGAGAACCTGCACAGACTAACCTGCACGTTGTAAGTCCATAGCTCTCCCCTCTGCGTGTGTTTCCTGGTGCTCCTCTAGCATTTGCTGTCTGTCCGCCATAGCTGCTGGTGACGTCATCCAGGAGCAGGAGGGACACCGGTCCCTCCCCGGGTCTCCCCAGTCTGAATCAGACAGGTGAGCTCTGACAGGAGCAAAGAATGCACGTGACGTGCTGCCCCCTGCACGCGAGCGGCGGTACTGCACCTGTAAACAAGCTGCGCGCATCACGTTAAAGCGGGATATTGAGAAAATTCAACATGAAATTAGAGGAATGCACCGTATTTAAAATCTGTATTCATTTTTCAAATACATGAAAACAAAGCCGAACACACAGGTTCACAATAAGAGAGTAGAACATACAATCGTGTACCACATAAAATGTAATTAAAAAAACAGGGAAAAATGAGTAACCCGGCCCCTTACAGACAAGTGTATGATAGTCTGCTCAATTATTAGAAGACAAGTTCATTTTCTATTCTAGGTACAAATACTATCAG
This sequence comes from Leptobrachium leishanense, assembly GCA_009667805.1. Lineage (NCBI taxonomy): Eukaryota > Metazoa > Chordata > Amphibia > Anura > Megophryidae > Leptobrachium > Leptobrachium leishanense. Next base: position 226,790,412 of record CM019066.1, on the reverse strand, counting down.
GTCTATTCACTAAAAGGTGAAACTCGGGAGAATTGGCAGAAGAGAACATTCTAGACCAAAAAGCCGATTTGGAAAATTAGCTAAATGGTAGAATTTTTCTGGCTATTTTTACCTAGAATTTTCACATCTCCATTTCACCTTTAGTGAATAGACCTGTGTATTAATATTATATAGTATACCATGGAAAGCCTGCCCAGAGGGCAGTCTATTGTTGTTGTCGCCAGGTCAGAATTCAAGTCCACATAGTTTTTTTTCAATGTCCTATCCAAGAGTATCTCTCTACAGTTGTGTTCAAATTTATTCAACCCCCAATGCTGTAAAGGGTTTTAGGGAATTTAGTGTACATTTGTAATTGTATTCAGAATGAAATCCTACAAGGACTTTTTAAAGAACCATATGCAACTAAAATGACATCAATTGGTTTTGTAATACAGTAGTAAATGTTTCTTTTGTGAATTCTTCATTGACACAATTATTCAACCCCTTAAAGACTACCACTCTGAAGAACAGAGGTTCATTCAAGTGTTTTCAATCAGGTATTGAAAACACCTGTGGATGTCACGGAGCAGCAATAAAGCATAATAAGCACCAATTAGGCAGCTTTAAAATGACTGTGATACTCAGCTCCTTCTAGACATTTACTGGTGTGGTTACAAACATGGTGAAGTCAAGAGAATGGTCGTGGCAGAAAGAAGATGCTGACTTCGACTGCTGTGCGCTACCTGAAGCGTAGAGTGGAGAAAAGTCCCTGTGTGACTGCTGAGGAACTGAGAAAAGATTTGTCAGATGTGGGTATTGAAGTTTCAGCTCAGACAATACGGCGCACACTGCGTAATGAAGGCCTCCATGCTAGAACTCCCAGGCACACCCCCTTGCTGTCTCCAAAGAATAAGAAGAGTCGACTGCAGTATGCCAAAAGTCATGTGGACAAACCACAGAAGTTTTGGGATAGTGTTCTGTGGACTGATGAAACAAAATTAGAACTGTTTGGGCCCATGGATCAACGCTATGTTTGGAGGAGGAAGAACAAGGCCTATGAAGAAAAGAACACCTTGCCTACTGTGAAGCATGGCGGGGGGGGGGTCAATCATGCTTTGGGGCGGTTTTGCTTCTGCAGGTACAGGGAAGCTTCAGCATGTGCAAGGTACCATGAATTCTCTTCAGTACCAGGAGATATTGGATGACAATGTGATGCAGTCCGTCACAAACCTGAGGCTTGGGAGACGTTGGACCTTTCAACAGGACAATGATCCCAAGCATACCTCCAAGTCCACTAGAGCATGGTTGCAGATTAAAGGCTGGAACATTTTGGAGTGGCCATCGCAGTCACCTGACTTAAATCCGATTGAGAACCTCTGGTGGGACTTAAAGAAAGCAGTTGCAGTGCGCAAGCCTAAGAATGTGACTGAACTGGAGGTTTTTGCCCATGACGAATGAGCGAAGATACCCGTAGATTGCTGCAAGACACTTGTGTCAAGCTATGCTTCACGTTTAAAAGCTGTTATAACTGTAAAAGGATGTTGTACTAAGATTGAATGTCACTTGGGGTTGAATAAAACTGATAATGATGTGAGCACAGAAAAGACATTTGTGGTTATTTCATTATAAATGTTATGTTATATTTGTCTGACCTACACGTGCCTCTTTGATTTAATTGTAAGCAAGAGGACTGAATGATCAAAATCAATGTCAAACTGGCCAAAACACTCAATTTCAGTGGGGGTTGAATAATTTTGAACACAACTGTATATAAATACGTTTGTAATGCGTCCATCGCCATCCCATCCGCAACAGGAGGGCCGACTGAGCAGCTGTGATGGGTGCGCGCACAGCTGACAGCGCATTACAAAGGAATTTATATATTAGAGTAGGTTCCTCTTCCCTCTTAGATTGTAAGCTCACGGGAACCGGACCCTCAGATTGTAAACTCGTGGGACCCCTCAGATTGTAAGCTCATGTGGCCCCTTACATTGTAAGCTCATGGGGCCCCTTAGATTGTAAGCTCATGGGGCCCCTTAGATTGTAAGCTCATGGGGCCCCTCAGATTGTAAGCTCTTGTGGCCCCTTAGATTGTAAACTCATGGGGCCCCTTAGATTGTAAACTCATGGGGCCCCTTAGATTGTGTTGGGCTTGGGCGGGCATTTGTTTTGTAGCGTATACATTATGCGTAGATTTAATGGCACGTGGTATGCATGGCATGGCAGGCTGGTATTTAGGCACACTGGTATTATGAGACACTGGTATTATGAATGGCAGACTGGCATTGTGCATGGCAGACTGGTAATATGGCTGGCGAACTGGTAATATGGCTGGCGAACTGGTAATGTGGCTGGCAGACTGGTATTGTGCATGGCAGACTGGTATTGTGCATGGCAGACTGGTAATGTGCATGGCAGACTGGTAATATGGCTGGGAACTGGTATTGTGCATGGCAGACTGGTAATATGCATGGCAGACTGGTATTGTGCATGGCAGACTGGTAATATGCATGGCAGACTGGTATTGTGCATGGCAGACTGGTAATATGGCTGGCAGACTGGTATTGTGCATGGCAGACTGGTAATATGCATGGCAGACTGGTATTGTGCATGGCAGACTGGTAATATGGCTGGCAGACTGGTATTGTGCATGGCAGACTGGTAATATGCATGGCAGATTGGTATTGTGCATGGCAGACTGGTAATATGCATGGCAGATTGGTATTGTGCATGGCAGACTGGTATTGTGCATGGCAGACTGGTAATATGGCTGGGAACTGGTAATGTGCATGGCAGACTGGTATTGTGCATAGCAGACTGGTAATATGGCTGGGAACTGGTATTGTGCATGGCAGACTGGTATTGTGCATGGCAGACTGGTAATATGGCTGGCAGACTGGTATTGTGCATGGCAGACTGGTAATATGCATGGCAGATTGTATTGTGCATGGCAGACTGGTATTGTGCATGGCAGACTGGTAATATGGCTGGCAGACTGGTATTGTGCATGGCAGACTGGTAATATGCATGGCAGACTGGTATTGTGCATGGCAGACTGGTATTGTGCATGGCAGACTGGTAATATGCATGGCAGATTGGTATTGTGCATGGCAGACTGGTATTGTGCATGGCAGACTGGTAATGTGCATGGCAGACTGGTATTGTGCATGGCAGACTGGTAATATGGCTGGGAACTGGTATGTGCATGGCAGACTGGTAATATGCATGGCAGACTGGTATTGTGCATGGCAGACTGGTAATATGCATGGCAGACTGGTATTGTGCATGGCAGACTGGTAATATGGCTGGCAGACTGGTATTGTGCATGGCAGACTGGTAATATGCATGGCAGACTGGTAATATGGCTGGAACTGGTATTGTGCATGGCAGACTGGTAATATGCATGGCAGACTGGTATTGTGCATGGCAGACTGGTAATATGGCTGGCAGACTGGTATTGTGCATGGCAGACTGGTAATATGCATGGCAGATTGGTATTGTGCATGGCAGACTGGTAATATGCATGGCAGATTGGTATTGTGCATGGCAGACTGGTATTGTGCATGGCAGACTGGTAATATGGCTGGGAACTGGTATTGTGCATGGCAGACTGGTATTTGCATGGCAGACTGGTAATATGGCTGGCAGACTGGTATTGTGCATGGCAGACTGGTAATATGCATGGCAGATTGGTATGTGCATGGCAGACTGGTATTGTGCATGGCAGACTGGTAATATGGCTGGCAGACTGGTATTGTGCATGGCAGACTGGTAATATGCATGGCAGACTGGTATTGTGCATGGCAGACTGGTAATATGGCTGGCAGACTGGTATTGTGCATGGCAGACTGGTAATATGCATGGCAGATTGGTATTGTGCATGGCAGACTGGTATTGTGCATGGCAGACTGGTAATATGCATGGCAGATTGGTATTGTGCATGGCAGACTGGTATTGTGCATGGCAGACTGGTAATGTGCATGGTAGACTGGTATTGTGCATGGCAGACTGGTAATATGGCTGGGAACTGGTATTGTGCATGGCAGACTGGTAATGTGCATGGCAGACTGGTATTGTGCATGGCAGACTGGTAATATGGCTGGGAACTGGTATTGTGCATGGCAGACTGGTAATATGCATGGCAGACTGGTATTGTGCATGGCAGACTGGTAATATGCATGGCAGACTGGTATTGTGCATGGCAGACTGGTAATATGGCTGGCAGACTGGTATTGTGCATGGCAGACTGGTAATATGCATGGCAGACTGGTAATATGGCTGGGAACTGGTATTGTGCATGGCAGACTGGTAATATGCATGGCAGACTGGTATTGTGCATGGCAGACTGGTAATATGGCTGGCAGACTGGTATTGTGCATGGCAGACTGGTAATATGCATGGCAGATTGGTATTGTGCATGGCAGACTGGTAATATGCATGGCAGATTGGTATTGTGCATGGCAGACTGGTATTGTGCATGGCAGACTGGTAATATGGCTGGGAACTGGTATTGTGCATGGCAGACTGGTATTGTGCATGGCAGACTGGTAATATGGCTGGCAGACTGGTATTGTGCATGGCAGACTGGTAATATGCATGGCAGATTGGTATTGTGCATGGCAGACTGGTATTGTGCATGGCAGACTGGTAATATGGCTGGCAGACTGGTATTGTGCATGGCAGACTGGTAATATGCATGGCAGACTGGTATTGTGCATGGCAGACTGGTAATATGGCTGGCAGACTGGTATTGTGCATGGCAGACTGGTAATATGCATGGCAGATTGGTATTGTGCATGGCAGACTGGTATTGTGCATGGCAGACTGGTAATATGGCTGGGAACTGGTATTGTGCATGGCAGACTGGTAATATGGCTGGGAACTGGTATTGTGCATGGCAGACTGGTAATATGGCTGGGAACTGGTATTATGCATGGCAGACTGGTAATATGCATGGCAGACTGGTATTGTGCATGGCAGACTGGTAATATGCATGGCAGACTGGTAATGTGCATGGCAGACTGGTAATATGCATGGCAGACTGGTATTGGGCATGGCAGACTGGTAATATGGCAGGCCGGGCACAGAGGAGATGGAGGCCGGGCGCGGAGGAGATGGAGGCCGGGCGCGGAGGAGATGCAGAAAACAAATCCGATCCATTGGAGAGGCGCTGTGCGCCTCTCCAATGGATCGAATTTGTTTTGTCCCTCTCGCACGCCGGCTGTGCGCGTGCCACGGCCATTGGATGCGCGCGCAGCCAACCGCCGCAGGTTGTGCGCGCATGCGCAGTAGGGTTTTGGCGACAGACACGCCAGCCCTTATTGTTTTATGGTATAGATATCAGCACTGCCCACGGGTCAGTAGGGGCCTGGTTTGGGGCGACACACTGAGCCCCCGCCGGTTTCCCTCTGCCTCTGATAGAAATTAACAAGCAGCCAGTGGCGCACTGTGAAAACGCCGCGGTAGTGCCTGCACCAGTGCCTGCTCCAGTGTTAGACTGGGATGCAGGCATGCTACAGACGCCACCGCGGCGTTTTCAGAGAGCGCCGCTGGCTGAATGTTAATTTCTATGTACAGAAGGAAACCGGCGTGGGCTCACTGTGTCGCCCCTACCGACCCTCATCCCGACAGAGCCGGTGAGCAACGGGGGGGGGGAAGCAATATATATCCATGTTAGAGCTACTGGGGCAATTTATTATCATGTTTGAGCTACTGGGGCAATTCATATCCATGTTTGAGCTACTGGGGGCAATTCATTACTATGTTTGAGCTACTGGGGTGCAATTCATATCCATGTTTGAGCTACTGGGGGCAATTCATATCCACGTTTGAGCTGCTGGGGGCAGTATATATCCACGTGTGAGCTTCTGGGGGCAGTATATATCCACGTGTGAGCTGCTGGGGGCAATATATACCCACGTGTGAGCTGCTGGGGGCAATATATATCCACATGTGAGCTGCTGGGGGCAATATATACCCACGTGTGAGCTGCTGGGGGCAATATATATCCACATGTGAGCTGCTGGGGACAATATATACCCACGTGTGAGCTGCTGGGGGCAATATATACCCATGTGTTGCCTTGTAGGGGGATGGGTTTTTTATGGGTGTGGCCTCCTGTGGGTGCAGAACAAGGGGGCCCCATGACCTCCTATTGCCCGGGGGCCCCATTAGTTGTCAGTCCACCCCTATATATCAGCGGTTCCCAACCGCGGTCCTCAAGTCCCCTTAACAGGCCAGATTTTAAGGATCACCTTGGGAAAATGCAGACTGAATCCTGCAATCACTGAGCAGCAAATCATATCACCTGTGCTGTACTTCAGATATGTGGCAAACCTGGGCTGGTAGGGGGCCCTGTGAGGACCAGGGTTGGGAACCACTGGTCAATCAAGTCTATTCAAAGAAAGGTGAAAGTCAGGAGAATGACTGGAGAAGTGAAAATTCTAGGTAAAAATAGCTAAACCAGAAAAATTCTCCCATTTATCTCACTTTCCAAATTGGCTATTTGGTCTAGATTGTTCTCTTCCCCTGATTTTCACCTTTCCCTGAATAACCCTTGTGACGGAACCTACTGTCACTTGGGCATCTGGAGGGGGCTGTGGGCTAATCTCCTGCCCAGCGACTATGGGCAGTAAAAGAGACCATTGGGGAACTGGTGGTCCCTTTAAATATATTTGGTTGTGCACTGTTTTAAATATCCCCCCAGCAAACTAAAGATTACTGATGTTCGTGTGTTATTCCCTTATGTAGTTATTATAGAGTTTCTTCTTGTGTATATTGCATACGTTCCCTCAATTATCTATCCTCTCTCTGTATAGTGTGACCTCTTTTTTAGTACCAGCTCTCACTATTGTACCAGCTCTCACTATTGTATCTGTGATGTTATCTGTTTGGTTCTATGCAAAGGGGGTTGGTCCTTAACTTTAATGGTGTGTCTCTGTGAATAAACATTTCTATTCTGACCCAACTTGAAGTCACTGCTCATGTTTTTGGGTAGCAGCCATCATCTGCTTGCTGTGCCAACGAAAGGCTCCAGGTCTACAGTTTCGGCTTATTTCTGAGGAATGCTAGCCAGGCTCTACATGCACCTGTCTTTAAGCTGTGGCTAAGGTACTGGAGAAAGGCGTGAGAGTCACGAGGAGAACCCAGGTGTCCAGCGTGGAAGTGGCATTTGACAGATGTGACCCTGTCCGGGCACAGAGATCTGTTACAACCCTGTATATAATAGACCAGTGGTTCCCAACCGCGGTTTTCAAGTACCCTTAACAGGCCAGTTTTTAAGGATTCCTTGGGGAAATGCAGACGGAATCCTGCAATCACTGAGCAGCAAATCATATCACCTGTGCTGTGCTTCAGATATCTGGCAAACGTGGCTTGTTAGGGGTACTTGAGGTTTGTGGTTGGGAACCACTTTAATAGACCTTTAGATTGTAAGCTCTTGAGCAGGGTTCTCTCGCCTACTGTTCTGAATGTCCAACTTGCATGTATTTGGCTTTTCTGTCTCACCCATTGCACAGCGCTACAGAATTTGTTAGCGCTTTATAAAACTTGTAACTGTTACATACAGATATACTGTGCTGTTTCCCCTGTGTGTATCTCAAAACACTCTAACCTAATACAGGGCAATGAAATGTAAGAAAATTAAATGCAAATAAAAATTGTTGTGGACATTCTGTCACATTCAGAAGCAATAAAGAATGGATCAGCCGACTTGTTACATGTGGACACTCTCTTTGCGTTACTTATGCCATTTGAAAACTTACAGGGTTATTCAGAGAGCGTGAAAAGCAGGAGAATGACTGGAGAATGAAAAATTCTAGGTCAAAATAGCCGATTTGGAAAGTGAGATGAAAGGGAGAATTTTTCTGGTTTGGCTATTTTGACCTAGAATTTTTCATTCTCCAGTCATTCTCCTGCTTTTCATGCTCTCTGAATAACCCTGTTAGTACCTTAAGTAAATCAAGAGGAGGAAGATGTGCTTGTGATGGATGATGCATCATAACAAGCTGAATTAAGTAACTGGAAAAATGTTTTTGAGGAGGTGACAAATGTTGACCAAAAGTGCATTTCAACAAGATGCATGCTGCACAATGAAAGAAACCTCAAATAGACTTGTATCAAAAGCATGGTTAGTAGCTAGAGGCTATAAAGAACTGAACATACAGCAACTTCCTAAAGATTCCCAAACATGTGCTTCTGACTCAGAGTTCTTCTGTGATATGCCAAAACAAGTGGAAACTCAATTCTTTGGACATAAAATCAACATTTTTACAAGGGGCTCCATTAGATCGTGACATTTATATTCGTCCTCCATATGAGGCTAACAGTGTGGGGAAGCTGTGGAAGCTTTAAGAATGTGTTCATGGACTTGCAGAAGCCTGTTTTGAAATAGGCATACGCCAGTGGAGACACCTTGGTGGGAATTGGTTAGCAGCCGTGTGAATAGGGTCCCTCTTGGCCACCTGCTGTTGTAGTACCATTCTTTGAAGGCAAAGATTGAAAATATTTTATGCTCTCCATATCACTGGGTGCATCAATTTTGTGATTTTTGGGCTGTAAACTGTGGCTCCCCACACACCGTATCTTTACCTCACATGGTCCTCACTGTGTGGCATTTGAGTCTATTGTTCATTCACAGACTCAAATCATTGTATTGTGTGGAATGTATTCAAAGGAGATCACCAAGGGGTAGATTAGAAGTCTTTTATGCTCCCTGTCAGAACTCATTCAGCTGCCATCACTTACAGCAGCTAGTCTGGAGAACAACACCCTCTTTAACCTCCCCTGGCGGTCTAATTTTTTCAAAATTTTGTGTCTAAAAGCGTCTAAATTTTTTTGGAAAGGGAACATGTTGATTATATAGTAAGCCTGTAATAATTAGGAATAACTCACTGAAATCCATGCAAACAAGAGTCTCGTAAACACAATGAGTCAGATAAAGTTTGAAACACGAAATAATAATTTATTATCCCAAAAATAATTATCCATAATAATGCAAATAAATTATATTCAATAATATAATCAAACCAAAAACCCTGAAATCTTTCAGAAAACAAGGATGCAATATTAGTCACTGCATATTGCCTCAGTGTAAACATCCTTGGTATATGACTTCAATTATGTACACTCTTATTTATACAGCAACATTCATAATGCAGTCTATCAATTATATTTTCATATAAGAGATCTTCAAACCATATATACAGTAAAGTTCTGTCTTATCAGTGTATGGTCTGTTTCTGATCTGTTAGTGCCACCTAGTGGCCGTTCATTTGCAAGTCATGCTGTTGGGGATTTTACATTGAAATATATATATTTTTTTACAGTCTTCTAATTTGCTGCCTGGTCCCACCCCCTGCATCGTGTGACTCGCAGAGAGCGTTACCAGGAAGCAAGTTGCCGCGATCACACTGTGGGGGACAGCAAGGGAGCACAGGATGCAGGGAGTATGCAGCCCGAGTGTGGCTCGGGGTTACCGTTCGCGGTAGTGAAATTTAACCCTGAGTCAAACTTGGGAATACCACCAGGGAGGTTAAAGTATCTCGGCACCGTCGTCATAAGACCAAACCCGATGCTGCTCCATCCCTAGAAACCTAGGTCCAGCCCTCATTTCATACTCAGCCCTGGTTTCCGTAGCCTGCAGGAGTTACAGGCGCTCGCAATCAAGAGCCCAGCACTTCCCTACTAAACGGCAAAGCATCCATAGTGCTTTGCTGTTCATTCAGTGTCCTGTTTCCAAGCAAGCTACAGGCCCATCCCGTATCCTGACCACCGAACCCTTGGGATTTCGCTGGAATCCACATACACAGTGGCGTAGCGTAGGGGGGTGCGGTGGCCCCGGGTGCAAATTTTCTTAGGGGCGCATACTTTCAAAATAAAATTTGCGCCCCTAAAAGTTCCCAGCCAGCAGCCGGTCAGGAAGGGCGCAGGGCGATGCTGTCAGCACTCAGCAGCTGACTTGAGCGAGTCATGTGACCGAGCACGCCAGCGCCACGCTTCATTGTTGTCTGTGGTGTGGGAGGGAGCAGCCTGCCGAGCAGGAGACTCAGCCTGGCGGAGGACGGCAGACAGCGTTTGTCCTTGTGGTCATCTGGGTCAGGACGGGTGAGTGAGTCTGCGCCAGCAAATGTGCAGGGTCATTTCTAAAGTAAAAAAAAAGTTAAAATTCCTTAAATGCCAGAGACTGTGATCTGCTCTGGATATCTGTGTTACCGCAAGTGCAGCTCCTGCTCTGTATTCCTGGCTGCCCTCCCTCCGGCTGTGCGAAACTTTCACACCATGTTGCTAAATAGCTTGTGTGACTCTGCATATGAGAAGCAGGGAAGCCAGGCTCCAAAATCAATGTGAAGCAGCCAGCTGTGACCTAATGGCCCCTGCCCCCTAGACTGCAGTTGAATCTAAGCATGATTCAACAGATAAGGGGGGGGGTGTTCTACTGTGAGTTATAGTGCTGTAGAGCCCTCTAATACACTTATACACACCACACATTACTCTGAGTTAGCCCATATATTTTAATATTTCAATTCTTTAACCTCCCTGGCGGTCTAATTTTTTCAAAATTTCGTGTCTAAAAGCGTCTCAATTTTTTTTTTTTTAAAGGAAACGTGTTTTTGTACATAGTTAGCCTGTAATAATTAGGAATCACGCACTGAAATCCGTGCAATCAAGAGTCCTTACTGGTAAAATCATAAATAAATTAAAAAAAATTGTAAATACACTGAGTCCGATAAAGTTTGAAACACGACATAATTTATTATCACAAAAATAATTATCCAAAATAATGCAAATAAATGATATTCAATAAAATACAACAAAAAAACACTGAAATCTGTCTGAAAACAAGGGTGAGAGGATGTATGGTCTGTTTCTTATCCTGTAGTGCCACCTAGTGGCCGTTCATAAACATTGCACTTTGGATTATACAGTGTAAAATTTTTTTTTTTCTAAATTTGCTGCTGGTCCCGCCCCCCAGCATCGTGTGACTCGCAGGGAGCCTTACCAGGAAACAGCTCGCCGCGATCACACTGCGGAGGACAGTGAGGGAGCCAGGAGGAGGTGAGTATGCATCCAGCCCGAGTGTGGCTTGGGGTTACCGTTCGTGGTAGTGAAATTTAACCCTGAGTCACACTTGGGAATACCGCCAGGGAGGTTAAATATATATTTATATTGTAATTTTTTTTTTTTTTAAATTTAATTTTTTTTAATATTTTGAAAACACAAAGTCAATGGGGGTACAGAAAAAAGATAAGGGAGGGGAAGCAAACATGTTTGATAATACGCTTACAATATTAAATTGAGGCGGGAAGAGAGCAAAGGAAAACACTAATAAACGAGGGGGAGGGGAGAAAGAGCTCAAAGAGAAAAAAAAAAAAAAGGGGGAACATCACCATCGCCTGTAGATTAACAGCCATTGTATAAGATTTACAGATAAAATAAAATTCTGGCACCCAATATCTGAGACCTCGGTTCGCATATTGGCAAGATCACTCGGTAACTTCCGAAACGCTCACCTCTTCCCTATCGTTAGGCCTGTTCTCCCCTCCATGCACACACTGTTTCACTAGGTATATGTCCCATAATTCCCATGGGTCCTGTTTAGGAGGGGTTACCGAGAGAAACTCTATAGCCATACTGTCATAGGTCCTATCTCTAGTCATGTACGTCTTAAGGAGCCCCAGAGAGGGGACCGTATCTGATTTCCATCTCTGTGCTATCAGCAGTAATGCGGTGGACATAATATGAAATGTCATTCTGGTCTGTTGCCTAGTTAACTTAGGGCCCCCCAATCCCAACAATACGAATCCGGGATCCATAGGAATAGGGGTGCTCACCACTACTGTAGCAAACTCCACCACTATAGTCCCAAAAGGAATTAATAGAGGGCATTGCCACCAGATATGTATATAAGTACCTGTCTGTGACCCACATCGCCAACACACTGAAGATGAGGATGGAGCGAATTTAGACGTTTTATCCGGCGTCCAGTACCATCGGTAGAGAACCTTCCTACTTGTTTCAAGGAGTGTCGCGTTTCTAGACACCCCCACATCTCTACGGAACACAGCTGCCCACAATTCTGGCTCAATGGAACGTTCCAAATCTTTTTCCCACGCAGTATGATATCGCCATAAGGGTAATTCCCTGTCCGTCATAATTGCCTTGAGGCCGATTGAGATTAGACCTTTTGGTAGCAATTGGGAGACCCCCAGGGATTCAATTAACGTCAAGGCCGGTTTATGGATCGAGTAGAACGCCGTGAATCCCTGAGTCCTCAAATATGAGCGCAATTGGCAATAAGATAAAAAATAAGAGTCATGCAGGTGAAATTTAGATTGCACCGACGCAAATTCCAATACCCCGCATTTATCCGTTAATTGACACAAATTGAAAACCCCCTTCGCCGCCCAACATTGCGCATTAAAATGTGGAAGGATATATTGAAACATCTTCAGTGGTGCCGCTCTTGACACGGGGCCCGTCCCCGATATCCGCAGGAACATACTGTCCCATATTCTCAAGGAGAGTGTCGTCGTAGTAAACAGAGACGCGAACACCCCCCTTGGTCTATTCGGAGGGGGAACCCATAACAACACCCTTAAATCGTGAGGGGTCAGAGCGATGGCCTCCATAACTGCCCATTGAGGGCGGGAGGCATAGCCCAGGCATACTGTCATCGCTGTAACATGGACAGCTCGGCTATATTTTGCAAAATCCGGTACCCCCAATCCACCACCCTCGATCCGGCGTGAAAGAACAGGAAATTTAATTCTGGGGCGCCGATAGTTCCATAAGAAGGTATTAACCGCTCCCTGCAGAGAAGAAAAATACGCTCGAGGGATAAAAATAGGAAGGGCTCGAAAAACATACAAAATTTTCGGGAGTATCGTCATTTTCACCGCCGCTATGCGACCGAACCACGATAGTCGTCGTGGATGCCAAGTCCGCAATAAGGTTTTAATTTCTATTAACAATTTCCCATAATTGATATCGAATAGGACATGAGGCGAAGGAGCTAGTTTAATTCCCAAATACGTAAGAAATTTAGTTCTCCAATCAAAGGAAAATTCCTGCTTTAGTATAGTCAGAACGTCCTCAGGGATATTAACCGGCAGCGCCTGAGTCTTGGAGAAATTAATCTTATGATATGAAAATTTGCCATATTCATTCAATATTGTAGTAAGAGCCTCTAAGGATGATTTAGGGGATGTTAATGTAAGGAGAATATCGTCAGCAAAAAGATTTAATTTATGTGTCTGTGGACCCACCTCTATACCCCCTACGTCGCCGGACTGCCTGATCATTTGAGCCAGAGGTTCTAATACTAACGCGTACAGTAGTGGGGACAACGGGCAGCCCTGTCGTGTGCCGTTCGTGTAGGGAATGCTGAGAATGGAAGCCCGCAAACCGTACCGTGGCAGTCGGGGAAGTATAAACCGAAAAAAAAACCTTAACAAATTCGGGTGGGATAGAGAATTTGGCCATCACCTCCGACATAAAACCCCAATGTACTCGGTCAAACGCCTTTTCCGCGTCCAATGACAGTATTAGACCAGGTGTAGAAGACGAAGTAAGCACTTGAATGAGATTGAGTAGTCGACGAGTGTTATCCGGACCTTGACGGCCGGGTATAAATCCGACCTGATCCATCCCAATCAAACTCGTGATAGTCAATGCCAAACGATTCGCCAGGATCTTAGTATATATTTTAAGGTCTACATTTATTAGAGAGATGGGTCGATAGTTTTGACAGCTAGTGGGGGGTTTACCTAATTTGGGTAAGGTGACTATGGCGGCATTAAGTAGGTCAGAAGGGAGGTTCCCACTATCCATCGCAGAGGTGAACAAGCCATGGATATGGGGAAGTAGCACTTGATGGAAAGTTTTGTAATAATTAGACGTGAACCCGTCTGGGCCTGGGGCCTTGCCTTTAGGTAAGGATGTGATCACCGCCGCAATTTCCTCGCAGGTTATCGGAGAGGCCAAAGAGGCACGTTGTGTCTGAGATAGAGTAGGTAAGTTTATTTTATCTAAATAGTCTCGTATGTCCGATACCGAAGGTCCCGTACCTGTGGTCCCGTCTCTCAAATTGTAGAGAGCCCGATAATATGTCGCAAATTCGTTCGCTATTTCCTGGGGTTTATATATCCTTTCCCCTCGACTATTTAACAAAAAGGATGTTCTGGTTGATTGTTGAAGAGTACGGAGGCGGAGTGCTAACGAGTGTCCCACCTTATTTGCGGTCGAATACCTATTTGCTCTAAGGCGTTGTAATGCGTAGAAGTGTTTTGTACTGTCTAGTTCGGTCAGGTCCGCGCCCGCTTTGGCCAGTTCCCGAGCCGTAAGTGGATCCGGGTGTGTTTGGTTAGCTTTGGTCAGAGCGTCTATACGGGTCAGTAACTCCAGTCTATCCGATATATGTTGTCTCTTCCTGATAGATGCCCATCTAATGCACACCCCTCTCATAACCGCCTTGTGAGCTCTCCAGAGAATAGTCGGATCTGATGAAGAATCCTTGTTCTCCGAGAAGTAATTGGCAAGTGTGGACTGTAAGTCCGACAGTATCTCTGGATCGCTCAGAAGAGTGTCGTTGAGGCGCCAAGGAGGCCTGCTAAACACTTGGAAATCATCGGCTAGTGTCAAGAGTACTGGGGCATGGTCCGACAGTGTGAAGCTAGAGATGTCGCAATCTCGAACAGAAGGCAGTAAAGAGCCTCTTATGCAAAAAAAGTCTATTCGGGAGTATGAATTATGAGGCGGGGAGAATAAAGTATATCCTTTTTCGCCCGGATGAAAAACCCTCCACACATCATATAAATTAAAATGAGACAGGAGTTCCGTCAATTCTCTACCTTGTTTTCTAATGTGTGCGTATGATGAGGTTGACCTATCTAGAAGCGGATCTGGACATGCATTAAAATCTCCCATCACAATCACCTCGCCAGTTGATACTGTTAACATTTTTAGCAATACATGTTTAAGAAACGATATTTGAGATGAGTTAGGACCATAGACGTTGCATATAGTGAACAATTTCTGATTAATCGTGCACACTAAAATAAGGTAACGGCCCTTCGGATCACTCAGCTTTCTGTGAAGTTGGAAAGACACTCTATCATGCAGTAGTATAGATACCCCTCTAGACTTGGTGGGGCCCGTAGCATGGAATTGCGTGGTATAGCGAGGTACCTGTAACAAAGGGTGAGACAATCTACGAAAGTGTGTCTCCTGTAGACAAACCATATCGGGGTCTCCCCGTTTTATCTCTGAACATAATGCATGTCTTTTAAAGGGAGCATTTAAGCCCCTAACGTTGAAGGACATAAGTTTCATAAAACTGGGACTAAAAACTGTATACGGATCCTGGGCCAACAGAGCCCCCAATTCTCATTTTGGCAAGACAAAGCAGCCCACGTGGCTCGGCTCGAGCGCGTTCGAGAGCAGTCAGTGAATGGTGATGAAGAAAAAAGAAAACAACATATATTAAAATAAAAACAAAAAACACACCAGGCGGTGTTAGAAAAACTATATACATGTCCCAAAGGGACAGCCTCTCTTGAGAAGCCCTGAGAAGCGGGTGTACTTTTCATACTCCTCAAGTGACAAGTGAAGAGCGAGAGTGGGGAGCCAAAAAAAAGCCCAGCAGAGCTCCCAGATGGAGAAACAAAAAGCTGCGCCGTGCTGCGCACGCCGGGACCCAGCAATTCCAGCTGATTCCACAGTCCCGAAACATGGACCATGTTTATGAGAGTATGAAATAACAAGAAAAATACCCCTGAGGCACACTCGGTGAAATACGATACCGTAAAGACGATGAAATGTCCCGAGAATATTCTTCCTCTGCCCAAAGCACGTGGCGACTGGAATAGTCGTAAGACATCAAAGCAAAAAGCAGATCACTTTTTCTTCTTATGCCACTCCGGGTCAAGTCGTGATGGAGGATCTTGCCGCTGTGACGGAGGGGTACCAGGTTCCATTCCCCAATCTTTCAGGAGTTTCATGCCCTCCGATACTGAAGTCACTGAGTGGAAAACTCCATTGCGAGATATCAACAATTTGGTTGGGAAGCCCCACCTGTATGCGATATTGCGGTCCCGGAGCATCGTTGTCACCTGTTTAAAGTTGCGGCGATGTTGGAGGGTAGTGCGAGACAGGTCTGGGAAAATAGCAATATGATCGTAGGTCGGGGATAGCGCCCCAGGATGTCTCAGGGCACGCAATATGTCCTCGCGAGGCTTATAGTAATGGAGACGAAGCAGGACATCTTTAGGCGCCTTAACCGGAGCTGACGGTGGTTTAGGAAGTCGATGAATTCTGTCAAAAAGGAGGGAATCCGAGGTGGCTTCAGGCAGGAGATGTTGAAACAGTTCAGTAACATAATCAGGGAGGTTATGAGCTGATATCGAATCTGGGATTCCTCTTACTTTCAAATTATGGCGACGAGATCTATCTTCCAAGTCTGCAATTTTAGTAAGTGCCCCCAGAAGTTGAGATTGTAAGTCCTCTACCTGTTCTGTCAGATTATTATGTGCCCCTGCAAAGTCCGCCATCTTTGTTTCCAATCTATCCGTGCGGTCTCCTATTTCTTTAATATCTTTTTTAATGTCCGCCGCCACGCTGTCTAGTCGAGTCGATAATGCCTCAGATAGAGCTGTCAGCATAGGTGCCAGTTTGGCCGTCACCGCGTCGATTCCGGAGCATTCTTCAGCAGGGGAGGCAGATGCACGTGGGGACGAGGAGGATGAGCCGCCGCCATCTTGGGAGGCCCCAATGCCGCGCTGTTTCTGGCTCTTTGGAGCAAAAAAATCGGCGGAACCCGCCTTTTTGTTACCGCTGCGGGAGGACATACTGTGCTCCACTAGTTTCCCAGGTCCTGTGCCTCAGCTGCGCTTGCTTACTGTCGCTTTTCCCCGTGTTTAGTGGGTCCCTCGTGCGGAGCTCCGGCGCTACACGTCCACCATCGAACGGAGTCAGGACACGCCCCCTTTATATTGTAATTTTATATTTTATTTTAAATTATTTAGCTTGTATATTTATTTAAACTTTTGGTATTTTACTTTTAGTACATTTTAATATTTGTCATTTTACTATATTTTAATAATATTTCATTATTTTAATAATTAATTTAAAGGGACACTATGTACCTTCACCGCTTTGGCTCATGTAAGTGGTCAGGCAGTGGAGGCAGAAAGGGGCTGATTTATGCATTAAATGAGTGCTGTCCACAAACGCAATGCAACGGTGTGAAGCCATTACTTCGCGCCACATCACAGGCAAAGCTGTCTATTTCCAACTCTAGACGCTCAGCCATATGGCCCAATGCTGGCTGAGCGCATAGAGAAGATAGGCCTGTATATACGGAGTACGTCTCAAAAAAGAAAAAGCGCTGGTTTTGATTATTAATAATAATAATCACGGCCCCCTGGGAGTCCTGTCAAGAAATCCTCACTCCTGCTGCTGCATCCGAATCCATCTGGACTCTTATTATGCCATTTCATTGTCACTCCAAACTAAATTGGAATACAGTAAATGAAATGGGGACGCGATAAAATAAATGGAGCATAATAAACTAAATTGGAGTATAGAAATGATATGAGGACATAATAAAGTATAGTAAATGAAAGGGGGTGCATAATAAAAATGGGGGATTAATAAATTAAATTGGTGCAGTTTGGCATTATGTGAGTAAATTAACCATTACTTCTCTATGGGACAATTTCCCTGATGCCACAGATTACCAAACTGCACCTTATTTTGCTGTCAATTCGCTAGTATTTTGCGAATTGACAGCTTTGTCAGCTTTCTGCCACGAAATTGCGTTTCGGTGCAATTCAGTGGCAAGTTCAGTGTTCTTTGAATAACCCCTTAAATCTACACAGTATCATATTAGATTTATATTTGTGTGGTTTGTGTTTTTTACATGGTCATGTTTGGGATCATTATAAAGGCTAGACTCTGACCTGTCCAATGACCCCTAACATAACTTTTTGGGGTGTAAAGAATGGAAATACAGGGGTCCTTTGGATCCCTGCTCTCCTCGCACAGGTGAAGCAGCTTGTGTTTTAGATGGATCAATGTGTAATAAGGCTTTGCTGCATCGCCTCTATATTAGCTGGAACATATTTATGGCATATTATATTGATTGTGTCTACATGTATTTCTTATTGTTCAGACATTAGAGAGAAGACTGTGCTGGGAAGCATCTATCGGCAAGTTACGAAATACGTGAAAAATCACCGGTTCAGCTTCAAGGTGAGATACCCGGAGGCTGGAAATGGTAGCATCAGGGGTGTTGCTAGCCCTAGTATATGTACTGTTAAAATTATTTTCTTTAAAAATATAGACACAAGTTTACAAACATTTTAAGGGGTCATTCACTAAGTGCCGAAATTGCCAACGAATTGCACCGAATGGTGCAATTTCGTGGCAATTTGTCTATTCACAACACTAAGGGGGTGGGGGCACAATTCTTATCTTGCCCCGGGCGCCAACTACCCACGCTACACCACTGCACACACATTTACCTCTGAGACAACTCTTTGCCAAACCCCTCTGCTGGATCTCGTTACAGAACCCCCTGCTTGCCTACTGGACTTCGCTTTGCCAAAACCCCTTGCTGGATCTATTGCTGAACTCTTGCTTTATATCCCAAGACTTAAATTTATTATTCCAGCTACCCCTGTTCCTTAATCTCGTGTTTTCATCCCTTCAATATACTTATTTTCCTTCTAGCCCTGTTTTGTTGTTTAATCCTATTCCGGTCCCATCCATCTACCACTTATTTATTCAGCCCCTTCCGTCTGATCCATAGTTCTGTCTATTCTATTCCCCCCTTTCCTTTATTACTCAGCTCTTTTTCTACTTTACCCCTTTATCTCCAGCTACTTCTCACACTTCCCTTATTTCATGTTGCGTCCCTGTTTAAATAAACCTTTTTTTCACTTATTCAACATATACTTGCCTACACTTTGTTCACTGCATATTGGACGTGACCTTGCAACCCAGTTAGCTGGATCTTGATACCCTCCTGCCACCTTATCTAAACATTCCCTCCTCCACCTCATTTAACAATTAAATGTAGATTAAATAAACAATAGCCACAAGCAAAGCTTTTGGTAAAAGGTGTGTAGCGCGGTTTAAAACTCTGTTGCTGCATTGCTCAGTTTTGGCCACCAGAGGGAGACAAGTGCAATGTAAACTATACTGGACACAATGGGACTACGTTTTCCAGCATGCTTTGGGGCAGAGACAGGAAGTGGGTGGGGAAGAAGGAGAGCCAGTGTGAGCCAAGGGGTGAACAGAGTAAGACGCA
The DNA here is from genome assembly GCA_009667805.1 of Leptobrachium leishanense. Lineage (NCBI taxonomy): Eukaryota > Metazoa > Chordata > Amphibia > Anura > Megophryidae > Leptobrachium > Leptobrachium leishanense. The sequence continues at coordinate 226,771,124 of CM019066.1, read as the reverse complement.
TGTGAGACTGTGAGCGATTGTTACCAGGCCGACGAGCAGGCGCTGCCTTGCCGACGCTGGGGATCGATACAGTGACTTGCCAGAGACCTAGTAATCCACCGCTGAGAGGTTTGCACAGACACAGAGTTCCAGATTGGACCCCGAGTTAGGAGACCGCGATGATCCACTGGGAGTGCAGGCGGTAGATCCTGTTAAACAAGACGGACAAGCGGGAGAAGCGGATCCGGTGGCACAGAGTCCCAGTGTAATTCAGCGGAGTCCTTGATCGGGCAGCGGAACAGATTGTCTGGCGGATGAGTGAGAGGCCTTCCAGGCCACAGTCAGAGTTTAACGAAGCACGCTGCAGTATTGCTTAAATCTACAGGGCCCCAACGTGACTAGTCGAAGATTTATTAAATCCATTCACTGGCCAGTCGAATATAGTACCCGGGTACCTGAGCTCACACACACACACACACTTTTTGGGACATAACCTGCACGGGACTTACACTCCAGAAACGACAGGGTTAAACTTTTCTTTTACCGCTGCGCGTTTCTCGCATTACGAAATCCTGTTTTCTATATACCGTGCTTACATTATATATGCCGCTTTATTGAGACCAGTAAAGTATAGAATTTATAAAATCCACAACCGTGCTGGTGTATATTTATTCCCTAGTGCGGAGAGACTAACCTGAGGTTAAATTCAGCGGCTCCTCCGGGAGTGAGCTCTACAGGTGCATCATGTGAAAATTACACAAAATAGACATGAGATCAGAACCTTACTTTATTTTTACATGCAATTACTTTAAAGAGAAAAAAAAACAGCATGTGTTTTATACTATGGTTTTATTTGTGGTGCACAAGTAATCTAGTTACATCTTATGTACGTGGTAGTGTCCCTTTAAGTGGTCAGGGTGCATAGAGCGTCCCTTTAACATTATTTAATGAACAATCTGTGTGGGAGGAGGGTCTGGAGGTGTGAGGCAGTGAGTTTGGCCAAGAGACCAGATGTGTGTGAGAGGGATTTTGGGGGAAGGATAAGAGGTCCAGACCAGAGAGGGAGAGTGTGGTGGTGGCACTCCATCTCCAAGTAAAGATAAAACACTAGTGGTACAGCTCCTCCACCCAGTGGCAGTATCCGAGTCTGTGTTAGAGTTCTGCTACTGTGTAAACTAAATAAAAACAAACTGGTTATGTCTAACATAACCCTAGAACAAAATCATACAGAATAAAGCTGCCAGCAGGTCTTCTCCAAACAGCTCCAAAGTAACATCGGAGATTATTAACATTTAATTCAGTCTGACTTAGGCTGGGGTCAGACGAGCCCAGTGTTCACGTCCGTGTTGCCGCTCATTTGTACGTCCGTGGCAGCATTCTAACCAATGGAGCCCCACACACGAAGTACGTTCGCATGATGAACACGGCAAACGGACACAGGTTAGGAAAGAACGTAATACCGCTAGAACGGACTGCAGAGTGCGCCACGTCCGCATAGCTTTGTGTGTGAGTGGTGGAACGTAGACGGACTGCATTTATGCGTCCAGCATTTTTGACAGACAAAATGTTTTTTCATTTCCCATCTACATCAGGCAAAAATAACGTCAGTCACAAAAACGGAACGTGTGGCCACTACAGAGTCTTCCGTCAGAACATGCGTCCGTACTGCACGGACGCACAGTCCGCCCAAAATGCGCTTGTCTGACCCTAGCCTAAATAGTGTTTGCTGTGCACAGACTAATCAAGAATGAAAATAGATCAATAAGAATAGTTGACTTTCTTGATTCAGCCCTAATTCTATGGTTATTCGTCCGTGAATGTGATGGAGCACAGAGCTCAAAAACTGTTTAATTTCCTTCCAAAAATGTCAAAGGAGTACACAGTCTGAGCAGCATTGACAGAAATCCACCACACCTTCCTCACATTTCAAGCAGCAATCACTGGGTTTGGTGCCCATTATACATTGTTTAGGAGATAGGTGGGCATGAAAATTTCATGATTCGCAACCCAGACATTCAGAATAAGGACAATGTTATCCTTCCAACTTTGTGGGAACAGTTTGGGGAAGGCCCATGTCTATTCCAGCATAACTGTGCCCTGTGCACAAAGCAAGGTCCATGAAGACACTGTGTGCAATAACTTGACTGACCCGCACAGAGCCCTGACCTCAACCTTATCTAAAACCTTTGAAATGATCTGGCCTGTTTTTTTTGTGTAGACCCTCCAGATCGGCAGCGAGAGGGATCCAAAAGGATCCCCCCTCCCTTTCAGACGATCTCCCGGGGGGGGGAGGGGGTGGGTCGCCGGAAAATGACATCGCACATGGCGCGATGATGTCATTTACGTCAGGAGGGGTATAAATTTGCCATCTGACGTCCAGGAAGTCAGAATGCTGTGGGACCCCATATAGAGAGGTAAGTATCGCTCTGGGGGCTTGTCCCCCACATATAGCGAGAGTCAATAATGACGTTCCCCACACGTCCTCCGCAGGGAAAGGGTTAAATAAAAAGGTCGGTTACAGAATAAAAAAAAAAAAAGCTTTTTAAAAAAAAAAAATGGTAAACAAATTTAGTCTAAAAACACAAAAAAACCTTAAAAAATAAAACGACTTTTAGCTGAAAAGAATAAACAGTCTTTAAAAAATTAAAAATTAAAAATTAGATTAGTTTTTACATTGAATCCTATGGGATTCGCCTGTTTAAACCGTGGCGTTTGGCGTTCTGTGAATGGACGAAACATTGTTTTATGGGACAATTTTGCTACCGCTGAAGACTGCTGAACTACACTGTATTTTGCTGTCAATTCGCCTGTATTTGGTGAACTGACAGTTTAGCGAATATACGAATCGGCCCAAAATTGCACCGAATTGTGAAATTCTGTGACCATTTCAGTGGTTAGTGAATGTGACGGAACCGTCACTGGGGCATCTGGAGGGGGCCGTGGGCTAGCCTCCTACCCAGAGACTACGGCCCGTGAAAGAGCCTATTGGGGGAACTGGTGGACCTTTTAAATAGATTTGGTTTTTCACGGTTTTAAACATTCCACAGCAAACTAAAGAGTACTGATGTGTGTGTGTTATTCCCTTGTGTATTTATGGTATAGTCTCTAGTCTGTAGAAACAGACTGAAACCAATGTGGCTTAGTAGGAAGGTAACTAAGGAAATGAAAAATAAAAAGGCATTGAAAGCTTTTAAATTTGATAAATCTGAGGCATCCTATAAAGCATATACATGATGCCCTTGAGAACCAGATTATTGATAAGGGTCTGTCGAAATTCCTTGTGAAAAAACATCCTTTAATACCTGTTTTGTATGTCTTGCCCAAGATCCACAAGTCTCTCATTGCGCCTCCTGGGAGGCCTATTGTATCTGCTGTGGATTCGGTCTTCAGCCCCCTGTCCATTTTTTTGGACAGGGTGGCTCGACCCTATCTACAGCGGATTCCATCATTTATTTTGGACACCGGTGATTTTCTTACCAAATTTCGTGGACTTGCTGTGGGTGATCACAGTATTTTGGTCAGTCTTGACGTCACCAGCCTGTATACGTCTATACAGAACTCTGAGGGTATAAATGCTATGAAACATGCTCTTGTTGAACTGGGTTATTCTGATAATCAATTACAATTTCTTTTGGATCTGTTAGATGTGGTGTTGGGTGGCAGCTTTTTTCTCTTTGATCGAGTATTTTATACTCAAATACGGGGGACATCTATGGGTACTAACGTAGCACCCACCTATGCCAATATCTTCATGTCTGAATTTGAGGAAAATGTAGTCTATAAATGCGACCTTTTTCAATATGTCCATCATTGGTTTCGCTATATAGACGATATTATTTTTGTATGGGAGGGTACTAGAGATACATTAGATGAATTTCTCAGTATACTTAATAACGGATCTACCTCCATTAAGTTCACTATGTCATGCAGTCTTACACAAATCAATTTTTTGGATACCTTGGTGGTTAAAAGGAATGGCAAATTAATGACAGATCTTTACAGAAAACCTACCGATAAGAACTCCCTGCTAAGATATGACAGTGCGCATCCACCTACACTACTCAACTCTCTCCCACGGAGTCAACTCGTGCGTGTTGATAGAGTAGTTGATTTGCCTGAAAGTAGGGACAAGAGGCTCGAGGAGATGATCGATAGGTTTAGAGCCAGGGGTTACCCGAGACAACTTCTGAGTAGAGAAAGTACCAGAATTAATCAACCTATAATTCCTCAGAGACGCCAAAGCTGTGGCAGGATTCCATTTGTTTCCAAATATGGAACCCATACTTCACAAGTGAAAAATATTTTATGTAAATACTGGTACATCCTAAGGGATGCATACCCTGATATTTCAGAGTTTCAGACCATCCCACTTATGTCATACAAGAAGGGGAGATCTTTTCGACAGATGTTGGTTAAAGCAGAGTTTGGACAAGACACAGGCAGAACACCCTTTTTTGGTAAACCCAGGAATGGAACTTTTCCATGTCTAAATTGTTCTTGCTGCAATGCAGTTATACGGGGTGATTCCTTTGTCCATCCACACTCTGGGAGGAAGTCCAAAATCAAAGGTTATTTTACCTGTAATTCTGCATACGTGGTGTATCTATTGAAATGCCCGTGTGGGTTGATATATGTGGGCGAGACTACTCAGAAAGTTAAAAATCGATTCATCAAACACAGGTCTGATATTAGGACTAAAAAGATTGAATTCCCAGTCCCTGAACATTTTATACGTTGTGGACATGATATTTCACAGTTACGTTATCAGGTGATCGATGAGGTGCCTAAGTTAACAAGAGGTGGGGACAGAGAAAAATTACTTAAAAGGAGGGAATTATATTGGATCCATCATCTCAACACTCTCTTCCCACATGGTCTTAATAGAGAATCAGATCTCTCACCCTTTCTATAAATATGTTACGTTATCTCTCTATGATAGATAGATCTGTTCCTTTCTCTCCCTTAGGTTTACTAGTAGAGGGGTAATCCCTTCCCTTCACATGCATAATTATTCAGTCTCTCCTTTTTCTCATAGGCATTGCTCTACAATTCATCGCCAATTATTGTATGTTAATAAGCATCGTATATATAATTACTAAAGTTAATATGTTAATTGATGTATTCAATTGTAGACTATTGTTTTTAATTGTTGGATTGGCATACACGGACTGGTTGCAATTATTGTTTGATTGCTTAACCAGTCTGTGGTGCTATTTATTTCCTGTTCTGTCATTGTGTTTTAGGCTTGACAAAGACCAGTCATGGTCGAAACGTTGCCTTTTTTTCTGTTGTTGGATTAAATCCATTGAAATCTATCGTGGACTCTGGAGCTTCTTTATTCATTTTGTGATTGTTGGGGCTGTGGAGCAAGAGACCCCCACTCCATTTATCCACTTTGGGTTCTGCATTCGGGCACAACTTTTCACATATAAAGCATATAGGGCAGCCAATAAAGCATGTAAAAATGCGATTAGATGGGCTAAACTAGAAAATGAAAAAGAAATGGCCAAAGAGAGCAAGACCAACCCTAAAAGATTCTTTAGGTACATAAATTCTAAAAAACCCAAGCGTGAAAATGTTGGTTCACTAAAATCTGAGTCAGGGGTATTGTTAACTGAAGATCAAGATAAGGCAGAAATTTTGAATGATTATTTTTCTTCAGTATTTATCAAAGAGAAACCTATAACAGGAGACCTGAAATTCATTAATAACTTACTAATACAAAGTGACTGGTTGACTCAGGACAATGTTTTGCAGCAATTAAACAATGTGAATGTGAATAAAGCCCAAGGGCCAGATGGAATTCACCCGCGAGTACTGAGGGAGCTATGTGTTGAAATATGTAAACCTCTGTTCTTAATCTTTCAAGATTCTTTTCTTTCAGGAATAGTACCAGAGGATTGGAGAAAAGCTGACGTGGTCCCTATATTTAAGAAAGGTTTAAAATTTGTGCCTGGGAATTATAGACCTGTGAGCTTAACATCTGTGGCTGGGAAAGTATTTGAGGGGTTACTAAGGGATAATATTCAGGAATTTATTGGGAGGTATAATGTAATTGGCAAAAATCAGCATGGTTTCATGAAACACAGATAATGTCAGACTAACCTAATTACGTTCTATGCGGAAGTAACTAGAAGTATAGATCAGGGGATCGCAGTGGATGTGATTTACTTGGATTTTGCCAAAGCTGTCGACACAGTTCCACACAAAAGGTTACTATTTAAATTAAGAAAAATTGGTCTAGAGGAAAATACTTGTTCTTGGATAAAAAACTGGCTAAAATATAGGGTACAGAGAGTGGTCATAAATGGACCATTTTCAATCAATGGTCAGACCGCACCTTGAATATGCCTTGCAATTTTGGGCGCCTGTCTTATAAAAGGATATTATAGTGCTAGAAAAAGTGCAGAGACGGGCAAATAAATTAATAAGGGGAATGGAAGGTTTAAGTTATGAGGAAAGACTAACAAGCTTAAACCTGTTTAGTTTAAAGAAACGGCGCCTTAGAGGGGGATCTGATAACCTTATATAAATATATACGGGGCCATTATAAACCATTGTCTGGAAACCTATTCATTAACAGGACTATACACAGGACACGGGGTCACCCATTTAGACTGGAAGAAAAAAAATTCTGCCTAAAGCATAGGGAGGGTTATTTTACGGTGAGAACAATAAAGCTGTGGAATGCTCTGCCTGTTGAGGTTGGGTCAGAGACTGTACAGACTTTTAAAACGTGACTGGATGACTTCCTGCAGACACAGAATATTAAGGCTTATATTGAATATGCGGGTAAAAGCTTCTTGATCCAAGAAGAAATCTGACTGCCATTCTGGGGTCAAGAAAGAGGTTTTTCCCAGTAGGTTGCATATTGGCAAGCATTTCAGACTAGGTTTTTTGCCTTCTTTTGGATAAACAGCAGTAGGTGATGTGGGAGAGGCTGAACCCGATGGACGCATGTCTTTTTTCAGCCCATGTAACCATGTATTTTGCGTACATTCCCTCAATTATCTAACCCCTCTCTGTATAGTGTAGTAGATCTCTATTAGTACCTGCTCGCTCTAGTGTGTACATTCTCTCTAAGAAATTCCTTCTGTTTACCCCGCTTTCTCCCTCCCTTCTCCTCCTAGGAAATCCCATTGTCCATGGTTTGAAGGTCCTGTGCAGTTATCGGTTTGATTATATGCAAATGTGTTGGTCCTTGACTGTATCTGTGTGTCTCCGTGAATAAACAGTCAGTTCTATTCTGAGACATTCTGCGGCGAAGGTATTGGAGAAAGGCGTGAGTCACGAGGAGAACCTGGGTGTCTAGCGAGGAAGCAGCATTTGACAGATGTGACCCGGTCTGGACACAGATCTGTTACAGTGGTGGCAGCGCGTGGGATGCTTCCTACAGTCTAAGGACATCCAAACCATCACCGAGATTCGATATTCAGATGACCAGTCAGACAGAATTCCAACGAAGGTTGCGAGAACGGCAGAACCAGCATAGTGGACCAATAACGGAACATGTCCTGCTGGAAGAGTGTGTGATGATCCACCTGATGGTGTGGTGGGAAGCTCTCCAAGCCGAGCAAATGTGCAAAGGCAAAATTATCTCCTTCGGCTACGTGCGGTATGAGCGAATATTGGAGAGTCAGATGGTGGGCCTGGGAGAATAGCCACCAGAAGAGGATGCTCAGGAGCTCTGCAGACTGGCTCTGAAGGAAATGGCACTAGAGGAAATATACAGAGCCCTCCGATGATATGCGGCAAAAGTGTACCCCTGGCTAGCGGATGACAGCCCAACGGAAGGCTATGGCTATGGTGGCCTTGGGCTGTTACATGAGAAGCTAGTAGAGGATCCAGATTTCCGGAGTGAATTGGAGTGGCATCTGGAGGATATCTTTGATGCCGAGAGAGGGATGGAGCTCTCTGGCGAAGCCTTGTTCCAGGAGGATGTGGAATTCCTCGGAGTCCAAGAATGGGAGTTGGAAATCGCCTACAAAAGCCTGCTCAACTCTGTTCAGCAGGCAAGCATGACTCCATTCGGCAAGGACTGTGTGGTGGAATGTGGAGAGGAGCTGGCACATGATATAGCTACGGTACCGGGAAATGAAGTATACAATTCATTGCCCCAGCAGCAGGTTGGAATACTGGGAGGCAGTCCCGGCAGTGTGAGTTCCCCGTTGCAGATACCGGAGCCTGAAGCGGTGGAATCGGTACAAGCCGCGTCCGAGCGGGAGTACAGGAGTCCAAGAGGCAGTCCTGGCAAGATGGTCCCCCAAGCAGAAAGGCGGACAGTCTAAGCATATCGGAAGTGGAGAGTGAGAGGGGCAAAGGAAACCAGCTAGATCACGATCAGCAGACTCCAGAGTCCAAGCCCAGAGTGTAATAGACTATATCCCAGCAGAAGCACTGGAAACCAGGCAGACCGCCACTGGCCTCTGCCCAGCACCTGTAACAGCTACGGTTATCCAGGGAGAGGAGGTGGCCATCAACCCTCTCCAACAGCAGATCCAAAGTCAGGGATCGGAGAAAGATGTCTTCTATCCCCAGCAGTAGAGTGGAGTCCAGGGAGTGGGAAAAGTCGTCCTCCCTCCCCAACGGGAAGCTGCTACCACCTTCACTACATCCCCAGCTGAAGCGCTGGCAACTGGACAGAGCGCCGTTGGCCTCTGCCCTGCACCGGTAACAGCCCCAAGGAGAGAAGGTGGTCGTCCTCCCCAACTGGAGATGGGGTATCGAGGAGAGGATACAGAGACTGGGGTTCCTCAGCAACTACTGGAGATGGCTCCGAGAGACTGGGCAGTCAGCTTAGCTCCCCACTGGTCGGGTGCCATTCTGGGAGATTGGGACATCTGTGCAACTTACCAGCTGCAGAATTTAACATGCCAATAGGATTATATCTCAGAGTTTAAATGCCCGACTAACACAGGTCCAGACCAGTGGGAGGTCTGGGACCTTATTAGTCTCCTTTTGGGGGGGGGGGAGAAATGTGACGGATGACAGATTGTTGTTTTAATAATAAAGGATATAATTTTTAATTAATCACTAATAAAGGAAATGTGTTCATAATACAAGGAGGGATATTTCCTCTTTATTGGGGAGTTTACCCGACCTTTTAAATATATTTGTTTTTTCACTGTTTTAAACATTCCACAGCAAACTAAAAAGTACTTATGTCTGTGTTATTCCCTTGTGTATTTATTGCATAGTCTCGTGTATTTTGCGTACATTCCCTCAATTATCTAACCGCTCTCTGTATAGTGTAGATCTGTATTAGTACCTGCTCTCTCTATTGTGTACATTCTATTAGAAATTCTTTTTGTTTACACGGCTTTCTCCCTCCCCCTTCTCCTCCTAGGAAATCCCATTGTTTGAAGGTCCTGTGCAGGTATCGGACCTGTGATGTAATCTGTTTGATTATATGAAAATGTATTGGTCCTTGACTGGATCTGTGTGTCTCTGTGAATAAACAGTTCTATTCTGACCAAGCTTGAAGTCACGGCTCATGATTTGGGTTAGCAGGTATAGTCTGCTGTGCCAACGAAAAGGCTCCAGGTCTACAGCTTCGGCTTATTTCTGGGGGTGCTAGCCAGGCTCTCTACATGCACCTGTCCTTACGCCTTTCTCCAATACCTTAGCCGCAGCTTGAGAGTCGCGAGGAAGCAGCATTTGACAGATGTGACCCTGTCCGGCCACAGAGATCTGTTACAGTGAATAATCCCTATAGTGTATTTATGTTTATCTAGTCATGTCGGTTTTTATAAAAGGTAACTGCAACATATTTATTTTTCCTATTCTTTTTTTAATATTCAAAAGATGTTATTGTGTTACATTTACTTACTGGTGATCACACAAACTGTTATTTTGGCTATTGAAGCGAGATTAGAATATGTATGGCTACCCTTAAAATGTAAATTCAGTAGTGTACATACCAAAAATAACCAAAATCGCTTGAGTCATTAACAAACCAAAATAAACAGGTATATTCAGGTATATTCAGTTGTCTGAAATAAAACACAAGTTCTTTCTGCAAATTATTTTTTATTAGATTCACATTATAACAGTCATAGATGTCATGCAATTATTTTATATTGCCCATGTCTTTAACCATTTCACTACCAGAAACTAATAGCATTTCCATCTACACACAAAGAAAAACAAAAAATAGCGTAAGACCTCACTTGCACACCTTTTCAAAGCAAGGCTAATGTTCTTTCTGGGAAGAAACAAAACTCTGATCTCAGTCCTGTGTGTCACCTATGTATTATCGTAAACTAGAAAGAGCAGCACCCATCCTAAATAAATTAGAGTGAGTGGGCAGAATACAGTGAAAGCTCTAGGATCTTCCCCTAGTTTACTGGGATAAGATTCAGGTTGTAGTTGATGAAAAACCCTGCACAGTAGATATAAGATGTGTCTCTGCAATTTTAATATGCAGGCATTATGCTCACAGTATTTGTATATTCTTTTAATTTTGTAAGCTGCACTATGAATAATCTCATTATGATTAGGACAAACACCATAAATTTATGTGGCAGTTTTTATTTTCTATTCTTTTCACATTTACTGTATTTGACACAAAAGCCATATCTGCCTTATGCCAATAATGCAGACTCAGTTTGTAATTATGCAAGTTATACCACCTAGAGTTTAGAACCTTTAATCACAGCAATATTTCTTTAAAGGTTACATTTTAAATATTTTAACAGTGTCAGAATAACAATCTTATGAAGGGTAAAATAGCTAAATTGGTATTTTATCCTATAAATGTTAACTACACATTCAGCGTTTTTAAAAGTTCTATTTTTTTAACAAAAAGCACTTGGTAGTGAAAGGGTTAATGGACACACCTCACATTGCAGGTACACTTTTAGGGAAAAAGTGTTTTTGTTTAGTTGCACCAACTCTTTACACCATATTATCTGTCTTAAAGTAGAAAAAGTGTAATTTTGAAAGTCTTTGGATGAATATATGAATAATATTATTACAATAGCTTTAGAACAAGCCAAGTTTGGATAAGGTCGAAGAAAATGTCGAACTCGTACAGTTTAGTATAAATTTAAAAAAATGTACAGTTGACTATTAAACTACCACTGAACACACCTGACTGATCAGATACAAGTATTTTATAAAACATCAAATGGAATAAGATACAAAACAGTAGCACACAAGGTACAGTAAATAGGAGAAATCTGTATTTCTGTTCATAAAATTACAATACATACACTCAACCCCAATAGAAGACTTCTAGTGCTCAGCAAAGTAAGAAAGAAATGTGCATACAGCATTTAAATGTTAAAATCCCTTTGAAAAGAAGAATAATTTAGCGTGTAACAAATTTATCCAAATCTGCCACCTAGAGAATCTAAATGGTGATTATTAAAGATCACCTTAAATAAACAGGACATGGTCAATTTGGATAGAAACTATTACTGGAAATTGTCATATCTGCCTTACGCTTCATAATTACATTACAAAAAAACCTATTAATTCTCCAAAATCTGCTTTAAACCTCAACATTTTCTGATGATATTTTGAGCCTCTTACAGGGTTATCCAAAGAGATTCGAAAAGTCACCGCACGTTCGGTGACTTTTCGTTCTCTTCAATTCGGTTCCTTTTGCCGATTGCATTTCGGTGACCCTGCGGTGTATTCAGCAAACACCACAGGGTCCCCGAATTGCAGGGAAAAGCTGCCGAAAACCTGACGAAAACTAACCGAATGCACTATGAAAACAAGCAAAAACATCTGGATTAACCTTCGAAGAGGAGCCGAACAGGAGCCGAAAAGGAGCCGAATCACACAGAGCCGAAGCAGCTGTGACGTAGAGGAGGCAGTGAATAAATTAGAAAAACCATTTGTATGAATCTGGGAAAATGAAACGCTGTTTGCAAAGAAACTACTGAGCGAAAATGTCTGAAATTTTCACAGGAGGTCCAGGGAATGATAATAAAGAGGGCTGTTACAAAAAAAATAAGTAAACTGAAAAAAAAAAAAAAAAAAACGGACTTTTAATTTTTTTTTCAAAAATTCAGAAAAATGCTTAAAGTATCCTAAAAAATCTATAAATAAAGAGACTTTTTGCTGCAGAATTTTATAATGAACGGTTTATTAGATATTGAATTAAAACGGGAATATTTTTAACATTGAAGTCTATGGGATTCTCCTGAATAAACTTGCCGAATTAAACCACCGAATGGCAGGACATTAGGGGAACCTTTCACTGCTGGTTTGTGTTCTCTGAATAGCCGAAGCAGTGCTTTTTGATGGGGATTTCACTGCCCTCGAACAGGCACCGAACAGGCACCGTATGTTCAGGCAATTCGACAGGATTTGGCGTATTGCCTGCTCTCTGGATAGCCGAATGGTCAGGAAAGGTAACCGAACCCTGATTTTCAGCGTTCGGTTACCTTTCTCAAGCAATTCGGATCTCTTTGGATAACCCTGCTAGTCTTTAAAAAGAATTAGTGGGGTTTTCCTTTTTAAAATGTTCTCTCTTCTTTCAAGTGTACCATCCCCCTGGCCTGGTGCAAGGTTTTCTAACAGCACAGCTAACTGTGTTACTGGTGCCAATTGATAGGGCAAAAGTTCTCTCACATACACCTCACTAAGGATGGCAGTTCTATTTCCTGTGTAGTATTTTATAACTCAACGTTTCAATAGAATAATTGCTTCACTACAGCAGGTCAGGTAAGCATTCATAATATAGCAAGATCTTTTATTGAAAGAAAAATTACATTTATTTATATGCTTGTTGTATTCCCAGGACATGTCCACGTTTGACATTAATATATCACCCACAATACTTAAAGAAAAAAAATAATTTTTAAAAAGGTGTTAACATTCAAGTCATTTGATTTTCAAAGGTTTAGTAGGTGACTGGTGCGCACTGTTTCCCATTCATTATGATCAGGATAACTGTCCTCACATCTCCATCGTGGTGTCATGCTCTTGGAGGAGTTAGTTCAAGCATTTCATTATGTACAACATGTGCCTTCCAGCAGTGATTTCCACATATTGTCTCACCCCAAGCATATTGTCCTTCCAGGGTTTCCGGTCGACTGCACTATCACAAACTACCCTTACACATTATTAAACAATGTAGTCGTGTGCAGCAGTATCTGTACTTCTATCGAGTCAATATGGTAGTCCTATCATCAGGAAGACTCTTTTTGTCTGACATCTGTAATCGCCTTCCAAACTGTGCATAGAGTTCCTCCTCTGTGGGGGAAAAAAAACCAAAAACTGGTTTATATCTAGACTGATTACAATAAAATCAGTTGAGACCATTAACCATGTTCAACAAAACTGGTCCTTACGCGAACACATACGTGAACACATGCAAACAAACCAGTAGACAGATATTATACGGTCACTGAAAGAATTTCCTGTAAGCAGGAAAATCTAAGCATGGAGGTTTTTCATTACCGTCTCTAGATTAAACAGCCTATCCTGGGGTACTTGCTAACTTGGCACCTCACCCCGGAACGCAGCGCAAAGCTGCCAAATGCCAGCAGTGGTGCTCCGCAGAGCCGCGGAGTGATCGCGGAGGAGACTAAGAAGTGAAACCATTTGTTCCCAGTCTCACTCTGCTCCTGGCGAGAAGCAGTGGATCGTGCCACCCTTTTCAAAGTGGAATGAGAGGGGAGTATGGATTTTTTTTGGGGGGTTACAGTGTGTTAAATGATTTTGCATTTGCAGATTCATTTAACACCAGCTTTTAGGAGTTGTTGAAATTTCTCAATTTGCATCTCAAAGCTAACTTGCTTCTGCACCTTGTAATTCCTCCCATAGAGATATTAAATAATAGCACTACCCATGTTAGGTATTGGTGACGCAAAGTGCCGTGAGCTCGCCAAGGCTAGTGTCAGACGAGCGTCTTTGGAGAGCGGAAGGAACGTCTGAGAGTGGACGTTCCTTCCACTCGACGCCCGTCTGGCCACCTCGCTGAGGAGGTGGCCATTCTCCTGTGGAGAATCATGCTTTGCAGCTCCGTCAACATCTATCCTAGCGCTTTCCCAGAGAGGCTTGGATAACGGACTCTTGTTGCGCACGCATTTCGTGCACGCGCACAAGCGTGTGATCAGCCCCGTTGCAGCGTCAAAATGCTTTGTCGGACGCCGGTAAGCACGTCAGTACGGGCGCACATAGCACGCTCGTCTGACGCTGGCCTAAAGCGTTGAGGCGCAAACTGATTTCACACCAGTGTAGCATCAACCATGGAATATTGATGCCAGATGTAAAACTTACTAACGCTAGTGCTAACACTTCTATATCAAGATGCTACAATAGCAACAACTATGGAATAGAGCCCTAAATATTTCATTGTGACTCATGGAATTCCAGGAATAGATACAGTTGTGCTCATAAGTTTACATACCCTGGCAGAATTTATTATTTCTTGGCCATTATTCAGAGAATATGAATGATAACAAAAACCTTTCTTTCACTCATGGTTAGGGTTTGGCTGACGCCATTTATTATCAAGTGTGTTTACTCTTTTTTTTTTTTTTTGTATTTAAGATTTTTATTTTCAGAAAGAAAAGATCACAGACTGACCAGCATAGTAGGCCTCGCAGGGCCAAATGTTATGCGCTCATAAGAAACACAGATAACATAAAAAGGGGGGGTCTCATGAAAAATCTGCAAAATGTCGAGAAACGGGGGGGGGGGGTTATAACAAAAGTCGTCAAGAAACATTTCGGAAAAAAAAGTCTCAAATCTATCCCCAGCCGGGAAGTAACAGCGGGAAAAAGGAAATAAAATGGTAGTCGAAGCGTCTCTGAATCAAAAAGGAGGGGGGGCGGGGGGAACTCGCAGATATGTCTTCGTATAATATCGCAGTAATAAAAAAGAAAAAAAGAAAATCAGAACACAGAAAAGAGTGTGCCATGGATCTCTTCATCAGCCTGTGTCTCGAAATGGTAGCATTCGTGAGGCAGGTAGTGCCCTGCATGCGCGATCGGGGCCTCCAACTTCAGCGGACCCGCAACCACAAAGCCGACCCCCAAGTCTTATCCAGACCCGAGCTTCTCCATGCCCTCCTCCGTCAGATGCTTGGGTTATAGCCGCACGCATTGTTGGGGAGTACCTTGGTGCCATTCTAACGGCCAGCGGAAGGGGGTCAGTCTCCTTAGGTTCACAGCAGTGGGTCAACATCTCCGGGTCCGGCGGGACCGGTACCACCCGGACTATGCGAGGCCCCAGCTTGCCTCCTCCAGACAGCTCCGGGGTCGGTGCCCCAGTCAGGTCACCGGTCCCAACGCACTCCTCCAGAACATCAGCCATGTCCCAGTCGGGTTCAGCGGGGCACAGGTTCGCGTCATCTCCTAGAACATCTACCTCCTGATTCTCTGCCTCCCGGCAGCCACGTAGTGCAGCCATCACCCGGCACCAGACACCGCGGGTGAGGGGACCGTCGTCATCCTCCTCCGTCAGCATCTTCAGGCAGGCCTCGAGGCCTGACACAAAAGCCCCCTCTCCTCCAGCGGGGGGAGGGGATCCGCCCCGTCGTCGACCCGCAGCTCCATCTACCTCATCCGCAGAAATAACATCTAGAGCGACTGGGGGACGTGGGCCCACCATCCCCACAGTCAGCAGCTCAGATTCCGGGGCGAAGCAGTGAGTCCTGCAGATCTAGGAGGGGTGTAGAGCCAGATGGTAGGCCGCAAGATGGCCGCCAGCACCGAGTACGGGCCACACACCAGCAGCCGCCAGGGTAGTCTCTGGTCCGGAGGTGGGACCGAGCGGGCTCCGGACAGTAAAGGACCGGCAGCCAGCCACTCAGGTACCCCGAATCCAAAATTTGCAGCAGGTAAGGTCAGCTATAGGGCCCTTAGAGGAGAAGACGTGTGGAGCTCCACCATTACACGTCCGTCTCCACGAGCGGCCGGCCACGCCCCCCGTGTTTACTCTTTTTAAATCCTAATGACAATGTTTTCAGAGAGTCCTGTGTTTCACCTGAAGTTATTTGTGGGTTTTTCTTTGCATCCCGAACAATTTTCCTGGCAGTTGCAGCTGAAATTTTAGTTTTTACCTGACCGTGATTTGGTTTCACCAGAACCCCTCATTTTCACTTCTTAGAGTTTGAACATTGCTGATAGGCATTCTCAATTCCTTGGATATATTTTTATATCCCTTTCCTGTTTTATACAGTTCAACTACCTTTTCCCGCAGATCCTTTGACAATTCTTTTGCTTTCCCCGTGGCTCAGAATCCAGAAACATCAGTGCAGCACCGGATGAAAGATGCAAGGGTCTGTCAGGAGTCCAGAAACTTATTGACCTTTTATACACACACACACCAATTACAAGCAAACAGATCACAGGTGAGGATGGTTACCTTTAATAGCCATTCAAACCTGTTTGTGTCAACTTGTGTGCATGTTATGAGGCCAAAATCACCAGGGTATGTAAACTTTTGATCAGGGTCATTAGGGTAGTTTCTGTTGTCATTAGGACTTAAAAAGAGTCAACACACTTAATTGATAATAAATGGCTTCAGCCAAACACTAACCATGAGTGAAAGAAAAGTTTTTGTGTTATCATTCATATTCTCTGTATAATGGCCAAGAAATCAAATTCTGCCAGGGTATGTAAACTTATGAGCACAACTGTATGTCCCCTTTTTGTCCCAGGCATAATAATTGCTCATTTTCATGACCTCTTCGTTCACACACCTGTCAGCAAAGCATTCTAGAACCCAATAAGAAGTCTGATTCTGCTTCTACAACCTACACTGCATCTTTTAACTCCAAACTGCCACATACTATATATTTAGAAAGACTTTGAGTTAACAGTTTTCCAAGTTACTAGTCTTGTACAACTGAGTAAGTGCCCTAGTAGAGAAATAGACAGGTACTATACCTTAAATTCATCGATTTTAAGTCATCCCGTGTAACATGCCACAGAATATCCTCCAGTCTATATTCTTCTATTAAGAACTGCAATGAAACAAATACTTTAAAATATTCCTAAATTCAAATAAAAACACAAACACGAACCCAGATGATTCAATGGTTTCACATTCCACCTTATTTATGAATATACAAATAATAACAAATATGAATACTAGCATTATATAAATTAAAACCGACACTCTATACATCCTGACCACTTTATCTTTTTAAAGTGGCCAGGCTGTGTGGAGTACCCCACCTCCTCCCCACTTTTGCAGGAAATGCGATGTGAAGTGAAGAAATTTCCTCCAACCACACGCACGCATCACCGGGCAGCTGGGATTTTGAATCACCCAGTTGTCGGTCACCAGATTGTTCACTGGTGATGTCAGAACGCTCTGAATGCTGACATTACACTCTCTAAGACCACCCGTGATACGGAGTGTTGTGAGCGAGACAGCCGATGAATTGGTTCTGTGCATGCGTGCACAGCTCCGATCCATCCTTCTGCGTAGGTGCTACATAACTTGCACATAGAAGGTACATATGTTCCAAATGATACAATTTTCATACCTGTAACGGATATCCCTACACACAGACACTGTGCAACCTATACTGCCAGTCTTTAGAATAATCAGAAAATCTACCAACAGGACAGACACACAGAAAAGACAGGGTCGAGAACAAGCTGGAATCAGAAGCTAGAGAGGGGAGTCAAACAGACTAGGGTTTGGTACACAGGATTAAGATATATATATATATCTCAGCCAAGATAATGGTCAGTAAATGGAGCAAAGATCAATACACAGTAAAACAGGAATAGCAAAGGTTAATGTCAAGAGAGTGATCTGAACAGAGACCGTGTCAATACATGGAGAAACGGGACAAGCAAGGGTCTATACATCGGTATCTATACTATAATAGAGTAAGGCTTTGGCTGTCCGTCGCCAAGCCCTACTGCGCATGCGCGCGCAACCAGCGGCGGTTGGTTGCGCGCGCATGCAACCGCCGCGGCACGAGCCGGCTGCCGGCTCGCCGCGGCGGTTACACATGCACACAGCAGCCGGGTAGAGGCTGCGCTCGCAGCCTCTACCCGGCTGCCGCGCGCATCCAACCCCCCGAGCGGCGAAGGGAAAGTTTCCCGCGCGGCAGCCGGGTAGAGGCTGCGCGCGGCAGCCGGGTAGAGGCTGCGCGCGGCAGCCGGGTAGAGGCTGCGCGCGGCAGCCGGGTAGAGGCTGCGCGCGGCAGCCGGGTAGAGGCTGCGCGCGGCAGCCGGGTAGAGGCTGGCGCGCGGCAGCCGGGTAGAGGCTGCGCGCGGCAGCCGGGTAGAGGCTGCGCGCGGCAGCCGGGTAGAGGCTGCGCGCGGCAGCCGGGTAGAGGCTGCGCGCGGCAGCCGGGTAGAGGCTGCGCGCGGCAGCCGGGTAGAGGCTGCGCGCGGCAGCCGGGTAGAGGCTGCGCGCGGCAGCCGGGTAGAGGCTGCGCGCGGCAGCCGGGTAGAGGCTGCGCGCGCGCAGCCGGGTAGAGGCTGCGCGCGGCAGCCGGGTAGAGGCTGCGCGCGGCAGCCGGGTAGAGGCTGCGCGCGGCAGCCGGGTAGAGGCTGCGCGCGGCAGCCGGGTAGAGGCTGCGCGCGGCAGCCGGGTAGAGGCTGCGCGCGGCAGCCGGGTAGAGGCTGCGCGCGGCAGCGGGTAGAGGCTGCGCGCGGCAGCCGGGTAGAGGCTGCGCGCGGCAGCCGGGTAGAGGCTGCGCGCGGCAGCCGGGTAGAGGCTGCGCGCGGCAGCCGGGTAGAGGCTGCGCGCGGCAGCGGGTAGAGGCTGCGCGCGCAGCCTCTACCCGGCTGCTGTGCGCATCTATCGGGTCCCCCGAGCGGCGAAGGGAAGTTCCCTCCGCCGCTCAGGGGTAGGATGCGCGCGGCAGCCGGGTAGAGGCGCAGCCTCTACCCGGCTGCCGCGCGCATCCTACCCCCCGAGCGGCGGAGGGAAAGTTCCCTCGCTTCCGCTTTGAAGGACCCAAGCCCCGGTCACGTGACCGGGGCTTGGGTCCTTCAAAAACAGGAAGCGGGGAAATCTTCACTTCCCTGGCGCCGCTCGACAGGTAAGTATCCACGACGCGGGGGCAGTATCCACGACGCGGGGGCAGTATCCACGACGCGGGGGCAGTATCCACGACGCGGGGGCAGTATCCACGACGCGGGGGCAGTATCCACGACGCGGGGGCAGTATCCACGACGCGGGGGCAGTATCCACGACGCGGGGGCAGTATCCACGACGCGGGGGCAGTATCCACGACGCGGGGGCAGTATCCACGACGCGGGGGCAGTATCCACGACGCGGGGGCAGTATCCACGACGCGGGGGCAGTATCCACGACGCGGGGGCAGTATCCACGACGCGGGGGCAGTATCACGACGCGGGGGCAGTATCCACGACGCGGGGGCAGTATCCACGACGCGGGGGCAGTATCCACGACGCGGGGGCAGTATCCACGACGCGGGGGCAGTATCCACCGTGCGGGGGCAGTATCCACCGTGCGGGGGCAGTATCCACCGTGCGGGGGCAGTATCCACGTGCGGGGGCAGTATCCACGTGCGGGGCAGTATCCACGTGCGGGGGCAGTATCCACGTGCGGGGGCAGTATCCACGTGCGGGGGCAGTATCCACGTGCGGGGGCAGTATCCACGTGCGGGGGCAGTATCCACGTGCGGGGGCAGTATCCACGTGCGGGGGCAGTATCCACGTGCGGGGGCAGTATCCACGTGCGGGGGCAGTATCCACGTGCGGGGGCAGTATCCACGTGCGGGGGCAGTATCCACGTGCGGGGGCAGTATCCACGTGCGGGGGCAGTATCCACGTGCGGGGGCAGTATCCACGTGCGGGGGCAGTATCCACGTGCGGGGGCAGTATCCACGTGCGGGGGCAGTATCCACGTGCGGGGGCAGTATCCACGTGCGGGGGCAGTATCCACGTGCGGGGGCAGTATCCACGTGCGGGGGCAGTATCCACGTGCGGGGGCAGTATCCACGTGCGGGGGCAGTATCCACGTGCGGGGGCAGTATCCACGTGCGGGGGCAGTATCCACGTGCGGGGGCAGTATCCACGTGCGGGGGCAGTATCCACGTGCGGGGGCAGTATCCACGTGCGGGGGCAGTATCCACGTGCGGGGGCAGTATCCACGTGCGGGGGCAGTATCCACGTGCGGGGGCAGTATCCACGTGCGGGGGCAGTATCCACGTGCGGGGGCAGTATCCACGTGCGGGGGCAGTATCCACGTGCGGGGGCAGTATCCACGTGCGGGGGCAGTATCCACGAGCTGGGGCAGTATCCACGAGCTGGGGCAGTATCCACGAGCTGGGGCAGTATCCACGAGCTGGGGCAGTATCCACGAGCTGGGGCAGTATCCACGAGCTGGGGCAGTATCCACGAGCTGGGGCAGTATCCACGAGCTGGGGCAGTATCCACGAGCTGGGGCAGTATATCCATGAGCTGGGGCATATATCCATGAGCTGGGGCAGTATATCCACAATAGACTGCCCTCTGGGCAGGCTTTACAACTAGTACCAGTATAAAAGGAGAAGGGCAATGAGGCATATGAACATACCGGCTTTTGAGTTCGGCAGACTTTGTATCATCAAGCTGCGCCCCCTGCATCATTGGCTGGCGTCCACAAGAGCAGGCAATATCATTCGGAAGGAACCGCAGAGGTCACAGTACCCTACACCAGTGTTTCTCAACAGTCCTTAAGTACAGTTAGCAGGCCAGATTCTAAGGAATACCTTGGGGAAGTGCAGCCTGAATACTGCAATCACTGAGCAGCAAATCATATGACATGTGCTGTGCTGCTGCAATCACTGAGCAGCAAATCATATGACATGTGCTGTTGCAACTGTTGCAATCACTGAGCAGCAAATCACATCACCTGGGCTGTGCTGCAGATATCTGGAAAATCTGGATTGTTAGGTGTACTTGAGGACCGAGTTGAGAAACACTGCCCTACAAAACGCAATTTGCGTAGGCATCCAAATTGCGTAAAAAAGCTGGAAGGACGATCAGAGTGCACAGGCCCTGAGCAGACCGAGACGAGCAGAGCACACCGAGGGAGGAAAAGGCATTTGCAGCTAACACAAAAAGAAATGAGAATTGGGCAGTGTGACAGGAGGAAGGGCATGATCATGTGAAGGGTGGGCCATTATCCCAGTAGCCCGAATCACAGGTGTGGCCTATAGTCAGCTTGCTCAGCATCAAAAAAGGGGAAGCTGATGTGGGTGAGTGAGAAGGAGTACCCAGCTAAGGGAGAGAGCTGAAGGAGAGCAAGGTGGTTTTTTTTGTGTTTGTCGTGAACCACTATTGAAGTGTACCACTGTTGCCTTCCGGTGAGAAAATAAAATCTGCTAAAAATAACTTTCAGTGTTGCTGTGTTTGTGCCCAAGAAGTCGAGGCTACAGCAGTTATTTTCAGAAGCATCTGCCCAATTATTTAAACACAAAGGGGGTATATTTCTAGGAGTATACCTTTAATCCCGACAATGTTATCAAACTCTAAAAAGAAAGTCTAGGATGCTAGGTGGTTCCACAGTGCCATCTCAAGGACAGGTAAAGTCACGGTTTGCTTAGTTATTAAAACAAACATCTCAGTGACTTGCCATAACCAGTCCAGGGAACTCACATAAGATGTTCTTCAGATAAAGATACCTGTAGGAACCTAGCATAAAGTGTGTTAAAAATGGATCAAAGGGCTCAATCATTCACTGAAGAGCGGTCAAGCCAATCAACCATTATCACCAGATTCAAGATCAAGAAGAGAAAAGGGTAGAAGTAATATCTAAAGGGGAGAAAAAACAAAAATCGTGCCAAGGAAGCGCTGCAAGGTTTGAGACAGGCCCTACTAATGTATACTATACCCAAATTGAAAGTTTACACATCACACCCACCAATGTTATTTTATGCGTGTGAAGGGTTGAAGTGGGCATTTATGAACTGGTTTAGGAAACATAGCCTTGGCAAATACCTGGCTAAAGTCAATCTGATTTCTATCTGCAGAAGATATTGATAGATTTCTTGAAGTCAAGGTGTTTATCTATATCCTAGGATAGTATACCTTAATACCACTAACAGGGTTATTCAGAGAAAGGTGAAAACCAGGAGAACTGGTAGAAGAAGAGAACAATGTAGACCAAATAGCCAATTTGGAAAGTGAGATAAATGGAAGAATTTTTCTGATTTGCCTATTTTGACCTAGAATTTTCACCTGAAGTCATTCTCCCGAGTTTCACCTTTTAGTGAATAGACCTGTATATACATAGAAGTGGTTAGCAACTGTGTGATCCATTTAGCCAATCCCTTAATAATAATTCGAGTCAGTGGAGGCTTGTCATTAGGGCAGCACCCCACCAGTATGTTGTTTTCCAGTGGGTGTATAGCAGAGGGGTATAAGTAAAGGAAGACGTGGGTTTCTTGCGAGGAAGGTAGCAGGAAAAACTGAACTTGTCAGATGGATTACAAAAGGATTGCGACCTGCTATCATTTCTGCAGAATATCAGGTTGTGAATTGAAGGGAGGAATGAATAGTATTGCACATGGATAGTGGTAGGGATGGAAAAGAACGCTGCCAGGTCCCAAAACATTTCTGAGCATGGAGTGCCTTATTAATGCGTTTGTGGTGTCAGGCCATGCAAAAATGGAAGTTCAATTTGGCCTGAAAAAGAAACTGGGGTAGGCCCATTCCAGGTCTGAAGTATTGAGAAAGGGAGAGGTTTGTGAGGGTCCTGAGAATGAGCAATGGCACTAATGGCCTGCTCTACGATGGGTGCCCGATCAGGTCAAGGTTTTAGCTCAATTGTGCCATTACAGGGAAAACTGTTCTATATGCAAATCAGACTGCTACACCCAGAAACGGTGGGCCAGTATTGAAATGCCAAGAATGTCATCCCTGCACGAGAGGTGTAGCAACCCCTGACGATTGTGTCGGCCTTATTAGGCCTCGTCAGGAGACCTTGTCAGACCTGAGCAGGTACCCACCATAGAGCAGGCCACTAGTGCCATTGCTCGTTCTCAGGACCCTCACAAACCTATTTCTCACTTTAAATCTACAGGGTAATCAAGACGTGCACCCCTTGCTTGATGTGCCTAGAGGGTGTCAGCTATACCCTCCTGACGGGGCCCAACAAGGCCGAAACGATAGTCGGTGGTTGCTGCAGCTCTCGTGAAGGGATTCTGTTCTTGGCATTTCAGTGCCTTTGCAATCTTTTACTGTCCGTTATATTGCTGACAGTTTTTCAAAATAAAAATTACTTTATACAAAAAAAATTAAACACCATGAATCAATCTGAATATTTGTGAGGTGATGGGCTACTGCCTGACCTGGGTCAATGTTCAGAGCAGATGTTGAACCTCCCTCATGAAGGACTGGAAAATCAGGACTGTCCTACAGAAACCACAGCTGTTGGCATGTATGCAGAGAAGTGCAGTTATCAAACAAAATACTACTTATGGTTATTCACTAACTGCTGGTGTTTTCCAGTGTTGTAGCACAAAGAAACACCAGCATTAAAAGGAAGTAAAATTGAAAGATGTACAGAAGCTGCAGAGTGACACCATCACTGTATGAACAGCAAAGCTTATGTTGCGCTTTTGATTTTAGTTTTGTGAAATGTTGGTGTTTGTCATGAATAACCGGTTTGTGCAGTAAAGTGTGTATGCATTCACATGTGATGGTGTGGTGTGTAGCTGTGTTCATCCTGGCAGTGTGTTTAGTGGAGTAACTAACATGTTTTTGTTTTAACTGTGGCGAGGGACTTATTAAAACAATATTTTATTGAAATTATTTTGCATGTCGGGACATGTAGATTGGGTTTCTGCTTTAGTCCATCGGACAAGTAGATTTTGTAAAAACATTTCCACACCCCTGTACCATAAACTCCAATACAAAGTGAGAGATTAATTCTTCCTTGTTATTCACATAAAGTCCCAACATAAGGGAGCAAACATATCCATGTCACATAAATAATATTCAGCACGACAGTTAATCGCAATATTGTCACTGAAGCTTCAATGTTGTCCAAAGAAAATTGTACACAAGCGGCAAGTATCAATAAAGACACCAAAAGAATAATAATGAAACAAAGAAAAGAGAAGGAGTCTCTAAGTAAACCAGACCAGATGCCCCAACATTTCAGGCTTAGAGCCTTTCTCAAGGGTTGACAAAGGGTCTAAGGCCGAAATGTTGGGGTATCTGGTCTCTGCTGTTCTGGTATACTTTAGAGACTCTTTTCTTTGTTTCATGATTATTATTTTTTGAATGACAAGGTTGAATTAATCTCACTTTGTATTAGAGCTTATGGTATGTATGGTGTTTATACAGCTTTCGCAATACACACAAACACTTGCTTTATTTTATTATTTACAGGTCTATTCAAAGAAAGGAGAATGACAGAAGTAAAAATTCTAGGTCAAAATAGTCAAACCAGAAAAATTCTCCCATTTATCTCACTTTCCAAATCGGCTATTTGGTCTAGATTGTTCAATCTCCTGGCAATTCTCCTGGTTTTCACCTCTCTCCGAATAACCCTGTATGTGTGCTCATCCGACCGCAGTGCAAGTTTTTTTTCCTTTTACTGCAGATGTCTCAAGTATACCGTGACCCCCTCCAATTTGGTATTTTTCTCAAAAATCTGTGTAACCCCTCTATTTAAAAGTAGAAATAACATTGATCAAGATTCTCATTATTTTCGCAGAGATTTCGTAACATAAAAAGTCAAGTTAGAGCAAAACTAAGGTAACAAGTGCTTAAAATACCGTGCTTATTGTATCTTCATCCACTTGGTGGTCTCTTAACCAGTAGACAAGCTCCAAGTCGTCACTACTTCTGGTGGAAGGTCTGGTGTGAGACACAGAAATACCTGGGATATCTCAACACAAAAACATAAATTTACTACATTACCCAAATCAATGTTAAGTGCAGGCATAAGAAAACAAAATGTTAGAATATATAAAACATGAATAAACACAAACCCTACTATCCAAAAGTAGTAGATATTGAGGTCATAAAACGTGGACCAGGTTTTAGGCTAGGGTCAGACGAAAGGCATTCTGTGCAGACTGTGCGTCCGTCCACAACGGACGTACTTTCTGACTGACAAGTTAGTGGCCACACGGTCCGTTTTTGTGACTGACGTTTTTTTTGACTGATGTAGATGGGAAATATAATTAATATGAAAAAACATTTTGTCTGTCAAAAATGCTGGACGTCAAAAATGCAGTCCGTCTGACTGCGTTCCATCACTCACACACAAGCTATGCGGATGTTGCGCACTCCGCACGTCCGTTCTAGCGGTTTTACGTTCTTGCCTAACTTGCATCCGTTTGCCGCGTCCGTTGTGCGTCCGCACTTCGTGTGTGGCTCTCTATTGATCATAATTGTATGCTACCACGGACGTTAAAATGTGTGGCAACACGGACGTGAACACTGCGCTCGTCTGACCCGAGTCTGAAATGTAATACAAGTTAAACCGGTTTGCAAGTATTCCGTATAGGATCTGTTTATTTACTTATTGGTTGTGACTTCAGCTGAAGTTTCTTGATTTCTTGATCTTTCTCCTCAATTGCTTGTTTTAAAAGACCTTGAAATGCTCGTTCTTTCTGCACCAACTCTTCTAGAAGCCTGTGATAAAAATAAATTGCATTCTTCTTTTGACTGATACAAATTACGTGGATATAATTTCACAAAGCAGTAATGCATTCTTTTTTGGCATTGTGCATTTATTTTGCCTGATCGCCCATTAATTAAAAATAAAAAAAATAAATGAAAAAGTATCACTGGAGAGTCACAAGCCCCTGCTGAGATCCACTCGTTTATACTCAGTCACCCTCACTGGCATACATATGCACGCAGTCTATCACAGGCGCACATACTCTCAGGTCATGCACAAAGAAATAAGGGGCACGATTACATTGCTCCCTCTAAAATGGGGACGCTAACAGGGAAAACCTGCACCTACAGGTTTACCCGCAGCATTCGGGCAGAGATTCCGGGGCAGAGATTCCGGGGCAGGCGCACCCACAGCACCTTGCTCCAAAACGAGGCGCTTCCTTCTGTTATACTCATGGTAGCGCTTTCGCGCCGCCGCGAGTATCACCTCCTGGAGTCCATAAAGGGTTGTGCTACCAGGCCATGAGCCCTGTGCGATATTGCTCTTGCAAGATCGCGTAGCTCCGCAGAGTGACCTCAGAGGAAGACTGGGGACCAATTGTTCCCAGTCTCACTTTGCTCCCAGAAAGAAGCAGCAGCGGATCAGACCACTATTCTCGTCGCAGGATGCAAGGGGAGTATCGGATTTATTGGGAGAGTTTTAAGTGACTGTAAAAATCCGTTTAACCCTTTGGTGCGGTAATCAGCGCTAGGACTAACTACTGATTGCGCTCCCCATACTAAATATGGGGTGCACAAAGGACAGTAAGCTGAAGCAAGCTAGCCAAATCACTGATGCGTCAACGGATTTTTACAGTTTTTATATATCTGGAATGTAACACGGGGCATTCGTTAACATCACTTATCCTAGCATTAACGCTTACATATCCGATTGCTACAGTTAGCGTTCGGTATGTAATCTAGCCCAAGGTCACTCCTATATGCACAAATACGCAATACGTTTCTATTACCCACATAATCGATCACTCACACAAATACATCTTATGTCACTCTCGCATACATATATGCATTCAGCAGCTCTCACATGCAGACAGCTAGACACAAACTGTACACTATTTTGATAAAATGAAAGTAATGTTCAATAGTAGGTTAGAATTTGTACCTGTTTGACTCTATCCTTAGCCTTCCAAGCTGCATATTTAGTGACCTCTGAGCTGTCTGTGAATCATTAGACATGGTTGAACTAAGGGTGCTCACACCTGAAGTATGAACAATATCCTCATTAACTGCAATGGGCCTCTGTACGGACTGTTCTTTAGGCTGTTCATCTTGTTCTTCCTCCACGTCTAGGTCATCTTGGTCTGCTGGGTCACTTTCAGATGTAATACTGAAATGTGGTCTCAACTCTATGGAAAATTTTGATTAAAAATGTAATTCATTACATGTCCAAATATATTCCTAACAGCTTTAGGACTCCGTGTTACAACTAAATCCTAGATTACGCACTTTTAAAGTGAAGCAGTACCTTTGAAAGTCTCCTTTCCAAATGTGATCAAAAGGAAAAGATTATCTAAAAATCAAATGGATGCAGTGGAAGAGCCTGTAATAGAGTGCCAGTAGAACCTGCCAGGGTGGCAGGAAAAGTGATAGATGGCAGATACATTCCTCCACGAATGCTTAGATTTATCATCTAAGGTACTGCTAGTATAGATTTGAAGGTAAAGACCAATAGCTCTTTACCTTGTATGGGTAGAACAGATTCTGGAGCTGGTGTTACTAGGAGTTTAATTAGCTCTGGGTGGGACAGGGATTCATTAATGTGCAGCTGCACCTAGCAGTATGTGTGTGTGTCTCAGTGCATGGAGAGACAGTGTGCTGAATGCAGCAACTCCTGTGATAGGAGAATAAGAAAACCTGTCTTTGAGATAGGGTTCTATGGATGAACTATAAACGGTTCCCTTGGAGAAAGCCAACCCAGCTCGGAGGACTGTCACTAACTAACCAGTAAGGCTCAGTGGAGCGGACTTTTATTTGTTTCTATCAATTGATTTTGGCTGGATGCCTGCAACCTTTTCGTTTCTCTTTTTTTAATGATGGCTGTCTGAAAATTAAAGCAGGCATTTTTGTTGAAGCGACTGCGAGTTTGCCTCTATATTGAGACTGATCCCCTACAAGTCTCTGTGCCATAACAATTACAAATGACTGCAGTAATTATATTATTCTTCATTTATAAAAGCGCCGGCATATTCCGCAGCGCTGTACAATAGGCACAGTATAGACAGGGTTACAATACATTGAAC
Organism: Leptobrachium leishanense; assembly: GCA_009667805.1. Taxonomy (NCBI): domain Eukaryota; kingdom Metazoa; phylum Chordata; class Amphibia; order Anura; family Megophryidae; genus Leptobrachium; species Leptobrachium leishanense. The sequence continues at coordinate 226,743,322 of CM019066.1, read as the reverse complement.
AACATTTGACAAACAGTACAGGAGGAGATGAGGGCCCTATTATGATAGGTTAAAGGTCTCTTCAAACGGAGTGTTGGCTTATTTTAACACAAATCTAAAGAAGTTATTTGGCTCACAGCCCCAAGCAGAGTTAAAGAATTTGTGACAACATTTAAATGATGTAGACTCACCTGGCACTAGGATAGTGATGGCAGTCTGCACAGCCTTTCGAATGATACTGTCTAAGGCAAACATCCAATGCGGCTTAATGTTGTGGTTTCGAAGGACTTTGTTGACCTGGTGACACAAAACAATATTCAGCGAGAGGTTTTTTTTTTCTTTTTCATTTTAAATTTTTTATTTTGCAAGCAAAAGGGTCACAAATCGACCAACCAGTGTGGCCTCGCAGGGCCAGATATCAATATACTCGTATATTAGGCATATATAAAATAAAGTCAATCATATAGATACATGTCTATACAAATATCTCAAAGTAGGTAAAAGAGGGGAGGAAAAAGGAGAAAGAGAGAAAGGGGGGGGGAGTGGCAAAGGCCATTACTGGGACGCTCCTGGCACGCTCCCGAAGGCCCAGGTGACTGAGGGCCTATTATGACACCAAGCCGTAGTGGCACGCCTCATGTATCCTGGAAGATGCAAAAAAAAAAAAAAAAAAAAAGGAGGGGGGAAGAGGTGCCAGTAGGGCAAACATCAGGGAGAAGCGGGGGGGGGGGGAAAGATAACAGTAGCTATGTTAGGCATACAAATCTATAACCTAAAGGAGTAAGCTCCGGCGTGTCCGTCGCCAAAAAAACGTACTGCGCATGCGCGCACAACCAGCGGCGGTTGGCTGCGCGTGCATGCAACTGCCGTGGCACGTGCCGGCTGTGCGCGCATGCAACTGCCGTGGCACGTGCCGGCTGTGCGCGTGCCGCGGCGGTTGGCTCAGTGAGACAGGGCGGCTCTATGGAATAGACACGTCCAACAATGCGTGACGGAGACCGCCAGCAGCGCCGCAGGGAGGGTTAAGCTCGCTCCCCCCCACCTCATCAGTCACACAGGGAGGGAGAGAGTGAGTGCCGCCCTGTCTCTGTTGTCTCCTCCGATCTGCCATGCACAATACCAGTCTGCCAGGCACAATACCAGTCTGCCAGGCACAATACCCGTCTGCCAGGCACAATACCCGTCTGCCAGGCACAATACCCGTCTGCCAGGCACAATACCAGTCTGCCAGGCACAATACCAGTCTGCCAGGCACGTTACCCGTTTGCCATGCACATTACCAGTCTGCCATGCACGATACCAGTCTGCCATGCACATTACCAGTCTGCCATGCACATTACCAGTCTGCCATGCACATTACCAGTCTGCCAGCCTTATTACCAGTCTGCCAGGCACAATACCAGTCTGCCAGGCACAATACCAGTCTGCCATGCACAATACCAGTGTGTCATAATAACCAGTGTGCCTAAATACCAGCCTGACATGCCATGCATACCACGTGTCATTATATATACGCATAACGTAAATATACGCATAATGTATACGCTACAAAAAATGGCCGCCCAAGCCCAACACAAGAATGTTAGGGTTTGGCTTGAAGAAAAAGGTGGCAACCCTACTGTCTATTCGGCCCCTCACCGGCTCCCTCCATCGCCGTCTGCGCATGCGCACGCAAACCGCGTACTGCTGGCTACGTGCGCACATCCAACGGCCGCGGCAAGTGCACAGCCGGTGTGCGCGAGGGACAAAAAAAAATCCAATCCATTGGAGAGGCACACAGCCCCTCTCCAGTGGATCGGATTTTTTTTTGTCCCTCACGGATCCCCCCCTGCCCTGAGTCTCCCCCGGAGGCTGTCTATTCGGCCCCTCACCGGCTCGCTCCCTCCAGCCTCCGGTTCCAGTTCCTGCTCATCTTCCTCCCGGAGCCCAAAGGGTCCTGTTCCCGTCAGTTTACAATCTAAGAGGGAAGAGGAACCTGCTCTGTCAGCTGTGCGTGCACCCATCAGAGCTGCTCAGTTGGCCCTCCTGTTGCAGATGGGACGGCGACGGACGCGTTACAAACGCATTTTTATAGAGATACGCTTAGATTGGAAAACAAATATGTGGACATGAATTCTGAGCTGCCGACAACAACAATAGCCTGCCCTCTGGGCAGACTTTCCACCTAGTATTACATAAAGCGTCTGTATACGCGGTCGGATTAAAGTGTCCGTCAGAAAAACAAGGGTCCTCAGGAAACTTCGAGGGAACACTATAAGCCAGAAAATAAAATGAGTGTGAGGAGAGCATCACCTCACAAAAAAAAAAAAAAAAAATCCCCAGCCGGGGAGCATCAGCAAAAGAGTCATCATGGTCCTGTACGAAGGGGAGGTGGGGGTTTCACCCCAAAAATAGGGGATCACTGCGTGGTGGGGGGGAAGGGTGAGGTTAATATGAAGGTACAACAGACATAAAAGCAGCGAAAAAAGGGGGCCCCGAAAGCGAATAACAAAACCCATATCTCCTAACCCGGGTCTAACACAGTGGGGGGGACCCTCGGGAACAGAGCAAGGAGACACCAGAGTAGGGGAGAGGCCCAGGGTGTGTAGCAAGCTCCAGGCTTCTGCGGGGGAGGGTATCAAGTGGGTCAGATTATTGTGATGTATGTGCATAGATCCCGCCACTCCTCCCATCTGTATAGAACTCTGCAGCCCCTCAAAAAAGATGTAACCTCCCGGAATTGCCTCCGGCGATCAGGGTCAAAAAGGGGGAGATCATTAAAGAGCACCAAGGAATGGCCCTCAAAGTATCGGGGCTCGGGCTGCCGGCGATGACAACATACAGCGTTTATCTGCTTCATCCCCCGCAATCGCAAGCACATCCCGTGGAGACTCCGCCGGGGCTGTAGCCACTTTCCTTAGCCTGATGGCACTCCGAAAAGCAGTCTCGGTCGATTTCTCCGACACATGCGATGCAAGTTTATTAACAAATGGCAGCAGGGAATCGCCGGTGATCTTCTGGGGAATCCCCCGGATTCTCACGTTTTTCCTGCAGTGTCGGGCCGCCTCCGCCTCCGTGAGCGATGCCACCTGGGCTTGTAAGGATTCCATCTGTGGCGCTAGGAGAGCCTGCGGCGCCGCGGTCCCCTCCACTTGTGCCTCCACAGCCGCCCCTTGATAGTCGACAGCTCCGTTGTCAAGACCGCAAAATCAGCCCGCCAAACCACTCTCGGCGGTGCCAGCTGCCATGGACAACCACTTCGGAGAGGTTGGGGACCCTTGCCTGCACCATGCACACTTCCCTCCGGTTTAAAGTCTGATGCCACAGGCTGACAGCGCCTGGTCCCTCGCGGAGGGTGTCATTTTGCCGGGCCGCCCGGGGTCTCCCACTAGTCATCGCTATTTGGGCCCAAAATAACAAGCAAGCGCAGTGGTCCAAGCCAAGGACAGATGGTCAGTGGGGTACCATCCTTTATTATCTAAGCTCTCCCTCTCTGCGTCACCACTGCACCATTACCATCTTAGGTGAGGACTAGGTCATAGATTTTCTGCTGGAAGTCCCAATACACTCATATTTATCAGCGCAATTAATTTTTAAGGACCTCCTGCCGCACATACAAAATCTTTAATAACCCCCGCTCTTTTTTTCTTGTGTTGTTGTGGCACAAACCTGACCTACAAAGATAATATCGAGGACCAGTCCTAATCTTTCCAGGACCACCGGGCAGTCTGAATACTTTGAATATTTGCGCTTACTTTTAATTTTCAGGACACCGAGGAGTCTGCCTTTTATTATCCAGTAGGGAATCCGACAAAATCCAAACCATTTTAGTTTTTTCTTCTTCTATCTCATAATCTCATACAGTTATTTACATCTACTCTATGCAAATAGGAAGGGAGGCCTGTACGTTTTCAGAATTGTTATCTCTATGGATTAATTTGTGGCGTAAACAAACTCGAGGTGTCAATCCCTGAAGAAATTAAAAAAAGTAAACATCTACACCTACTCCATCCCCTTCCCCTCTCCCTCTGACCCATGAATCTGAGGAAGAGGAAATATTTGTAGACCTGCAGCCAACTGCCACATCTGCAATGCAGGAGAGGGCCGTAGATGGGGAAGCTATATTGAAAAACCTGTCTTTGCAACACAATTTCAAAACCTGAAGTCCTCCACAGACAATACACTTCAACCTTTGCAAACCTTCTCAATGTATCCTTCCTGGTAAAATACTTTATAAATAAACAACCTTTGCAAACACATACAACCCACAAGCCAAATATCAGCTCTGGAATCCAGACAATCATCTAACAAGGAGGTGATGATTCAGTCAACCTAAAAAGAAAAAAACTCAACTTAGAAAATCGAAGCTGACAAACAGCTTGACGTCTATAGACATTCTGGAATTTGTGAAAGCTCCAGCTTTGATGGGCCTCCTCCTACAAATGTCGTTACCCACAACTCTCAATTCAAGTCGCCAGATCTCAACCAATCCAAATAGAGCGCACACATCACTTGGGTGCAACTAAACCAGCTGAAAATGCATAATTAATATCAGGGATGGACTGAAATTTCGGCCACCGATAGATTTTGCCGATAATGGGGTTATCAGTTTCGGCCCGAAAGTAAAACACCAGCCAAAAAAGTCAGCCGAAAATTAATGATCCCAGCTGACACAGAGAGCACTCTTTCAATGCTGCTTAGCTGGAGATAATTGTAATTGGAAAGAGGCAGGAGCTGCAACACATTTATTTCTGCACACAAAGGGTTAACTGCCTACTCGAAGCTGCTGTCACCATCAGAGCAAGCAGTAACCTCTGGCCTCTCAGGGACAAGGAACAAGTGTTTTATCACTGACCTCCTGCCAGAGGTGTCTGCTTCGAGGACAAGAGGGGGGTTAATGGAAGGTATACACACTCATTTTGCAATGGTTTGTCTTTTAGCTTGCATCTTAAAGGCCCCTTTATAATGCGTTGTTTTTTGGCACTTTAAAAAAAATAATAGATTAAGAGGAACAGACTGATGTTTAGGCTCCATCTGAGCCATTATAGATATAAATCTACTCATTTAAGTTAAAAGCCTCCACACAACAAATAATAAACTTTATAGTTGCAGAGTTCTCTGAATTGCTGGGATATGTAAATGTCTTCTGCAACTATAAAGTGTGTGTGTGTGTGTGTGTGTGTGTGTGTGTGTAAAACTTTTACACATGAATGTATGCAACAGGATGCAAAATAACCCCACCAAAATAGGACAAAAATATCTTAAACATTTTAATGTGGATTAATTTAAATTCTTGATATTTAATAAAGTCTAGTATTAATACAGTTATACAAAAAAACTCTTAAAATAAATTTTAAGGGAAAAAAGTATTTTCCGGTTTCGTTCCAAAATGTATTTATGTTATATATAGTTTATTATTGCAGAAGCCACCTGCACATCATAGCAATTCAAAGAATTGCATCCCAGAGTCTCTGTGCCACATTCCCGATATGCAGCAAGGAACTCTGGGTAGGATTATTATTATTATTCTTTATTTATAAAGCGCCAGCATATTCCGCAGCGCTGTACAATAGGCACAGTATAGACAGGGTTACAATACATTGAACAATATTTGACAAACAGTACAGGAGGAGATGAGGGCCCTATTCCCGTAGGAACTCACAATCTGGGAGGGTTGGGGTTGGAAACAGGAGGAGAGGACTGTAAGGTGAGATACGTAGGATATGTAAATGACCTGTCTCACTTTCATGCATCCTGGATCTGTTATTACACAGAACCCTAAAATCAATGCTATGCCACACTGTGGCTTTGTAGCAGAGATAAGATTTATGCAACTGGTCAAAGCCACTACTAGGGCAGTGCTGTTTCAGGTTTGTTGAACCCTCATCAGCTAGTAGGTAGGCATGACCAGTTGCAGTGGATGCTTGGACCGTAAGGTAAATTAGTGTCTACAAGAGTTGTGGTGGAGGACTAAAGTGAGATAAAAAGCCTCCACACTATAATAAGTGTGTTTATTATTGCAGAAGCCACTTGCACATCACAGCAAGTCGATGAATTGCATCCCAGAGTTTCTATATATATATTATAATTATACACACACCAGACACGTATGATAGGACAGATATGTGTATATATAGTCATGTATAGAAAGTCATTTTCGGTATCGGTTTTTGGCCAAGCTCATCGTGCATTTTCGATATCGTTTCGGTCCCAAATTTTCATTACGGTGCATCCCTAAGAATTATCAAGACGTCGCTAAAATTCTGTCAGCATACAAGTCCCACTTCTCACAAGTAAGGTCCGAGGCACGTTCCTGGTCAGACCTTTTTGGAAAATAGGAAGCCTCTCACCCAGGTGCGGTACCAGTCCTTGAGACGGATGGGTTTTGCAATGGTGATACAGGCTATGACCCAACACACTGAGAAAAACAATCCGGAGGTATAGTAACACCAGTCCTTAGCATGGCTGGTATAGAAATAAGCACACAAGTCCAAGAATACGAGCCAGGTCAAGCGTAGCCAGAGATGCACAAGTCCAATAATACAAGGCGGGTCAAGGGGAGCCAGAGATTCACAAGTCCATTAACACGAGCCGAGTCAAATATACAATAATCAGAATAGTAAAGCGCGTTGAGGTGTCGAAACAGAACCACAAAAGGGCACCGAGTATTAAACCTGCAAGTTTAAATAGAGACCGGGCCTCCCTGATTGGCCAAATCACATTGCTGCAGGTCCTTGTCTGGGGATGGTGTCCACATGGCCACAAATTTAAAAGGAGTATCCATTAATAGAGCCGTCCTCTCGCCCATTGACCTAATATATTCCATCTTCGATAATATTTCGTGGAACGAAGGCACCCCAGACTTCCATTGATGAGCTATACAGCACCATGTGGCAAGCATAAGATTATGCCTTAATTTATTGGCCAGTTTGGTTAACTCCGGAACTCGGAGGCCGATAAGGCCCACTGCTGGGGACGGGGTAACATCACCTCTCATAACTTTAGACCCCCACCGAAAAGTTCACTGCCAGAGCCAGCAGGACCAGACCACCTGCAACAATGAACCCCACGCACAGCACCCTCGGAGACATAAGGGTCTATTCACTAAAAGGTGAAACTCGAGAACATTCGGAGAAGTGAAAAATCTAGGTAAAAATAACCAAACCAGAAAAATGCTCTTATTTATCTCACTTTCCAAATCTGCTACAATTTTCACTTTTCCAAAACTTCTGAGTTTCGCCCTTATTGAATAGACCTGCTTGTGATACTCCAGGAGAAAACCCTAGCCAGTCGAACATGGGAAGATAACATTGCATTAAAAATTTCAGCACATTTTCCTGAAGCAGAACACAGACGCAGATTTTGCGACTGGAATCAGTCAGTTGGCGCCACACCTTAGGCTTCAGATCATTATGTAAGTCAGCTTCCCAGGCGGACATATAAGGAGCTTTTGGCTGGGGCTGTGTTACAATTAATGAGCCTATAAATGAAAGAAATCATAAAACACTGTTTGCAAGAAGCTAAACAAATCTTTTCGAAAGGCAATTGCCTTCAATTTAGGACTAAACTGTATTAACTTCTGGACCAGCTTATTGAAAGAAATCACAGCTCCCGTTCGAGAATATCAGCAAGATGGTGCAGTGCTTTATTAGATAGTTACAAGTATTTATATAGTGCCAAGTTCCGTAGCGCTGTACAATGGGAGAGACCGAATAATATACATACACATTACACACACACAGAACAGTAGGAGGACCCTGCTTGAGAGCTTACAATCTAAGAGCGGCTCAGCCCCCGCGAGAGGAAATGCTTTCAGGGCGTAAGTACAGAATGTAGGTGAAGTATAAAGTAACTTTTAGTGTATCTGTCCCAAAGACCCAGTTCATGACAAAATATAGCAACTATACAACGCAAATGTATTGCTTACAAAGGTACTCCGGTGTGTCTCAATATCCAAGAAATATACAAGAGAAATGGAAAACTATGGTGCAGCATGCATATACTGTTCTGTATAAATGTATAGGGTTTGCACTCACAAATAGAGAGCCCCAACACTGGCTCTTTGTGGTCTCACGCCTGTGGGTTCTTTTAACTTCGTGCTGCTCAGGTTACCCTATACATTTATACAGAACAGTATATGCATGCTGCACCATAATTTTCCATTTCTCTTGTATATTTCTCGGATATTGAGACACACCGGAGTACCTTTGTATGCAATACATTTGTGCTGTATCAGGTTGTATAGTTGTAATATCTTATTTGGTTTGGGGGAAACCACTGTTTCCGATACTGGCCACAAAGGAATCTGGTGGAGGGTGATCTGTTAAGTGGCGCTACACCGAAACCTTTTCAACATGACGAAATATTGGGTTAAGGATTAAGGGCATATATATCAGGAAGACCCGGATATTTTGACAACAGAAGTCTGCCAAGGCAGGATTCCCTCAGGAGGCCCTGTTCCAGCAGTCTGAGGACAAGAACTTGAGTGATACCATAATGTCATTTGTGACAAACGGCTGCTAAGAAATATTGGAATAAATTAGGGATGCCCAAACCACCTTCAGTCCTATGTAAAGAGAGCAGTTTTTGGCCTATCTGGGGTCTTTCGGAATCCCAAATAAATCGAGTTATGCATTGTTGTAAGTTTTGAAGGTGTTTACAACTCCTGCTTTCTTTTTAAAGATAAAATGTGCCTTTTACCTCCCATGGCTATTATGTTGCCAGGCACCTCGCCGATGTCTAGTTCACACACAATCAAATTCTTTGAGTCAGCTGGTTGAACTCTTGTTCAATCATACAACTCTCGTCACACCCTGCTACCTCAGTGATGTAGTAACTGAACACACGCAAGTGATCCCCAGAAGGATGTTCCACAGTTGTTCTGTAACAAACATCAGGGGAGGAAGTCCTAGACTGCTCTGAAGCACTGACACAGCAGCCAAGTCTGGTAGTGGACAGACTCCTACAACCATGACCACTTAAATTAGATTAAGTGGTCAAGTCGACTAGAGATTCCCTACTGTCTATATCTAATATGGAGGCAAAAAACATGGTTCACAGAAAGCAAAACCATATTAAACGTAGAAAATAGTTTTGCACAATTAAATAGTTACTGGACAAAAAACATTGGTCATTGAGAGTTCATAATAACATTCAAATAAAGTTTGCATTATAACAGTGGATACTCACTGCATCTTGAAAGCCAAACAGCACAACTTGGACTTGACTGATGGCATGACTGTCAAAGTCCAGCTCCAGTTTCAATTTCGATAATGTGGATGCAATTATTTTTCGGTCAGTCGATCTTACAAACTCCTTCAGGCTTGTCACTAATGTTTTTATATGTTCTGATTTTAGTATTGCTTCTCCTGACCCCTAATGATGTAGAAATACAGTATCACGATCAAACACTGTTACATTGCAACATAAATCTATGTGGTGCTTTCACAAGAGTATTATATTTAGAATTAAACCATAATTCAGGCTTATTGCTAGGATTTCCCAAACATTAAAAAGTAGAGAAAATTATATTTAAGCCATCCTTGCTTTTATAAAATTGTGCTTTCCATCCTAGCGCATAACCTGTTCAATCTTTGTCTACTCCGAATAAGCAAGGTTTGCCGTTGTTACATCTATTTTAACAATGCCAACTGTTGAACTTTAGAATTGCCCTTATATCCATGAACAAGGAAATGATTTAAGTCCTCAGGAAAATTTGTATTCTTGTAGAAATGCTGACAGAAAATATATACTTTAAATTTTCTTTTTGCATTGTTTACCCATATAGCCGTAACTACTGCAAAAGTGTAACCTGTTCCTTTTATTATGGACGGGCTCCAGTATGGAAACAGACATAATGCCTATATCAGTTATAGTCCAGGTTTTTAACTGTTTAAATGTGGTAATTTCAGGGCTTTTTTTTTCCAGGAGGTACTCGGGAGGAAGCAGTACCGGCACCTCACCACTCAGTACCGGCACCTCAGCACCAGCCAGAACCTATAGCAGAGAGCATGATGCTCCTCCCTCCTCCTGCAGTGGCAGGCAGAGAATCGGAAGCGCTCGGCAGCTCATGTTGCTCCTGAACGCTTCCGATTGTCAGGACTGTATGTAGGGACTGATCTCCCCCAGTAGGTGACAAGGGAGGGCTGCTCCCCCTCTCTGCAGCCGCTGAAACTTTGAACGGCATGGGGAGGGGGGGGGGTGCAGCATGTTTACACACATCTACCAGAGCTGCGGATTGTCAGGCAAGCGGTGTGATCAGAGGAGCTGGCACTGTAAGGTGGTAGTGAGTTTCATTGCTGTGGTGCTCATACACACTGCGCATTACTGTGAGTTTCATTGCTGTGGTGCTCACAAATGCTAGGGGGATTATCTGCTCAGTGCCATCGTTGCAACCCCCCCCCCCCAAAAAAAAAAAAAACAGCTAACTGCCCTGCAATACAGATTTTTCTTGCAACAGTGGCACTTAGTGGATAACCCCCATAGGGTTACAACAATAGTTTTAGTTCATTTAAAGGAACACAGTATTAAAAAATATGGTTCCCTTTTATAGTGTCTTCCTTTAAGTGAACTACAACTATTGTTTATTAGGACATGAAAATAGTCATAATCTGTTTTCCCCGGGCATGAGAGTACCCCCACCTATTTTTCCAGAAAAAAGCACTGGGGAATTGAATGGTGAAATAGAGCAGGAGGGTGTCAACTACAGATATGGAATTAAATAATATAGAATGCAAAGACTTTAATGTAGTGTGGATGGAGGCAGGTGATGGGTGAGTAGTGCTGCTCTCATGATCATGTTCTGAAAATGACATACCTGCTGTAAGGACTCCATCAGGTTTCTCACCACCTTGTCCTGGTCCTCAGTGAGAATTCGATGAAGTGTAGCTCTCCTTTCACTGTCCTTTTTCAGCAAGAAGAAGCCAGAGTCTCTTTCTTCTGGGGAAGGGGGTGCACTATGATCTTCAAAATTTTCATCGGGGATCCTAAATCAAGGAAAGGTAATCAGATTTAACAGGTATGTTGCAACCAAAAAGAAGCTGGAAAAAAAGAAAGAATGAGAAATATCCCTTGATAAATTACAACCATCCCAATTGGCGAGTGTTTTGTTTTTCTAGGACATCCAATTACCCTGCATGTGTGAAATGATTCACAGCACACTAAGGGCAGCATTCCAAGTTGAGCATTAACCTTTTTAGCATTGTTTGTGCATCCAATACTTTGAATAGGACACGTAAAAGTGGCACTAGCATTTTAGTAATGTATTTTCCAAATGGCTTGTTATTCTTGAACTAGTGCAAAAAAACCAAGAACTGTGCCACCATGAACCTGGTGTAATTTTACAAAAGCAAAATCAATTTACAACCAGTTAAGATAGAACATCTATGTTCCAGTTAGAGGCAACTGCTAAATCTTCATGCCAATCTGCTGCCTACCTATAATATGCCAAGATGCCAAATATCCCTAACATTCAGTACTTAGGGGATACTGGACAAAAAAAATAAATAACATTGGTCCATGTAATGGCTGGCCTGAGGTCAGAGAAAAGGCCGAGGTCAATGACAACAGAAATCAGGGAAATGGTGAGACAAAGCTGGGTCAAGACAATAGAGAGCAATGGAAGGAAGCTGGGTCCAATACTTTCGGATCCAATAAAGAAACTGCAACAAGGCACTGAACAATGGCCAGTACCAAATTTATATAGTCCAAGATTGATGCCCATAGCTCAGACTCCTTTCTATACGTGTGTTGAAATTGTGATGAATTTCATGTCACAAGTTTGTAAGACTATACAAGTTGCAGTGGCTGCTTCGTGTTCGGTGTATTATGGTGTTTGTAAAGCAGCAAGGAAACATTGAGAGCTAGATGAAAATTTGTAATTAATAAATGTTCCATTAGTACATACCTTAATGATCTGTGCTGCACAGACCTGTGCCCAGTGTTGTATTGTCAAAATGGGATTGTTTCAGATGTATGCTATAAATATACAGTCTACTTGACATGACTTTAACTTTTGAAGTTTACCACTGTTTGAAGAGTTTCAAAGAAAAACCCACAACATTAAGGGCTCTTTTACATTCTTCGCGCAAACGTTAACGCATGTGAAAAAATGCATTAACGCGAGGCACAAAACCTTTTGCGCTGAACGTCGTATAACCATGTCCGCGCAAAAAATGCGCGTTAACATCTACCGCGGGCGAACCTGCGCGAACGCTGCGCGAGCGTACTGTACTGCGCGCGTCCTATATTTAGCATTGTGCGCTGGTACGTGGATGGTATTACAATCTATGTACAAAATTTATCGCACAGAGTTTGCACGCATAATTTTAACGTCTTTGAAAAGCTGGTGGTAACGGCAAATCTGAATGTCCTGGCCGAATCCAAATACACCAGCCCAAAAATAAAAATACAGTAAAGTATAGTTACACATTCTACGCATACCCAAACAATAAAATTGAGAAGTTGTGCGTGTTTTTTTTATTGATGCAGCATATATGCGCAGATTAATTTTTTATGCCTGTCAAAGTCAAACAGGAGACAATTGTGGTTCTTAATTCGGATTGGCAATCTGTCGGGGGGCGTGGCCGGCTGGGAGCGGACGTGTTCTTGTGGAGCTCCTCAGGTCTTTCCTGCTTAAGGACCCCCAGCTGAGTCTATCTGCACTGATTTTTGTGATAAGGGTGCCTGTGTAGCTGGCCACCAGTGTTAACCAGTCCGGAGCCCGTTTAGCCTCCCCTCTGGAGCAGAGACTCCACTGTTGGCTGAGGAATCGGACTGTTACAAGGTGCCGGCGGCCATCTTGGGGCCTGCTTCCCGGCGTCGGATGCCTACTGACCTTGCGGATCTGACTGCCCTGTCCCAGGCTGTGTTGAGGACTGGGGAGATGGTGGGCCCACGTCTCCCGGTCAATGCTGCTGAATGTCCACCGGGGGCGGTGGATGGACCTGCGGGGAGAAGGGACAGCGACTCCCCCCCTTTCCATAGGTGATGGAGCGGTGGATTCAGGCCTTGAGGCCTGCTTGCTGATTTTGGTCGGGGGAGGACGAAGATGGCCCGCTGACCAGGGGTGCTATGCACCGGATGCATTGAGGGACTGCCGGGGGGAGATGGCCCCGAAAGTGAGGGCAAGATCGGATGCTGTACCACTGGATACGGCGCCGCCACCATCGGATGACCCTCCTAAGCCAAGCCTGTTGACTACATGTCAGGGCGGTACCCGATGGGGATGAAGTACCCCCTGATGCGGCGGACCGTTCTGCCGAGGGGGTGAGGCACGCGCCTCGTTTCCACCACGTGGCTCTGATCACAGCCGGTTTGTCCCGAAACCTGCCGAGTAGCCGGACCCTTCATAAGGGACTGGTGCCCGGAACATCGGGAGGTGCTCTTCGCGGAGTGGATCCGGTCCTGGGGGGGGGGGCCTGAGAGCTCCCTAGACGGGCCTGTAGAGGACTTCCGCCCCGCATTCCCATGGGACACGGACTGAAGAGGTTTGTCTTGCTTACCCGCTGTCTTATGCCCGACCGTGCCTTGACCCGCTAAGTTTATTCCCCGTCCGTCCTGAAACTCTCCCTTGCTGAACTGACCTCCCTCACCTGTAAGTTCCCCGCTGTGGACAATTTTGTTTTCACCACTGTTTTTGGCTTTTTTCTTTTTAGTGATTTTACTCACAGGCCACTCCACCCCCCCTCCCCTCTTGTTTGCTATTTTCCGCTGAGACCCCCCCCCCCTAATCTGGGGATGTTTATTATTTTTCTTATGCTGTACCTATGCTGACAGTTTTGGGTGGCCCTGCATGGCACTTACTTTGTTATATCTGTAAGCTTACTTAATTACAAAATAAAATTCTAAACTAAAAACAAAAAAAAAAAGAACACAACAGTCCGCACACTGATTTCTACACGCAACGTTGCTGCTCGTTTTTGTGCGTGTTATTTTTTGACGGATGAAAAAATGCGCGAGGATTGTAATACCAGCGTTGTTTTACGCGCGTTAATATTTACCGCTGCGCGCAAAAAGTCACGCGTTCTGTGTGTGTTTTTGCGTTAAGAATGTAATAGAGCCCTAAGTTTTTTGGAAAACATTTTACTATTTTAGGATATATTTCAAACATGCTGAATGAGAACTAAGAGGATAAACTGGATTGAAACTTTGAAACGCACCCAAGGAAAAAGGTTCTTTGCCCTTTCCCATCCCTTTCTGTGCAGGACCTGGCTCTTGATTTGAAGAATGGATCTGATCTTAAGTCGGTGTCCGGCGAAACAGAACCATACTCGCTGCTGCTGCTTGTATCTTCTACTAATACTGGTACTGGCAAGGATATGCTCCGCAGATATTCTGCATGAAAAGAAAAATCGGAAATAAAACTAATTAAAGTGCATATAGGAAAATATTAATTAGGAAATTTCAAAACAATAGTTATAGCAAGATATATATATATGTATATATTTTACCTTGGTTCAAGGACAAAGGAGAAGACACTTCAGTCCTCCACGTAAGCAATTTAACTCATAATAGATACTATAGGAGGAGTACTAAATATTTAATTATTCCTTATAGTCAACAATGGTTTCCCGTGTCCGGTGCGTCACACAAAATTACTCACTATGTTTCTGGGGGAGAGTATATGCCCTGAAAAACTGCATACGAGGGAGAGCTTTACATGTACATTCAACTTATCCAAATGAGGGAGAGAGAGAATGAGAATGAAGAAAAATGAAAGGAAAGCTATAAAACAATGAAGCAACTGAAACACTATCCACTGATTTTCAGAAAATGTCAATAATTTTTAATAATTACAAGGATATATTTTATAATTTACAAAAGGAGTATTAAGATTGTGTTTAAGGTTTCAATCAATAATACAGCTCATTGCACCCCTATGCTATTACAAGGTCCTATTTTGCGAAACAAATCTCCCAACACGGGACTGTGGAGCTATGGTTTAAAATCACTGACCTAAGTGAAACCAAACATGCAACACAATGGATGTGGTAAAAGGACCAAACATTGAATATGGAATCCCAAAAGTTATGTATACCTCTATTTTGCTACTGTTCCTCCGTAACTGACTTGGATGAAATTTTAAAAGTGCTTAAAATTTGTTACAATTCATGGTCTATTGAACAAACTACCAATTTTGCAACCTCAAAATATTTGTCATTTTATTAACCTTACCATTTGATCCAGGTGAAAGAGCTGGAAAAAAAAAAGTAAAAAAAATAAAAATTAAAATACATTCCAGAAACACAAAGAAATCAATGCGCATATATGCATTGATGATTTGGATCCACTATTGCAGTCCTTTTAATGTACAGTGCATTCAGAAAGTATTCAAACGCCTACATTTTTCTACGTTGCAACATTATCCTAACGTGTAACAAGAAAAAAGTGTCATCTGCACAGTGTCATCTGGGGTTGTAACCCCAGTCAGTTCATTTTTGCTGCTGTCCCTTTTCCATGTTTTTGTTTTTAATCCCAAAGTGGAAGTATTTGGTAAGGGTATAAATAAAGCCCACCATTTTGTCTCTTAGCTGAAAAGCAGCATGAGAGAGTGTGAAGATGCTCAGTGGAGCAGCTCTCGGTTTCATTAGGTAGGACTCCCCTTACTAGAGGTGCCTTGACGGGGCAGGTGAGCTTACGCTTCAATGGCCATTCAAGTAAAACAAAACCTCTGTTTAGTTTCACATGGAGCTGTATAGGAAATAAGCGCAGATGATGCTTTCTTGTTCTGCTTCATACATGAACTGGTTTGGTTACTTTTGGTTGTTGCACACTTTTCCTGTATGTATAATTATCCTAAAATGGTTTATAAATGGTTTTGCTTTTTTCCTTTCACATCATTCAACACCTGATAGCATTGCAAATTAAAAAGAAAAAATAAATTGCATTGATATAAGTATGCAGACCCTTTGCTATGACACTTGAAATTTAGCCAAGATGCATTCCATTTCTCTAGATCATCTTTCCATTGTTTACACAGCTTTGATTAGTTCCACCTGTGGTAAATTAAATTGATTGTACAAGATTTTGAAAGGCACAAACCTATCTATATAGAAGGTCTTACAGCTGTAAAAGCAAGCTAAGAGATCAAAACAACAACCTGCAGAGCTTAGAGACAGGATGGAGTCAAGGCGCAGGTCCGTGGAAAGCTAGGATTTTGGAACAACCAGGACTCTTCCTAGAGCTGGCTGCCTGGCCAAACTGTGCAATGGAGGGGAGAAGGACCTTAGTAAGAGTGGTGACCAAGAACTCGATTGTCACTCTTTGGGAGTTCCAATAGATAGTGTTTCCCAAACCTGTCCTCGGGACCCTCAACCAAGCCAGATTTTGCAGATCACTTTTAGGGAAAAGCAGACTGAGTCCTGCTATCACTGAGCAGCAAATCACATCACCTGTGCTGTGCTTCAGATATCTGGCAAACCTGGCGAGGCGGAGGGTCCTGAGGACAGGTTTGGGAAACACTGCAATAGATCATGTGTGGAGATGGAAGAAACCTGCAGAAGGACAGCCATCACTGCAACACTCCACCGAACTGGCCTTTAGAATTAATCAACTTCATATAGACAACTTACAATGAAATGAGACAACGTTCCTTCATGACCATAATGCTATATAAATTACCACAAGACTAACTATACAGAAATAAAATGTAATAAATAAAACATCTGTGATAAGAAATGAATGGTGATGGAAATGGAGTCCTCTATTGCAGTAGTTCCCAGCCTTGGTCCTCAAGTACCTTTAAGAGGCCAATTTGCATTGGGAAATGCAGAACGACTACTGCAATCACTGACCAGCAAATGATATCAGTTGTGCTTCAGATATCCGGCAAACCTGGTATGTTAGGCGTACTTGAGGACCAGGATTGGGAACCGCTTTTCTTCTGAATGCAAATTGTAGGGGTGGAGGGAGGGATCAAGAAATGGAGACAGCAGAGTCTTACTGTATCCCATGACAAGCCAACCAAAGCAAGTAAGTGCGGTGGGATGGCAGTCATTCATGGCTGTTGGTTGGAATGTAGAGATAATTTTGAGTCCGTGAAATTATTGATACATTTGCTGATTTAGCTAATCACCGATTTCATATAAAGTTGCAAGAAAAAATATGTAAACCCTTTGGGATTATGTGGCGTTTTGCATGAATTGGTCATAAAATGTGCTGGATTCTTACATACATGGTGCTTGGATTAAGGACAAACTGTTTAGTATTCATTTCATCAGACATGAGAATCTTGTTTCTCACAGTCAGAGTCCTTTTGTCCATTACGTGCTTTTTTTGCGACTGCTAATGACTATCAACTTGAAGGAATACAGTTGCAAGAAAAGGTATGTGAACCCTTTGGGATTATGTGGAGTTTTGCATGAATTGGTCATAAAATGTGCTCTGATCTTCATCTAAGTCACAACAATTTGAAAAACACAGTCTGCTTAAAATAATACAACACAAACCTATGTTTTCATGTTTTTATTGAACAGAACATGTAAACATTCACACTGCAGGGTAGAAAAAGTATGTGAACCTTTGGACTTAACAACTGGTTGACCCTCCTTTGGCAGCAATAACCTCAACCAAACGTTTCCTGTAGTTGCAGATCAGACCTGCACAACGATCTGGAGTAATTTTGGACCACTCCTCTTCACAAAACTGTTTCAGTGTAGCAATATTCTTGGGATGTCTGGTGTGAATCGCTCTCTTAAGGTCATGCCACAGCATTTCAATCGGGTTGAGGTCAGGACTATGACTGGGCCACTCCAGAAGGCGTATTTTGTTTTGTTTAAGCCATTCTTTTGTTGAATTAATTGTATGCTTTGGGTCATTGTCCTATTGCATCACCCATCCTCTGCGGAGCTTCAATTGGCGGATAGATGGTCTTACGTTTTCCTGCAAATGTCTTGATAAACTCTGGAATTAATTTTTCCATCAATGACAACAATCTGTCCAGGCCCTGAGGCAGTAAAGCAGCCCCAAACCATGATGCTCCCTCCGCCACGTTTTACAGTGGGGATGAGGTTTTGATGTTGGTGCGCTGTGCCTTTTTTTCTCCACACATAGTGTTGTGTGTTTTTTCCAAACAACTCAATTTTGGTTTCATCTGTCCACAGAATATTTTGCCAGTAGTGCTGTGGAACATCCAGGTGCTCTTTTGCAAACTTCAAACGTGCTGCAATATTCTTTTTGGACAGCAATGGCTTCCTCCGTGGTGTCCTCCCATGTACTCCATTCTTGTTTAATGTTTTCCTTATCGTAGATGTGTCAACAAAAATGTTAGCATGTGCCAGAGATTTCTGTAAATCTTTAGCTGACACTCTAGGATTCTTCTTTACCTCATTAAGCATTCTGCGCTGTGCTCTTGCAGTCATCTTTACAGGACGACCACGCCTAGGGAGAGTAGCAACAGTGCTGAACTTTCTCCATTTGTAGACATTCTGTCTTACCATGGACACATGAACATCAAGGCTTTTGGAGACACTTTTGTAACCCTTTCCAGCTTCATGCAAGTCAACAATTCTTGATCGTAGGTCTTCTGAGAGCTCTTTTCTGCGAGGCATGGTTCACATCAGGCAGTGCTTCTTGAAACCAGTAAACCCAAAACTGGTGTGTGTTTTTAAAGGGCAGGACAGCTTTCCGCAACGCATCCAATAATATCACACTGATTGGACTCAAGGTTGGCTCACTCCTGGCTCCAATTAGCTCTTGGAGAAGTCATTAGGCTAGGGGTTCACATACTTTTTCCACCCTGCACTGTGAATGTTTACATGTTATGTTCATTAAACACATGAAAACATATAAGGTTTGTGTTGCATTACTTTAAGCAGACTGTGTTTTTCAAATTGTTGTGACTTAGATGAAGATCAGAGCACATTTTATGACCAATTCATGCAAAACTCCACGTAATCTCAAAGGGTTCACATACCTTTTCTTGCAACTGTATTCCTTCAAGTTGATAGTCATTAGCAGTCGCAAAAAAGCACGTAATGGAAAAAAGGACTCTCAGACTGTGAGAAACAAGATTCTCATGTCTGATGAAATGAATACTAAACAGTTTGTCCTTAATCCAAGCACCATGTATGTAAGAATCCAGGAACCCTTTCTCACTAGCATTGTGCTTTTAGGTTGGTGTCAGACAAGCGTTTTTAAGAGTGGATGGAATGTCCATGAGAGTGGACGTTCCTTCCACTGACACCAGTCTGGCCACCTCGCTGAGCGCAGTTAGTGTGCTCAGCGCTGCAAGGCTCAATCCTCCCATAGAGGAATGCACTTTGCAGTCCTTTGAACGCGCGTTGTAGCACTTCGATGGGTAGGCTTTCTGAAAGGACACAGCACGCCTGCTGTAGCGCGCACAATTCGTGTGCAAGCTACAGCGTGTGGCCAGCCCCGTTGAAGCGTCACAACACTGCGACGGACACAGAGGCACGTCAGTTTGGGAGCACATGGTGCGCTCGTCTGACATAGCCCTTAGATTGGTTCTTCATGGCAGGGACTGGAAGCCTTGCCATGGTTGTGGGAAAGCTAAATGCAGGCTAATACAGAAACATCCTTCTTGAAAACCTGGCCCAGAGCACTCTAGACCTCAGGCTGGTCTGCAGGATTACCTACCAACATGACAACGGTCCTAATCACACAACACAAGAGTGGCTTAGGAACAACTAGGAATGTCCATGAGTGGCCCAGCCAGAACTTTAATACAATCGAACATCTCTGGATATCTCTGAAAGTTTGAGCATCATACCAAAAAAGACTTGCAGCTGTAATCATCATCACAGGTGCTGCAACCAAGTACTTATTACTTAGTAGTACTTAGTAGTGAATACTTATGTCAGGGTGATCTTTCCTTTTTTTTATAAATTTGAAATGTCAGATATTCTTTTGACTTCTCGTTTTGAAGTTAATGTATAGACTGAAGGGGTTTGAAGACTTCCTGAATGCACTGTAAGTGCAAGAGGCCTGTTCAATACCTCAGCAGCTGCTGAATTGCTGCAGCGCAGCAATTCAGTTTGCTGCAGCAGTGTCGTTGAACCCTTTGGATGCGAATTTTGAATCCAAAATGGCCGACAATTTCTTAATGAAAAATTCAGATTGTTTTTCGGATCACTCGGACAAAAAATAATAAAGAGAAGCAGTCAGCACAATTCCGTTTTGTATGCACACACCACAAATGATAGTTTTTAATGAATAAACGTTATGTTTACTTCTGAAACAATATATAAATTGAACTGTAATATATGTCTATGTGCAGGGGGAAATAATAAATAAATATTTTGTGCTTTGGTGAACAAAAACCTCAAAATTAACATTGCTGTAGGAATTATTACTTGCTTCGAGGCGGCGGCCATCTTGCTGTAGGGCATTGTTACTGGCGTCATGCGGCGGCCATCTTTAATACGTCACACGAAGCATCTCCTCGGGTCGCTGCAAGTGCTAGGTTAGCACTGCTGAGCGCTGAGCGGTTGAACGGCGTTCAATGCAAGTTGCTAACTTAGCACTTGCAGCGGCTGAGGTATTGAACAGGCCTAAGCAGAACACATTTCCTTATATTCTTTTAAAAAAACATAGAAAAGACATTCCACTTTGCAATTTAAAGTCCAACATTTGAAATTGTAAAGAAATCTGAAAGTGACTTTGCGATCTTAAATCCCTGCCTTGTAGCCACTGTAATACCTATGCAAGACATTCTCCCAACTCTGAAAAAAATAAAAGGGAAGAAACGTAACCTTTGAATGCATCAACTAATATGACAAATGTGTACAGGCTAAAAGCAAAGCCTACCAGAAAGTTATTCATGATAGACCAACAGTATCATTAGTTCTGCAGAACTATATTATGCATTAAAGGGACACTACCACTCATACAAGCCGTAACAAGATTACTTGTGTAATACAAATAAAAATAAATAATAAAAATAAATAAAAATATAAAGCGCATGCGGCTGTTTTTCTTTAAAGTAATTGTGTCTATATACACACAAAAAAAGTTATTTTGTCTCCCGTTCCATTTTGTGTATTTTACCATGATGCTACATTTACCAAAATCTAAGAAAAAGTTTTACTTTACTGCTCTGGTTTAGCTTCTACAGTATTTAACAGTCAGTGGGGTGGAGGAGTGAATGTTTAGATAAAGCTATTGTGTTATATATGCTACTCGAGCTGGCAGCTGAAGGAGATAAAACGGGGAGCTTAAACTTCTAATCTAACCCCTGATGATGTCCTTTGAATACATCCCACACAATACAATGATGTGAGTAGGTGCCTGACCCACAGACTCCATTCTATGGCGAAAGGTACACAGTGAAGAGCAAGTGATGTAAAGATACTGGGGTGGGGTGGGACAATTTACAACACAAAAGATCACAACATGGATGCACCCAGTGACAGTAAAATATTTTCTTAACTAAACACAAGAGAAAAACAAAGCACATGTAAGATATCAGCACCAAACCTAAATAAGAACATTTAATTTTCGGTGGTAGTGTCCATTTGAAGTCTACAATAAAGGAATTTGTTGCAATATTGAAAACTTCTTACAAATGTGTCTGTAAATGGGTAATATGGTTATATTTAGCCATTAGGCCTACCATTTAATAGTGATACAATACAATGCTAAATGACAAAGGTTTCAGTTCCACGTACTAGTCACTGTGAGCTATTACCCAATATTTTTTACAAAGTGATGGTCAGTGAAGAGAAAACTATATATTTACTTACGGTTTTAAATGTGTGGTCTAATGACAGTAAATGAGAAATCAAAGAAGAAACTAACGAATGCCCTATATTAAACAGTTGCATAAACCTTATCTTTGCTACAAAGCCACAGTGTGGCACAGCATTGATTTTAGGGTTCTGTGTAATAACAGATCCAGGATGTATAAAAGTGAGACATATGTCATTTGCATATCCTACCCAGAATTCCCTGCTGCATATGGGAATTTGGCACAGGAGCTATGGGATGCAATTCATCAAATTGCTGTGATGTGCAAGTGGCTTCTGCAATAATAAACACACTTATTATAGTGTGGAGGCTTTTTATCTCACTTTTTGTCCTCCACCACAACTCTTGTAGAAACTATATTAAACACCAATACATGTCCAAAGAGTTATAAATCACTTCCTCTGTAGTTTGGTTTACCTGAAAGCTTTAAATGGGACTTTCTTTTTTTGCTGGATACCTTCAAGAAGTCATCCATGAGTAGTTCAGTAGCAGTGGCACGGTCCACTGGGTCTGGCTCAAAACACCTCAGCAAAAAAGCCTTTGCTTCTGGAGACATGGATTCTGGTATTTCGGGATGGATTTTGAACATTCCCACCTTTATTAAAAGGTAAACAGCATTAAGAGTGTAACGGGGAACTGTATAGGGACCTAAAAGTACTGGAGCAAAACAATAGCATATATTTTATATGGTCATGGCAAGATGAGTATCCCCCTCCATAAGTGTCTTGTCACAATTCAGTTATGTAAAGCGCAACATGTTCCTCCTCTCAGAAGGATGTCAATCACTCCGCACAAGAAAGTCTAGGTATGGAATGTAAAGCCAACACCTCTCAGTACATTGAGAAGCATCAGATTATACGTTTGGGAGGGAAGGCAAAGTCTGAGTTAAAGGGATAGTTGTAAGGCAAAAAACACTGTACCCATTTAATTTACAGTATCTCTTTTTCTAGGAAACTGCCTTCGATATATTGGGTCCTTAAGGTCTAAAATATTAGTGATAAAGGAATGATTTAATAAAATGTTTTAATGTGTAATTTCTTCCCTTTTGAGAAACTATTGCAAATAGGTTGCATTGCAGAATTATGACTCGCACAGCCATTATCATATAGCCACAACAAGACGTGCATATGCGATCATCTTAAAATGCTAATCCATTTATTTGATGTGATCAATGGAATTTCTGCTGGGACTGAGCTGACTCCTGAACCACCTACTAGTCTAAGCAGAACTCACTGCAATAGGAGTATTCTCAATTTACAAGTTACTTTATTCATTAACATATTTTTAATGCAACATCATTACAAGGCGATGCCATAGAGGTCACCTCAAGACTAGAACGCCTTTCATTTAACACTACATCATATTTCAGATCAAAATAATTGAAATATTTCCAGAAAAACCACCAGGGCCAGATAACACAGTTAGGTCGATGTCAGACAAGCAGTAGTAAGAGCAGAAGGAACGTCCGCGAGAGTGGACGTTCCTTCCACTCAACGCCTGTCGGGCTGCCTCGCTGAGCGCAGTTAGTGCACTCAGCGTTGCAAGGCTTGATCCTCCTACAGAGTATTGTGCTTTGCAGCCCCGTCAATGCGCGTCCTAGCTCTTTGACGGGGAGGCTTGCTGCACGGATGCAGCACAGCCAC
The DNA here is from genome assembly GCA_009667805.1 of Leptobrachium leishanense. NCBI lineage: Eukaryota > Metazoa > Chordata > Amphibia > Anura > Megophryidae > Leptobrachium > Leptobrachium leishanense. The sequence continues at coordinate 226,720,016 of CM019066.1, read as the reverse complement.
TGTCGTGCGCACACAACAGCCTGTTACCGGAATCCGTCGCAGCGTCACAACGCTTCGACAGACGCCAGAAGGGACGTCAGTATAGATGCACATAGTGCGCTTGTCTGACCCCAGCCTTAACCAGAACCGTTGTAAACTTAACACCAACTTTGTAATTTTGCCCCAAATTATTATTATTATTAGTCTTTATTTATAAAGCGCCAGCATATTCCGCAGCGCTGTACAATAGGCACAGTATAGACAGGGTTACAATACAATACATTGAACAATATTTGACAACATTTGACAAACCGTACAGGAGGAGATGAGGGCCCTATTCCCGTAGGAACTCACAATCTAGGAGGGTTGGGGTTGGAAACAGGAGGAGAGGACTGCAAAGTGAGAGTGATTGATGGTTGCGTCAGTGAGTTGGGTGGTAGGCTTCCCTAAATAGGAACGTTTTAAGGGAGCGTTTGAAAGAAGAGAAGTTAGGGAAAAGTCTGACAGTACGAGGGAGAGCGTTCCAGAGAGTGGAGGCTGCGCGTGAGAAATCCTGCAGTCGATCATGGGAAGAGGTAATGCAGGGAGGCGCTAGGCGCAGGTCGCTGTTTGACCTTAGGGAGCGGGCTGGGTTGTATTTGGTGATTAGTGAGGACAGGTAGTGGGGAGCTGAGTTAGTGAGGGTTTTGTAGGTAAGGATAAGGATTTTGAACTTAATTCTGCAGTGGATGGGGAGCCAGTGAAGGGACTCGCAGAGGGGAGCGGCAGAGACAGAGCGGCGGGTGAGGTGAATTAGCCTGGCGGAGGCATTCAGGATGGATTGTAGGGGGGAGAGGCGGGACAGAGGGAGGCCAGATAAGAGATTATTGCAATAGTCGAGTCGGGAGATTACCAGGGCGTGTATGAGTTGTTTTGTGGTGACAGCGGTAAGAAATGGCCGAATTCTGGAAATATTACGCAGTTGGTATCGGCAGGAGGAAAGAGACTTGACTCTGCTCTTTCCTTCATCCCCCACATCAAGTGTAACTCCAAGATAGCGAACTTGGTTTGATGGGGAGATGGTGATACCCTCCACCGTGATAGAGAAGTCAGGAGGTGGGGAGGCATTGGAGGGAGGAATAAGTAGGAGCTCAGTCTTTGACATGTTGATCTTTAGGTGGTGGGAGGCCATCCAGGAGGAGATGCCAGATAAACAGTCACTGACTTTTGAAAGGACAGGGGGAGAGAGATCAGGGGTAGAGAGGTAGATCTGAGTGTCATCAGCGTAGAGGTGGTAATTAAAGCCAAAGCTGTTGATGATTTTGCCCAGGGAGGAGGTGTAGATGGAAAAGAGCAGAGGACCAAGGACAGAGCCTTGAGGTACACCAACAGATAGAGGCAATGAAGAGGAGGAGTTACCAGCAAAGGACACACAGAAGGTCCTGTGTAGTAGAACCTATCACTTGGTGAAGCACAAGGGTCAATCAGGATGAAAAACTACATTATGTAATACTTTTGTTCTAAAATTTTATTTACACAAGGATTCTTAAAAATAAAAAACTCGAGAGAAGAACAAAGTTTAAAGAAATAAACTTGAAAAATAATGTGTTTAACACAGATGGGAGCACCACCTAGATACATAAAGTACAACAATAGTGTGATAGAGTTTCAACACAATGTTAAGTATCGGTCCACCCTACACGGATTGACGGAACCTGGAGGAGGGCAACATCCCGATATATGCAGGCCCGTCTTTAATATTGATTGGACCCTGGGCAAACATTTTCTTGGACCCCCCCGAAAGCCCGCCCACTGCATAATTTTGCTCTCCACCCCCAACATCCCCAAAAAAATTCAAAAACTCAAATACATCATAGACTTGTCTCAAAAAGCTTTAATAATGTAAACAAAGAACTGTCTCACAAACAAGTCCTTAGATTGATCTGTAACAGTACGTACAAGCTGCCATTTCTAGCCTCTTCTAGGCTCTTTCCCATCATATATTTCTATTAACAGTTATATGTTCTTGGGAGGAAAGGCATGTTAAGATCTTAATAACTTTAGTAATAAAATACAAATGAACATTATTATGTTTCAAGTGTAAAACAAATAGCTATATAGTCTAATAATAACACAAAAATAATTACATGTACCCAGCACAGACCCCCAGAATTATATGTACCCAGCACAGACCCCCAGAATTATATGTACCCAGCACAGACCCCCAGAATTATATGTACCCAGCACAGACCCCCAGAAATATATGTACCCAGCACAGACCCATTTGTTCTTCCGAGCACCAGTATTTTCCTCCACGCGGCTGCCGACTTCTGAAGGCTGTGACACGCTCTTTGCGAGACCTTGCCTGTAGACCGTGTCACAGTCTTCACAGGATGGCGGTCGCACGAGGGAGCACACTGGTGCTCACAAGTAGACATGGCCAATCGAGGGGGCTGCTAGCGAAATGCTGTTAACGGTTTACGCTGGCCCAAGGAGCAGCTGCTTTGGGCCCCTCAACAATGACTGGGCTCGGGGCAACTGCCCCTTTTGCCCTGCGTTAAAGTCAGCCCTGGATATATTTAATTACTATGGCATCCAGTGAGTGCGACTTGTAGGGGGCCCCGATACTTAACATTGTGTTGAAACTGTATCACACTATTGTTGTACTTTATGTATCTAGGTGGTGCTCCCATCTGTGTTATACACATTCTTTTTCAATTTTGATGATCGAGCGTACAAGGGAGGAACACTACGGGAGCCCAGAAAGATACGTATATTTTTAGCATTGGTGTTAAGATTTCACACAATACTGTTTTTAAAGAAATAAACACCTGAGACTTAAAGCGATATCTCTGCTGATCCCAGAAGTATAAGAAGTATAGCAGCAACTATTGTATGACAACAGACTCAAAATAATAGAGAGGGGCGGGATTTAACCTTTGGATTTTAACAGTCTTTTCTTTCCCTTCTATTTTGGGTGGGGTAGGGCTACACTCTTTAAGGACCCCCATGTGGAGACTTATGTGCAGCTTGGTGGAGTCTTAAGGGCCTCTCTGCAAAAGCTTAATAAAATATTATAGGGGAGGCTTGGGGAGTCTCTGGGCAGTTTTTTTTTTTTTTAACTGTCATGAGAGACCTTGTGTGATGTGTTTTTGTTAAATACAACTGATGGTGAATTACAGCAACATTTTCTATTGTGTCTGATGTAGATCATGTACCTACAGATAAGCTGCAATGTGTAGCCATTTACGTTTCATTGAAAATGGATGACAATGTTGGAGTCTACTCATAATATCATAGAAAGGAGCTGTAATTGGGTTATACTTTTATTTTCTTTATTAATTTTCTTGACTTTTTTTCCCTATCAACCGAAGCAAACCCTATTAATTCCTTTTGGTATTTCCTGTTTACTTTTGGGGTTAAATCCCCAGTCACAGTGGAAAGAAACAAGTTATTTATATACAAGTGACCAAAATAAAAAATGCTCACTTTAAACATAGCAGCTTGCGGTTCACCCAGTTCATAAAATGGAGGTTTTCCTGTTGCCATCTCTATGACTGTGCACCCCAAGGACCAGATATCAGCTGGCTTCCCATAGCCTCTTGGTCCTTTGTCAATTATTTCTGGAGCCATGTACTGAAGCGTACCTAGAATAAAACAAAAAGTACAGAGAACTGCCTTTCTCACAACTCCATGGAAAACAAGTCAGGGATTCTGCTACATAAAGCTATATAACACACTGTAAATGTCAAAAAACTTTTACCTTAAAGAATTAGGGCATTATTCCCTTGCTGGCACTATAATGGAGATACCAACAGGGAAAAGGTACAGGTTTCCCTGTAGCGTCGCCATTTCAGCACCATATTCTGGAGAAGGCGCCAAATCAACGCAATTGAACGCAATGTTACCCTCAATGATACTCGCAGTATCGCATCTGGACCGCTGCGAGTATCACCTCCTGGAGTCCATAGGACTCCATGGAGTACTGCGCTACCAGGTCGTGAGATTCTGCAGGGCCGCAGAGTGATTGCGGACAGAGACTGGGGACTATATGTCCCCAGTCTCACTTTGTTCCCGGCAGCCATATGCAGATCGGGCCACCATTCTCACCGCGGGATGAGAGGTGAGCATATGATTTATTGGGGACGGGGTTTAGCTGGTGCTAACGGATTCTCCAAAGTGGAATCAGTTAGCACCAGCTCCTAGAGGAAGGTAAATTTTCAGTATGGCATCGGTGCGGTAGTTAGGGTTAGGACTTTGTAATACCTTGCTTATCCTAACGCTAATTACTGTTTGCTCCCCAGGTTAAGCATAATATGCGCAAAGTACAGTAAGCTCATGCACCCTAGCACAATCACAGATGCGCTAACAGATTTTTAACGGTTTAGCATTAGGAAGGTGAATAGTGGGGCATGCGTTAAACGCTTACCCACCCGAACGCGTCAGTTAGCATTTACTAGGGAATAGGGCCCTTAGCAAAGTCAACACGTTTACAAATGTTAATGTCCATATCACACAGTTACCGCTTAGATTTTCATCATGAAAAGTAATTTACAACATTCATGCCGCTTTTTAAAAACTAGGAGTGAACCAATGTTTATTTTATGTAAATATGGATGTTTCAGATATTTTTATGTATTTGGTCTTAAATTCCAAAGAGTATTCATTCTCAAGCAACGATCATGGACACTCTGATAAGTTAAGGATTTAAGGACAGGCTTACTGTGAAGCAAAGATGTAAATGTGAAGCCATTGTGATAATTGATATGTTTTTTTTATACACCAACACAACGTTACAGTAAAATGTTTTATACATTCGTGTGAATAGACTAAAAAGATATACAATGATAAATGAACATGCTTAAAAATAGATACAGCACTTGTAGCTTCTATAAAGTCTATGTTGTTCAAAATCTATTTGTAATAACTGGGACATAATACCGTGGTACTCTTTATATACAAAAGACAGAAGGTAGGAAAGGAGGAGGAGTGGCCCTGTATGTGAAAAACAACATAAAAACGAACCAAATAAAAGTGAGCGAGGTGAACAGAGTCAGTTTGGGTTACGCTAACATTTAGCAATCATACAGTAGCTCGTGTAGGTGTGATCTATAGACCCCCTGGACAAGTAGAAGAGCTAGATAATCTGCTGGTTGAGGAAATGGCTAAAATGGCAATGAAGGGGGAAGTTATTATCATGGGGGACTTTAATCTTCCTGATGTGAACTGGAAAACCAAAATAGCTGGGTGCACCAGGAGTACAAATATTCTAAACTCCCTACTGGGATTATCTCTAACACAAGTAGTTGAGGAGCCGACCCGTAAAGAGGCCATATTGGATTTAAGACTCACAAATGGAGGTTTGGTATCAGACGTTGTTGTAGGTGAAAATTTGGGATCTAGTGATCACCAGTCAGTGTGGTTTAATATAAGAACAGGGATGGAGCCGCACCACACAAAAACAAAAGTTTTAGACTTTAAAAAAAATGATTTTTCTAAAATGGGATTTTGTGTGAATGAGTCATTAGACTGGAGGAGTTTAAAGGGAGTCCAGGAGAAATGGGATTATTTAAAGGAAGCATTATTGAAAGCCACAGGCAATTGCATTCAGCTTGTTAGCAAAAACAAAAAAAGGGAAGAAACCACCATGGTACTCTGCAGAAGTGGCCAAAATAGTGAAGAACAAAAAGATAGCATTCAATAATTATAAAAATACTCAGGCAAACCTATAAGATTAGGCAGAAAGAGGCAAAGCAATTTATAAGAGCTTCCAAAGCACACGCAGAAGAGAAAATAGCTCAGTCAGTAAAAAAGGGGGACAACATTTTTTTTAGATACATAAACGAGAAGAGAAAAGAAAAGTAAAACAAGGATTACCGGCATATACTCGGGTATAAGCCGATCCGTGTATAAGCCGACCCCCCCTATTTTTTCCCAAAAAACCTGTGAAAGGCTTATACGCGAGTCAATAAGTTAAGTGGGAAATGCAGCAGCCACTGGTAAATTTCAACAATAAAAATAGATCAGGCATCAGTAGGTTAAATGTTTTTCAATATTTATTTCAAATAAAAACAGTAAACTAGCTCTGTAAATGTAAAAGAGGGTCAACAAAAACAATAATGTAGCAACAATAACTTTATATACCGTAAATTACGGTACAGAAAACCTTAGCTCAACCAGTAACCAGTGCCCCAGCTCACACATGGATATGCCCCAGCTCTCACCCGGATATTGCCCCAGCGGCAGCCAGCTCTCACATGGATACTTGCCCCAGCTCCGGATCCAGCAGGGGTTGAGGGGGCCCAGATGCCGGGCAGCGGGAGTGCCTGCCCGGTCCTGAACAGCGTGAGTCCGTCCGTGTTGAAGGGGATGCGGCTGCGTGCGTGCGCAGGTCACGCGGTCCGGCCAGTCAGGTGGTACAGAGACTCCGTACCACCTGAATAGCCTGACCACGTGACCGGCTGCGCCTGCTCGCAGCCGCATCCCCTTCAACACAGACGGACTCACGCTGTTGACTCGTGTATAAGCCGAATCGCGTTTTGACACAAAATCTGAGTAAAAAAACTCGGCTTATACGCGAGTATATACGGTAGTTAGATTAAAAACAAAGGAAGGAAGGTATGTAGAAGAGGATAAAAGTCTCGCTGACTGCCTCAATCAATATTTTTGTTCAGTCTTTGCAGAAGAAAAGGAAGGAAAGGGACCTCAGTTAGGAGGAAACACTAATGAGACATTTACATATGAGTTTACAGAGGAGGTGGTTCTACCGCAGCTGTCTAAAGTAAAGACAAATAAGTCAATGGGGCCTGATGGGATCCACCCTAAATTATTAAAAGAGCTCAGTGGTGTAATAGCAAAACCGTTAACGGGAGTCGTCCCAGAAGACTGGAAATTAGCAAATGTTGTGCCCATTTACAAGAAGGGTAGTAGGGAGGAATCGGGGAACTATAGGCCAGTTAGTCTTACGTCAGTAGTGGGGAAATTAATGGAAACCATGTTAAAAGGAAAGGATTGTTGAACATCTAAAAACACAGATTACAGGATCAGAAACAACATGGGTTTTCCTCAGGGAGATCATGCCAAACTAATCTTATTGATTTTTTTGATTGGGTAACAAAAGTAATAGACATAGGTGGTGCAGTAGACATTGCTTATTTAGATTTCAGTAAGGCTTTTGATACTGTTCCACATAGAAGGCTTATCAATAAATTGCAATCTTTGAGTTTAGATTCCAATATTGTTGAATGGATTAGGCAGTGGCTGAGTGACAGGCAACAGAGGGTTGTGGTAAATGGAGTTTATTCGGCACAAGGTCTGGTTACCAGTGGGGTACCTCAGGGGTCATTACTTGGACCCATTCTCTTTAATATTTTTATTAGTGATATTGCAGAAGGTATTAATGGTAAATTATGTCTTTTTGCTTATGACACAAAGATTTGCAACAGGGTTGACATTCCTGGAGGGATCAGCCAAATGACAAATGATTTAGGTAAACTAAAAAAATGGTCGGAGCTGTGGCAATTGAGTTTTAATGTGGATAAGTGCAAGCTAATGCACCTGGGACGTAAAAACCCAAGGGCTGAATATAGAATATTTGATACAGTCCTAACCTCAACATCTGAGGAAAGGGATTTAGGGGTTATTATTTCAGAGGATCTAAGGGTAAGTAGTCAATGTAATACAGCAGCAGGAAATGCTAGCAGAATGCTTGGTTGTGTAGGGAGAGGTATTAGCAGTAGGAAAAGGGAAGTGCTCATGCCACTGTACAGAGCACTGGTGAGACCTCACTTGGAGTACTGTGGGCAGTACTGGAGACCGTATCTCCAGAAGGATAAAGACATCTTAGAGAGAGTTCAGAGAAGGGCTACTAAAATGGTGTATGGCTTGAAGGAGAAATGTTACCAGGAAAGGCTTAATGATCTTAACATGTACAGCTTGCAAAAAAGACGAGACAGAGGAGATATGATAGAAACATTTAAATACGTAAAGGGAATCCACAAGGTAGAGGAAGGGAGTATATTTAAAAGGAAACAAAGTAGCAAAACAAGAGGACATAGTCTTAGATTAGAGGGGCAAGTAACATCAGGAAGCATTATTTTACTGAGAGGGTGGTGGATACATGAAACAGCCTTCCAGTTGAAGTGGTAGAGGCCAAAACAGTAATTGAATTTAAGCAGGCATGGGATAGGCATAAGGCTATCCTAAACAAAAGATAAATCCAGGTAAAGTATCCATGCAATTGGGCAGACTAGTTGGGCCGAAAGGTTCTTATCTGCCGACATTTTTCTATGTTTCTATGTAATGGATACTACCTTATATTCTGATACAAGAGGCTTAAGATGAACATCTAACTTCTGTCAATTCTGACATAGAAGGCATGTTCATGTGCATTGTACAGCAGATGTCTACATGTCCTACCAGGGCTAACAAAGTTGCCATTAACATTCAGTCACATATGCAAAATGCATGACACAAATATCGGAGTAAGTTATATAATATTATCCAAATTAAGACATTCTGCACATGTGATGTAAATAAAGTGGTAAACACAATTTTTAGAGATAAGGCGCACCTTCAAGATGCTGTGAGTTCCTATGATTATCAACCCGAGTCCCACTAAAGCTCCAGAACAGGGTACCACTGCCAGAATAAGGGCATGGAGGTGAAGATTTTTGTGGACCTGTCCCCCGTCTGTTTTACCAGGCTTGTCAGTCTGTTCTTCTCGATGCCTTGGCCAAAGACACAATAGTGCATCAGGTTTACTAAACTAAACATGCTAAATGTTATGCATCTCGCAAACTTATCAGTTTTGGTGAAATATTAACTACCTCAGCATCAAGTACCTCTTTCTGCTGAGTTGTAGGCACTTTGAGCTGAAATAGTTAGCTGTGTGAAGTTGGCACCCCAGGTTTGTAAAACCTAAATAAAAATATACCATTCGTTTGTGCTGGTTTGTGCTGCAAATACGAACGTTTGTGCTGGTTTGGTTTTGAAGTTATTGCACATTTAATTTTAGATTATGTGACTGCAAGCCCCGCCCACTTTGCACCCCATGTTATTAAATTTTAAAAACAAATGGACCATTTGTTTTTGCTTCGATTGTGCTGCAAAAATGAACGTTTGTGCCGGTTTGGTTTCAGAGATATTGTGCAGTAAAGTAGATGAAACCCCACCCACTTTGCACCCCATGTTATTAAATTTTAAAAACAAATATACCATTTTTTTGTGCTACGTTTGTGCCGGTTTGGTATACATTACTAATGTCTCACAGAGTGTTAACAGAATCCAAAAATGTTAATGTGAATGTTTTCATTATTGATTTTTCCATTACGTTTAAACCGTTAAAAGCAGTTCTCGCTCTGTTCCTTTATTTGTGTTTGATGTACAAAGATTCACAGTTTTGAGTAATTCTGTTTAATCTGACAACCATGCTGAAATAGCAATCTTTCTAGAAGAATTTGTTCTCATTCTCTAATTTTGAATATTCTTCAAATGTTGGGTACCGGTACTTACATATAAATACCCCAAAAAAATAACAAACAAATAATTTCATAAGTACCAAAAGAATTCTAAAACTTTGGGGTACACATAAAAACAGATGTGACTTACAAAAAAAAAATATTTAAAAACATAGGGCTCTATTACAATCCCCGCGCTAAAACGGGGGTGGTAGGGAGAAAAAAACTGCGCCCGCAGTTTTCCCCCTACCGCCCCCGTTTTAACAGGGGATTAAAATGCAGGAGGAAAAAAGGCTGCCTGCATTGTTTGTGCCTGCTGTTTTATGTAGATAATAATGACAGTGCAAGCCATTAGTGAACAGAAGTCATGTTCCTAGAAGAGAAACACCCAGAACAGGAAACGCATCACAGGAAACAAGTGCCATAGAGATAACACTCATAACATCGCCCTCTTAATATTAATAAATGATCAATGTGAAATTTAGATGAATCCTTGTAATAACATATTTCCAAGTTAAGTATTTTGGGTGGTTGTGAATGTCTACCACTGCGGGTGAAGACTGGCCCTCGTTGTAAACAGTTTCTCAGCCCTCTTGGAGGTTACTGGGCTCTTCTCACTACTTACTGGCATGCTCTGCCCTGCACTCCCGTCCGATATATCCACTTGCTCCGGACTGTCAGTAGTATTAGTCTGTGGCATCATCTCTGTACATTCCTTACTGCCAATTGGTGAATTTGCCTTTGCAGTACCAGGCGAGTCTGGCCTCACAACTGGATAATGTGAATCAGGCTTTTCGGCCACACGCAGATCCACACGATTGCGACGATAGAGTTCCATCAATGTCCACAAGATAGGAGCGCGGTGCAACCTTTTGCAGACAAGTACCCATTCTCCAACGACTTGTTCACTCTCCAGGGAGTGGTTTCATACGAATTTGTTCCCCAATATTCAATTCAGGCAAATCTCTTGCAGAGGTGTCATATTGTGCCTTGAACACTTGCCTCTTAAGGCTAGGGTCAGATGAACGCATTTTTATGTTGTCTGTGAAAAAGTGCGTTCGAACGAATGGACGCATTTTTTCCCGGAATACGTGATAGTGGTCATACTATGCGCATTTTCGTCCGTGATTTTGTACGGATCATCAATAAAACTCTTTTTGTGTCTGGACGTTATGTTGGCCGGACATTAGCAGCGTCTGACGTCTCCAATTCACGCACACACGCCGCTAGCGGGCGCAGCGCACTCTGTACGTCAGTACCTGCGGTTTCACGTTCTCGAAAAAATGCGTTCATTTTCCACTTGCGTTGCGCAGCCGGACTTTTGTGCGACCGTACTTCGTATATTGGCCGTCATTGCCCGGCATCTGCTGCTAGCACGGCCGTGATTAAGTGCGGCTGCACCCGCGTTCGCACTGCCTCAGTCTCACCCTAGCCTTAGACGTAACTTTTCAAGGACCCCTTGTATCACAGAGGGTTCAAGTAGCTTGTTGGCCACAGGTAAGGAAGTCTTTAATCTTCGTGACATCAGTCTCTGTGCTGGGCTACTATCCATGCCCACAGTTGGAGTGTTCCTCCAGTGTAAGATAGCCTTCCACTTGTCTTTACCATCACTTTGTGCTTTCTTGCATAAATTTTTACAATCTTCACTGCAGATTCAGCTTTGCCGTTAGCCTGTGGATGACGTGGTGAGGAAGTTACATGCTCAAACTCCCAAAGGCAAACTTCCTGATTTTGTAAGTTTGAGAACTGAGGGCCATTATCAGAAATCACTTTATCTGGTTGGCCACGACATACAAACTGTGCCTTGCACCTCTTAACGGTAGTTTCAGTGGATAAGTCAGGAAGCAGTTCAATTTCCCAGAAGTCTGAGTAATGATCAACTAAAATCAGGTACTCTTTTCCCACTTAGTTGAAGAAGCCCATACTGACAATCTGCCAAGGGCGTGTAGGTATCTCATGCAACATCATGGTCTCTTTTTGTTGCAAGTGAGCAAATTCATTGCAAGTGGGACAATTACTGACAAAATCTTTGATTTCACCTTGCATATTAGGCCAGTAAAGCGTATCGCAAGCTTGTCTGTAGCACGCCTCACCCCCGATGTGGCTTGAGTGAATGCGTAATAACATTTCTGCTCTGTGACCTTGGCACTATAACTCTTGGGCCTTTGTAAAAGATGCCATTTTGTACGCTGATCTCATCTCTGAAAGACCAATACTCCTTCACAATTGCAGGTGCTGCGTCCTTGTCATCGGGCCACCCACTTAGAACAATAGACTTCGAGCTTGTAAGGTTTCTTCTCGGTCTGTGTGCTGTTGAAGCTGATGTAGCCGCTGATCTGTGACATTAAGATTGACTTCAGCAAAGAAAAGTTGTTCCTGCTGCAGCAAACAAACTGTATGATGCTCATGCTCACTTCTGGTGTCTCATGATTTGTAGTGGCTCTGCTCAGGGTATCACTGATGTACATTTCACTTCCTGGCTTGTAGACAACATTGAGGTTGTAATGCTGCAATGTAAGCATCATGCTCTGCAAATGCTTGGGAGCACACAAAAGGGGCTTCTTAAATATGGCTATTAGTGGTTTGTGATCTGTTTCAGCGGTGATTGTATCCCGGCCAAAAAGAGAATGATGGAAGCGCTTGTAAACATGAAGGCATTCACTGCCCATCACTCTCCTCAGTGTAGCTGCTTGCACTGCTGCAGGCTTCTCATGCAATCCTGTTGCTAGGGAGTAATCCTCAAACTCAGCTCTGAAGTTATCCCAGTTACTGCTGCAATCCCCACTCACCCTCATTGTCTCAGGTTGTGGAATGCTGTGTGCAGCTGCCATGATGCTGGTTTTCTTGCTTTCAGTGCTCAGCTTTCAGTACAGGACTGCAATCACTACAGGAGGCACAGTCAGCTCTAAGGCCTCTCACTGCAAGACTAGCAGCTTTCAGTGTCCCATGAGTAGAAGCAGCGCAGATTCAAGTGCTTCTGACATCATGTTTTATGTAGATAATGATGACAGTGCAAGCCATTAGTGAACAGAAGTCATGTTCCTAGAAGAGAACACACAGAACAGAACAGGAAACAAGTGCCATAGAGCTAAATCATGTTTTGTTTATATGCAACTCTATAACACTCATAACACCCACCATGTCCCGGGATGCGCGCGGCAGCGCTAAGCGCTGCTGCGCGCATCCTCTCAATGGAGTCCATAGGACTCCATTGAGTTCCCCCCTGCCGGTCACATGACCAGCCGGATCTTTCATCGCGAGATCCGGCCGGTGTAGTGATACGCGGGGAGAGACTGGGGGGGACTTTTTCCCCCAGTCTTTCCCTGCTCCCGCCGGCCGGAGGAGGCTGACAGAGCCGCGGTCCTCGCCGCGAGACAGAGGGTGAGTATCTGTTCTGTTTTTTTATTTTTTCGCCTGGTGTTAACAGATTCCACTTCTGCAGAATCCATTAACACCAGGTTCTGGCTCTGGTTAACTTTTCGTTAACCAGAGCCAGATGTTAATCAGCGCTGGGACTTTGTAATCCCAGCGCTGATTAACACTTTGCGCTCCCCATGTTAAGTATAGGGAGCGCAAAGTGCGATAACCTCGCGCTGAGAAGCGCAAGGTACCAAACGCAAACAGGTTTTTTAACCGTTTGCGTTTTGGATTGTAATATGCAGTAAATACCGCAGCAAACGTTAATGCTCATGCAAGTGAGTGTTAACGTTTGCATTAGGAATATAATAGTTAACATGGGGTGCAAAGTGGGCAGGGTTTCATCAACTTTAATGCACAATATCTCTGAAACCAAACCGGCACAAACATTCATTTTTGCAGCACAAACGAATGGGATATTTTTATTCAGGTTTTACAAACATGGGGTGCCAACTTCACACAGCTGAAATAGTTTACCTTTCACTAGACCTATTTGGCCAATGAGCCGCAAGTTAATTTTGCCATGTGGGTTGCAAAGAAATCAAGTCCTTGTTTTCCAGATGGAAATGAGACATCACATGTGTCAGAGAGGCACAGGGTTCAAGGAAAGTGATACACTTGCTGCAGAACAGTTATAAATATTTAAAAATAGATAAAAATCTTACCAGTAAAGGTCTCTGTATTTGGATTGATCCCTGCAAGTCTCTTTGATGTACCGAAGTCTGATATTTTTAGAACCCCACTGTATGTGTTGATCAACACATTGTCTCCCTAAAAACCAAAACAAAACACCCCACAATTTTAGAATTCTTTGTTGCTTACTATATATTATTGAAGGGCTGAAAGGGAGATCACCATAGTTAAGGGTGTGAAAGCATTAAGTGTTTCTAAAACATGATGTTCCCCTTCGTAACCTTCATAAACAATTTACCATTTAAATCAATGATCTTACGTTTATATTCAATGAATGTGAAAGACAAGTTTATTCCATTTGAGAAAATTATATTAGGTTCATAATAAATCTATAACAGAATATTTGTAATAATGAAAGCTTTAATTCACAATTCTTCTAACATTATTATATGCTAACCTTTATATCTCTGTGGACTATCTGATTGTCATGAAGATATTTTAAGCCTTCAAGAATCTGCTTAGTATAAAAGCCAATTGTCTGCTCGTTATCTTTCAAAGGTCCCCATTTTGATCGTAGTAGAGCAGACAGGCTCCCTGCAATAGATAACAAAACATAGGAATATATAACTATGTTAGAACACTATTAGCACATAAAATAAGCAGTGAAATGCAATATAAAAATGCTATACAAAAGTGTTTCTGGTACAATACAAAGTGAGCTGATTAACATAAGAGCATTACAATATGCAGCACATATCCAGAATGGAGACTAATAAAAATCAATTCTGTGCAAGGTTTTAAAAGTGGAGCAAACATGGATGTATTCTCCATTTTTTAGTTTAGTGGTGATGTGTTAATAATCACAGGATAGTGTGTTTTTTTCCCCTTTTCAACAAGGCTTGAATCATGAGGACACAAAGATCAAAGGTTTCCATAAAATGGACATTAAAATCATCCTTGGTTCACTACAGGTCACATCTAGGATTCACAAACAAAACAAGCGTTTAAGAATTTCCCAAATATCCTGCAACTATACAGATTATCTGAACGTGATCACATTGCTGACTATAATATTACAGGGAATACCTATATAAAGAGGGCTGTGAGTGGCCATAAAATTGGACACGATTGCTCTTGCTGGAAAATTAATCCAGTAAAGCAAGCAGAGCTTTTGGGATATTTTTTTTACATTTTCATAAGGTTTCTTTTGACATAGTACACTTGCTATGCCAAGGTGTGTGTATACCTTAATGCCCTAAAACAGTTTTGTTAGTCTGGAGGACACAATAATAGATGGCCCCTTTTGAGAAGTTCTGTGATCCATGTTTTTTGGTATTACAACATACCATTACATAAGGCAGGGCTCAAAATTTCCACTTGCCTACTAGTATTTGGTGAGTGGAAATTAAGTAAGGGCAAGTGGAAATGCACACGCAGACAGCACAATAAATTATTTTGTGCTGTGTATTCCAGTGGTGCCACCGTGCAGCCCCCCCCCTCCCCAGGCTGCATGGTTGCAGGGATCAGCTGCCTAACCTGACCAAGCTAGTCTCTGTCACTGGCAGGGGGTGGAGGGGAGCTTCCCTACCTCCTCGCTCTGCTCACACTGGGCTCTGATGACTGGGTATACATGTATCTGGGGTCTGATGTCTGGTTATGTTATTTTTGGAACTAGAGTCTAAATAAAACCTTTAACAGTGTAATTTCTTAAGAATTTAAGGGGGTGTGTTTAGGGCTGGGTATGGGTTAGGTGGAGCAACGGGTGGCGAGTAACTCTTATGGTCGGGTTAGTAGCTCGGGACTTGAAATTTTGAGCCCTGACATAAAGGGTTATTTGGTAACCGCTGTTCTTTCATTGAAAGAACAATGGATTTACTTCATCTAACGCCTGGGAAATATGGTAGAGCAACGGTGAAACAAAAGTAACTTGGCAATAGTTGTAGTTTATACTTCTCACAGAAGGAACAATTAAACGGTTTTAGGGAATTTTACTTGTAACTTTTGGGTTATACCAATTACAAAGCGAATAACTGAAAATGGCACTCCAATGACCGGTGTATCAGTAATTCATTATCAATTCATGGAGAATTTCAGGTTAAAATAACAGATTGAACGTCTATTCATAGATCCCATGAAACTGCACACATATTTACAGAGCAGTGGATAAGCCTGACTATCAATATATTCTTCAGAAGATACCTTTACACACATACCTCCTGGTACCTGCTCCATGAAAATCTTAATGAAGCCATTTTCACTGAATGAACCCAGATATTGGACAATGTTCTTGTGTTTCAGATGCTTGTGCAGAGCAATCTCTTCATGAAGAGGTTGTGAGTACCTGTATAAAATATTCAGTCTATAATATGAATCCTGCACAGATGAATGAAAAATGGGTAACAAATACAACTTTGGAGAGTGAAAGTGGTCAACTTTCAGCTTCTCAGACTTTGAGTTAAATCTCAAGGTGTCAAGATGTAATTCAGAACCAGTATAATTGCAGAAATACGTCAATATAGATACTTGGTAAAGTTCAGTGGTAGGAGGACTTATTTTTAATAAACTTCATAGATTCAGGTTAACAGTACAATAATGTAAAATTGCATTACAAAAAAAACTATGCCCCCCCCCTCTCCACAGGTGAGAAAGACATGTAAGGAGACTGAACAGCAATGTGATGAAAACACAGTTACAAGAGGCACTCCAAGAAATGGGAAAAAGCCGAGGAGGTTAGGTTGTACGGCAATAAAGGAGAACCCGACAGGGTTTGCCGCAAGTACCAGCACGAATTTCAAATGTGAATTTAGTCAGTCTCCGGGGGTGTATGAACATCACCTACAAGTGACAAAAAATTTTTGAACCTTCGATTCCTTATTAATAGCGGTCTAGCCCAACCATTTTGGAAAATTTCATACAAATAAGAATAAAACATGGAAAATGATGGGGAGGGCAGGGGGAATACACTGCCCCAGAATGGGTTTTTTAGCGGTCGCTCATAGTATGCTCAACAGTTTTTTTTGGCCCAGAGAGGAATTGTACTTCTTGCATCAGGTACCTGCAGTGTCAAAACCTGAGAGCCAAATCGCCGAACCTCGCTCCAGATTAAGGTTATAAAAGGACATGACCACAGGCAATGAAAGATCTGTGTTGTACTATAAAAAACAACTGGAGCAATGTGGGGAAATAAGGATCAGTCTGGCTGGTGCCACATATGCATCGTGCAATAACTTGAAATGCATTTTCTCATACTGTACAGAAGGAATCTGTTTACGTGATTTATTATTGGCTGCTATTGAGGTAAAAGGTGATTGGTTAGGAAGATTTACACACCAGCCAGCCAAACGGGTTGTTAAAATCCAAAGTTGTTAACGATATCAGGTGTGTCGTCACAAAAGCCGCCAATTGCATATAATTACCTAGGGGCTATTAAGGAGCAAAGGCCGCTATTAGGGCGGATTTTTCAAGTTCAATGTAAACAGTGATGGATTGGTGTCAAGCCCTTTCGCGTCCTGGCTCTAAATAGCAGGACTGCTGATCAATTCTGGAAGGCCAGGTTATGTAGTAAAGGTTGGAAGATCGAGGGTTGCCAAGTCAAACCCAATAGCATACTAGCCCTGTGCCAGGCCACTCGACCCAAGAAGAGGAGGGGGATTAGATTATACGAGGGAAGGGGTCCAAGAAGGGGGAAGGTGGAGGAAAGGAGACAAAACAGGTAAGCCATGGCCTGATCCAAAGCGAAGTCAGAGAATTCGGAGGTCTCATCAAGCCAATCAGCAACAAAACGCTAAAAGGCAGCTATATTGTAAGAAGGTATTGTGACAGATTATATCCGTATATCTATCGTGATATATATATATATAAGTTTCTATCTATATATCTATAGATGCCAGTGGTCATTTTGTGCAGCTGATAATTACTTTCTTGGAAACTCACGCATTTACCAAGAGGTTTATCACGGAACTCCAGGTGAAAGGATATTCCAGGGGTTGCCGAATGCCAGGGGAATGAGTCTTCTTTGATCTGCATGATAAGGAGGGGAAATTACCCCAGTTGGTCTAATGGAATTTTTTTGGTCTCATGCAAGCTTTTCACACCTTGGGCAAGTGGAAAAGGCTCAGCCCAGACCTAGCGGCAGCACTTGTAAGTGGTCATGCATTTCAAAGAAGCAATCATCTCCTTTGATCACTAGAGACAAACGTTGGGAATCAAGTTAATGACGAAGCGTACTGAGCGTGCCCAGGAAACTGGAAGTCTGGAAAATGTAGTGCACGGGGGTAGAAAATAGGGGCTGTCCTCCAGAGGGACAAGGCAGCCTATATATACCTGAGCCAAGCATGGGCTCAGGGCTTGTTTCTGTGGGGTCACCTAAGAACGTGAGAAACTGTGCCGGTCTTCAAATCTCCAGCCCCAGGGGTACACAGATGCTCCTGTTAGCTTACTGATGTGAGTAAGGGTCTGTGGTTTTAATCCGGTTTCGTTTATTTGCGGTTTGTGTGTAATGAATGAATCTTCTATCCATATTTTTTCTGTAACCCTAAATGCACTGTGATATACATAATTTTTGTTATCATAATAAATACAACTTATTAAGCTCTGCTCTGACTGATTCGATCCACGCTAACTGAAAGGACTGTATTATTGCTTTTGGTTTTAAGCTCGGGTATCTAGTAAATTGTGAGTTGCGGTCGCTGGGACGTGGGGATTGTTGTCCGCATAGACATTATTTGGGTCTAGGATAGACAGATAGTGAATTGTTTAACTCTGCGTCTTTCGGTGCGGCGCGCATTGTTCAAGAGAACTGGTGGCACCATAATGAATAGAGTAAGAAAGTGGGTGTAAGGATTGTGGGAAACGTAGGATTGTGGGAAACCCCAGGACGAGAGAAGATGGGTACGGCATTGCAATCCCGGGACCACTTCCTCACGCTCTACATGCGTGTCGCGAGCGGAGGCGTTGTCGGGATAGTTAGGCACGTGCGCGTGGAGGATTGTTGTCCGCGTAGTCATTATTTGGGTCTAGGCTAGACAGATAGTGAGTTGCTTAACCCTTCGCCTTTCGTAGTGCGCGCGTAGCTGTTGTGACAGGTATATCTGGCAAGATCACCACACTATCATGCCCCAGACGAACACGTGCCCGCACCTTCCATGTATTGTCTACATTCCTGCTCAGGTTTTGGTGTAGACTCGTATTCCAGCCTAATCCTCAGCACACCAACCAGGTTTTTTCCTGCCTTCAGCAACTTCGCACAGGTGAACCATTAGGACAGATTAGTTCCCAATAAAGGATTACCTCCCTCTAGTCAGGAAAGGGGCGTAAACCAATAAATTCAACCTGAATTTAGATTTGAGATTCTCTTAAAGAACCAAAACATAATAAAGGTAACACCAGAAAACAAACAGTTTTAACGGAGCCAAGGCAAGTAAGCAAAATAGGGAAACCAAAGCGTGTCTTTAGACCATACCAGAATAACCAGGTGGCGCATGTAGACCTTGGTGGTATGTCCTGCACGTCCATTGGGAGACCACTGCCAACGGGCAACCTCTGGCATTTAAGGCAGAATACTTTAAATCTGAAACCGCACACCAACGAAAACGAAAAGGACATGCTAATCCACTAAAGAAAAGCACCCACAGCGATCATCTCATGTTGCAGAGAAACCACTTCTACAAGTAATGGGACCAGGAACCGTAATCCTTTCTGGCACAAAACTTGCTTGTAGGGAAGCAATGAGGCAACGGTAAGGGCCCTTCTCCTGCCAAAACCTCATTCAGCAAGGCAGAACTCTCTTCCATTGGAAAGTCAAAAAATTAGTCTGTCATGTCGCTCCCCAGATGCCCCCTAGTGGACAGAGAAAGACGTGTCGCCGCCGAGGAGGGAAGGCCGAAGTCGGTACTACACCTTCATGAAGGTGCCTGACCGAAGCTTTCTTGTATAACCCTAGTCCAGCACTGGTCTTGGAAAGACATGACCATTTTCCCCAGATCATGGTTCCAGCTCTGGTCTGCCCTGCCCAGGTCACAGGTGTACCCCATCCTACCTGATTAGAAGACCTTAAAAAGGAAGCCTCGCCCTGAGCTCCATGCTTCAGCATTCCGCTCTGCTTGCCCACTAGATACCCAATTCCTATTACCTCTTAAACCATACTCATCATCATGTACCAGACCCTTGGCATTCCTTCTGACACTGGCTTGTTCCCTCGACTCCCTACAAGTATTACCCTCTGGACACCTCGCCTAAATACTCCCGTTGTGCCTATCTGGAAACCTGAACATACAGCTATACCATCCTTGATTACTGGACTCCAACTCCCAGCGCCCCTGAACACTCTCCATCAGTGATCCCTGTAACCTGTGTACTGCTACCGGTCCCACTACTCCCATTGTGTGCTCTGCCTTCCAAGTGTGTACAGTAAGTCTTTGTATGGTTTTCCCCTGTGTACATCTCCATTCCTGCTTCGTCATTGTGGTTTCCCTGTGTCTCCTTACAATAAACCTCCATTGGGACTTTATAACTGATCGGTGCCTCTGCTTCACTGCATACTTGGGTTCATACCTCGTTGTTGCCCCAGCAAATCATGACACAATGCTGAAGCATGGAGCTCAGGACGAGGCTCCCTTTTAAGGTCTTCTAATCAGGTGGGATGGGGTACACCTGTGACCTGGGCAGTGCAGACCAGGGCTGCAACTAAGATCTAGGGGAAATGGTCAGGTCTTTGCAAGACCTGTGCTGGACCAGGGTTATACAGAAACGGTGCTGTGAGGCTCCGAGGGTGCAGTACCGCCTTTGGCTTTCTTGTTGAATGACATTTAAATAATTTCAATAATGATCTCCATGCCAACTAGTCACACGACTCATCAGCTGGTGCCCAACTTCATAGAGGGATAAATGGTGTTCATCTAGTCAAGGTAGAGCAATAACAAGCTTGTGATGTCCTTAAATGTTTGGGGCTGCACACAAACTACACTGAAGGGATCAGTGTTTGTCTACTGGTTTCATTGACCAGTGCCAGTAACTTGCTGAATCCTGTTTGTGGCAGGCATAAGAGATTGCAATAAATGAGTTCACAGTAAGTGCAGGTCATAAGTTTAGGTTAATTACTCCATGCTCTAAGTGCACACCGCCTGTCTGTGCTACCAACTTGATGAATTAGTTAGGTCCTCCTGCCTGCTGTGGACAGAAAGTGGCAGGGTCTCTGCTGCAAAGCACCACATATTTGTATGGAACCCAGTGCGAACATGCTCCTTCTGAAAAAAGTATTATTGACAGAGAATAGGTGCAGATCAATTAACTAGGGAGAGGTGATGGGGAGGGGGAAATCACGCCATTCGAGAAAGGAAAAAAACAGTTACACATATACCACAAACTGTAAACTCAAATGCAACCAAGTACAACCAAGGCATACAGGCATGAAGCCAGGTTTGGCAGACCACTGAATGGAGACAGAAAATTACTAATACGGACTCTCATGCCAAATGTAACTCCTGCCTTAAAGCCATCAAGCATTACTATTACTACTGTATCCAGTCTGTTCAGCATTCCTTCCACAAGCATTATAGGATGGAGAGTGTGGCAGTGTGAACCTGGCATTCTTCAAGATGCCGTGAGTCACTTTGTCCAGTGCTGGTTCCCATAATACGGAGAAATGTTTCCATAACTTCAACATCTGCCAAACTGTTCTGCTGGATTGCAACCTGTTCTAATGTTCATATTACAATATTGAGACTTACAACTATAAAGGTTTATTTTAACACTACTCTATGTAAGGACATATGTTCATGGTTTCCTTTCCCCTCCAAGAAGAAAAAACATGATGGAAAGATGTTTCTGCTGTGTCTTTGGCTCCATAACACACTTGGGTAAGAATGAACATAGCCCACTTTCCTGCATACTATATGCACACAGTCACTTCTAGAAATACTTTCGTAGAGAAAAACCTTTCAAGTCAAATCCTCTCAAAAGAATCAATTCTTCAAAATATAGTTGTACAATTTTGTGACACATGGCTAATACTGTAGGTGTACGTCTATGAAGTCCATTTAAAAATTACAGTAGTTCTTCACAAGACCAGCATAAAATTCCTATACTTAAAATAAATGTGTGCTCATCCAGGCAGCAGAAAAGGTTTTGATTTGTCAGAAAACCTTTCCTTTCAGAATCAACATTTTCTATGGGACAGTATACTACAAAATACTCCCACAAATGCGAGCCATTGATTGCAAGATTTGTTAATTTGCTCACACAAAAGTATTTTCCTAACAAATTCATTTAAGACCATGTTGCAAAAACAAAATCCTAATTAACAAGAATTCAACTACAAGGGAGTCTAATTATTCATTAAACAGGTGTCCAGCAGACAGTTGATTATCAAAAGGTGTTGCTTAACCTCCCTGGTGGTATTCCCGAGTGTGACTCGGGGTTAAATTTCAAAACTGCGAACGGTAACCCCAAGCCACACTCGGGCTGGATGCATACTCACCTCCTCCTGGCACCCTGGCTGTCCCCCACAGTGTGATTGTGGCGAGTTGCTTCCTGGTAAGGCTCCCTGCGAGTCACACGATGCTGGGGGGCGGGACCAGCAGCAAACTTAGAAAAAAATTATAATACACTGTATAATCCAATGTGCAATGTTTATGAACAGCACTACAGGATAAGAAGCAGACCATACATCGTCTCACCCTTGTTTTCAGACAGATTTCAGTGTCTGTTGTATTTTATTGAATATCATTTATTTGCATTATTTTGGATAATGATTTTTGGTATAATAAATTTTGTCAGGTTTCAAACTTTATCGGACTCAGTGTATTTACTATTTATTTATTTATTTATAAAGGATTTTACCAGTAAGGACTCTTGATTGCATGGATTTCAGTGCTTGATTCCTAATTATTACAGGCCAACTATGTCCAAAAACCCCATTTCCTTTAAAAAAAAAAGACGCTTTTAGACACGAAATTTTGAAAAAATTAGACCGCCAGGGAGGTTAACGAAAACTCCTTCCCATGTCATGCCGTCAGCAATGGCACCACATGGAAGAGAAATGGCACAAGGCCTGAGAAACAAAAATAATTTCTTTACACAAGAAAGGTGAAGGCTACAAGAAGTTGGAACTGCAACCATCTCAGATACGTCAAGTCCGTCCGTGGAAATTAACATCAACAGCGTCTTCTGGTGAGAAGGGTTGAAGAAAATCGCCTTGCAAGTTCACTGCAGTTAGCTAAAAGAAGTAGAAAGCCAAACTGGGGTGATTGTTTCCCGTGACCCTATATGGCGTAGGAATGGCATGCTGTCGTCCACGAAGGAAGCCTCTCCTAAAGCCCACGCACAAAAAAAAGCCTACCTAGAATTTGCCAGGGCCCATGTGGAAAAAAGACTACTACCGTGAATATACTCGAGTGATGAGGCCAAAATAAAGGTTTTTGGAAATGATGGCGTCAAAACTGTATGGCATTGCAAAGGTGAGGAGTAGAAAGAAAAATGCATGGTGCCTACAGTGAAACATGGTGGTGCCAGTGTCCTTCTGTGGGACTGCATGAGTGCTGCTGGTGATGGGGCGCTGCATTTCATTGATGGTACCATGAAATCACAGATGTACTGCTCTATATTGAAAGAGAACATGCTACCATCACTCAGTGCCCTTGGTCGCTGTGCTCCTCCAACATGACAATGATCCAAAACACACATCTAAGGCCACTCTTGCATTTCTGAAAAAGGTGAAAGTGATTCAGTGACTAAGTATGTCTCCTGATCTGAACCCGATTGAACATGTATGGGGGAATTCTGAAGAGACAAGTTGAGTATCACTCTTCACCTAGCATCCAGGCTGTAAGAGAGGTCATTCTTTAAGAATGAAAAATATGTTGCAATAGGTCACCAACTTGTGCATTCCATGCCTAGAAGAATTGGTGCTGTCCTTACAAATCATGGAGGTCCTACAAAATACTATAGTTTTTGTTGTGGGGTGTATTCATTTTTGCATCAACTAACTTAAGCAAAGCTGAAGATTTTTTTAATCTAAGTTATATTATTAACCGGTCATGTAATGTTCCTGTGAAATTGTTGTGCTCATTGGAGATATTAAAATCTTACTTTTCAAAAGGGTTGTACTCATTTATGCTGAGCAGCGTATATATAACTGCATCATAAGCATCTAATTTTTCCTGGACTAGT
The DNA here is from genome assembly GCA_009667805.1 of Leptobrachium leishanense. Taxonomy (NCBI): domain Eukaryota; kingdom Metazoa; phylum Chordata; class Amphibia; order Anura; family Megophryidae; genus Leptobrachium; species Leptobrachium leishanense. Next base: position 226,696,383 of record CM019066.1, on the reverse strand, counting down.
ATAAAATAAAAACTACACTTTTTTGGGGTCACTTACAGAAAAAGACATAGCAGGTGGACAAAAATATCTTTCTAAAACATCTAGACTTGCTGCCCAGTCTGTGTGTTAGTATTCTAAGACATTGTGACAGCCAATACTAAAGCCATGGCTCAAAATTTCAAGTTCCAAGCTACTAACCAGGCCTTAAGAGTTACTTTTGCCACCAGTCGCTCCACCTAACCCCTACCCAGCCCTTAACTCTGCCCCTAAACACACACCCTTAATTTATCTTCTGAAATTACACTGTTAAAGGTTTTATAAAGAATAAAGTTACAAAAGTAACATTACTACCCAGAAATCAGACCCCAGATACATGTATACCCAGTCAGAGCCCAGGGTGAGCAGAATGAGGAGGCAAGGAAGCTCCTCTCCACCCCCTGCCAGTGACAAACGAGCTGGGTCAGGTTAGGCAGCTAATCCCTGCCACTGTGCAGCCTGGGGAAGGGGGGGCTGCACGTTGGCACCGCTGGAATACGCAGCATGAAATAATTTATTGTGCTGCCTGTGTGGGCATTTCCACTCGCCCTCACTTAAATTTCCACTCGTCAAATGCTAGTAGGCGAGTGAAAATTTTGAGACCTGCTAAAGCAGTGATGTCTCTAGTTGCTGTACTAGACCAGTTATGACAAGGTTTATGAACTGCATGCCCCATGATGCTCAACGAGCTGTATGTGTGATTACGCATTATGGGATTTGCAGATCTGGAACATCTGGGGTACCAAGGTTCGCCATCACTGTACTAGAGTAATTAGTATTGCCCATCTGGAAGCATCAGTGGGAGCAAATCTGGTGACAATTATACATCAATATCATGAGATGCAGAGCTATTAATGCATAAGGTACAAGTTCTTTCTTTTCAAAGGAGGTACCCACCTGCTGTCCCTTTCTGGTACTTCTTTAATAGCTATTCTGACTTGGTTACTGAGGTCACGTCCTGCATACACAACTCCATGGGTACCTTTTCCCAGAATCAATCTGTCACCGTTTTCATCATATTCATTGTCAAACTGCAAAAGCGATGTCACATTAGAAATTTTATATTTAAACAATGATTTAATTAGATTAGTATTTAATATAATTCAAACTTTTTTTTAAAATCATTAAAAGACCTCTAGAATCAACCAGCTTTATTTTGTGTCAGACCCTAGCACTGTTAACCTCTTCACAAGAATTCATGAACCCAGCATATCATCGCCGATTTGTCCCTAAATAATGAGAAACATACATGATTACTGGAAGTTTATCCAGAATGTCTCAAGCATGAGCTATTCTGCAGTGTCTCAGGCTGCCATGGACACTGAATCACCAGGGAAGCATTTGGAAGACACATCTCTGCTATCAGGGCTATAGGAATAAGCTGCTTAACATGCACATTCATTACACCCATAACCCAGTCACCAACAAATCAAATTCTGTGGCATCCCAGAAGTGACTGTGGGAGCCAGGTAAATAGTATGCATGTTTGCAATGCCAGGCTGGATTTAGAGAATTAGGCAAAGTCGGCACATGCCTACCGACGACCTCCTCAAAGAGGCACCTTGCTCTGCAAAACAAAAATATTTATTTTAATTTTTACACAGCTGTTAATATCAAATCAATATCCCTATTCATATTTACCAAGCGTGCATCTCAGTGACCTCTGTTATTTATCTCTCATATAATCAAGAATGACGCAAGCAGTGCTAGGCTATAGCAGAGATAATTGAAGTCAAGCACACAGAATGTGGTGCTTCAAGTATATCTGGCGTGTCTTTGTTCAGCCAGTTCTTTTATTAAAACTCACATTTATAACCAATGAGATTGTTCCAACAACAGCCATAGTTCACAACAGGGATGTGATGTAGCAGCCAATCATGAAACAGGTCACGTCTGCGTTAAAATGGCGCGGATACATTTGCCACGTCGGAGATGGTAAACCTTAAACACATCTGGTTTACATTTTAACTTTTGAAGTAACATACAAAAAAGGGGAAAGGAAATCCATAGCCCATCTGTATTAGAACACGCTTTTCAAAGTAAAATGGCCATATTAACTAAGGTATGTATTTGAATCACAATATTTATATATATTCATATAGGAAATGAAAAGCTATTATTTTTCAACAGCAACACACCAATGTTGAGCGCCTGTAGGCACATGCCTACTTTGTCTAATTCTAGATCCGGTCCTGCGTTGGGCAGCCATCAGAAACAGTCAGGCCCCTTACTGAAACAATGGTCAAGGGCCCCCTTCCCTCAGAACACCTACTAAAAATAAAACCTTTTGCAATGCTTCTGCTTATATTTCCCCCCTTCCTTGGTGGGAGAGTATTCAGTCTGCACCTCTCCCTGGTGCTAAACACACTAATCGCTCCCCCAGTGAAGTCAGGGTGCCCTTACTGTCTTCAGATGCCATGATCCACCAGGAAATCTGTTAGTATCCTGGTCCACCTGTCTTGGGTGGCATGGGGGACCTTTACATCTCTGGCACTTACACAAGCTGCACAGTGATTGGCATGGGCCAGGGCTTCATGGAGCTGCTGGGGACCAGGATGTCACCACCCCGACGGTGGCTTGGAGGAGGGGATGCTCCAGAGTTCTGTGCCATAGGATTTAAATCTGCCCCCTAGTGCAACAATAGGATTGATCCTCAAAGACATCATTTGGGTTTACAATTTAAGGCTAAGATTAGAGCAGTTAGAGTAGGAAATTATCTAGGAGCTAGTATTCGTGGTAAGGCTGGGATTACGGGTAGGATAAGGCCGGGGTCAGACGAACGCACTATGTGCGCACGTACTGACATGCTTCCTGACGTCTGTTGCAGTGTTGTGACGCTTTGACGGGGCCGGCCACGCACAAATTACGCACGCTACAGCGGGCATGCTGCAGACGTTCTGAAAGCCTCCCCCATCAAAGCGCTACGACAGCATTCAAAGGGGCTGCAAAGCGCGATCCTACATAGGAGGATCGAGCCTTGCAACGTTGAGTGCACTAACTGCGCTCAGCGAGGTGGCCAGACGGACGTCAGAGCGGAAGGAACATCCACTTTCACGGATGTTCCTTCCACTCTGCAAAATGCTTGTCTGACCACGACCTTAGTGGTGGGGTTTGGAGTAGGGTTAACATATGTTAGGTATTTGTGTTAAATTTGTCAACTAATAATTTTCATTAAAGACTTTGTAGACTACATTTTTTGGTGACAAAACTAGACTAAAACTAAATAAAAACAAAGTTATGAGGACTAAACCTGTGCCAAAAATCTATTGACATTTCACCCAACTAATAAAAACTAGAATAAAACGTTTTTATACTACTGAACTTGTTAGCGCCTTATAAAAACGTGTAACTAACTGTAGGGAGATCTATCACGGGCCTGAAGGCTAGAAGGATTAAAGACAGCATTTCAGCTAATTACAACGCCAAATCCAGAGGTGGGGCAATATTGTTACATTCCCTGCTTTCATACACTGTCAATTATTGCATTTTGGATCCAAATGGGTGTTCTATATTTCTCTTCCCAACTATTCAAAATGTCTCCTACTGTATTATGAATATCTATGCTCCCAAAGGACCTAAATATTCCTTCTATTACACATTATTCTCTGACCTTTTGCATAACCCAACTGATTTAATTATAGGGGGGAGAATTTAATGCGGTTATAAATCCTGCCCTACATCAATCGCTAGCCATATTTTTGTCTGACCATTCCCCACCCTTGGGCCTTCAAAATCTAATCTCTACTCAATTTATATGACCCCTGGCATGTATTACGCCCTACTGAAAAGGGATTACACATTTCAGCCCAGTGTACAACATTTTCATGCATCAATTTATTTTATCATTTTGCCCATACTATTCCAAGTACGTGGGGGGGTGGGGAGAAAAATCAAGGTAAAATTGCTTTCTGATCATGCCCCAGTGTGGTTAACAGTCTCCCTTCCCTATACACAACCCTACAGTAAGCACTGGCGAGTTTTGTCGCACCTTGTTAACAATCCTTCCTTCCAGACGCACTTCCAAGCGAGTTGGGCAAACTTCTTAGTATTGACCATATGGACCAGTTCAAACAGTTCTGGGAAACATCTAAAGCTGTTCTAGGCCAGATCATCGCTTACGTTGCCTCCCAAAAAAAGCAATGGCGAGATAAGCCGTCTGCATTAAAAACCAGCCCAAAAACAGACTCCCGCTACTTATAAATCTTCCCCGACCCCTGAGAACCAACAACGTTCTTGCCAAGCTAAACAGGACTTCGACACGGTCATATCGACCAGGGTACAATCCAGTTATGACCACCAAACAAAACATTTCTTATCGGAGGCGGGTAGAGATCAGGCAAGGTTTTTAAACTTTTATGATGAACATCAGGAAAAAAATGCCATACCATATCACACAACCACATCTGACGGACTTCACATAACCTCTCCACCTGACAATCATATTTTTTATGACTTTAAATTTACAATCCGCTCTCTGGTGGACTCCCCTATCCAGTGGGAGAAATTCCTGGAGTGCTGTCATGCTACCCGTCATCCAGCGCATCACAGCCCTTAGGCAACCAATGTCGGAGATTGCCATCGACCCTTAAATAGGGTAAATCTCCTGGACCTGATGATCACCTCCTTTTCACTGCTATCCTCCCCATATCCATTCCATCCCTTCTCACTTTACTCAATACCTTTCACACCATCGCGGGACTCCGGATTAACAGGCATATGTCCACTGCCCCATAGTTACATTCTTGTCAACCATCTACACTTCCTTCTAGCGTTTTTACTTTGGCAACTCAATAAAATACTTGGGAATCTACGTTCCTAGGGATCGTAGCTCAGTTTTACCAATTAAATATCCCTCTCCTCTCTACCGTTGTGGAAAAAGTACATAAATGGCAGGATCTGCCGCTGTCGCTTGTGGGTAAACACATATAAAATTTTTAGTTTCCCTAAACTTCTCTACTCCCTCCAAGTACTCCCCCAACCCTACTCACTCGTAAAGATGAAACACACCTAAATAAAGACCTACAAAAATTTCTTTGGAAAGGCCTGGCACCTCGCTTGAGCTTTACTAAACACTGCCAGCAACGACAACACGGAGGAGTAAATCTTCCGAATATACTTTGTCACGGAACGGACATGAGAGCTCTTTTCAGCGAGCCACATGACTAAAGACTGAATCATTTTTAAAGACCATTTTTCCTGTTTTCATTTTGGTTTTGCGTGTGAGCCTATGGACCTCTTATTTTATTGCTAGATGTGGTTTTATTGGTGTGATGTAATAAAAATGTACCCTGTATGATGTGACTGTAAAAGTATGAAAGAAACCGTTTGTATGTGTTTTTCCCCGTCGCCATTTTGCTCATCCCATCATGGTTTCACAGACAAAGGATCTCATGCTCCAAAATGGAGGATGCAGCGGGCCAGAGGATTGAAGGCTTTTCCAAGACCTCATCTGCCTAATCCCCTGGACAATGGGAAGGCTGAAAGGGAACTGATAGGGAACAGGAGGCTGGGAAAGGAGCCAATCAGTGCTGGTTGTGTGGGTGGGGGAGTTGGTAATCTGTTTGTGTGAAGTTGTATAAATGACCCTGTTGAAGCCCATAAAGTTCAGTTCACTGTTTTAAAGCATACAGCCGCGTCTGGTGTCTTCATTTCAGAGCTACAATCCCTATTAAAGGAGACACTCAGCGGTCTCCTGCATCACCACTCAACCCAGGAACGGGATCCCCAAGGCAACACCGCACCATCTCTCCAGACACCGGACCAACGCCATTTCATCCTCCAGGCCGCTCGAGATGCCGAGTGCCGTGCCACTCGGTAGTCGGGCCGGACGCCATCAAAGGGTGGGGGTCAGATAGAGCAGGACCGCAGACGGACTTCCATCCCGTCACATACTTCATTATAACATTGCAGCAAAGTGAAGTCATGCAATAGACTGGATCAAAAATTGTCCGCAGTTCTCAGATTTGAGTTTGGAATCTTCCCTAGCCGTGCCTCACTCTGTTGTACCTCCTACACTGTCCTCATCAAGACATCCCGTCACCTATTTTAAATAACTCCCTTTTAGCTGTTACTATTAAACCAAGGAAGTTAGCCAGGGTCAAGGTTTCTGCACACCCCTCACTTTTTTTGCCGTTAAAAATCGGTGTTTTGGTGATGGTTGATCGATGTACCCCTTTAATGTGTGGGCAGCAGGGGGTATCTGATTATTCCATCAAGTAGTAGATTTTCATACCAAGACTATCCTGCTATCAGTTACCTTGAGGGAAAAATATCCTACCCTCCCTTTCCCACGGTTTGCCTACTTTCAAATACGAGAAAATCAAAAAGTATTCCAGGCGCACCTAAGCAGTAACTTAGTATATTATTCCAAATGCATTTTGTATAGCAGCAACTTTGCGAAAGAAAGAAAGCACTCTGAAATGAAATATAAGTATTACTTTTATTCTAAGTTGTTATGAATTCTTATTCCTCCTTTTCGGTGTTGGATTCTTCCGGTTGAATACAGGATAGTTGCATGAATTCCTGGATAGCGAGGAGATATTCCTAGTGCATACGGTACTCGGAGCAGAAAAAAGAAAAACTTTTTTTTTTAAATAATTGAGCAGCAGAGCAGGTTTCTAGTAGAATAAACTAATTTATTTCAATAAAAAACAAGCCATATGGCAAGGCAATAAAAATGCATAAAAGCATAAAAAAATAGTGAACAATCCTAGGTAAGGATCACTAAGAACGCGTTCTCGCCTACCGGCTTCCTCAGTAAGTGTCCTTAACAATAGGGTAGTCTGATAGAAAAAAGTCAAAGACATTTATAACTTAATAAATTAGTTTATACTACTAGAAACCTGCTCTGCTGCTCATTTATTAAAAAAAAAAAAAAAAAAAAAAGGTTTTTCTTTTTCCTGCTCCGAGTACCGTATGCACTAGGAATATCTCCTCGCTATCCAGGAATTCATGCAACTAGCCTGTATTCAACCGGAAGAATCCAAAACCGAAAAGGAGGAATAAGAATTCATAACAACTTGAAATATAAGTATTACTTTTATTCTATTTCAGAGTGCTTTCTTTACACATTTATACTTCTTTCGCAAAGTTGCTGCTATACAAAATACATTTGGAATAATATACTAAGTTACTGCTTAGGTGCGCCTGCAATACTTTTTCCTTTTCTTGTTCTGTCGTGTCCTTGGAGGCGTGTGGACACTTTGTATTCTACCACAGCGGCACCCCTTTCTAACGTTTATTTAATTAATATATACTTAAAGCGCATAGAAGCGCTGCCTCCACATTCACACGATTTAAATTACTTTCAAATACGATCTGATCTTCTCTTATGACTTCCTATACCGAAACAACTGGACCAATCCTCTTGACCAGAAAATATTATAATTAAATTTAATATAATATACGCAACAGATCCAACTTGGCTTACTCCACATCTTCCCTTTATTATATAAGGTATACTTCTGACAACTACACTGCCTACATGATTATTATTCTTTATTTATATAGCTCCACATATTCCATAGCGCTTTACAAGATCAGTGTACAAGGAGTTGATACATTATAATACCACACATGGATGATTACCTGATTCAGAAGACCCTGTTCCCCAGGGAATTTACAATCTATGAGATGTACAAGTATTTTGGGAAGTCGGTGCATCCACATTGTCAGGTGTCTTGCCCAAGGACACTTGCTGGTGGCATCTTCTGCAAAGAGCAGTGATAGCAACCCCAGAAATGAGGCAACATACAGATCTGGAGTTTAGAACAGACAGCTACAAGGATTGAACCTTTAATCAAATAATTTATACAGTGAAAGGCGGAGCCTGGCAACCAATGGGAAATGACACTTAGGCTCCTACTGCACTGGATCATAATCTCTCCCCTAGAATTCGACTCTTACGGCTCTGCATCCGAGTCTGGGACAGATAATGGGATTAGTATTGCTCAACATTTGTCAAACAAAACAGAACTATATCCATTGAAACCTTTAACAGATACAAACCCATTCCAGATAGAGGGAGTTGTAAAAGACCAAGGTAACCCACACAGTAATCCTATCAGCAGATAGCAACCGATAAACATCGACCATAACGATATCAAGAATAACAGTATTCATACATATCACAAATGACACAAACACCCTGCGTCTATAATCCTAGGTACAGGTTGACTTCAACATAGGAGGGGGCAGAAAAATAATCTAGAACATCAGGCCTCCACCTCCCAAATACAACTCAAGGCCCATTTACCCCAAGTTCAAAGTGACGCACGTCATACAGACCACTTTGCTCTCTAACGACGCTTGTACATCCATCTAATTTTCTTTGACTTGGCTGTCATATCTTACTAGTTTATTGGTGTATTAGATTATGGTCTTAACTATTCTCAATCTTTATTGTACTAGTTTTAGTTTTTACAAAAACAAATTAAGGTGTATTCACATGTAAATCTGATGTTTTTGTACACCATTTCAACACTCATGCCTTAAACAACTATCTTTGTATTATATTGGGTTAACCAATGCACTTTCATAAAAATTGTCTAATACAAAAAATGATAGGGAGGGACTACTTGGGAAGAGATCCATTCAGAACTAATCTCAAATAAGAGAAAATAATGAGCTTTCTATATACAGATACGAGGTTTACTCCAAGAGTATAAAAGGAGTTTGGAAATTCTAGAGAAACGCTTAAATAATGCATTACACTTTAAACTCATTAGATTTTAGTTGACTATTTTAGAGTTATATCCTTCCACTTTTTTTTGAACATGCATATTTTTCTCTAAAAAGTATTAAAAGTTAACAGAAGTATTTAGAATCCACCACCCATTACTTCAAATGTAGAACAGAAACTTAACTTTTGATTTATGACTAAACAGTAAATTCACCAGATTTTTGCCGTAGTTGATCCCTGAAGTCCCAATAAAAGGATTTTACCAGGAAGGATACATTGAGATTTCTCTCGTTTTCAATGAAAGAACAGTAGTTAGGGAATAAATCCTATAATAATTGTAAATTTTTAATCTACCAAGTCTGCTGAAAAAAAATAATATAATTTGTCTTGGCTCTAAACCAAAACTACAAATTGCACTTAAACATGGTAAAAATAATCAAAACAACTATCAAAATAAGTTCAGCACATGGGATAAAGTCTCAGAAGTGAAGAGGTTAAACAGTAAAACAAAATGGAAAGGCATGGAAAAAAGTGTACTCTTATATTTGACAACACAGACTTTCGAGATAATTGCTTTCTGTAGCTCTGAATAAGATTTCTACACTTTTTGACTGGGATGTTGGGCCACTCTGCTGAGGCAAACTGGCGGCGATAGCTGGTAATACTTAGCATGACATTAATAATGGTTAATATTTGTTGTATATAAATTGGAGGTACACCGCTACTACATAGTCAAGCCTGATTTTCTGAGGATAAAAGGGTGAATGGTCTTTTGTTGGTTTCTTCCCCTCAGATGGGCAACGCAATTAAGTTTCCTTTTTGAAGCCTGAGTTGATGAGTTTAGAGTAGTTAGTTCAAAGATTTGAATATTCTTGGAGCATGCAATTAAGATCCCTTTGAGCCCATGGAAGGTGTGAATATTGGATGTAATCTGCATGATAGGAGAAATTGCCATTTGGTCTACATAGTATGGGGGCCAACAACTCGCACCTTGGGAAGTGTAAAACGCAAGCCAATGAGCACACCAAAGAGGGTTCTACCAGACTGAGTAGCAGCACTCTGTAATTGATCATGTAAATCAAAGAAGCGAATATGTCCTTTGTAGCTAGAAACTATCTTTTGAGAATAGAATTCAAAAGGTATCATAAAAATTAAGTAAGAAGTGAACTGAGCATGCCCATAAAGCAACAGGTAGTGGGCGGGCCACACAGCCTCTGCCATGAGTGTCTGCCCAAGAATCAGTGTGTAAATTCTTTGATCCAAGCCAGGCTCATCGCTTATTTGGAGGTCAATCAAATTGAAAAAATACTGCCATTCCTATCAGAACCTCCCTAGCAGCTGATCTCTTAGCTTGCATCGTAAGTAACTAGGATCTGCTGTTTATCTCCTTTTTATTTCTCTGCTTGTGTTTAACCAGTAATTTGTAATAGAATTTTCCATATATGCATGTGAAACTTTTTATTTTAATAAATATAAAATTTATTAAGATCTGCCTGTGACTGATCTAAGCAGGACTTTTTTTCAGGGGTTACTCAGCAGAGGCACCTCACCACCAGCCAGAACTAACAGGAGAGAGCATGATGCTCCTCCCTCCTCCTGCAGTGGCAGGCAGAGAATCGGAAGCGCTCGGCAGCTCATGTTGCTCCTGAACGCTTCCCATTGTCAGGACTGTATGTAGGGACTGATCTCCCCCAGTAGGTGACAAGGGAGGGCTGCTCCCCCTCTCTCTGCAGCCGCTGAAACTTTGAACAGCATGGGGAGGGGGGGTGCAGCACGTTTACACACATCTGCCAGGGCTGCGGATTGTCAGGCAAGTGGTGTGATCAGAGGAGCTGACACTGTAAGGCGGTAGTGAGTTTTATTGCTGTGGAGCTCCTACACACTGCACATAACTGAGTTTCATTGCTGTGGAGCTCATACACACTGTGCATTACTGTGAGTGTCATTGCTGTACGGAGGTCACAAATGCTAAGGGATTATCGACTCCGTGCCATCGTTGCAAAAAAAAAAAAAAAAAAAAAAAAAAAAAAAGCTAACTGCCCTGCAATACAGATTCTTCTTGCAACAGAGGCACTTAGTGGATAATCCCCATAGGGTTACAACAATAGTTGGAATTCATTTAAAAAGGAACACAGTATTAAAAAATATGGTTCCCTTTTGTAGTTCACTTAAAGGAAGACACTATAACGATTGTTTATGAGGACATGAAAATAGTCATAATAATCAGTTTTTCCCTGGGCGTGAGAGTACCCCCACCTATTTTTCCAGGAAAAAAAAAAAAGCACTGGCTATAAGAATCTCGTTCACTGAAGAGACAGGAGTAGATTGAGCTCGGGACGATCTACTAAAAGTGAGTTGAGGTGAAGTTAGTCCTCTGAACGGTTTTTCTGTTTTTGGGGTGCATAATCAAAAACTGAGTCTCAGGTCAGTTCTGTTTCAGAAATTAGGCACCCTGGAGATAGATAGTTGACCTGTGGGGGTGGCATTGATAACTACGGGAAGTGGGTGCGGGTGATTGTGTGCAATGTAGTCATTATGCGGTGTCTAGTGCAGGCGGATAGTGGTTTTTAACCCTGTGTCCACTTCGCCGAGTCACGTGCCCTTTTGGAGTAAAGGCATTTATGTGACACAAACTGCTCCATTTCTCAGGTTTGATACCTTTACTCAACACAGAATCTCCCGTAAAATGTAACAATTGCCACTATAGTAGTCTGTATTTTTGATAGATGTTTACTTTGGTGGCAGTAAGCTTCTTTCATCGAAGTCCTCTCCTCCCACTCCATCACTGACAGGACATGTTTAGCATGCCAGGAGTATGGAATCAAGAAACGGGCACAAGAAGCAATCAGAGAGCTAATGTTTTCTTAAAGGATGACCGCATCTGCCCAGTTATAGCGTTCATTTTTATTAGTCAAGTCAAAAATACTCACCTTTTGTCCCTCGGAGTGCTGTTGATCCCAGTCAACTCAGTGCTTGCGAAATTCATAAGCCTCTCAGTTTTTCTACATGATTTCTGTACCTACGTAGTATAGGAAATGCAAACTGCATCACTCAGAATATCTGTACCTTGTGCCTGTGCATAACAATGGATCAGAGCTGTACATGCATGCACAGAAGTTCGTTATTGCAGGCAGTCAGAAAGGGTGATGTCAGCACAAAGAGTGCGCTGATGTTACCAGTGACCGATCCGGTGACAGGCAGCTGGGAAATTTAATAAATGCCATTGGACTATATTTACACAATAAAACCAAAACTGAATTCCCTTTGCCAGAAGGACGATTGAAAACCCAGAATCCTGCTCTAAACTGCTAAATGGACACTTCAAAAAATTACATTACAATAAAAGCAAAACCTATGTAGGTAAGAAGGGTTTTAACCTCAAGAGAATCACTTTCACATTCGCCATCATCTGTATTCTTTCCATTTTCCTCTGTGATGCTGTTCACCATATCTAAGAACCTTGATAGGCAGAAAAAAAACAAGATTCAGTAAAAGGAAAACCGTTAAGATCAAAGCATACTGTTTAGATCCTGATAGGAAGTCCCCATATCATAATCTTGTATTTTCTTTGAGGTAAGACACTTCAACACAATTTTATTAAAAAAAGTTCAATATTTGACATTATATAAATTGTGTTAAGACTTCATTGCACCCCCTCCCACCCCGAATACAATTATATAAAAGATACCATTATATAAACATATCAAAGCGAGTGACAGGATTTTAAACTTTTTGCATCACTGATGCTGGACAGGTGATATTAACGCCCCCCCCCACACCCACCCACACCCACCCACAGTCCGTGGGGCTAAGGGGGTTAACTCTAAAGAGGAAAATAAAATAAAGCCAACTCTTTAGACCTGCCTAAACCCCCCCAAAAAACACTGCAAGGGACAGGAGCGCCCCCCCCCCACCTGAATGCGCTGGGAAGCACAGGTCTACCCTGCCTAGTTATAAATCTGGGGCTGTGCAGCTATATCATTTAAAAAAAATAATCAGGGCAAATTGTGCACATTAGGGCTCCTAACTATATAGGGTAACTGAATCCAATCAAAGAGAGCATTAGTTTTCTCAAGACAGCTAAGACCTATGTAATGCGATAGTGTTTTTCTTGGAAAAATAAAGAAATACTGATAAATATATAAAGTGTATACAAAATGTGCATGCCTTATACGTACCATTTTTGATTTGAGAGCAAAATAAATAAAAATGTATTCACTGCTATTTAGTTTTGAAATTTTACTTTATAAAAATAAAAGGACATTTCCATTCTCATTTTATTCATGAAACTCTATGAGGGTTATACACTAAGCAACAATATGATGTACAGTTTCTGTGCTTTTAAGTTTGGCGAATTGCGCCACAATTTGGCAATTCCATTTTAGCAAAAATATGGTGTATTTACTATTCACCGAAGGGTCATCTTATTGCGGTGACCAAAGCAGTTATCGAAAGTTGGCAAAAAGCCTTGGGGAATACACCGAACTGAAAATAATAAAATAAATAAAATAGCCAGTAGGCGGTATTAAAGCAATAAAAAATTTTTTTGCAATCAATGCACTGTAATGTAGTATAGCAGGGTCTTTTCTCACGAATCCCTGTTTTACTACATTGGGTTTTGGGGCAACATTTCAATACATTCAACCTTAATTGGAGAATATGGTTTTGGCTTTTACAGAAAAAGCCCCGCTGTGCTACAGTAAGGTGCGATATGTGTACTCTTATCACCAGGTTGAAGGTCTTCAGCCGATCTTTTGTGCAGGCTGCTGTGATCCCAGGCCACAGCTCCAGCAGACCTAAAACTGCCTGGGCCTGCTGGAGCAAACTATACGCCGTAGGAGTTCTAAATCACTTTTTTTAAATTAAGAATTTGTAAAATTACAAAGAAAAGGAATCACGAAATCAAACTGACAATATATGGCCATACTGGGCAAGCAAAAATAAGAACAAAAGAACTGGAATTAAAGCCTAAACTAGCGATGGGGGAGTGACAACAGGTCGGAGCTGGACGTACGACGAGGAATGCCCATAAATTGTCCAACAAAGCGCAGAGAGGCTCAAAAAAGAGGCCCGATCGGTAGATAAAAGCGGTACAAAGAGTCCAGGACATTTGTTACTCAAAGAAACAGCGGGGGGGGGGGGACACGGATTCAACCGGGTTGCACCTCCGGGAAGTCTAGCGGGAGACCTGCTGCTCGAAGATCAGTCCAAGCCGTCACCGGGTCCATGAGCGTATAGGGAACATTAGCGAATGTCACAACAAGAGAGCCAGCCAGGCCCCATCGATAACGAATTCCCTTCCTGCGGAGAGCAGCAGTCACATCACGAAAACGCCGACGGGCCATTAAGGTTAAGAATGGGAGGTCATGGTATAGGGCAAGAGTTGAGCCTTCAAACTGTACAGGGTCACGGGCACCAGGAGTAGTCATAAGTTTCACCTTCAGGGACACATCTCGAAAAGCCACTACAACATCTTTAGGCGCTCCTTTAGCAGCAGTCGTCGGACGCTGGATCCGAAACACCGATCCCACCACATCAGGGGTGTTGGGAGACAGTCCAGCAACTTGTAGTACAAAGCGGTTTACAGAAGACGGTAAGGCCTCAGCTGGCACCGATTCCGGAATGTCCCTGACCCCAATATTCCTGCGCCGGTGTCTGGACTCCAATGTCTCCACAGAGCGGGACAAAATCTCAACCTGAGAGCGAAGTGCAGTCATCCGACCTTGGAGGAGCGTTTGTTCCGCTACGACTTCTGCGGTCGCTGCTTTCCCCTCCGTCACCTGTATGCGTAGCTCTCCCACCTCCGCCCGAACCGCCGCCACTTCAGGTCTCCACAAGTCCCTGATGTCCTCCATTAATCTGCGAAGGTCACCTTTCGTGGAGGGAAGATGATCATCTCCTTCCAGGGAGTGAGTCACAGGCAATTCCGAGTCCGAACCATGCGACCTGGGCCGACCCCTCGGCAAACTGAGCTTCGGCGACAAAGCATTTTGCTGATCCGATGTTGCGTTACTGTCCGAGGAGAGTTGTTGTTCCTCAGCCGACTCCCCCTCTGAAGACTCCCTGGTGGTCGTTTGGGCCGTCGCAGAAGTCGGTAATGCCGCTTTACGCTTTTTTGCGCCTTTTTTTGCAGTAGCCGAGAGGGGTCGCATACCTTGGGACTGTGACGGGGGGAGTAATCTACGACACTCCAAAGTCACCTCCACGTGGCCAAGAGCAATCTTCGTCTGCTGACGATCCATAGCCCGGGGGGAGAGCGGAAGAAGCCATGGTGCCTCTGGTCAGTGACCCACCTGCCAAAGAGTCCCTGATATACTGCTGTCGAGGACCCCCTTCTGATTAGGGCGTTTAGGCATACTTAATCTGCGCAAGGTATGAAGAAGCAGGGCTCCAAGAAACTCCGCTGGGCCGCCCGAGGACGTCCAAAATGGCCGCGCTTACTAGGCCCAAATCTCCCTCCGGCCAGAAAAAACTGCGCTCGGCACACCGATCGCGGGGAAACGGCGACCCTAGGTCCAGACAGGGTCCCCGAAGGCAACCAGGTGCATTAATTGGGCAAACGAGCGGTAAATTCAGCCGCAAAGCTGAGGCTGCAGCGGAGCTGTCTGGAAATGTGACTGCTCGTTGCCACGGTTAGCTCCGCCCCCTCTAAATCACTTTTTAATCATTTGTAAGTTACTATTCATTAATGACCCCTTTCAATGAAAGAACGAAGGCTTTAGTCCAATGAATTAGGGAACTGCAGTTGTACTTCACTGTATTTTACATCATATTCTCTGCTGAATTTGTAGTTTTAAATGGTCTTTTCCCCACACTTCGTACAGGAGGTCTATGAAGACCGCCACTTTAAAATCACTGCAGTAAATTCACCAGCATTACAAAGGGGAATAGCCGTAGTTTACTGCTTTTATAGAAGAATAAGCGTGATGAAAGAGTAAGGGTGGTACCATTGTTGCTCAAAAAAGGTACACGCTACACCGTTACCACTTTAATTAGCTAAAGTGGTCAGGCTGTGTTGAGTGCCCCCCCCCCCACCTAACCTACTCCCAATTTGCAGATATTGCTTTGTGAAATGGAGGAGGTGTCTCCACAAACCCGACATCACCAAGCACTGGGGATTTAGAATTCCTCAACAGCTGTATACAGAAACAAGCATTTATAAAGCACCAACAGATTCCTTAGCGCTGTACAATGGGAGACACCGAATAACAAATATACATACACTACCTCAGGCATCTACTGAGGAAGCGGCTACATACCGCGAAACGCGTTTAGATGCACTTTTTATATTGAAATTATATCTTTTACCTTAATAAATCATTTAATTTTACACCCCCTGCGTGCTGATTTTCACTTTTACTGCTACAATCCTGGATTGCTGCTGAGGAGCGGAAAGAAGGCGCTGGAGTACTGTAAGGGGAATCCGGCATTCCTAAAGCTGCCGGTTGCTGTTACATCTAGTGTCTGATCTTGAGACACTGAAAAATGTGAGTCAATTCTCCCTAAAGGGGTTTATTCGTTTATATTTCTTTGTTTTATTTGAGGGCTGGACCCCATCTAAATAGAGGGAACATCTTAAAGAACACCCCCACTGGCTGGAAGAAGCACCTGTCCCACCAGTTTTTTTTTTTCTTCATATGCCTCTCTTTAAGGAATTGGGATATTTCCTCTAGTGAGTGGAGACGAGCTGCTGATCTAGCCCACCCTGGACTTCTGTATAGGTCCACAATAACATACTGAACAGTTTCATCACCACAATCCCTATCCCACTCACTGTCAATTTATTCAGTGAAATCCATTGGGAAGACATTCTCATAAGAAACCACTAGGTGATGCCTGACATTCAGACATTTGTGTAAATATACATACACGTTACACACATGGAACAGTAGGAGGGAAGGACCCTGCTCGAGAGCTTACAATCTATACCGTGTCAGCATACTCTGCGTGTCAACACCATCCTCCAGAGCACCCGTAAAAGTGAGTGTCCTGAAAGAGGCAGTGTCACGTAGCTCCCCGACTCCAGGCGGGCACGAGACTTGACTAAGCAGGCAAAATGGTAAAAATGGAAAAGAAAAAAAAAGAAAAAAAATCACTATTGGCTTACACTAGACCCAGAAATAGTGACTAAATAACACTATCACCACCCACTACATAGAAAAAAACAATTCTATGTTGTCACCCAAAGTCATTCACCAAATATTAAAAACGGAGGTGACCTGAAACTCCCTTTTCAATTAAAACCACAAAAACACAGTTTAGTAGACAGATCCCACCAAACCTAATTTAACCGCTTGGCTGCTAAGGACGCGCTCAGCGCGTCCTGCCAAGTGCTCCTCCTGTGCTATGGACGCGCTCAGCGCATCCTAGCACAGGAGGCAGCAATCAGCCAGGATTCCGGCTGATTGCTAGCCCCCCGGTGCAGGCTGACATCTAGCATGTCAGCCCAGCACTCAGAGGTCATTGTGGCGGCGCGATGACATCTATTTCAGACGCCGCCCCCCGTGCGAGTGCGGATGAGGTGCCTGAAAGGGGAGGGGGGGGGAGGAGGTCCTTCGGACCTCTCTCCCTCCCGATCACGGGGGACCAGAGGCTAAAAAGGCAGGCACGGTTTGGAAGGGCACAGCCTGCCTTTAACCCCTTGGATGCCGGAGCACGATTCGGCGCTGAAAAGCGCTGAATCGTGATCCTCTTCCGGAGCTGGCCGATATCTTGGATGTCGGCCAAGCTTCCGGGAACTCCACCCGTGCATAGCGCAATGACATCAGTCTTGGAGTTAACCCTAGTTGCCACCAATGGTGGAGATGGGGGTTCATTGGAACCCCTATCTCCCGATCCGTGGCAGCTACTGGTTAATGTTTGGTATTGCTGGATCGACCAGAGCATGGCCTTTCCAACTATACCAAACATGACTATGTAAAAGTAACAAGTAAAAAAATAAAAAATATTTTAAAAAAATGTAAAAAATATAATATTTTTTGTAATGACCTCAGCACAGAGGTGTGAAATGCCTCAGTAGCGAAAGGATTAAGGGGTTATTCAAAGAGCACCAAATTGGCCAACGAATGGTAAATTTCCCCGTATGGTGCAATTTTGTGGCCAGTTATTCAAAAAAGCTGGCGATTTATTGCCAGCGAAATACGGTGACCTTCGGCAGCAGTGAACTCTCCATAGAGAATTAACGGTTAATGTATTCAGAGAGCACCGAACAGCTGTGAAAAGTTGTCAAAATGCCCCAATTTTCGTTGGTTTAGGCAGGCGAATCCCATAGGTTTCAATGTAAAAATAAATTAATGAATCTTGGTTTAAATTAGTGCAAGCCTGGCTGAATGCATGTCATTGAAGGGGTCATATTCTCCGTTTATGCCTGGCCCAATGCTACCGATGTGTGAATTGAGACATCCATTTCTATCACCCATCTCCTTGGCTGATCAAAGAACAAGACTTTCACACCTCAGCAGCTTCAAGGAACATCTTTGAAAAGTTAGAAGCCTGTGATTGATAAAGAAAAAGTAAAAACTTTTGTTCCCAAAGTCTCCCTCCTACTGGATGTCGTGCACATACCCCTAATTATTTCATCAAGTGGTCCCAGGACATAGTCCCTGCCTGTGACAGGCAGCCAATGGACCAGTTCTGCAAATGTATAGGCAGCTCGAATCCATCATTCTGCAGAGGTACAATAGCTCACATCTTATTTGACAAGTTATTACAAAAATATATAAAAATGTTAAAATCCAAAAGGATTAATTTTTTTCTTTGTTCTTGCAGTTTACTTTGATATCAAACACCAGGTGAAAAGGAAAACCTCAGGGTGGCGAAATCTATCCCGACTTCTAGAGACAGAACCTGAGGAGACAGAACTGGCAGATTCTAAAAAAAGATATTGAACAATTTTCTGGGGCCAGATGTGTGGGCCAGATGCCCCAATATGCAAGTATCTCGATCCTGTGAAATCTCTAGACACACAAGTGCTGTATGCACACATTAGGTGGCGTGCATCAATACGTTTGTTGGAGATTAGCCTTATGTAAGTGTTCACTGCTGTGAACATTTACGTATGGCTGTGTTGTCTCCACGTTTCTGGCAGGATGGTTAATTATCAGTTTCTACAATTTGTTTTTATATTCAATTTGCTTTTACAGCATCTGGGGCATTGGCAGACATAGGGGAACCCCCTGACCCTCACCAAGTCCTCAGGAACAGCCAGATCTGTCTCCAGAGCCGACCGTGATGGAGAGATCCTCTTCCCTGGGGTCTGGCAAGTGTCCCTTTTTTTTTCCCCTCTTTTAATCAAAAATTTTAATGTTTTTGTCACATCAAGAAACCAAAATAGCAATGGGATACAGAAGGGAAAAAATTAAGGGGAGTACATTACAGAACACAATAGGAGAAACCATACCATAGATAAACCACAAAAAAATTACATAACATAGCATAAGCTGCCAGATCATAAAGGCACGGTATAATAAATATTTTAGCCTAGCAATGAATTGGACGCCTTCAGGGATGACTTATAGGAGCAGAGGTGTGGTGCGGGAGGCTGTGCGAAACTAGCATTGAATCCCATAGTGCCCAATGGTCTCCTTCTGGTGGTCCGAGACACTGTGTTTGACAAGCCATCAGCTCGTATGATCTGAGGTCTGTTACTAGGGCGCGAACCTCTCGAAAAGTAGGGGCAGCCGTCGGCTTTCATCTACGAGCAATTAAGAGTAGGGTGCAGGACACATTTTTCACTGCAAGGTGCCCAGCGGCTCCGACGGCATGCTTAAGAGGAACTCCTTTGGTGCGAGTGACATCCCCGTCACCCTGTCTACCAAGGATACGATGCTTATCGCACAACAACCATATGTGGAGCATGGTGCCCTCCGATTGCAAGCAATGCCAACAGGACGGGGAGATAGACTAGTCCATGTGGCGTTCCTGCACCGGTACCACCTATACAGAACTTTACGGCGCACCTCCATAAGGGAGGTGCATCTATAAGCACACCTATCCATCTTAAACGCTGCCTCCCATACCTGGGAGGACAATGATAATGCAAGGTCCTTGCCCCAAGCCGTCTGGAAGTTCCAGACATGGTCTGAGGCTGGGACATTTAGCACCTCGTAGCAAAGGGATGAAAGTATAGTTGTCGTACAGGAGCTAATCCTAAACTGTGTGAGCGGTGACAGAGGGGCCTGAGGGAAAGTGGGTGGGAGCCCATGGCCCGGATGGGAGACCACCGAGGACAGTTGGTAGTAGGAGAAACGCATGGTGTCCGGTAGTGAGTAACGAGCCTGTAGCGCGGCAAAGGACATCAGGGCCCCCCCACCAGATGGTTAAGGTGCGTGATTACCCTATTGATCCATTTCGTGTGGTCAAAGTCCTCTATCCAAGAAGCGAATACCGCTAAGGGGGTGAAGGGGTGGCAATAGAAATGGAAGACGTTCGGAGGAGCAAAGTGCAGCACATGTCCTATACATGAATGTACCATTTAGTAGGGGGGCAGCAGGTCGGGTAAGGGGGGGTATTTGGCGGCGCGTGAGCCACATCGCTAAAGTTACACGATGGTGGTGCGCAAAGGCCTGCTCAATAGACGTCCATTGGAAGGGGGCGCGGGGTATGGAAAAATTTCACCAAGGATGACAGCACCGCAGCCCTATGGTATAGGTGGACTTTAGGTAGAGCCAATCCGCCCTGCCCCACGGGGAGGTACAGCAATCTGGTGGGTGCTCTTGGTCTCCTACCATTCCACACGTATACGTTCAAGAGCGATTGGACGCCATCCATATAGGCAGGCGGATCGGAAGGGCCCTTAAAAAGTATAGCAATTTGGGTAACAGCGACATTTTAATAGAAGCAATTCTTCATACCCAAGACAGCAGGTCACGTTTCCACTTAAAGAGGAGTTGTTTCAAGTGGGACAAAAAGTTTCCCTTTTAAGGCTGGCGGCACACGAGCAAACATTTTGCGTCCGTCTGACCGCAGGGTTTGCAGTCCGTCGTAGCTTTATAAAAGGAGTCAATTAAATACACCACAAAGCAACTGCGCACTTGTTCACGGACAGGCAACATATAGCAACGGATGCAAAAATAACATCAACGTGAAAAAGCTAAACGGAGGCAGAAACAATGCTGCCATGTATTATCCTAGGGCGTGGAGACAGACGTTACGGATACACTATATGCAGTACTCAAACCATCTTCCGTCAAAAAGTAATTTTTGGAGATGATATCAAAGTTTTAAATCAAACTTTTTTGTCCTGTGGCACAGGGCTGTACCTCCGCTGTGTAAAGAGACTTCCAAAATGTGGAAGTCCCTGGCAGTTATTCAAAGCAGATGCTGCATATCCCTTCTGCTGTGAATGGTAGCAGATGCACACGCTTCTCGTATGCAGCTGGTATCCTTAATTATCGTCTCTCCATACGTTTGCTTGCACAAACAAATGGAGATTGATGTCTTCATAGACACCCTCTTGTGATTGACAGGGAGGAAATTCTCAGTTCCTTACAGCCTAAATGGGACGGTGTAGGAAACCCACTACTTCATACAGCTGCCACATCAAAACGGGATAGCGGTGGAGGGGGGCCAATCTCTACCCAGCATGGCCTGTTTATCAAACTTAAGGTTAAGATAGTTTGTACATTTATCAATCTTTCAGGTTTTAAAACGAAACGATTTGTAATAATTTATTCCACAGACTTCCCAAATATGCTGGAAGACCCTGAGGCTGAACCATTCCATCAACATCTTTGCGCTGTTCAATCTCATGGGATCCACCATTGAATGTGATACTCATTCTACAAAGAGGTGCCTTGAAGTGGCGAGTGAGCTTACGTTGCAATGGCCATTGAAACAAACAAAAACCTCAGTGTTTTGTTGTACATGGAATACATAGAAACGAGCGCAGATGACAACTTTTTTCTCTTGTTTAGATCTGATACAGTTCAGACTGCTGCAAAGAAAAAAAGAAATATATGCGCTTTGCAATTAGCAGGACAAGACAAGACTAAAGTCTACTTACTTCTTACAGTGGAGTTCTGTGCAAAAGTAAATCTGGAAGTCGTCAGAATTGTGCAGAACATATAGGAAACAGCATCTCTCATCAAACTTTGAAATACTGAAAAAGACAGACCGACCGTAGAAGACATGTTAGCCAACAAGAAGTACTTCTGCATGTACACTTCCGGTTCACAGAAAGCTACATGCACTTAATTTTACAATACAGGAAGCCACAGAGAACGTAGATGAAAAAAAAAGGAAAAAAAAAAAGAGACGCACTATAGAAGGGTACATGCAGAAAGGATACATTATATTAGAGAAGAAAAAAAAAACAACAACTTGTGAGAAGAACAAAACCATCAGCAGAAATGAGCAGTGATGTAGCAGTGATGCTAGACTTGTCAAAGAACTGTTACTATTCCTAAAAAAGCACAACACTAGTGTCCTCAAACATGGCCTACCTTACATGTATTTCATTAGGCAGCACTTTTTAAGGGACATTCTAGGGTTAAACAGAGAAGGGGGGTCCAGATATGGAGCTCTTAGAAACATTATGTGGAATGCTAAATAGGGGACATGCAGGACATAGTTTGAGCTGGCAGGGCCGGTTCTAGCGTTTGTGCGGTCAGATGCAAAGTAAAGTACAGAAATGTGTGTTGTGTAAGGGCTCCACAGCAATAAAACACACAGGGCTCTATTACAATCTTCACGCAAACGTTTGCGCCTGCGCAAAAACGCATTAAGGGGCAAAACCCTTTGCGCAGAACATCGTATTACAATGTCAGCGCAACAAACGCGTGTATACGTCTACCGCGGGTGAACCTGCGCGAACACTGCGTGAGCTTACTGCACTTTGCGCGTCCTATACTTAACATTGCAAGCACAAATGCGTTTGTGCACTGGTATGCAGATGTTATTACAATCTATGCGCAGTTTGTAACGCACAGTCTTTGCGCGCATAATTTTAGTGACTCCTGAAAGCTGGTGTTAAAGGCAAATCTGACGGACCTGGTCTAAACCAAATACACCAGCCCAAAAAAAATAAAAAAATAAAGCAAAGTACAGTTACACATTCTACACATACCCAAACAATAAATTTGAGAAGTTGTGTTTTTTTTTTTATACAGCATGTATGCGCAGATTGACTTTGACAGGCACAAAAACTTTCGCTGAATCGGGTGGAAAAAAAAAAAAACAGTCCGCACACGGATTTCTGTGCGCAACGTTACTGCACGCTCGGTTTTGCGCGCATTATTTTTTGACAGATGAAAAAATGCGCGAGGATTGAAATACCAGCGTTGATTTACGCGCGTTAATGTTTGACGCTTGGCGCAAAAATTCACGTGTTTACCGTGCATTTTTGTGTGAAGAATGTAATAGAGCAGTGTGAATTTTGTTGCTGTGGAGCGCTGTGATATACTCACACACAGTGCACATTACGGAGTTTTATTGCTGTGGAGCGGTGACACAGTACTATGTTTTGTGTATGAGTGTATCATAGAACTCCACATCAATAAAACTCACAGGGATAAGTGGTGTGCATGAGCATATAAAAAACCTGCACATCAATAAAACAAAAAATCTATTTTTAAAAAAATGATGCTTTAAGGCTAGGGTCAAACGAAAGCATTTTTACACGCGAACGTAAAAAAGTGCGTCCGAACGCATTGATGTATTTTTTCACGGATTAAGCGAAAACGGTCATACGATGTGCATTTTCGTGCGTGATGTTTTACGAATCCAAACCAGGAAACTTTTTGCGTCTGGACGTTATGTTGGCCGGACATGAGCAGGGTCTGACGTCTCCAAATCACACACACACACACCGCTAGCGGGCGCAGCGCACTCTGTACGTCCGTACTAGCGGTTCTGCGTTCTCAAAAAAATGCGTTCATTTTCCACTTGCGTTGCGCGGCCGGACTTTCGTGCGACCGTACTTCGTATATTGGCTGTCATTGCCCATCATTTGCTGCTAGTGCGGCCGTGATTAAGTGCGCCAGAACGCACGTTAAAAATGCGCTGGTCTGACCCCAGCCTAATTGTTAATATTTAAAATAGTTACAAGAACATACATCTTAGTCTTAACCCCCCGCCGTTCTAAAACACCCCCGCACACAGAGCGTGCCTAAACGCACACACCCACCCACACAGAGCGTGCCTAAGCACCCTCACCCACACAGAGGGTGCCTAAGCACACTCACCCACACAGAGGGTGCCTAAGCACACTCACCCACACAGAGGGTGCCTAAGCACACTCACCCACACAGAGGGTGCCTAAGCACACTCACCCACACAGAGGGTGCCTAAGCACACTCACCCACACAGAGGGTGCCTAAGCACACTCACCCACACAGAGGGTGCCTAAGCACACTCATCCACACAGAGGGTGCCTAAGCACACTCACCCACTGTCACTAACAAAAGGGTTTATTTTAGAATAAACACAAGAACATAAAAGACATGAACTAAACAACAGAACAGAACTAGAGACACTGGAGGAGACTGGGCACAAATGGGAATAGTTTAGAGAAGGAGAGGAGATGCAAGAAAGGGAGGTAGAAACAACAGAGGGATGGCAGAGAGTTGTGGGAAGGGAGGTTTAAGGCTAGGGTCAGACTAAAGCATTTTTCCCCGCGAACGTGAAAAAGTGCGCCCGAACGCATTGACGTATTTTTTCACGGAATGCGCAAAAACAGTCAGACGACGCGCATTTTCGGGCGTGATTTTATACGGATCGTCAATAAAACTCTTTTTGCGTCTGGACGTTATGTAGGCCGGACATTAGCAGCGTCTGACATCTCCTAATCACGCAAACACACCGGTATGCCGCAGCTGCGCACTCAGTACGTCAGTACTAGCGGTTCAGCGTTCTCAGAAAAATACGTTCAAATTCCACTTGCGTTGCACGGCCGGACATTTGTGCGGCCGTACATCGTATATTGGCCGTCATTGCCCGTCATCTGCTGCTAGTGCGGCCGTAATTATGTGCGCCAGAACGCACGTTAAAAGTGCGCTGGTCTGACCCCAGCCTAAGGAGCGGGAGCGGTTAGGAACAGGAGAAATGAGGGATAGCAAGAGGAGAATAAGTGACTAGAGAGTGAAAATAGACACAAAGGGAACTTAACAGCACATGGGGCAAGCCATGAATAAACAATACAGATAAATAACACAGATCTTGGAAATCACGGTCTCAGGCAGGGGGCAGGCAATAGAATGGTCAGAGTTCAAGCAAGGGGTCTGGTGCACGGGGATCCTAGATGGGGTCAGAAGGGAGCAGGATGGGGGGGGGGGTACCGGTAGAATGATGAAATGTCCAGATATAGCAGAGGGTCCTTAGGAAAGTCTTTGGCAGAGGAATCAGGTGGTTCTCAAGAAGTTCAGGGAGCTTTGGCAAACAGGTTTTCACAGTCTGGGACTTCAATGTGGAAGTGGGCTGGGGAGGGCGTAGCTTCCTTAAATGCTGAGCTGATAAAGGAAAGGTGAGCTCAGGTGGGGCTCCAGGGCTTGGATGCTAGGTACAAACAGAAGTTCCAGGAACGTGCATTGTTCATATTGCAGGGTTAACGTGAGTGACAGGGGCTAGAGCGTGGTGAGCCTGCCTAAAACCACCCACCCACACAGAGCCTGCCTAAAACCACCCACCCACACAGAGCCTGACTAAACACACACACCAACCCACACAGAGCCTGACTAAACAAACACACACACACACACACCCCACACACAGAGCCCGTCTAAACACCCAGACACAACACTGACAAGCCCCAATACACAGCTTCTTTTTGATTGTTGACCCGGACCAGGCAGGTGTAGGGACAGTTTGCCAGGTAACTGCTTGGCTCACTGTGAGAGCTACTCTTAGATCTGAAACACTCCCTGCTAGCAGAGCTGTCAAGCTCACAGATCAGCATGAGGGGAGGGGCAGGCAGCGTCAGCGAGCACATGGCACTAGGACGGCCACAAAACACTGCTTCTGTGAACTTTCCTCCATCGGGGCACATGGAAGAGCGGGGCTGGGTGCACAGCACCTTTGGCACCAACCAAAAACTGGGCTTGTTGACAGGGAAACACAAAATCTCTCCTCCTTCGCACTTCCTTACTTCAGTTTGTATGATTCTGGTGCCAGACTCAGAACCACGTATTCAGTAAGAAACCCAAATAAGTCCGCAACTCAGAGTAATATGCGAAAAGCTCAGTAAATTTATATATAAAATTTACTGATATTTTTGCATATTAATCCAAGTTGCAGACAAAGTGCTAACATGTTTCGTACCGCTGTACAATTGGAAGAACAAATATACATCCAAGTTAAACACACTGAACAGTAGGAGAGAGGATCCTGCTCGAGTTTACAATCCAGCTTTGGCTCGCGGCTTCGCTCGCATGGACTTTGGGATTTGTTGTAACGGTTTTTAAAAGAAACAGGAGTTTTTTTGTCCAAACTGTACGTAATCTAATTTACAGGTTGAGGTCTTAAAGTAATATTTATTGCAGACGTTAGTCAGGGAATATTTGCTACAAAACAAAGTTGTTTCATTCATATGCGATGAATTTTTTGTGTGTTGTAAATACAAACAATGAGACTGACAAAATCATGTAATTTTGTTTTTTGGCATCCAGAACATAGACCAAAAAAAAAAAAAAAAAAAAAGCAATTTCAGTGATTCTTTGAAAACTACATTAGTGGTTCTTCTTTCAGGTGCTCAGATCAACAGAGCGTTAGGTGAGCTCACTCTGGCACAGGCAACTTAAAACTGCCCATGTGAGAAGCAGTCTTCCCCTTAACTGGAATCTCTGAAAGTTGTAAAATACATGTTTTTTTTTAATTTTTTTAAGAAGATTGTAAATACCAATTTTCACGCCTTTAACATCTTTGGGTTTTTGAAATCTAGATATTTTGGAAACTGGTAAAACACTTAATACTTTTCAAGAAGATTGTAAATATCAATTTTCACATCTGTAACATCCTCAGTTTTTGAGATCTAGATATCCTGTTTAAAATATCCACGCCTTTGGGGCGGAATTTTCAGAAATCCTTCCTTAGTGGGTGCCCATGTCATAAAA
Organism: Leptobrachium leishanense; assembly: GCA_009667805.1. NCBI lineage: Eukaryota > Metazoa > Chordata > Amphibia > Anura > Megophryidae > Leptobrachium > Leptobrachium leishanense. The sequence continues at coordinate 226,669,644 of CM019066.1, read as the reverse complement.
CCAATGTACCTTCAAAATTTCACGTTCCTAGGTTACACGGTTTGAGCTGGGCATTGATGATTCAGTTAGGACTTTTCCTTTTATATATACACACATATTCTGTGTATGACCCTAGCTTGTCTGATATCCCCCGCTCTGGCTACTGCTTAGACAACGTCTCTGGATTTGTTACTTGTGTCCTGTCTCTTGTTCTGTGCGTCACCCAGCACTGAGGGTCCCTTCCCTTACATTAGACGGACATCCTAAGGACCATATCCAGATCAGGCTTCCCTTTAGTGTACTGCTGGGTGCCAATCTGTTATTTTCTCCTTTACCCCTTGCCGTTCCTGTTGTCTGTAACCTGTGGTCTAGCTCTGTGAAAGATGCAGCAAGCAGCTATCCTGCCTAAAGGGCCAACTATCCCACATAAAGGGCCCACCTTGGCTCACACCGGGTGTCCCGTGACACCCAAGAACAAACTTTGTTTCATTGAGGACTTGCAATATGGATACATTGACATTGTGGCAGGCTTAAGTCCTTCGCTGCGGACATTGTGGGAGGAACATTCTCGTGTGTCACTGCTATATGCAGAGTACTTCCCCCACACATCCTTGCTTAACCACAGTGGTAGGGCGATCTTCAGTCGATCCAGCCATTGACCCTCAGTGGTCCAACTTCTTGCATGTCGGTCTGAGCCATGGGATCTACACCGATGATTAAGGTTTCTTTGGAAAGGCCACTATCTGACCTTTCCAATGATACCTCACATTAGATATGTAAAATATAAAAATGATTTGCAATATTTGCTTTTATTTATAAAGCAAACAATGCTACTGGAAAAAAACTCACCTACTCATTTCCTATTACTGGGAGCAAATGAGATGGAGCAATGTGTTATTTCTCATTGTTTCCTCTAAAATACAAGCCACCACACACCTATACACACACAAACGCACAAAAAGCTCGGAGCAGAAGAGCTGACCAGTCAGGGCACTAACATCACGGAGTTCTCCACATACAGAAGCTGAACTTGGCAGCACCAGTCGCTCTAGAACTGGCTGCAATGTCTCAAGAGAGGAGATATCACATAGATTTTTTTAGTTCGCTGCACTATCCATACCCTGGTGTAACATGATCAAGCAAAGTACACCTGTAAATACAGGTAAACGTTAAGCATTAAAGACCATTCAACAAGAACTCGTAGCTTGATTCTAGATTCACAATCTGACTTTTCTGGGTGTTTTACAATCAAAACAGTAATATTGTGGAGGCCTACGCTTTTTTTTTGTTAAAATTCTGTATTTTATTAATTTTTATAATATGACATTAGAAGTAATACAATGCATAGATCAAATGAAATACAAGTGTATTATATTGATCAGCAATATGAAAAATAAAAAAGGAAAATAAAAATTAAGTAAAGTAAAAATAAGGAAAATAAAATATATATAAAAAAGGAAAAGAGGAAAGAAAGGGAGGGGGTAAGGGTAGGAAGGAGTATCTGCCTCCGCGAGAAGGAGTCTGTACCACGGTCCCGTGTCCTATGGCAGCGCCGGGCACCCAAGCCACGCGGCCCAGATCTTCAGATAGAGGTGTGGAGTGTCGTGAATCTGAGTCGTGAGTTGCTCCATCATTCGTGCCTCTGAACATTCCGAGCAGTTCCAGGTAGGAAGGGAGCGTTGGTTGATTCCAGTGCCTTGCCAGGGCTCTGCGAGCGATTAAGGTGACTCGAGCGATAAGTTTGTTTTCGCATCGTAGGAGCCCTTCTACAGGACAGGATAGGAGGAATGTCCATGGGTTGATCTCCACCGGCCGTTCAAGAGCTTGATGTAGCCAATCTGCTAGTGTAGCCCAATATGGGCGAAGATTAGGGCACAACCACCATTGATGGTAATACGTCCCGAGCTGACCGCAGCCTCTCCAGCAGAGTCTATTCGGGATAGCATGCATGTGATGTAGGCGTACCGAGGTAAGATACCAGCGGAAAGGAGTCTTAACACTTTGTTCCATGTGGGTGATGCAGCCCGATGATTTAAAATTAGCTTCCCAAATCTCAGACCACTCCTCTGCATCAAGCTCCTCTCCAATGTACGCCTGCCATTTGAGCATATATGGGAAATGACAGGGATGGCCATGTAGGACCAATGATTGATACATAGAAGAGATTGCGCCTTTGAAGGTCATACCACGAAGGCACAGCTTTCCAAACCATGTAGGTGTCAATGTCGCTGCTTGTTTGATGTGATCTTGCGAGACGAAACTTGAGAGCTGGCGGTAGCGGAAGAAGTCTCTGGATGTTAGTGGCAGTTTGCTGGCTATATCTGCAAATGTTTTAAGGTGACCATCCACCATCAAGTCCGCAATACGGGAGATGTCTCCTTGATCATATACACTGAAATCTCGCGGTGTCATACCAGGGAGGAACCACGGGTTGCGATACAGCGGAAGGAGCGGGGAGCGGCAGTGAGCAAGAATTTTCTGGACAATGTGTCCCAAGTATAGAGGGAATGAGAAACCAAAGGGCAGCATGGATGTCGGTCTTTTCTCGCCGATTTCGGGAGCCACATGAAAAATGGGAGCAGATCAGGAAGCATCATGTCATTTTCAATATCAACCCAGCGTTTCTGAGCAATCGGAAGGTGCCATTCGGCAATCTGAGTCAGCAGGGCAGCACTCAAGTATAGTTTAAGGTTTGGTAGGGCAAGGCCTCACGCTCATTTTGGGATGTACATAAGGCGCCGTGCAATGCGGGGTCGTCGTCGTCGTCCCGACCACACAAACCTGTCAATACATTGCTACAAATCTTTCAGGGCAGTCGGGGGGACGGGGATAGGCAAGGACTGAAACAGGTAGAGCAGGCGTGGTAAAACGTTCGTTTTAATTGAGTTTAATCTTCCCAGCCAGGATATGGACATGTCCTGCCAAGAGTTGATATCTTGTTTGATCTGGGTGAGCAAGGAAGTATAGTTAAGGTCATAAATTTGGTCCAGGTGCGGGGACAGTTTTAGGCCAAGATATGTCAGCGGAGAAGAGGATATAGGAAGGGAGAAATTAAGGGCTAGGAGGTTGGATGACGATTCAGGGAGATGAATTGGGAAAGCAGTGGATTTACGTGTGTTAATTTTAAAACCAGAGAGGGAGGCAAAGGTCTCCAGTAGATCAAAAAGGTATGGAAGTGAGCGCATAGGGCGGCTCAGGGTAAGGAAAAGGTCGTCCGCGTACGCTGCCACCTTATATTCGTTTGCCCCGACTAATACCGGTGACGTCTGGGTGATGCCTAATTGCGGACAGGAGGGGTTCTATGCAGAGGGCGAACAATAGTGGGGACAGAGGGCAGCCCTGCCTAGTCCCATTGCGGATAGCAATGCGACGAGGGCAGGCCCCGGGTAGGGGGAGGAGCGCTGGTGGGGCGTCATAAAGTGCAGTGATGGCAGTGTAAAATGATTGAGGTATCCCTATGTGTGCTAAGGTGTGTAACATGAAAGGCCAGGTGAGGCGGTCGAACGCCTTCTCGGCGTCCAACTAGAGAAATAGCGTTGGAAGGCAAGAGGTCTGAGCTACCCAAATCAGGTCAATACAGCGGCGGGTATTATCTCTGGCCTGCCTGTGGGGGACAAATCCTACTTGGTCTGCATGTAAGAGTGGGGAGAAGAGGGTTCAATCTGGTGGCTAATATTTTAGTAAAGATCTTGTAGTCGATATTTAGCAGTGCTATAGGGCGGTAGTTGAGAGGGTCTAGGGGGGTCTTTGCCTGGTTTCGGAATAAGGGCAACAGTGGAGGATTGCATGTTGGCCGTGAGGGGTTCACCCTCCATAAGTGCGTTGTACAGTTTGGTGAGGGGGGTGAGGAAGATGTTCAAGAAGGTTTTAGAATATAAGCAAGTATACCCATCAGGGACAGGGGCCTTACCCGATATGAACGAATTGAGTGCTGCTGCCACTTCCTCCTCCGCTATTGGGGCCTCCAGTCTCTCTGACTGCGGATTCGTGAGTTTTGGAAGGTCAGCCTTTTGAAGAAATTGACGAATTCTGTCACGGAGAGCAGGGTCTTTGCTAGTCTGATGAGGGGTATGGTTGTATATGGTCTGTAGTCTTTTTTCAAATTCAGCCGCTATGTCTTCGGGGTTAGTGACAACTCTGCACTTCATGTTTCGTATGCGTGGGATAATTCGCTCGTTGTATTGGGAGCGTAATTTACGTACCAGCAAGGAATCCGCTTTGTTACTTTGATCATAATACATGCGTTTCGTATACTTCATCGCTCTAGCTGTATCAGCCACAAGCAACGCTCGAAGTTCAGTCCTGGTTTGTTGGAGGTCATGAAAAGTGGTCTGTGACGGGGAAGCCTTGTGTTGTCGTTCTCTGCGAGAAAGCTGAGCCTGAAGGGCGGTGAGTTGGGCAAGCTTGGCCCTTTTATGATGTGTAGCAAGTGCTATTATATGACCTCTAAGAACGGTTTTGTGTGCAGCCCAGAGCGTAACAGGTGAATCGACAGTCTGTGTTGAGGTCGAAGTATTCCCGAGCCACATCGCCAATAGAGTCCCGCAGTTTGGCATTATGCAGTAGAGAGTCATTCAGTTTCCATGCCCAGTGCGAGTGATAGTTTGGTATCCGAAACGACATGGTGATGTCCGCGTGATCGGAGCAAGTGATCGAATGAATGGCCGTGTGGTTGATAAATGGGAGACAGTCTCGTGACAGGAGAAACAGATCAATTCTGGAGTATGTATGATGTGGGTGCGAAAAAAAAGTATAGTCCTTGACCGAAGGGTGTTGGAGTCGCCAAGCGTCCAGCAGAGCATGTCGAGTGCAGAAAGAAAGCAACAATTTATCCGAGGGATGAGACACATGAATCGGAGAGGTGCGGTCAACCGCCGGGCATAGCGTAGCATTGAAGTCTCCAGCAAGTATTGTACGGCACGTAATGGAAGTTGGCATATAAGAGGACAGCGTCGACCAGAAGGCAGCACCCGGCGTGGGGGGGGTGCATAGATGTTTAGCACTGCGAGGGATAGATGAGAGTGTACAATGGAGTATCAGAAAGCGGCCTTCCGGGTCCGTCACGGAAGAGAGAACTTTTAACGGGCAGTTCTTACAAATTAGAATCGCCACCCCATTTTTCTTAGGGGCAACGGAATTGTAGACAAAGAATCCTGTCTGAAATCTAGAGTCCTTCAGTGACGGGGGTTTGGTTGAGGAGAAATGAGTCTCCTGAATAAAGGCGACATCCGTCTTCATCCGTCGAAGGTGTCGTAGGAGAGTGTCGTTTTTGGGGAGAATTGAGGCCATGAGCATTGATAGAAAGCATTTGCAAGCAGTCCACAGTGGTTCGGGTAGTAGCATCCGGGGGCGCCATATTGGTGTTGCTGAGAGGGGGGAAAGAGGCAGAAGGAAAGGAGGAAGAGGAAGAAAAGAAAGGAAAAACAACAATAATACAATCGTGAGAGAAAAAAGTAAAAATAAATAAGCAAAATAAAAGGTGAACTAGAATAAACGCGGCAAAAATACGTCACTTCAAAAACGCAAAACAAATTTAAGGATTGGGCTTACAAATTGCCAATCCGTATAATGAGGAAGGAACTTGTAAAAAAAATAAAAAATATATAAATATAACAGGTAGAATATGACAAAAACAGTCTGTCAGGACTCCGCTACAGCGGCCGAGGCAAGAAAAAGTGCAACAAAAATTATGCCACCCGCCTTACAAGAAGTCGAACCGGGAAATGCAAGGAGGGGATAACCCCATTCCCGAGAGGACCTTCCAGGGGGAACCCGAGTTCAGTACATGATGGGCAATAAAACTAGAGGCCAAAAGTACAGGGCCCATCGGGTCTGTCAGTCACCGTCATTGGGACGAGTATCCAAGGGGGCTCGTGTTGGCTCCACCGGAGAGCCCTCCAGTTGAGATTCAAGAAAGGCCTGCAAGGCGTCCAGGGTGTAAAAAAGGCGAACCCCCTCTTCTTGGAGCAGGAGTAGCTTAAAGGGGAACCCCCAGGCAAATCTTAGGCCCGATCCCGGAGCAAGTCGGTCGCGGGCTTCCATTCCCTCTTACGGGAGAGGGTGACAGGCTCCAGGTTGTAGTACAATTAGAGCGAGGTCCCCTGGTAATGCAAAGGGGTGCGCCGTGTCGCTGCCATGATTCGCTCTTTAACCGGGTAGCGATGAAAGCGCATTATAACATCTCTCGGGGGTGCATCCTTACCCGGACGACGGCGCAGGGCCCGGTGAGCTCTCTCAAAGTGGAGATCCTCAGGGTCCAGTTTTGGGAGTAACTTCAGGAAGATAGTTTGGAGGGTTTTATGAAGCGTATGAAGCCAATGGTTTCTGTCAGTCCACGGATCCGTACATTGTTGCGTCGAGATCTGTTGCCCAAATTCTCAACAGCAGCCTGCAAATCTGTGACCGGGCTTGCAGCGACTGGACCTCTGTATGCTGGTCAGCGCGGGAGGCCTCCAGGCCCTGCACAGCCTCCTCCAGGTCCGCGGTGCGAGAGGTGAGCGTACCGATTTCGGACTTCAGTGCAGCCAGCTGGGAGGCCAGCTCGTCCTTAAAGGAGGCTTGGAGGCGGTTGAAAAGTGCATCCAAATCCGCTGATGTAGCTGGGCTCCGGACCCACGGGGACAAGGGAGAAGCGGCCGCCATGTTGGATTCCTCCTCCTGGCCCTGCGTGTCGTACCGGCCTTTTTTGTGCAAAATTGGGGCTGTTTTTTGCGTCTGTCGGCGCTGGGAGGTGGGGGGCCCCATAGAGACTGTGTCCCTGCGGAATTGAGGGGGATCGGGGTGCTTACTGGCGGGGAAAAAGCGGAATTTTCGACCGTGCAGCGGGGAGCTGAAGGATCAGGCAGCCATGCGCTCGGAAGCCACGCCCCTTCCTCGAGGCCTACGCTTTTAACTTTACAAAGTGAATGAGAATACAATTGAAGTATAACTTTCCAATAAGACGATATTGAGCACAATATGGCTCAATACATTTTTAAACCTCATTCACGGCAGGGCCAGTATTGTCAATACATTGCATTCTAGAATGTTCAATGCCCTTCTTGATGACATTTTCACTCAGTGTATGAACATTAATAATACAAAACATTCAGAAATGTACAAAGATTTTTGGGAAAAACTTGCCTTACTCCCCTGATAGACAGAGTACTGAAGTTCCATTCGTGAATTCCTTTCTGCAATGTAACAAGTGACAAAGAAAACAACTGTCAAGCAAAGAACAGCAATTTAAGTCCAGTCTGCCACTTCTGTTTCTGATGCAAAAAAAAGTTAATGAAATTTGGTAAAGAGAGACACATTAAATAACATATGTATTGCAAAGCTCCAGGTCTGAAAGAGGCATTTCAGAATACACCTATTCGAAATAACTATTACTTGTCAATTTCCCTTATAATTCATATGGATCATTGTCCACCATATTTAGAAATCCATATAACTGTGAAAAAAAGCACAGCAGGGACATTAAATTAAATTACCCAACATATCCTGCAGTTAGAATTCAATTAGGCATGTGCTCCTGCACTCCAACAATGAGATAATATGGATGTGTGTTCTGAGCAAAAAAAACACATTACAAAGACCAAAATTACTCCCCAGGTGAGTTGACTCATTGACTTCAACAGAAGCAATTGAGGGAAAATAGATTTTCATGCATAGCAGAAATGATGGAACAGTAATTATATAAAAAAAAAAAACTCCGAACATTAGCTGCTCTGTTCAGCATATGTCTGCAGTTGACACAAGTTCAATTAAGATCCTACAAACAGGAACACCTAAGGGGTTATTCAAAGACTGCCGAATTGGCCAACAAATTGCACCGAACGGCGAATTTCCCCTTAAGTACCAAATTTGTGGCAATTAGTCTATTCAGAAACCTAGCAATTCCCAAATCTAGGCGAATTGCCAGCGAAATACAGTGGAGTTCGGCAGCAGTGAAATTCCCCATAGAGAAGTAATGGTTAATCTAGTCAGAGACCAACGAACCGCACCGAAATGTTGGCGAAATGAACGAAAGCACTGCTAATCTGGGCAACAGATTTAAACAGGTGAATCCTATAGGTGTCATCGTGAAAATAACTTTCCATTTTTATTCTTTTCATTTAATTCAAGTAATTTTTTAGGCATTTTTGTGGGGGGTTTTCAGTCTAAATTTTTGATTCCAATTTTTTTTTTTAATGGCTTTATTCTGTAACATACCTTTTTATTGTTATTCATAGGACCTTATATATTATTTTCATGCATTATTTTAGTTTGAAACGCTTGAATTCACTGCAGGGTTGGCGAATTTAACTTGCCAAAATGCATCGAATGAAAGAGAAACCCCTCTAGTAATAAGACAATTTGCTCTGAATTCTCCACAGTATCCGAATACAGGTATATTATAGCTCTTCTTTAAAAAGGACACTCTAGAGTGAAAAGGGGAGGAGAAAGGGAATCCGAGGGGTCAATCAATACCAGCTCCTGACTTTGACTTCTTTCAGTGCAGCACTGTGTCTCAAATCCTCCAGGTGTGACGTGCTGCTGGCTTACTGCAAGCCTCCAGAATGTCAAGTGACCGATGGGTGGGGTGGGGGGCTGGATGCTTCAGAGAGCACCCAGTCTAGAAATTGATTCTTGCAATCCTGGTCCCAAAACCTGAAGCTCTCACTGTTCTGAGGTTGTGGGAGGTGCTAAGTCCCAACACCAAGAGCCCCCCCCCCCGGCCCCAGAGAGGGAAAAAGGAGCTCAGGGCATGATGAAAAAGTCATGATGCCGAGAGTGTCCCTTTAAATATGCTTTTTCCACTATTATGTTAGTGCCTGCTGGCAGAAGAACATTAAAGAGAAACTCTAGCCATCATGATCACTTTTAAGTACGGATGCACCGATACCACTTTTTTAAGACCGAGTACCGATACTTTTGTTCAAGTACTCACCGATACCGAGTACCGATACTTTTATTTTAGGTCATGTGACCGCTTTTCAATAAGAACAGACCTCATAAAAATACCCCCAGCTCCCATGTGGATAGATTGCCCCAGCTCACATGGATTACCCACATGTGAGCTGGGGGCAATGTACCCGCATGTGAGCTGGGGGCAGATTGCCCCCAGCTCACATGGATTGCCCCCAGCTCACACGGATTGCCAAGCTCGGAGGGAACGTCTGCCACGGATACTGGCTGGTGGATCCGGTCGCAGGGCTGTGACGCGATCACGCTGCCCCCGGAGGCCTTGACGCTGCCTCCAGCCGATATCTCGCGGGAGCCTCCCGCAAGTTCTCGGCTGGAGGCAGCGTCACAGCCTCCACGGCCGCGTCACAGCCCTGCGACTGGACCCACCGCTGTGTGAGTATGCGGCCCGCCGGAGGGGAACGCTGGCCAAATGCTTTTAATGCATGCGACCAGCTTCCCCAGCCCTGCGGATATCGGCAAGCTGGCCCAGCGCTGGCTTCCAGTATCGGGGGAACGTATTGGGCCATTTGCACGAGTACCAAGTACTCGTGCAAACGGCAGTATCGGCACGGATACAGATACTAGTATCGGTACATCCCTACTTTTAACTAACACCCTTCCAGCTTTCTCTGGACAAAGTGACAACCTTTGAGGAACAACTCTATCTGGAACAACTACATTGTAGGTTGAGGACTGCTGGAGACTGGAGTAAAATGATATCATGATGTGCTAATGAATTGTCAGAAGGAATAGGACTACTGAACCATCCTTTTCCAGAATACTTTTCTCCATGTATTTGTTCATGAGAGAACAGTCAAGTGGACCAGCATCTATGCTGCAGGAAGCAGCTAAATGGCCAAGCTGAAAGATCGCTAGGGAAACATAGAAAATGTCGGCAGATAAGAACCTTTCGGCCCATCAAGTCTGCCCAATTACATGGATACTTTAGGATAGCCTTATGCCTATCCCATGCCTGCTTAAATTCAAATCACTGTTTTGGCCTCTACCACTTCAACTGGAAGGCTGTTCCATGTATCCACCACCCTCTCAGTAAAATAATGCTTCCTGATGTTACTTTTAAACATTTGCCCCTCTAATCTAAGACTATGTCCTCTTGTTTTGCAACTTTGTTTCCTTTTAAATATACTCCCTTCCTCTACCTTGTGGATTCCCTTTACGTATTTAAATGTTTCTATCATATCTCCTCTGTCTCGTCTTTTTTCCAAGCTGTACATGTTAAGATCATTAAGCCTTTCCTGGTAACATTTCTCCTTCAAGCCATACACCATTTTAGTAGCCCTTCTCTGAACTCTCTCTAAGATGTCTATATCCTTCTGGAGATAAGGTCTCCAGTACTGCACACAGTACTCCAAGAGAGGTCTCACCAGTGCTCTGTACAGTGGCATGAGCACTTCCCTTTTCCTACTGCTAATACCTCTCCCTACACAACCAAGCATTCTGCTAGCATTTCCTGCTGCTCTATTAAATTGACTACTTACCCTTAGATCCTCTGAAATAATAACCCCTAAATCCCTTTCCTCAGATGTTGAGGTTAGGACTGTATCAAATATTCTATATTCAGCCCTTGGGTTTTTACGTCCCAGGTGCATTATCTTGCACTTATCCACATTAAAACTCAATTGCCACAGCTCCGACCATTTTTTTAGTTTACCTAAATCATTTGTCATTTGGCTGATCCCTCCAGGAACGTCAACCCTATTGCAAATCTTTGAGACACCACACACAAAACCAAACATGGGCAAAAGAAGAGTTGGGTGGTAATTTGGTGGCAAAAACCTAAGAAAAAATTATTTTACTCACCGTATATCTCTTTTTCCTAACTGCAGCGGCAGTCCACAACAGGGTTTTCCTATTAGTTTTCAGAGGCAGGTCAGCGTACTAGGAAGGGCTTTTTAGAAGCTAAACTCCTTCCAGTTCCTAATAGGCTCCAAGTTCCGGCACTTCTCAGTAAGTGACAAACACCAAAAAAGTAAAATATGCAAACTTTATTAAAATCCGAAAAATGGGGGGGCGTGTGGCAGCCATCGTGGACGGCCGCATGTAGTGGGAGCTCCCACCAGCCGCCAGATTTACCCGTCACCGCAGCTCACCCTGGCACCGATTCCAAGCTTTAAAACGTCTCATTAGCCTCTGCTGACCCTCAGGCCCTCGATGGCGCCCATGAAGACCCCGAAAACGGTGGATAGGTGAGAGCTGGGAGGCAGCGAGATGGGCACCACCATCTTGTGGCCTAATGCTCCCGCGACTCCAGATCCCCGCGATCACCTCGCCCTGCAGCAGCAGTGGAGGAGGATGCCCCACACCTCAGCCTCTCGACCTCAGCCCCAGCAACCGGCAGGCAGATCCAGGCCATGCTTCAGGACCTCCGGTCCACCATTCAAGACGACTTTCACACGCTAACTGCGTCACTGCACCAGGAAATTTGTGATATTGGAGAATGTACTGCCCTCCTGGAATCTAAATCTGATGAATTGTGCCTTGCACATAATGAGTTAGTGGATGCTTATGAAAAGAGTTTGGTCCACAAATCTCTTATTATAAGTCACGGATTTAGAAGACCGTTCCGGAATAACATTCGTATTCGTGGTGTCCCAGAAACAGTTAAACCTGATGGTCTTTTGGCTTATTTACTCGCCCTATTTTGAGTTTTACTACCTGAGACTGATGTAGCAGCTCTGCAATTCGATAGGGCGCACCGCGTCCCGAAACCACGCAACTTGGACGCTGCGATCCCGAGGGAGATCTTGACCCGCATCAACTTCAAGCACGTAAAAGTCCTGATGGCTGCCATGCCGAAAACCCTGGATTTGCCTGCTCCCTACACTGGAATTTCCTTCTTTCCTGATTTATCTGCTGCTACGGTGCTAAAAAAAAAAAAAAAAAAAAAACAGTATTTTTTACCGTAAATATTCTTTTCCATAGTCGTAGCAGCAGTACCCATGGGTTCATCTTCAATCCCACTTTTGGACAGGATACCAAGCCTAAAAACAAAAGGACACACCTAGGGCCAGGTGCACCCCTCCCTCACCTGTGACTCCTCCCCTGTTGCCTATAAGAAGAGTCTACCCCAGAACCCCCCAATGACAAGCAGAACCGGAGTAGCAAAATACAAATCAACTTTATTCAAAACCAACACAACACAAACAAGAGGGAGGGAAGCGGTACTGCTCCTACGACTATGGAAAAGAATATTTACAGTAAGAAATACCGTTTTTCCATACGTCGAGCGGCAGTACCCATGGGACATAAAAAGCCCCCAGTAGAGGGAGGGATCAAGACTTAACCATCACCTGCAGAACCTTACGCTCAAAGGACGCCTCAGCAGAGGCAAGAACATCCAGACGGTAGTGACGCATGAAGGTGTGAAGAGATGACCAAGTGGCAGCCTTGCACACTTGTTCCGTTGTAGCATCCGCATGCAAGGCCCAGGAAGCAGACACCGATCTAGTGGAGTGTGCCCTCACCCCTAGGGGAGAAACCTTACCACCAGCAGAATAAGACAAGGAGATAGCCTGACGAATCCACCAAGCAATGGAAGGACGAGAAACACCAACACCCTTAGACGCCCCCTGAAAAAGGACAAAAAGATGAGCTGAGCGACGTCAGGAGCTGGTACATTCCAGATAGACCTTCAGGACTCCCACCACATCCAGGGTGTGCCATCTGCCCAGAGAAGAAGAGGAGCCCGGGGTGTCACAGAAAGACAGGAGAACGATTTCCTGAGTAAGGTTCCCAGGAGAGGCAACCTTCGGATGGAAATCAGGCAAGGGACGGAACACCACCTTACTAGCATGGAAAACAGTGTAGGGGGTGACATGCGAGAGCCTGAAGTTCCCCCACCCTCCTGGCAGAGGTGATAGCCGTGAGGAACACTACCTTGAGAGTCAAGTCCCGCAAGGAGGAGGAAGCCAGCGTCTCAAACGGAGCACCACACAGTGCATCCAGGACCAAGTTCAAGTCCCAGGGCGGAACCAGGTCCCTGACAAAGGGGTGCAGAGAGGCCACAGCCCGAAAAAAGTTCCGGCACCAAAGGATGCAGAGCCAATTCCCTCAGACCTAAGATATGACAGCCACCTGAACCCTGAGAGTCCCAGGCCGCAACCCCTTGCGGAACCCACTCTCCAGGAAGTGCATATCAGGAAACGACACCGAGACCAGGTCAAGACTATGTACCCGGCACCAGGACGGAAACATGCGCCAAACCCGATCATAGATACGCCGAGTCGAGGGCTTTTTGTCATGTGACAAGGAAACCAGGTCCGACAATAGCAACGACAAGACAGACGCAACACCTCCGGAAACTAGACCTTACGCAGCCAGAATGGAAGGACCGCAATCACCGAGGCCTGGTCCATCCTGATCTTCTGAAGGACCCACGGGTTCAGTGCAATCGGCGGGAAGACGTAAGCCAGATCGAAGGCCCACCGGAACGAGAAGGCATCCAGCAGATCCGGACAGTCCCCTTTCCAGAGGGAGGCAAAGTGAGGAACCTTGGCAGAGAGTCTGGTTGCCATGAGATCGATGCACGGAAGGCCAAACCGAGAGACCACCTCTGAAAACACTGCCGGAGACCGGGACCAGTCCTGTTGTACCAAAGATGCCTGGCTCAGAAAGTCTGCCCGAGTGTTGAGAACACCTCAGATGTGAACCGCAGAGAGCGCCCGCAGATGGATCTCTGCCCAGTCCATGATGGTGCAGCACAGAGCGGAAAGTTGGCGCGATCTTGTGCAGGAGGGGTGGGTTCACGCCTATTCCCCGAAGGGTTGGCTGCAACCACCAAATGCATCCAGCCCAACAACATGTGTAGAACATAAGAAAAAAATGTCATCTGTGCTTATTCCAATTATACCGTGTGAAACTAAACACAATTAGAGGTTTGGTTTCTTATTAATGGCCATTATAAGACTAGCTCGCCCGCCAACATCACGGCACCTCTATAAGGGCGAGTCCTAACCAAAATGAAACCACAGGCTGCTACATAGCAAACCATACCTGCTCATGCTGCTTGTCAAACATGAGGTAGACTGGTGGCGATCTTGTGCCTCCTTGTTTGTTCAGGTAACACACAGTGGAGATGTCTGACTGGATCCGCACGGCCGTCCATGTAGATGCACAGCGAAGGCCCGAAGAGCCTCCCAGACGGCCAGAAGATCCCTGGAATTGGAGGACAGCGAGCCAGTCCAATGATCCCAAACCCCATGGGCTTGGACGTCCAGACAATGAGCGCCCCATCCGGATGCTAACGCGTCCGTCGTCACCGTGAGCCACTCCAGGACCGCCATATGAATGCCTGTGCAGAGGAACGGAGAGCGGAGCCAAAACAGCAACCGAGCCCTTGTGGACTCCAAAATGCAGACTCAACGGTCCAGGCAGGACAGGTCCCCATCCCACTGGGAAAGGATATCGCCTTGCAGCCCTCTGGTGTGCGCCCGTGCCCATGGCACAGCTGGGATAGCGGCCGTCAGATGACCGAGAACCTGCAATAGACCCCGGATGGGGCCCCCAAGGAGTAACATGAAGAGCTTGAACGTGACCTTGAAGCTTTTCCTTGTTGGAATCTGAAAGAAAGATAGCCATGAGAGACGTATCCAACACGAACCCCAGAAAGACAATTCTCCGCACCGGCACCACAGTCTCGACTTCTTCCAGTTCACCAGCCACCCGTGCTGGGACAGAACCCCGATCGTGCAGGCCATATGAGACTCCAGGAGCGGCACGGAAGCGGCCTTAAGAAGCCAATCGTCCAGATAGGGGACTATGTACAGGCCCTCGTGACGCAAAAATGCAGTAATGACTATCAAAATCTTCAAAAAACCCTGGGAGCGGACGAGGGCCCGAAACTGAAACACCCTGCCCCCAGACTGCACCGCAAACCTTAGGAATTTTCGGCTCACCTGGGCGACCGGGACATGGTGATAGGCATCCCGCAAATCCAAGGTGACCATAAAATTGCCAGGCCGCAAAATCTGAGTGGCAGAGCCAATCGTATCCATCCGGAACCGTTCCTTACGCACACACAGATTCACAGACTTAAGGTCCAGAATGGGGCGGAAGGAGCCATCTGGTTTCCCCACTAGAAACAGATGAGACAAAGTACCTTGGAAGCAGTCCTGTGAAGGCACCGGTTCGATCACCCTACTCTCCAGCAGGCCCAGGACCTCCGAGAACAACTGATCCTCGGAGTAGTTTGACTGCTGAGAGGAGAGAAGGAAGGCATTACGAGGAGAAGACACAAACTGAATAACATAGGCATCCGAAGTCCCCTGCCATGCTTCCGCGAAGTGAAGAAGACGACCTCCAACCGGGACACTGGACTCAGAAGTTCCTGAACTTCCGAAGCCTGTGGTCTCTGTTCCGGCATACGCTGACGGAAGGGACGGAAACGCCTGTTGTAGGGACGAAAGGACCCACGCCCCGAGAACCCCCGACGGTGCCAGGCATCCCGTGGCCGATCCTGCGGAAGAGCCTTCTTAACATCTGCAAGCTGTTGCAGTAATTCCTGCAGAGCCAAGCAAAACAGCATACCCGGCTCGAAGGACAGGCCACACAACAAATTCTTAGAGGCCGTGTCAGCCGACCAGGACCAGAGCCAGACCGCTCGACGGCCCACAACATTGAGGCCCAAGGCCCAGGAAGCCAGCTTCAAGGATTCAATCGCAGTGTCACATAAGAAATCCAAAGCAGACTGGATGAGGAGGAACAGGCGACGCACCTCAGGGGAGAGACCGGACAAGGCACTTTCCAGCTCCTGCAACCAGAGCCATTGCGCCCGCGAAACCGAGGACGCCGCCACCAGGGCCCTAGCCTGGGAAGCCAGGGCAGCATAGTTACACCGCAAGGCAGTCTCAATCCTCTTGTCCATTGGGTCCATCAAAGTGGACAAGTCACCTGAGGGAATAGCAAAGCAGTGATGGAGCTGCGCCACTGGCACATAAACCTTTGGCAACACCTGAAAATCCTCAGTGGGAGACAAGGCAAGGGGAAACATGCCCCTGAACCGTTTGGAGACAAAAGGACGCCGGTCAGGCACAGCCCATTCCCTGGTCATAACCGGTTTCAACAAGGGGTGAAATAGAAACCCCTTAGGCTTAAGGGGTCCTGACTGCTTGTCCGGAGCCCCCATCACAGAGGCAACCTACTTGATCAATGCACGGACACTGTCCTCATCAAAAACAGCCAAAGTCTCATTCTCATCCGAGGAAATCTCAGGATCAAGGAGCTCATCTTCAGCCTCCCTCCAGGTCCTCACACCTCCCGCAGGCATTTTCGTGGACCAGAAAAGGACAACCCGGAGGGACCCTGAAGGTCAGCACAGAGAGGGGGCAGCGCAGCAGCAGACTGCATGGCCGCAAAAGTGTTCTGCAGGGAATCTTGGAGCCAGGACACTTCAGATTTCTTCGCCCCACCCCCTTGGTACACAAGGAGCAATGCTTTTTCTTATAGCCGTCGGGCAGGTGCTGAGCACAGGTAGAGCAGACCAGGTGTTTCGACTTCGAGGTGACCTTTCCCTTCTTATCAGGCAGCGTCTCCAGAGCTGACATCCTACAAGCAAGGACGACATCAGTGAAGGGAACATGCTGCTGGAACCCCCCCCCCCCGAGCAGACACACACACACACTAACCTGAAACCAAGCCGAGCTGGGGCAAGTGAAGGAGACACAGGCGCCGGTGGAACAGCAAACGCTGACCTGCGGCCTTCCAGGCAAGCAGCCGCGAAGAAATGGCACCAGAGCTTATCCACCCACGTGTGAAGATGGCACACGACCCCCGGAAGTCACGTCATCAAGACACAACTCCTGCATGCAGACACTCCAGACTGCGCAGCAAACGAAGCGTAGGAGCCGGCCGACCCAGTCCACCACCGAAGCAACCCTCCGGTACCCGGCAAGGGAGGGCCAGGCTGGGCCCAAACAGAACTAGGGAGAAGCAATGTGGCTGCCCCCGGAACCAACAGATTCCCCCCCAACGCCGCCTCCCAGGTAACCCTGTCCAGAGGACAGGAAGGAATGACTGGGGGGTTCTGGGCTAGGCTCTTATAGGCAATTGGGGAGGAGTCACAGGTGAGGGAGGGGTTCACCTGGCCCTAAGTGTGTCCTTTTGTTTTTAGGCTTGGTAACCTGTCCAAAAGTGGGATTGAAGATGAACCCATGGGTACTGCCACTCGACGTATGGAAAAGGAGGGAATTCTTGCCAGTTACAAAAGTGCTCCGCAACCATAAGATCCCATACCGTTGGGAATTCCCTCTGAAGCTTCTGGTCACATATCGTGGTACTCTGTCATTCACTCCGTACAGCAGGGCATCACTACGCTGCAAGTATGGGACCTGATGGACGATGTTACCCCCCCTCACCGGGCCCCTCCCTCACCGTCAAAGGTTTCCCCGGAGTGGCACCGTGTGCGGTCCACTCCTTGAACTACAGATGTTGCACCGTTTCAACTCTTCTGCTCTTTTGGTGGTTTCTCCGCCTTCGTGGGTGATATTCCTGCACCTGATTTCGCTTTGGAGGCTCAAACCTGTTTGCTGAATCAACTACTATACAAGATCTGGTGAACTGGCGACATTTTGATACTTCTCCCACCTTCTGGGTCGGATGGACTCCGTCTCCCCCCCACCCGACACCGCCCCCCCATGGCCGGTGGGGTAGGCCCAGAGTTTCTCGGTGGCCTTGGAGATATTTTTTGTATATTGAACAGCTGCCTGTTGCACGACTATTGTTTTGGGTTCTTTTCCTTTTTTTTACCCTTTTTGCCCTTTAATCCCCCTGTTGCACCACTCTTTGTAAGTGAACTTGGACTGACTTTTGCTTTTTCTCCCCCTACATGGCTGATGTTTTTCCCGGGACTTTCACCATGGTTTATTTTCGCTGCTTTTGAGTGTCGTTCTGTGTGTCAAGGGGTAAAGTATGAAAATTGTCTCTTAATGTCAAGGGGCTGAATATCCCCCCAAAACGTCACTCCCTGTATGCTGATCTCCGTCACAACCCCCCAGATGTGATTTGTTTGCATGAAACGTATTTCAAACGTTCTGTTCACCCCAAATTATACCTACCTGCCTTCCCACACCACTTTCACACTACAGCCCCGGTTAAGGCATGAGGTGTTTCGATATTAATCCATCGTAACGTATTGTTTAATTTACATAGATCCGTGCTTGACCCTAACGGACGCTTTTTGTTTTTCATTTGTGACATTGATAGGGTCACCTATACGATAGCCAATTTCTATTGCCCCAATGTTGACCAACTTGGATTCCTTAGGTCTGCCCTTTTTGAGATTGATGCGGGTATGTACGGGTGAACTTCTGCTCTGTGGTCGACTTTAATCATTCTCTATATCTCCCACCACGACCTAAAACTGACATCTGTGCAGAGATTTGCCACTCTGTTGGCAGAGTTTCAGCTCTTTGATGTCTGGCGCCTCTTCCACCCCTCTGAAGTTGACTATACTTTTTACTCAGCGCTCATAAGACGTACTCCCGGATTGACTACTTTTTTGTTAAACGTGACCTGCTCCCCAGTATTTCTTGCTGCGACCTGGGGGTGATGTCTTGGTCAGATCACGCCCCCATCTCGCTGACCCTCCGAACCACGTGCGGCCCCAGAGGCTGTGCTCCCTGGAGGCTTATAGAGTCCCTGCTTTCCCGAACCGAGGCAGTGACTGAAGTTGTTCAGACATTGCAAATTACTTTACCGACAATGCTACCCCTGACGTTTCCCTGCTGACGCTGTGGCAGGCCCATAAAGTGGTGATACGTGGAGTACTCTTTAAGTGGGGTGCTCACTTCAAGATACAGACTGTTTCCCATCGACTAGACCAGATTCACGACGTTATGCCCCATCGTAAGAGATCTAATGACGCGCCTTCTCAGACCCTCCTTTGGGATCTCCAGAGACAGCTGACGGACCTGGACAAAAAAAAGATTACGTATGGGCGGCTCGCCGTCTGCGGGTCAGATATTACCTTCATGACAATAAATCTAGTAGACTGATGGCCAATAAAACTAAATTGTATATATCTGGTAAGCGCAAAATGAATTGCTATGGAGCTGGGATGTCTCATACAGATCCGTAGCACAACATGTGACATATAAAAGAAGCAAACACAAAGATCATGGTGCAATATTGCAATGTATGTAGCTGACACTATACTATGTGTCAATTGCACTCACAAGAGTAGAGCCCTATCACCGGCTCAGAGTGGGATCTCGCCTTTGGGTGTTTTTTTCTTCCTCCCTGTTTACAGGTGACCCCCACCTTGCACATAAACCGATCTTCAGTATCTCGTTATGGATGAATTCATGGAGAGGAGGGTAGAGAAATACATACTCTCCTAGTGTAAATCTTTGAAGCAAATATTACAATTAGTTTTTTGCTAAATGGAGACTTACATTAGTTGGAGCTTCCAAAGCTCAGGATGAAGTGCCCATGGATTTTTTGTGGAAGAAAAATCCAGAGAAAAAACCAATCTGGAACCAAGTAGTGGACTATATATAAAAAAAATGATTTATTAAAAGAATATATAAAAACAAACCATGGACTATGGCCCCAGGACGCATTTCGCTGCTGTAAAGCAGCTTCCTCAGCTGGTCTTAACATATATGTTATAGAGATATATATACCCTTATTCTGATAGGTAAATTGTCCCCACATGTTCAGAATTGGTTCCATAGTTTTTTTCATTGCACCAATAGTTGAAATTGACATTTCCATAGCATAATAATGGAAATCGTTCCTTACTAGACCAATGTGATTAATTTTACAACTGGATGAGGCGTTATTCTATAATCTATATTTCGAAGGGAAATTTAAAGTACTATTATGCTTAGGTGGCCCTTGGGCGAAATTCTACATGTACTTCCAGATCCCTCAAAGCAAGGAGGATCTATATGCCCCAGTAACTATATTGGTTCTCTTAGATTCGTACTACCTCGTCTCTTATTTATGGAACAATTGTCTATTGAGAATAGAATGAATATCTGGTGTCTTAGTGTATTAGTATATTAATATTAAATAAAGTATTGGTGTGCCCCTTTCCTTCCTTAGAAGGTAGGTACAATGCATTGAACAGTGAAATATTGCACTGTATTATAAAGTGCTAATGTGACCGTTTTAGAATTGTATCTAAGAATAAGTGCGATGCTAAATTATTAACTATATTTTAATAATGAAAATAATTTCTGATATTTATGTGTATTATTATGATTTGAAAAAATAAATGAAAAATAAAAACTAATGTATCCCTCTCTTTCTTAGGAGGGTATATACAATCTATATTGCTGTGAAATATTGCACTATTATATATATTAATAATATTGCCTTATACTCCAACTCAACCCCTAATGAGCAGGTGCTTAATGCTGGTTTTCTTTCCCGCTCGATACACATCACAAACCGTACCAGGCAGGTCTGTCCGCTCTCACCCCTATTATATGCCCCCGTGCTTGAGCCCCTCGCTTAGGCGATCAGACAAACTGACCAGATAGCCTATTTGTTGACAATGTCCTGATCACCATGACGAATCCACAGACGTCCCTCCCCACCCTGCAGACGATCTTGGAAGAATATGGCAGGTTGTCCCATCATAAAATTAATGTAAATAAGACCCAGGCCCTCCCTTATGCTATTCCTCTATCTGAGGAGGCTCTCCTGAAAAGTCTTTACCCCTTTGACTGGAGGACACATTCCTTGACTTATTTAGGGATTAGTACCTCTTAAGAGTGTGAGCAGCCTTATATACAGATATGTGTTGATTATATATGCCTTACACATTGAGAGAGCTGCCTTAAATCACTACATATCTGTATAGAAGGCTACTCTCACTCTAAGTTATACAATGCAATGTATACAATTGTATACAATGCATACAATGCAAGCTTTATATAAGGCAGCCCTTGCTCTCTGTATAGGGCATATAAATAAATACAAAGCCTGTTCCCTATACAGAGAGCAAGGGCTGTCTTACATAAAGATATTTGCATTGTATTTTGGTGTATATCTTACAGAGAGTGTGAGCAGCCTTATATACAGATATGTGCTTTGCATTTAGGTATATAGGGCAGTTTCTCGCTAGGAATTAGCTAAATGTGCATCATGTCACTTTCTGTATGAGGCAGCTCTGGATTTACACACAGAGCCATCTCATACAGATCAGCAAAGATGCACTCGCTTTCTGGCATCTTTACACCCAGCTTGAGATCCCCCCCTCCTTCTCCCCCAATTAGCAGCTTGTGCTGCAAGGTACACTTTTCACGAGGGAAGGGGGATTCCTCCTGTTCTCACAGTCCTGGCTCTCACCCCATCTACATCTTGGTAAAGGCAGGATGCGCTCTGTGATAAGCTCAAACACACTGCACGTTACTGTGAGTTTAATTGCTGTGGAGCTCTGTGATAGGCGCATACACACTGCACATTACTGTGAGTTTTATTGCTGTGGAGTTCTGTGATCCGCTCATACACACTGCACATTACTGTGAATTTTATTGCTGTGAGGCTCTGTGATACAGTAATGTGCGGTGTCTATGAGTGCGAATTTTATTTCTATGGAGCTCTGTAATACGCTCATACATGTCGTGGTGATTTTTTTTGGGGGGGGGCAGCATTTCATCCATTGCTCCAGGCAGCAGAGTGGCTTGGGCCGGCCCTGGGCACTTCTAACAAAATAAGATAATGGACTGGCACCTGGCATATCCCCCTTGCTGATCTCATCTGATCCCATCGCCTGTCATGGCAGGGCAGAAGAATACTGGGGTGTGCCAGGAGTTTGAGCCCCTTATGGAAGGAGGGGATTAGGTTTTAAAAAGCCCCTCCTAGAACGCTGACCTGCCTGCGAAGACAGGAAAACCCTTCTGTGGACTGCTGCAATCACTTAACGGAAAAAAAAAATGCAACTTTTAAGAAAACTTATGTATGGCTCTAAACCAAATTAACTTCGAAATAAAATGCAAAACACAAGCAGTAGCTGCTTTTTCCATAACAAATTCCTCTTAAACGAGAGCAGCTTCACTCCGTTAATTACAGATGCTTCCAGATAAGCATTTTAAACCTTACAAGTCATGTAAATATTTTACAGTATACAATATTTTTACTTTTGACATGGATTATTAACCATTTTTCATACAAAAGGTTTATTTTATTACCTCTGTTTTGTTTCACACGGTATAATGGGACTAAGCACAGAGGACATCTTTTTTCTTAGGTTTTATACATGTTGCTGGGCTGGATACATCTGGTGGTTGCAGCCGCCCCACCGGGGAATAGGCGTGACCCCACCCCTCCTGTACTATGTATGTTTTGTTGTACCTCCAGCCAGGTCATCATTGCAGCATGTTCCGCTCCGTGTCTTTGTTTTTTGATCCCAAGATGGATTTGTTTCGGGGGGGGCATTAATAAAAGCCCACCAGTCTACCGCATGACTGAAAAGCAGCATGAGCAGTTATGGTTCACTACACAGCAGCCTGTGGCTTCATTTTTGGATAGGACTCACCGTCACTAGAGGTGCCTTGATGTTTGGTGGGTGAGCTTACACTCTTAATGGCCATTAATAGAAACCAAAGCCTGTGTGTTTTGTTTTACACGGTATAATGGGAATAAGCGCAGATGACATCGTTTTTTTTTATACATGTTGCTGGGCTGGATACATCTGGTGGATGCAGCCGTCCCATCGGGGAATAGGCGCGACCCCACCCCTCCTGTACTATGTTTATTTTATTACCTTGTCATCAGGTAAAACATGCCATATAGATATATTTTTCTCTTCTGCTTCACTGTTGATCAATAGATATGATGGCTGGTAAATCTTTGTTGGTTCTAGTATCAATACCTATAAGAGAAGGAACACCAAAAATTATGCATATTTTTTCAATTATCATTTAAGTATACATAATGAGCTGCAAGTAAAACCAAAAACTGGGACAAAAACAGCAATTATTGTTTTACCCCTGATGAAGTTTGTTTACCCAACGAAACGCTTTGGATACTTCATATTAAAAGTACTTTTCCTTTTTGGAGCCCTGTTGCAATTTATTATTGCTCTCACTGGATGCATTGGCGCTTTTATTGGAAATGCTTGTGTTTTTACATCGACCTCTACCTTTGAGTGTTGGAGCCTAGTTCCACCTGATGGCTTTTTTCCGCCTATACTAGAGGGTGTTCGTTGCTTCCTGACCTGGATACCTGACACAGCATTCTGTGCTATGCACTTTTAATAGATCTTTCTAGGGAGTGCGGTTCTGTGGATTTATATCAATGGACTTCTAAACTGTATTATGCTATAGATTGTCATTTTGTATTTTATATAGATACACTCTTAAATAATATTGGATGAACCAAGATGCTCAGGAATTTACGCATATCCCCTTCACCCTATCTGGAATCAGTGTTACCTTTGACCTCTTAACTTGTGAGTTACACATCGTCCTGGGTGGGTTCTACGTCATTACTGGTTTCATCAGTGGTGACTCCGGGTATAAAACCTCTATATACAGGGCAGTCAAAAGGAATATTGGAGCCCCTTACAAAACCTCAGGTGTGACCCCCCCCCCATCTTAAGCACGCACACACACACACACACACACACACACACACACACACACACACACTAGCAAAGCATCAAAATTCTAGGCAGGGTGAGGGCTGAATCCGTGGGCAGCCCAGTGATACAGCTACCGTGCCCTTTCAGCTGGACTGATGTCCCACCACATCCCTGTTGCATCCAGCACAGACCTCAAAGCATCTCCATTGCAGTACTCTGGCGCTGAGTGAGAAGGCGTTCTAATGACATGCCAGACACCCTGAACCACTCACATGCACTTACACAGAACATGCACAGCTCTCACACAGAACCACACCATCAACCTCGTTCCTCCTTATTGTGCTTGGGGAATCTCCGTGTTAAAGCCTGGCCAGTTTCCTGGTCCTTGTCACTTCGGGGAGGGAGAGCTACATGTGGTTAGGAGCTCTCCAATGCTTTGTTAACCTCCCCTGTGAAGCAGTAGCTGGGCGGGACTGGACAGGTGTTGAGACCAGATGGAGCACCAGGGAGCAGGGCCTCTTCCTCTTGGTGAGCCCCTGAACATATGGGCTATAATAACCTGATAGCAGCGCTGTCTATATACTGTAATTTCCATCACCCAAATCTACCTCTCAAAACCCATTTCTGGGGGTGAATCATGTGATCTGACACATGCAAGCTCATTACAAATTTTTGTTCCACTCAAAGTGATACCACAATCAGACCAAAATAGTGAGACCTAAGCAATTGAAAATTTTCAGAAGACAAACTCCAAAACAAAATAAATGTTTGCGTCATTTAGAATTTTAAAGTTTGCATACACTCACCGGGAATCGTACCACAGACACTTCTTTATTTGTGATCTCAACAAGAAAATCCATCCAAAAATCTACAAGCTCCTGCTTCGATGTGTTTTCTTGATTTGGCTTTTTAAAGTGCTGATATATTAAAATAGTTTCAACGACTGAGTTCAAGTACCTAAAACAGTAAAAAATTTAAATGAAAAGATAAAACATTGATATAAATCCACACCGTATATCTACACTTTGAATTTGTGAGTTGTTCGGTTTTGTTTACAATGAGAAATTATCCCACATAAATACAAAAACAATTTTCAGCCAAATTTGAAGTAGCAAACTACTGTAGTTAATTACATACTTTAAGCAATTTAATTTTTATTTTCAATTAGACATTAATAGATTACTATTGTGTTTTACTTCACTTCTATATGTTAAATATAAAAAGTTTTTTCAACTTATGAAATTCAATTATTTTGGTTGTGTAAGGGGGTTATTATAATAAAGCAATTTTCACTGGTTGGGCCAAAGGGTCAAGGGCTTAAGAACTTTTGCCTACTCGTAGACAGTTGA
The DNA here is from genome assembly GCA_009667805.1 of Leptobrachium leishanense. NCBI lineage: Eukaryota > Metazoa > Chordata > Amphibia > Anura > Megophryidae > Leptobrachium > Leptobrachium leishanense. The sequence continues at coordinate 226,644,837 of CM019066.1, read as the reverse complement.
TATGTATACATCACTCCTTCATGAGGGTGATTTTAATGACCTGGCAACTTTGGGACTGATTCACCCGTTTACCAGCATCGCTATAAACATGTTACAACGACCCTGCAATTGGGATTACAATGGGTTGAGGACTACATACGCTACAATTAGATTTAGAGAGCCTGTGGAGTCATGGGTTCGATCACAGCGAGCAACCTCTCCAGTAAGTGTCCTTGGGCAAGACACCTAACGGTACATACTCGCCACTCAGGACAAACTTGAAAACGAGAGAAATCTCAATGTATCCTTCCTGGTAAAATCCTTTCTCAAAAAAAAAAAAGAAAAATTAGATTTACAAAAAACAGCCTGCAAAACACATTGGGGGGGGGGGGAGACGACAGCCAATCAAAGAGTTCTTCATCGTTTATCTAGTGCCACATCAAACAAAAGGTGCTGAACATGTAGCCATGCATGTTTATGGGCTTGAGAAGTCCTCTATTGTATATATGTTGTGGCGAGTTTCTTTGCTTAAAAGATTCACCCATCACCACACTGATTTTAATGTTTGATTATTCTTTTTTCATGAGTAATAAAATAAAAATGTAAAAAATAAATACTAATGATACCAATGACAAAAAAAATAAAAATATTAAAGTTCTTGAGTGTGTTGAAACTCCTCAGGAGTAAAAAGGCACAATCAAAATATCGGTTTCCTGATAGGATGTAGCAGAAACTAGTCAGCCAAACTCAGCGTCTCAGGAATTTTCAAACAGGAGTGATAACTAATCAAAAAACTCTTTAGCCATATGATAGAGTAGCAGAGAGCCACAAAGACTGCAAGACAAAAGATATTTTCAAAAGTACAAAGTCCTAGAATGAGCACTAGCAGAGATTGTTCGCAGTTCTCCTGGTTATTCTGTTATTCGCCATCCTGGTCAGCACAAGATCGCATTTGATTAGCAGTGCGCATAATAACAGCGTCCTCTCTAAGAATTTCATTGGAAGAAGAGCATACAGTGAGAGACAGGAGGGGAGGGGGGTTCGAATTATCTTTAGAATGTAAGCTCCATGGGGAGCAGGGACCCCTCCATCTAATCTAAATCATGCCGAAGAATGGTGGTGGTGTTGGGGGTCCCGATATCTCCCTCCTGCACCTATCAGTACCTGCCCCCACTACCCCTCTCAGTCCTTCTCCTTTGAAGATCACTGCATATGCCTGTTCTCCCCCCTCGCTCTGAGTTGCTGTTATCCATCGTCCTCCTGGACCAGCCTCCCACTTCGACAATTTTGCAGCCTGGTTATCTCACTTCCATTTCTCCCAATCATTGTATTGCCTTCCATCACTAATACAGTGTGACTTCAATATTCCCGTTGAGAACCATTCTGCCCCTGCTAAACATTCTGCTACCCAGGAGGACGCGTTTCGCCAGAGATCCGGCTTCATCTGCCGGTAAAAACAAAGACTTTGTTTTTACCAGTTGATGAAGCCGGTTCGCCGGCGAGGCGCGTCCTGGATACATTTGTTTTTAATAAAAGTGCTCAACTTTTCGAGCAGCTAAGGGGTTAACTGGCCCACTGACGCCACACATATGGTGACGATGTCAGTGGGTAGGGGGATGACCCGGAGGCTTGGCTGATATCCAAGAGGTCAGCCACTTCAGGGTTTGAATCGCGATCCAGCGCCAACTCGCGGTACTTGTTTTTTTTTCCTGTAGGTACTTGTCCTTTTTCTGTAGAGCCCCCCCCTTTCCTGTTTTTCCCACCAGGCACCGGGGTGCCTAGTGATGACGTACTCCCACACGTTGATGTCATCGTGCCTGCCGGTCCCCCTAAAAAGGCAGACTTCCAGCCTGCCAGACCACCAAGGGAACCCAGACGGAGAGGCGAGTATAGCGAGGGAGGTTAGGAGACCGTGACGTACATAGTACGTCTGCGGTCATTAAGGGGATTTCCCCACATGACGTACTATGCATGCCAGCGGTCGGGAAGGGTTTAAAAGCAATTTGAAGTCCGGTTTTATTAGAAGACCCAGAAAAAATAATAAAAACACCCACTTTTTTAAATTTATGTGTTTTTATTTCTTTGTTACACCAAACCTGGGTCACACTGTGCCCTTTCCAGCTTTTTTTTTTTTAACTCATGGCCAATCAGAAGGGAGAGGGGTCCTAAGGAGCCCCTCCCTTTCAGACTCTACCCCCAGCAGTGCCAGGGGTTGCCTGAAATTGACATCATTGCGCCCAGCAATGGCATCAGTGCAATGGCTGTGGTCCTTAAAACAGCTGTTCTGACTTAAAGGAAGTCAGACCACCGCAGGACCCCAGCCAGAGAGGTAAGTATAGGGAGGGGGGGGGGTTAGAGGATCATGACGTACAGGTTACGTCCTTGGTCCTTAAGCGGATTTGAATTAATCCCCCCTCTTACTCTATTCCAATTTCAGACTTTTTTTATAACTTGACGGTATCACCATCCTTCCCTCAGCACAGGTCCACTGTCTCGGAGTGACTCTTGACATCAGTTTTTACTTCAGCCCTCACAGCCAATCATTCTCCACCTCTTACAGCAATCACCGCAATATTGCCACAATTCATCCATTTCTGACAACACCAAGCAATTTATCCACTCTCTGGTAATCTCCCGCCTGGACGACTTCAAAAATTTACTGGCCTTCCTCTCTTCCCACCTCTCCTCGCAGTCTGTCCTAATTGCATCAGCCTGGCTCATGCATCTCACCAGCCGCGTTGTCTGACGTCCCTCTCTGAATCCTTGCACTGGCTCCCCATCCACTGCAGAATTTAATTCAAATTACCCACTCTGACACAGGGGTGGATTAAGGCGCACTGGTGCCCTAAGCACTGACAAATCTTGGTGCCCCCCCTCCTTTCCACACTGACCCAGTCCATTTTAGATGTTGACCTAACTAGATATACAATGCAGGATGCAGTAGTACAAACATTTATTTGTATGACCACACAAAATACTGTACAAACTAAGCCAAGCTTAGGCTACATAAACTTCTACAAATATGCAATACAACATCTATTTTAAGAGCCCCTAAAAGGACACCCACACCCGGAATACCTGGAGGGACCCTAAAAAGGACACCCACAAACCCTGAATGCCTGGAGGGGCTCCTAAGAAAAACACCCACACACCCTGAATACCTGGAGGGGCCCTAAAAAGGACACCCACACTAGGGATGAGCTGTTCGGTTTGATGTGTTCGGAGTTCGATTCGATCATCGCCAGTTGGCGAACTACGAACATTTCCGTGTGTTCACCCACAATGCACCACAATGCACTTTTCCACTGGCCTGAAGCTTGTAATTGGCTGCACAAAAGTCTGAATGTCAGGCGCCACCTAGTGGTTTATCAGAATGTCTTTCCAATGGATTTCACTGAATAAAGTGATCGTGAGTGGGATAGGGATCGTGGTGATGAAACAGTTCAGTATGTTATTGTGGACCTATACAGAAGTCCAGGGTGGGCTAGATCAGCAGCTCGTCTCCACTCACTAGAGGAAATATCCCAATTCCTCAAAGAAAGGCATATGAAAAAAAACAGTGTGGTGGGACAGGCGCTTCTTCCATCCAGTGGGGGTGTTCTTTAAGATGTTCCCTCTATTTAGATGGGGTCCAGCCCTCAAATAAAACAGAAACAAATATATTGTGCAGTATGTTAAGTAGATATATTCTCCCTTTAGGGAGAATTGACTCACATTTTTCAGTGTCTCAAGATCAGACACTAGATGTAACAGCAACTGGCAGCTTTAGGAATGCTGGATTCCCCTTACAGTACTCCAGCGCCTTCTTTCCGCTCCTCAGCAGCAATCCAGGATTGTAGCAGTAAAAGTGAAAATCAGCACGCAGGGGGTGTAAAATTAAATGATTTATTAAAGGTAAAAGATATAACTTCAACATAAAAAGTGCATCTAAACGCGTTTCGCGGTATGAAGCCGCTTCCTCAGTAGATGCCAATCCAGACGCGTTCTTGAGACACTGAAAAATGTGAGTCAATTCTCCCTAAAGGGGTTTATTCATATATCTACTTGACATACTGCGCAATATATTTGTTTCTGTTTTATTTGAGGGCTGGACCCCATCTAAATAGAGGGAACATCTTAAAGAACACCCCCACTGGCTGGAAGAAGCGCCTGTCCCACCACACTGTTTTCTTCCATTTGTAATTGGCTACAGCCTGCACCTGACCACAGTTTAGGTGCAAGACTATGCCAATCACGGCTCAGAGTCCTGTTTGGGCAAATTTTGCCCAATCATGGGCTCACAGAGCTAAGTCCCGCAGCACACTATATAAGGCTTGAACCCAGCCCAACCAGCACGTGTTTTTCTGCAGGAGTGAGAGGAGATTGTTCTGTCAGTGTCTCTTCTCACTGCCAGTGATAGCTATTGGGGGGGGGTCTCACTTGTTGCAGATATCTGGGAATTGTGGAAAGTGTGTCTTCTCAGTCACTGACAGTCAGCTATCAGGGGGTGTCACATACTTCCATAAAATTTCTGTGAATTGTCACTGGCACCGACACCTATATTACCAGATTTATATCATTTTAATATTGGACCGCAGAGTCCAACCCTGCACTCTTCCACAATACCACAGAGGGGTTACGGTGTGACGGCACGGTTGCCGACACTAAAGGCCCAATTTTAAAGCACCTATTGTTACTTTCATACAAAGCCTGCATACGTTTCACCATAATGTAGCCCAAAAAAAAAAAATCACTAAACTTGTTCTGTGTGTCCTAAAACGTCTCTTTTCATACAGACTGCCGCCCCAAGCAGTTGTTTATGAATAGAGTAAAGGAAAGCCGTTTACCGTCATTTGAAACGTAATTTTTTTGTTTTTAAATGTTTCTATACATCCTACAAATCCGCTACTTCACGGGCAGGTTATGGGGACCTCCTAGGCACGATATTTGAAGGAATTTTTCATTTTTATTTTTAACCCTTATTGCATGGAAAACTCACTGTTCCAATAAAAAACTTTTTTTAAAAAACTTTTTCCCTTGTTTCCTGTCCCCCAGGGCACTACCCGGACCCCCATACACCTTTTATGGCAAATATCTTGCATATATGCCCTCTTGGAGGGCACTCTAAAGTTCGAACTTTCGAGTCCCATTGACTTGCATTGAGTTCGGTTCGTGCTCGACATTTTGATATTGTTCGAGTTCGAATGCGAACCGAACACGGGGGTGTTCGGCTCATCCCTAACCCACACACCCTGAATACCTGGAGGGGCCCTTAGAAAACACCTACACACCCTGAATACCTGGAGGGGCCCTAAAAAGGACACCCACACATCCTGAATACCTGGAGGGGCCCCTAAAAAGACACCCACACACCCCGATTACCTGGAGGGCCCTAAAAAGAAACACACATTACCTGGAAGGGGCCCTAAAAGACACCCACCCACACACCCTGAATTCCTGGAGGGGCCCTAAAAAAGACACCCACACACCCCGATTACCTGGAAGGGGCACCCTGCATAGTACCGCCACTGTTTATGATCAATTTGCACAAATTTAATAAAAACATTTTTTACAAAGCTTCTGTAGCGCTGTGTTTAAAACCTTACTGTGGCAGTACCTATTTTTGGCCACCGGAGGGAGACAAGCGCGATAAGAGACACCGAACATTGGGACTACGTTTCCCGGCATGCTTTCCGAACAGAGACAGGAAGTGGGTGGGACACAGACGCTGTAAATCCTGAGCCTCGTGGAGATAGCTGGCAGAGCGCGCCAGGGAGTGCATGAGAGAGGACACAGTATTGCAGAGCGGAGCAGAGACTAGGCCGGAGCGCAGGTGGGGCCTACCGGGATTCCAGATTGGGTTATCCAGCCTCTCAAGAAGGAGACCCAGTGATCCACAGACATTACCCAAGCGAGCTGTCAAGGAAGCGGAGGACCCCCGAGTGAGGAGTACCGCAGGTCCATTGGATGGGAGAGCAGGCGGTAGCTGGACCAGCCACTGTCGGAGCAAAGAGAGCCAGACAACGGATCCAGTAGCCAGTATCCCAGCAAGGCACCGAGCGGAGGGACGTTCTGGGTCAGAGGAACCTTGGTGATAGAGCGGATGGGTGAGAGGCCTCCAACGCCGGTTTATAAAGTCAAGAAAGCATGCTGCTGTTTATTTCTAAAACCCACAGGGCCCCAACTTGACTAGTCGAAGACATCGTTTAAGAGATTCACTGGCCAGTTGAATAGTACCCGGGTACCATAACACACACATACACTTACAGTCCGGGACTTAACCTGTGCGGGACTCACTCCCTAACATCCCAAAAAGGGGTAAAGATTTGCATATTATTTTGTTTTCCGCTGCGCGTTTCTCGAATTACGAAATATTGTATTCTTCTTCCGCTACGCGTTTCTCGAAATTACGAAGCCTTGTATTTTTTCTGTTCGGTCGTGCATTTTTCCGAAATACGAAGCCTCGTATTTCTTTTTCCGCTGCGCGTTTACCGCGATACGAAATACTGTAAATATATCTACGAACACCGTGTCTCATTATATGCCTTTTACTTTAGTAAACTATATAATTTATAAAATCCACAACGGTGCTGGAGTATATTTATCTCCTAGTGCGGGGAGACTGACCCGTGGTTCATTTTCAGCGGCTCCTCCGGGAGTGAGCGCTACACTTCATTCGTTTTTTTTCTTTTCACCCTTTTCTCAACTTTGTGGTGCCCCCTTTGAGTCTGGCGCCCTAAGCATGTGCTTTGTCTGCTTAATACGCCCCTGGAAATAGCAGTAGATCAAAAAGCTGGACTGACAAACATTGTTAAGTTCGGCTTTTTGATCTACTGCTATGTCCATGTGGGATACGGTTGCTTTCAATTCCAAAGGTAATTGTTTCTATTACTGCTTTATCTTGTTGCCATTTGGCACATTTAGAGGCCTGACTTCGAATTTTTGTATTGGTCAATTCTGTGCAATATTACCTCTTTATATTGGTGTATAGTAGACAGCTCGAACTGCCGAGGTATAGCCTTAGAAGAGAATATCCTGGGCTATGATATATACACATGCCAGCCCTCCACTACTTAGATAATAGCCCACTGTGGCCTATATGCAAATGGTTTTGTTGGGATTGCCAATTCCACATGGAATATGGTTGCTCTAAAGTTCTCAGAGTATCAAGCAATTAAGATCCAGTATTTCTGTGTATAGTCAAAATGTATAATTGAGAGGTTTGATTTCATTATCAGCATTTCCCCTACTGGCCTGTTTTGCATTTATCATAAAGTGGCGTATAGTAGGCAGCTCGAACTGCCGAGGTATAGCTTAAGAGATAGTATAATTATACACACACACACACACGTTAGTAGGGCTTACACTACTCTCATACCAGTCATTATACATGTATCGGGATCTGTGTCTGGACTGTCTGGTTCACTACTCATATCGTATGTTTTTATTATGTGGTGCATGTTCCAATAAAGAATTTTTTCGAGCACCTTTGTGGTAACTTGTTTGTTACCTTGTCTTCCTTTTTTGTCTCCCAATCTGGCTTCTTTTAAATTGCTCCCTAAAGACACTTCTATTTAGGGAGGCCTACCACCTAACCTTGTAACAACACATCTGACCCATCCAGAGTCCTCATCTCACTACTCCAGTCCCATCTTCCTGTTTCTCAACCCTCCCCCCATCTAAAATGCAAGTTCCCATGGGAACAGGACCCTCAATTCCTCCGGAATCTGTTGGGAAAATATTGACTTGCCTTTTTTGATGGATTGCAGAATTGTCTTGTCTTTAGCCATTGTACGTTTGTACAGAGCTGCGGAATGTGTTGGGGCTTAATAAAAAATAAACTGCCAAAACTTATTGTAAGTAACCCCTGTATGGTGCTTTTTGGAACATGTATTGCACAATACAAATAATGGCTAGGATTCAAAGGAAAGGTTATACCTTTTTTTTAAAAAAAAAAAAAAAGTCACATTGAGCAGTGTTAATTTCCCAAGTATTTCTTTTTCTGGTTTTAGAAGGCCACAATAAAAAAATGTATATATACACGGATAGTACATACACAGTATATACATACACACACACACATTTACACTACCAACTTACCATGCAGGGGCCTTGAGTTTAAAAAGCTTTTCTGCTGCCTGGATGACTTTGGCACGATCGTTAGCCAAAACACTAGCTCCGAGATAGAATCCCACATCCCAGTAACTCTGCACTTTTTCCAGGCTTCCTTTTTTACCCAAAAGACTGCTAAGTTTTACTCCTGTAATGTAAAAAACAGCATTAGAAATTGAGCAAGGAGAGTTTAAGTTGTTGGCGGTGGCGAAGCCTGGGGGGGGGGGGCCTCCGGTGCAATTTTCGTATGGGCGCAAAATTTCAAAAGAAATTTGAACCACTAATATTTTCCAGCAGGGATCAGCACAGGTGTCTAAGAGAGGCCCTTGCATGGGCAGCCGCCAGTTCTGCGACTTGGCACTCAGCGTCCGGAAGGGATGACCAGAACAGAAAATTCTGGGTCCTGTCCTGACTTCTTAACGTGGACATGAGTCACGTTACGTTGGGGGGGGTACTTGGAGGGAGAGAGTGACTGGAGGGTACTTTGAGGGAGAGAGTGACTGGGGGATACTTGGGGGAGAGTGTGTGACTGGGGTACTTGGGAGAGTGTGAGACTGGGGGTACTTGGAGGGAGAGAGTGACTGAGGGAGAGAGCGACTGGGGGTACTGGGAGAGGGTAACAGGGGGTCCTGGGAGAGAGTGACTAGGTATAGTGTGAAAGTGGAACAATGCTAGGGTATACTGGGACAGGGTGACTGGTTGCGGTGGCGTAGCGTGGGGGGGCATGTGTGTTTCATTTTCTATTATATCTGTCTTTTGTTAATATGCAATACATGTGCTTTTGGGGTAAGGGGGTCAACACTCTACTGGTGGAAGGGAATCCGGGTGCGTCACCATGTCCACAGGTTGAGGGGGCGTGCAATTCTTGCCTTGACCCGGGGCGCTGACAACCCATGCTACACCACTGGTTGTTGGATAAATTGGGACCTATTCTCAATGTTCTCTGAAGTAGTTCATCCCCATGCATGTTCAGTATGACCAAATCGAGCTGCTTGTATGTATAGGAGCAAGACATTTACATTATCGTTTTTCCTTTTTGGCATACTTTGATCGTGTAGTTGCAAATTTCACATTTCCTTTTCAGTCACGGTCAAGACAACCAAACTGTCCCAGCACAACAGTGTATATATAGCATGTACTCACTGCTCATCCATAACAATGGCTGTAATTGCCAGGCAATATAGGCTGAGGAAGTACTGAGAGGGACGAAACCCGTTCTGGTATTAAGTTTTTTTATTTTAGGTCTTTTATGCTAAAGCTATAGCTGATATTTATTCAAAAAAAGATACAATAGAATACACAAGAATTTTAGCGGCAATATTTTTGATGACCTGTTTATATTCTGGATGGTGATTTGGAGGATTTTTACCTGAAAAATCCTTATATGTGATTTGTAGAGCCACTGGAGGCGCGACGGAATGAGAGTTTGCTGAAGTTCTGCCATTATTTATGTTATTGATATAAAGGTCTCACACGAAGTGGCACCTGCGGAGCGCCGCTTTTTTACTCTGTTTCTTTGGAGGTGTGGTGGGAGAGAGGCCCTTAGAATTTTTGCTGTGGAAGGGAGTTGGGGACCCTGAACATAATTACTCATATGCACAGTCACCAGAGCCAATTTGGGCTCTAGAAAGCGTGAGTGAACAATTCGCTTGGTGGCCTCTCATTTTGAAAATTTTCCATGTTATGCAAAGATAAAAAAAAAAAATTCCCCATGTTATCTGGAGAAACCAATCAATATATTCTACATTTGTATGTACATATTCTTATTATATTAGTGTGTTATATTGTGTGTAACAAACACGTATCCTGTTATACACTCTGCACCGGTCCACTCTATTCTTCTTTATGAAACTTGTATTTACCAATTTTACGAAGTTCAAATGAAGAATCAAACTGATGCCCAGCTGCCATGAGTAGCACAGCGTAGTTAATACCAGAGTGAAGCGTTGGCTCAGATTCAAAAGCCTTTCTGTACCTATACAAAAAATAAAACAAGAACCTGTCAGTACGCAAGATAAATGCACAATGTCTTCCTGAACACAGACCTTTGAAACATTTGTGCTGCATAGTATGAAACCCATGTGAAATTGTTGCTCTGATGAATAATAAGCATTGTTTTGGTTTTCCGATGTACAATTTGAGCAGATGCACATTTACAGAAAAATATTTTGTCAGCCCTCCAACACATTACATTCATTTTACAACATACATCATTTTAGTTAAAAAAAATAAAAATTAACAAAATGTAAATCAATGTCTATGTAGGACAAAGATCTACATTGACAACAATCGTCCATATTGCCTCAAATGATAAGAGATTAACAAAAAGCTGAATATGATCCTTGCATAAATTATGGTTATACTGCAACAAGGCCCCACGTTACGATTACCTTGCATGTAGTGTGTTAGAACTTCAGCAATTTGCATAAAAAAATAAATCAAAGTTACAACTTCATGTTTCCCTGTTAGCCTTGATATCATGAGAAAGCTTTGCTTGCTTTACTTCGTTAACAAAGAAAAGGGGATCGAGTTGCCCATTTCCCCTGGCCAGCATGCCTCCACTAAACAGTTTCAAGCAGCCATGTCAAAAGATGTAGAAAAATCTCGAGGTGCTAAATGAGAGTGGTTTCAGAAAGTTGCAGTGGTCCCAGCCAGAACAGAGTCTTGACCCAGAGATTAACGCGGACTTAATCTCTTGCATCTGTCCAAAGTGAAGACAGAGGCGAGTTTTTATTACACAGCAGTCGATGCTTGGGTCACCTCATCCAAATGCCAAGGCACATGGGCCATTTGCCTGAGCAGGCTCCTAACAGAAGTTATAGAGGTCACCATCTGATGGTAACCTTACCGCATATCCAGCAAAGGAGCATTAATAGTAATGTACCACCGACCATCCCTATGTAACGAAGTTGAGGGGGGGGGGGTCAAATATGTGCACATTCCTGTAGTTGTGGTTGAACCAAAATACTGTAAGGCCAAAAACAACACCATCTCCTGGTGCATGTGACAGTTGTGTGCAAAAGTGGAAGAAAAGTGGAAGATTATTTTTTTATTCTTTTTTAAAGTCTATAGAATTGGGTAAAACAACATTTTTAAGATGACAATTACATATTTTCATTGGTCACACTGTGGAAACAAAAAAAAAAAAATAACTATATTTGTAGCTGCCAAAACTTCCTTTCCTCCAGCCTCTGTGGGTCACCTTGTCCTTTGTGAAAAACAGGTCACTAGAGAGCTCTTTGTTTTGGGCCTGTATGGATTTGAGAAATTATAAAGACATTTTCAAGGCTAAGCAAGTGTTTTTTTTTTTTTTGCCTCTTCATAAGTAAAATCTTCCATTCCTTTGATTAGCTTTGTAGATAACCTCCGCTCTTTCTTAAAGTCAATAACATCTTCCTTCAACATATGTGCCTGAATCTGCAACTGCATATTTCAAGATTTGCGTTTGTGTATAGGCTGCCTGACTATTTTTGGTCCCAAAACGCAAAGTGAGCAAAAACAAGGTTTGTGAGGGTCCTGTGAATGAGCAACAGCACTTGTTGCCTTCCCTATGGTGGGTCCCCACTCAGGTCTCAAAGTTTTAGATAAATGGCGCTATTACAGAGAAGACTATTCCATATACAGATCAGAATGCAATCACCCAGAAAAGGTGGACAGTACTGAAATGCCAAAAGAAGTCATCTGTGCAAAAGAGGTTCAGCAATGCTCTGCTAAAAAACATTGCATGCATCCGTCCTTTTCTTAATCTGGACTCTACAAAAATGCTCAACCAAGCTCTTATCTCCCACCTTGACTACAGTAACCTCCTCCTCTCCGGCCTTAAATTCCAGATCCTCACTCTGCAGTCTGTAATGAACACCTGTGCCAGACTCCTTCACCTCACATCCCGCACCTCACCCCTTTGTCAATCTCTACACTGGCTCCCTGTTTTCTTTAGAATCCATTTAAAAATACTGGTGCTCACCTACAAAGTTCTCCATAACCTGCCTACATCTAATCCCTTATTAGCGGGTATATCCCATTCTGACCACTTTGCTCTGCCAATGATCTGATGCTATCAGTTCCTCGTACCCACACCCCCAACTCTTGTCTTCAGGACTTCTCCCGAGCTACCCCCTTTCTATGGATTTCCCTCCCCCTCTCTCCTGTCCTTCAAGAAGGCTCTGAAAACATTACTTTAGAGAAGCCTATCAGTTCACTCCATAATCCGCCACTCTACATGTCATGCACCATCTTCCCATTCAGCCCACACGCTCTCATATTCTCTAATGTGTCATCCGTCTCCTCTCAGATTGTAAGCTCTTGAGCAGGGTCCGCTCTTACTGTTCTGTGTGTGTAATGTCAATGTATATTTCTTATTCTGACTCATCCATTGTACAGCGCTACGGAATTTGTTGGTGATTTATATATACTTTTAATTATAACTCGAGTCAATCGTTTCAGCCATGTCAGGCATCGCCAGGAGGGTATAGCTCACACCACCTCTCCAGGCACCTCAACCAAGGGGTCCACGCCTAGATTACACTGTATACTTAAAGTGAGCAAAAACAAGGTTTTTGAGTGATCCTCAGAACTAATGCCCTCCTGATGAGGCCCAACAGGCCGACATGATTATTGCGGTCTGCGGTTCCTATCGTGCAGCGCATTTGCCTTGGCATTTCAGCAGTGGTCATCCTTTTTGGGAAATACTGATTTGCGTATGGAATGCTGTAATGGCACCATCGAACGAAAACCTTTGTGAGACCAGAGCCGTAGGGTAGGCCACTTATGCTGTTGCCAGTTCTCAGGGCCCGCACATACATTGTTCACCCAAAATGTCTAACTTCACGCTTCTCTAAACTGTAAAATGTCATCTGCCTTTCACTAGCCCATTCCTCTAAATTATAAAAAGCTTCTACAGAGATAGTGCTGAGTTTTGCATCAGCCATCACAAACACGCAACTAATATGGACCCAGATCAGAACCCAGATTTACGCAATTTACCACTTGCATCAAATGTGAATATTTACAATTAACAACTTTGCTTTCTGTCACAGAGCCAGTTTTTAACGCAAGAACACGTTTATCTAATCCGAACGCCTTTAGTTTGTGTAGTAGCTATCTGTGAGGTACGTGTCAAACTTCTGAAACATTATAATTTATTTCATAAAACCACATGTGCAATATTCTACAATGTATGCACTTTTTACTCTATGGGACAATTTTGGTACCACCTAATTGCGGAAAATTGCACTGTATTTCGCCATCAATTCACCTGTATTTGGCAAATTGACAGCTTAGACAAATTGCCCTGAAATTGCACCAGGCGGTGAAACTAACCATTCGGTATAATTTGGGGCCAATTCGGAGTTTAGTGAATAACCACCTTTTGTATCTCTGGATCCGTAAGTCCTGAAAGGATGGTTAATGTGTTATTGAAAAGGCTGGAGTCTGGACTTTCCAATGATACCTAGTAAGACCATGTATTTTGTAAAAGAAAAACGAAAAAATTATATTTTCCTTTTTTGTTCTAAAACATCACTGTTGCCTACTCTTTAATTATAAAGTAAACAAGGGTCCTTCAATTACCTTCTCATTTCCTATGCTGGGAGTCAGTGTAGAGGCGATGGCACAGTGTGTTACACACGGTTCCTTCAAAAACACAAATTGCTAGGAGGTGGCAGGTCGTGGACCCCTACACCTCCCTGTTGTCCATGCTATAATTGAGGTTTCATTGGATAGTTCAGGGTCTAGGCTTTTGCAATGACACAAGACAAGACTATGTAATGTGTAAAAAGAAAAAATACATACGTTTAAATAAAAAAATGTACCAAAAGCAGCAGCATTGATTGTCCCCCCCAAAAAGCTATTCGTTGTCAGTTTGCCTCTGCTACTCCCTAAAGCATTGTTTCCCAAACCTGTCCTCAGGACCCTCCACCTCCCCAGATTTTGCAGATATCTAAAGCACAGCACAGGTGATATGATTTGCTGCTCAGTGATTGCAGGATTCAGTCTGCTTTTCCCCCCAAGGTGATCTGCAAAATCTGGCCTGGTAGAGGGTCCCGAGGACAGGTTTGGGAAGCATTGCCCTAAAGCCTTTCATAGACTAATTTATTTCGATGTACTTGAGAGATAAGACAGACTTTAGTTAATCCAAACAAATCCACTTCTATTTTAAGCAACCTGTTTTTTACAAAATTGTTTTATCAGCACTCCTCCCCAGGTTTCAAAGAAAAGTTGTAAACTGTCTAGTATTCAGGTCACAATGAAATTAGAATCTTTTCAATAAACAGTGAGTTGCTGCACTTGTTCAGTACAGACTCACTCGCAGAAATTCTAGTTGGCTAATTTTGCCATCTCCTCAAGCAAAATTAAGTGGCGATCCATTTTACAATCAATGGCAACTCTGCTAGAACAGCCAAGTGAGACTTGGTTTCAACATGTCATTTAACACTTTCGTGTTAGGATGGAAAGCTAGTGATTAGAGGATGAAACATGTATTGATGCAACAATAACAGAAGGTGGTTGAAACCTATTCTCCTTCGGAGCGGACATTTTCGTCAATACATGAGTCTACGTAAAATAAGCAAACTGTTAATTTCTTTTCCCAAATCAGTACAAACATACTTAAAAAAATTTCAAGTATTAGTTTGACAGACATCTGGAACTGCAAATTTCTTACCATGAAATGCCGCTGTCTCTGCTTTCCAAGTCCTGGAAATTGGAATCCAAAAACATATCTTTGTAGACTCGCCCCACCATGCAGTAAATATCTGAAGCCACCTGGTCGTCTTGCTGAACAATGGGAAGCATGATCTCCAGGGCTTTTTCTCTGTCACCAGGAAGTTTTCTCCTAAAACAGATTGGTAGGCATCCATTAGTATGAATGAATAAAAAGATTAAAAGCACACATACAGAAAAGGTTATGTTTTGCTTTACCACTCAGATCTACTTAACGGATGCATTGCAACTTTTGGTTAAATTACACAAATCCGTTGTATTCCATCCTTAAGACTTTGGACTAAAACATTTCTTCGTGAATGTTGGAAAGAGTCTAGTTTTGGGACTCCATGTTCTTTTGGCATTCACCATTTTTTTAAGCTTATTAGACCCCTAAAGGTGAGTGGCGATACATAGATAAGGAGTCAGGACATATTCTAAAATTTTGTTTCATACACAGAATGGTTACTTCTTCCACCGAGAATAAACTGAAACCACATCATGGAGCAGCTTTCAGTAGAAAACTAAACACCCTTGAAGGAAGCAAACATTACTGTTGTAATATGTGGGGCATGCAATTTGTCTTGCATGAACGATTCCCAGGCAATAGATTTCAGTATTATGGGAATATGCCAAGTACACCATTAGAGTATGTGCACCTTTGCTGGCAAAGATATTCTGCCTTCCATCATACTCTATACGTTTTCACAAATTCCATACTTTAATGGGCTAATTTAGCATCATCATTTCCCTGGATTTAATTATTTTGCATCTGCTTGCAGCCAAAGAATTGATAATTACATATCTTAAGGAACATAATTTAACACCTGAGCACAGCAAGAAGAAAAATAAATAAGTCTTGATTTGGCACATGGAAACAATATTCACGCAACCCTGATTTTATTTTCCCTACACCAGCATGGCCATCAATTCTCCATATTAATTTCTCATCGCTTCAGACCAAAAAGGAAGATATTCTATCCCCAAGAGGCGAGATAGTGTTATCCTAACAGATTTAAAAAACTTCCACTAAACAATAAAATGCCTTTTCTGTAATATTAAAAAGTCATACCTATTTAGAGCAAAGGCATAATGAAAATTGATGTGATGATGTGTAGACAAATCAAAGGTGGGTAATTTTTCCAGTGTTTCCACGAGCTTCACAACTGCATCATAATCCTTTTCCAACGAAACAGATAACATTATTATGGAAGATATAGATCAAACAATGACACCAGTATGTAATAAAATAAAAAAGAAAAAGCAGAATTACTCATCGTAGATACAGCATTATAAAAGTAAGGACACATTGGGTACTTGCAATATTTTGCTCATCTGGTATCCCATTTGTTACTCTGAGATTTCAGCATTCCTAAGGATTCAGCTACGAATCCTCACACCACGTTCTCCATGAGGCGCACACAGTGGTACAATTCCCCAAATCAAGCTGGCAATACTCTGGACCTTATTTTTCCCAACCAATTAAAGTCTCCGACATATCAAATCACACCCCTTCCTTCTCTCCGTTAACCTATCCAGTAAACGTTGCCTACCACCTGCCTGGACACCCACTTCTACACCCAAACCCCATCAACCTTGAAGGCACTTTAATGCCTTGAAAACACAGAAACGTTCCACTGATATTCACCTTTCCAGCCGAATGTGTTTGGCGCAAATCTTGTACCACAGCAGTCCCATCCTCCATCTCCTCCCATGACTAAAGAGTCCTCATACATTCAATCTGGGAATGCTTCCCAATACCGAACAACCCTTCCCCCAACCTCACTGCTGTCATCTGACGTTTTTACGGATCTGATGTGAATGATTTCCAGTCCGAGAATGTTAATCTTTTCATTGCCCTTCTCACCCAGTCATGCAACCTAATTCCCTGCCTCCTCTACCATTTCTTTTTCACAACTCTATGCTGAGGAAGTAGTTTTTCTCCTGTCCTATCACCCCTTGTCCCCCAATAACAGTTTTGTCCTTTACTTGACCTCATTCCTTCTCACCTCATTTGTGTCGCCTTCTCAGTTATTGTCCTTCCTTACACCAAAATTGTCACCATCTCTCTCCCCTCGGTCGTCAAACATATGCCAATTACTTACATTCTAAAGAAGGCGGCTCCTGAACCTACCCTCCTTGATTAACTACTGTCCTCTTCACTTCCCTTTACCTCCAAACTTCTAAAATGTCTGGTCTATACCCAACTTATTGGTTTCCTCAATTCTAACTTTATTCGACCCTTATCAGTCTATCTTTTGCTCACATCACTCGGCCGAGGCTGCTCTGACCAAAGTACCTAATTATTTAGTTACTACTAAATTCAAAAGGTCACTTAGTCCCTACTTCTCAATCTTTCTGCCACTTTTGACACAGTTGACCACCCACTTCTATTCCTCATGTTCTGCGAACTGGCCCAGTGGAACCTCTATCTCCTGGTTCTCTTCCTAGCTCTCACTGATCACATACAGGGTTATTCAGAGAGATGAAAAGCAGGAGAATGACTGGAGAATGGAAAATTCTAGGTCAATAGCCAAACCATAAAAATTCTCCCATTTTCTCACTTTCCAAATCGGCTATTTTGACCTAGAATGTTCCATTCTCCTGCTTTTCACCTCTCTCTGAATAACCCTGTTAGTGTCTCCTTCACTGGCACCTCTTCACCCTCAGTACCCCAATCAGTTTGAGTAATTCAAGGTTTGGTTCTGGGTCTCCTTCTCAATCCATACCACCTGCCCATTATCAGATTTCTTCCTATGGCTTCCAAGATCACCTCAACACTGCTGACTCCCAGATCTACCTCTCCTCTCCCAATCTCTCTTCCTCAATGCTAGAGGTCACTGCCTACCTTTCCGCTATGTCCAACTGGATGACCACGTTTCTTAAAGCTCAATCTCCCCGAAACTGAATGCCTTGTCTTTACTCCCTCTGAATTTATCCGTTTTGCACCCATCTCCCATCACGTGAAATGGTGACACCATTACTTCCACCTCACAGGCTCACTGCCTTGGAGTGCTCTTTGATCTCTCATTCAACTACAAACATTGCTCTCATTCACCCCTAACACAAGACACTACTAAAATGCTCATCAAGTGCTTATCTCATGCGCCAACTAATGTAACCCTCTTCTCATTGGCCTTATGGACACAGGACACGCGAAACATCCTGATCACTTTACCTTTTTTTCTTCCACACAACGCAATGGCACCAGCAGCCAGGATTTTGAATTTTCCAGCTGCTGGTCAAGCAGACAGCATGCCTACAGCAACCTCTGAGACAGCCCACGATAAATGTGCAGACCCATAGCAGGGTGCAATTAATGGTTCCTACACTAGACAAGTTGTACAGGAGCACATATTGCGTAGAAAAGCTTCAGGGACTTCCGGGTTGAGAAGTTCTAGAGCTGAAGAGGAGGAGTTGCGTGCAGTGAGGAACAAAAAGTAAAATCAAATTAAATAAAATAATAATTTGGCAGAAGCTGTCAGCAGCATCTGCCCAATTATTTAAGGGCATGAAAGAGGGCCTATTAATAGAATATCCCTTTAAACAATCCCAGATTGTCTCTGCAAGGCTCATTTACCTCACATCCTATAATCCTCACCCTTTTACCAATCTCTACACTGGTTACCTTTTTCTTCGAGACTACAATTCAAAATACATGTTCTCACATACAAAGCTGTACAGTTGTGCCACTGCCTACACCTCCCTTATTAATGGGTATGTTCCAATCTGGTTACTTTGCTCTGTCACTGATTATGTCCTCGTGTCTGCAACCCTCATTCTCAGGACTTTTCCCATATTGCCCTCTAGCTATAGAACTTACTCAAAACATTTGACTCACCCCATAGGCTCCCGTCTTTCAGGAAGTCTCTAAAAAATGGATTACTTTAGAAGTCCATCAGCTCACTCACTAATCCCCCGTTTCACCTTTCCTGATCTGCTTCCCACACAGTCCCCATGCTTTCTATTACTTACCCTCTGTAATAAACCCTCTGCTCTGTATCACCCCATTCCTTTTAAAGTGTAAGCTCACTTGAACAAGGTACGCTATTCCCATCGTTCTCAGTGTCTAACTTACTTGTTAATTTGCCCCTGCTTTCACACACATCTTCAAACCATCTCTCTCCACCGGCTCCTTCCCATCAGCCTTCAAAACACGTGCAGGTTACCCCTTTACTAAAGAAACCCTCCCTCGATCCCAACTCTCCATCCAACCACCAATCTGTATCCCTACTTCCGTTTTACTCCAAGCTCTTGGAAAAACTAGTTTTCAAATCACCTCTCACCTCTTCCTGTCCAATTCCCTACAATCAGGCTTCCTTCCCCTACACTCAACGGAAACTGCCCTCACCGAAGACCTAACTGCTAAAAACCATGGCCACTATTCTATTCTCATCTTGCTTGACCGCTCGGCTGCTTTTGACACTGTTGATCACACTCTCCTACTACAGACTCCACTCTCATGGTCTCTGACACTGCACGCTCTTGAATTGACTAACAGCTCATTCTCTATGTCATTTGCTGCCAAGTCCTCCGCGTCAATGCCTTTAGCAGTTGGTGTACTTCAAAGCTCTGTCCTAGGTCTTCTACTCCTTATCTACACCTCCACCCTGGGCAAAATTATTAATAGCTCTGGCTTCAATTACCACCTCTATGCTGATGATACTCAGATCTACCTCTCCACCCCTGATCTCTCTCCTTCTGTCCTTTCCAAAGTCAGAGACTGTTTATCTGGCATTTCCTCCTGGATGGCCGCTCACCACCTAAGACTAACATGTCAAAGACTGAGCTACTAATTCCTCCCTCTAATGCCTCCCCACCTCCTGACTTCATCATGGTTGATGGTATCACTACCCCCCCCCCCCAATCAAGCCGGGTTCACTGTCTGAGTTACACTTGACTTTGCATTTTCCTTCATTCCCCACATTAAATCTCTTTCCTCCTCCCGCCGCTACCAATTAAAAAATATTTCCAGAATTCGGCTGTTTCTTACTGCCGACACCACAAAGCAACTCATCTACACCCTTATAAATTTCTCCGACTTGACTATTGTGGACTCCCTCTCCCCCGCCTCCCCATACAATCCATTCTAATAATGGGTAATAATGGATAATAATTGATATGTCAGGGGGCTTCAACAAGAGTAATGCAAATTTGTCTGATACCGTACATTTATTCTACATCATGCAGTATTATGCTAGTGTGCAATCCCTTTTTGTCTTCATTTCCTCTGAGAAAATTTGAAAGTTGAAGGTGATTGGCTGAGAATTGGAAGACAACACCCAGAGGTGATTATTCCTTGAGTCAGTTGAGGCTCATGATATTGTGAGTGTGTAGTAATACAATTTTTACCACATTTTTACACTACAACCACATATACTGCATTATAATGCCTTCATTTACTTTATTTCATACGCGAACATTGGGGAGTTCAATTTAAATTTCTCCTTTATGAAACGGTGTTCAGAATATGACGGAAAGTTTTTCCTCCAGATCATATTCGTGACAAGTATAGATCTGTGTGCTGTACCAATTCTACAATTTTAAGGACTATAACATAGCGGAGGTCAAGAGCAGGCGGCTGGCAACAAGTTCTGGTAACAAAGCTGACACCATCTTGGTTGGGCCACGTGGGAGGACAAGATTCCCCACGATCGAGCGGAGACCGAGGGGGGAGGCTCAGGCGGTGGTCCATCTGCAGCGACCAGGGGTCTGCAAGGACCCAGGATCTGGCAGCTCTTTGCGAAGGAGACCAGATGGCTTGCAGGGCAAGGGACTGACCGCGGCCTGACAGGACCAGCCCCCTCTAAGACGACCCCTCTGGGGGTGCAAGGGACTCTGAAAGTATTTGAGATTGAATAGTTTATCTCGTAGTGGGGAATGTACTGGGGACTTGGCAGGCAGGTATCCGTAATACTCAGGACCATAACCTTTCCATGGCATCTTTGAGAGTCAGGAATTCGTTGAATGTTGAATTCCTCAAAAAGTGACCCACCACCGGATCAGGAGGTGGGCGAAACAGATCGGGAAACTTTTTTTAACCCATGACGACTTCAATACACATGGAAGACTAGCTGAATCTTCAAAAATGGGGGAAGCTGTAGCTTTGAGGCCACTGGAGAAATGATAGGACCCAATTTTTTAGAGGGGCAGGACAGCTTGAAGTTCTTAGTAGAAGGCTACACCTTTTGAAAAATGTTATTTGGGAGATTCTCTACGGGTCGATCAGCATATCTTTTTAGGAGTTTCTAGGGCAGTCAGCCCTTTATTGTTTGGCATTGACGTGATCAGTGAGCATAGGAACTAGGCTTTTTTTGATGAGTGTCTGGGAGAAGAGGTTTGGAAACCATTGTTAAAAAAATGAAGTCTGCCTGATGGATGAGTGTTTTTGGGTGTTCTAGGCAAATTCCGGATTGGTGAGGATGTTGAAGCAATCACCTTGTAGATAGGCGTGTACTTCACAAGAGCTCACATCTGTTAACATCGGAGAAGACAGAGGGCTACCAGAAATAATGAACAACAAGATCAAGAGCCTTCTTGCCTCCATGTCCAGCAGTTAGGGCATCATGACTGAGGCGTAGTACATCTAGTTGTTGGGATGGTGGTACTATTCGTGACACTTGGGAACCCAAATGACTGTAGGCAAGGTGGAACTGTGGGTTCGAATACCTTTAAAGAGATTTGGGTAGCTAGTAGCTAACAAGGGTCTTTCGTAGAGGATAGCATCCACTTCTGTGGCCTTAATCTGGTAATCAAAAAAAAATCAGCTTTACTTTTTTATTTTTTTTTAACATCTATTTAGAGCCCAGCATGCTTTGTCTGGGGCATAGGTGACGTGTTGACCATAAATATTCGAGATCCTTGCGGTCAGTAAAAATGGTAACGGAATGTGCAGAGCCTTCCAATAAATGTTTCCACTCTTCAAAAGGCATTTTTCATGGCCAATAGTTCTGTCCCAGACACTGCAGTTTCCCTCTGCAGTAGATGGCGTGCAGGTAAAGGAGGCTACTGCGTATAGATGGCCATCGATTTCATTCCATTGGGAGAGAATAGCACCAGTGGCAACTCAAGAGGCATCCACCTTGAGAAATAGGGTTTGCCAGGGTTAGGGAGTAACAGAACGGAGGCTGAAGTAAACTGTGTGCGTAGATTATCAAATGCCTTTTGGGTAGCCTCTGACTAGAGGAAAGGAAGGTATTTCTGTCAGCTGGGTCAGGGGGTGTGCCAATTTAAAAAGATTGCGAATGAATTTGCGGTAAAAGGTTTGCAAATCCGATGAGGCTTTGTACTTTTCTTTGTTCGAGGACGATGCTTTCGCTTTTGGTGGTGTCAAAAAGGCATTTTTCCAGTTTGACATATAAGCTATGTAGACGCAGGCAACACAGCGCAGTTCGTACAGGATAGCGGTATAGTTCTGGGGTTCCAAACAAAGATTGGTAATATAACAGAGGTTGAATACATGGGAAATTGACAATAGAAATTAGGGAAACCGAAGAGAAGAGAGACTTTGACAAAGCAGTGATCAAGGGGCAAGCTGGGATTTAAACAGGGTATCTGTGCGAGGTCCACCAATCAGGGAACAATGCCATTTAGTTGCCTAGGGGACGAGACTGCGCTTACGGATCTGGATTGACTGGAGGCCCGGCGTCTCATCTGGAGATGCCATCTTGGTTGAATCACGTGGGATGCCAGGATTCCCCACGATAGAGCAGAGGTTGAGAGGAAGCCCCAGCAGTGGTCTATACGCAGGGACCTGCAGCTGGATTAACTCTGGAACGACACTAGCAGCTCTTTGGGGAGGAGTTCGGGTGGCACGCAGGGTAAGGAACCGACCGTGGCCTGACACATAAAATCTGTACATATGTTAGAGATTCTACCTGCCTACTGTATAGGGTATATTAGTAACCCACTACAATGCATTTTGAAAAAATATTTATGGGCAATACAATTTAAAAATTAGACAGTCATTGTCTTCTCACTTGCAGAATTGTAGCACAATCAAATGGGCACTTTTTTCTTTATTTTTATCATCTGCCAGGTTTATCATCCTGGTACAGCCAGACGCATACCACGTAAATGGAATTGATTCCATACTTTCAGATGCTGCTGTAAGTTGTTTTCTGAGGAGAGATTTTACCAGAGCATGTGCATGCAGTCTTTCTTGTATGCCAGAAGAAATACAACAGATTTGTCTTCATTGTACCATGTTTTGCCAAATAAAAAAGGTAGTGAAACCCCAAGTATTACAAAGTACAGGACATTTGATTAGTTCTATGAAGGATGAGCTTAGAACTGTATAAACCATCAGTGGATAGAGATCCCAATACATAAAAGGTACTGTTACGACGAGGGCTCAAAGTAACCTGACCCACATTATTAGCACTCCCTCGGATTGCCCAGACACCTAGTGTAATGCACACCAGGCATCTACATGTCACCAAAGCTTGGCGTATAGATACAGCACGCAGAGTGGTTCAAGCAGGAAAGCTTTATTTTTCACAGCAAAACATGTTCATTAACCTACAATAGGTATCTGCACAGTAAAGTGAACAGCTAAATCCAGATAAAAGATGCAACGACATTACATTATAGTACAGCCTCCCCTCCCACACACACACACACACCACCTAAAAAACATTGCACACATCAGTCCCTTTCTTAACTTCCCTGGCGGTCCAATTCTGACATTTATATATGTCAGAATCGGTACCATTTATTCATCTCCCTAGCGGTATCCCGAGTGTGATGTGACTCTGGTTTAACTTTCGTTGCTGAAAGCGGTAACCCTGAGCCACACTCTGGCTGGATACATACAAAGCTCTCCCCTGAAGAGAGGGGGAGCTCTTCAGTCCTTCAAGAAGTCTTTGAAAACGTATTACTCTAGAGAAGCCCATCAGCTCACTCCATGATCCCCACTAAAGATTTCATGCTCTTCTTCCCATTCAGCCCGCTACTTCACTTACCATATTCACCCTTACCCAAAGGGTCAACCCTCCCTTCTTAGATTGTAAGCTCTTGAGCAGTGTAGCAGGGAGAACTAGCTTAAGCCAGTTCCTGGGCAGTGGTTAAACTAATAGAAACAGGTTTAAAACAAATTATATACAACATGGCAATGCCCAAATGCTCTATGAATAGTCTTTGCCATAATCGCCTGTAGTCTGCGGGCACGAGGCTGTCATCCACTCTTCTCCAAAGAGCACAAAGTCTATATGTAGTGCGAGCAATGCTGTGAGTGCCTGTGCCAGCCAAGTTTTGGACATTTGGAGTTAAAGTCTTTTAAAAAGGTGGCGGAGGCTTTCATCACAGGCACATTCTCACATAACCCCATAGCATTACTGCTTTTAGATTAACAAAATGAACAAAACGCAGTAAATAGGGGTCCATAGCTCCTTTGTGTGTTCAATTGGGTGTCTAACATTTGAAAGTATAACTCCAGCCTTAACTTACCAACAATGGGACACCATATCATGTATTTCTCTTAAGTTATTATACCTGGATATCTCTGTATGACAGGAGAAGGTTTAGGATTATGTCCGGAGATAACACTTCTATGTTGTCCACCCGTTGTCTTATCCTGGTCAGTTCAGCTGCCAACTCGTGCCCATTATATTGGGTGCGCGCCCTTCTGATATTGTTAAGAATTGCTTCCCGGAAATATTGACTGTTAAAACAAAAAGGAGATATTGCCTACATTAAAGAAGGCTTAATGATTATGCTGAACCATTCTCTTGCGATTGTGTTGAGATTTCTAAAAAAATTAAAAATTAAAAAAGAAAAAAAAAAAAGAGATCTGAAGTGCAAAGACTGCAATGGCTAGGATTAGACATTCCAAACAGTGAGGCATCTCTTTTCAAACATGTTGTTTTTCAGAAATTCAAGAGCGTTTTGCTTCAAAAGCTAATCAAACCGACCCACTACAATTATGGATTTAACCCCTTAAGGACCGCTGACATACCCTGTACGTCCTGTCCTCGGGTCTCCCTTAGACCCGCGGACGTACAGGGTACGTCAGCGGCGCCTAATCCCCCTCCCGCCCGATACTCCCCTCCCTCGGCGATCTGGCAGGGAGGAAGCCTGCCCATGTGATTTACATGGGCAGGCGAGGCTGATGACGTCGCCACGCTGCGTGTTGACATCATTAGCAGGCGTCCCCATGCAAAGCAATGGAGGGATGGGGGGGGGCTCCTTCGGAGCCCTCTATCTCCCCAACCATTGAAGCTAGGGAGATGCTTTTTACACCGCTGAAAAGGGGAGAGTCTCCCCTTTTCAGCGGTGTATAGCATTAACTGTTTCGCCACCGGATCACGTTTCGGCGCCAAAACGCGATTCGAACCTGAAGGGGGGCTGACATCTTGGATGTCAGCCAAGCCTCCAGGTCCCCCCCCACCCACTGACAACCTCACCATATGTGTGAGGATGTCAGTGGGCCAGTTAACCATCTAGCTGCCATGTAGAGATAAGGGGATCCTAAGGATCCCCATATCTCCCGATCCATGGCAGCTAGATTATGGCCTTTCCAATGATACCAAACATGACCAGGTTTGGTTTAAAAAAAAAAAAAAAAAATACAGAAGAAATAAAAAAATAATAAAAAAATTAAAATAAGTTTGTTTTTTTAAAGTTTTTTTTTGTCTGGGGGGTTTAATTAAATAGGACCTAGGCTGTCATCTAAAAATAATTAGCACAAAATGGTCAGAATGAGCGCAGCGCACATAGGTGAACTGACTCAGCAGTGAAGGGGTTAAAAAGCAAACGCATGTAAAAATTGGGTATTTCTAGTCTCGGGACAAAATTTTGAACCTATTTAGCCGGGGTCTTTTTGGGTGGTTGTAGATTTTGGGGATTAAATTACGAAAAAGTGTGTTTTTACCATTTTTTCCTCATATTTCATATTTTTTTTTATAGTAAATTATTTGATATGATGGAAATAATAGTATTTCTAGAAATTCCATTTAATGGCGGGAAAAACTGTGTATAATATGTGTGGGTTGAATAAACGAGTAAGAGGAAAATTTGACCTAAACACTAACAGCGCAGAAACGTAAAAACAGCAGTGGTCACTAAAAGACGGATTTGTGTAAAACCGCCCAGTCACTAAGGGGTTAAATTAAACATAAAAAACACAAAAATAAGGCGCATGTAGTGATCACACCAGCCAACTGGCACTCATAGAAGAATGGAATATTTATCCAACTGTGGGGCCTCCTGGTGTATTGGCTACAGATACACAAAACGCATCATAGCATAAACTGTAGCAATTTATTAATACAATTAAGAAAAAGATGAAACCACTCACAAAGCAAGTGGTACACAATGCATAACATCTGTGTGCAAAACAGCATGGGTTAAAACATCCAATATTCACCACACCGCTTGGTTCAGCAATCTGGATACTCAGTCATAAACATAAAACCGTGGTGATCCGGCCGTCAGACGGTGAGGATACCCAGACTGGCAAGTCCAGCGGAACCAGCAGGGTGATAGATCGGGGTATGCCAGAAGCGGAGCCTGCCAGGTGGATGCGTTTCATCTAGCGACTTACTCAAGATTTCCATTAAACATGTCACATTGTAAAGCAAAGATTCCCACAAATACACCAGATTTTAAGGATTCCCTAGGGAAATGCAGAATGAATACTGCAATCACCTAGCAGCAAATGGTATCAACTGTTTGTACTTTCCTTATCTTGCAAACCTGGCCTGTTAGTGGGTCCTGAGGACAGGATTGTGATGTACTGTTGAAGAAAGAGCTATAAAATTCCAGTAAGCAAACACTTTAAAATTACTAGAAACCTTACCATGAACTGGCCTGAGCCATCTTGATGATCTGAGCAAAGCGATCCACCAGGGGCAGACAGATAGGCCCCAAAAGAAGCTCAAAATTAGGCTGCATCAACTCGGTCAGTCCCTTCATGAGGCTACCATCGCAGCAGAACACCTTGTTGTGTGGAGTCATCATGTAAGGTATGATCGTGTAGCTGGCAGTGCACATCTGTTAGAATATAGGCAATGAAAAAGAATTTAAATTGCAACATTATTTCATTACAACTTGAACATACACGCTTAAATGGCTATATTGAAAAGATGAAACAGGAAAAAGCAGGATGAGGAGGCACACATCACAACGGTAAAACGTTGGTTTCTGAACTGGCTCTATTCAAGCGATTTAGGATAATCAGACAATGATTTTATACATGAGCATACCTTTCAGATTGGACTCAAAAGGAAAATTCGCATTAGCATCTATAATCCTTAGCGGCTCCCTGTTACTGGCTCTATTATGACTGAGCCACTATATCAGTAAAAGGGAGCTGCCAACGAATATTTGCAGCAGCGCAGTACACCACTGTTGGTATTTGTTCCTGGAGTCCATAAGATTCCATGGAGTCAAGCACGACCCTGCCATATGCTGGGGTTGCGTAGGGACTGCAAAACAACCCTGCACGGCCTGCAGAGAGAGAGAGCCCTCAGAACCACGGGACAAGACCTTATAAGTTAGTATGTTTAATTGAAGTTCAAAGCAATTTTGCAAAACCAAAAAGTTAAAAATATAGTTTAAGAGACTAACCGGGTTATTCAGAGAGCAGTGAAAAGACGGAGAATGACCGGAGAATGGAAAATCGCCGCACAAAAGACAATGACAGATCCACACCCCCTAATACACGCCACCCTGAGAGCCTGGCGCTCTTCGAAGCCTTCAGCAGGCATAGCACCCTCTCCCTCGCCGCTCCTACCCCTGCAGTGGTTGCCAGCTTTTTCTAGGTCCCTGCTCCCAAAGACGGACGGCCTACCTCTCCCTCCAAGACCTAAGCATTTTCTCAGGCCCAATCCCTTGTGACCACTTGCCCATTCCACACGCAAGCTCATTCTTACTGCGGTTCCATCTTCACCGACTCAGTCATTACGACTGGAGAATGGAAAATTCTAAGACAAAATAGCCAAACCAGAAAAATTCTCCCATTCATCTCACTTTCCAAATCAGCTATTTTGACCTAGAATTTTCCATTCTCCAGTCATTCTCCTGCTTTTCACCGCTCTCTGAATAACCCTGTATATAAAAAGAAGATTAGGGGCAGATTAAGTTACAGTAACCTTCTTCTGCTATGTCTGAGCCACAACAACGATGGTATAGTGACTGGAGCCATTAGCTTACCAGCCACTGGGGAATGTAAATTGTCTATTCACTAACTAGTGCTGGTGAAATCTGGTACCCGTTCGCTGATCTGCAGCAGCAGAGAAAACTGCAGAGAAACTGCAGCGATGTGTTGGCTAAAAAATGCCCTGTTTTATTAGTTTGACAGGTTTTAAAAACAGGCTAATCGCATGGGTTTCAATGTAGAAAAGTTTTTTTTTAAAAAAAACAAAAAAAAACCTTGTATTCATTTCCAGCAAAAAGTATTTTAAATAGATTCTTTTTTTGTTTTCATTTCAGCTGGCGCACTCTCCAGTATGGATTGTCTAACAACGCATTCAGCTCCTCCATATCCATTTTCACACAAAGGACTGCAGTGTTTCCAAAAGCAGAATGCAGTATTGTATAGTCTCAAAAAAAAACCAAGAATAAACTGGTTTTTGGGTCCATAGTTGCTGATCGCTAGTCTGATGCAGTGGACAACCCTCGTCAGACCAAGTCGTGCAACAGATATCGTTCATTGTCTGATGACCAAGTCAGTCGCACGACTACGGATCCAGTGAACGTCAAGCCTTAGAATGTTTGTCCACTGGATTCATAGTTGTACTGTAACAGGAACAGACCAGAAATTAGCCGCCATCTCGTTCACTAGCAGCCATCTTGGTTGAGCTGAGATTCACGTAAAGTGTAAATAGCGATTATTAGCTGGTTTAGAAAAGTTTGCTTATGTTGAGATATCCCAAAAGGCTTACAGGCATAGCAATTAAATAGAGAATTTGACTTTAATAAACAGTGGGTGTCAGGAAGGAAGATTTAGAAACATGCCAAGGTCAGAGAGTCTCGGCTGAGAACAAAAACATCCATTAGGCCATCTGCGCTCTTATTAGTGAAAGGAGAGCGAGCGCCAGGAACTAGAAGTTTCTAAGTTATCTAGCTGTCCTAATTGTATGGGGAAACTGCAGGTTGTAGAAGGTCTTTGTGTTCAAAAGAAAGGGAGGGCAAATCGCCCATGGGTGGGTTGTTGGGATGTGCCTTTTTGTGTATTCATGTGTAAGAATTGAAACCCATCCTGATCTCGTCACTCAGTCTTTGCGATTCAATCCTGGCTGAGACTTGACGTCAATAAAGTACACCTTTCCTGCCATTGACTCGTGTCCGGTTTGTCATTGTCTGCACTGTGCCGACCTTTCTCCCGACAGAACTGAGCGGATTCCCGCTACAGTACAACTGACTGGTCACCAGAATATAGACGATCCAGAGCCTATGACCGAATATTGTCCACTGGAGGCAATTGCACCAGACGCTACTCCGTCACATCATACTTTCAAATTTAACCCCTGCATGAAAAAAGGTCAGTGCTACACAGATGACCATTTAGTTGTACCACAACAGATCCAGTGGACTGACATGAAAGAATAGGTAGACAGGAAACAAAACAGACTGGCAAAAGTAAATAGGGAGGGGGAGGCA
This sequence comes from Leptobrachium leishanense, assembly GCA_009667805.1. Taxonomy (NCBI): domain Eukaryota; kingdom Metazoa; phylum Chordata; class Amphibia; order Anura; family Megophryidae; genus Leptobrachium; species Leptobrachium leishanense. The sequence goes on along the minus strand of CM019066.1, from coordinate 226,615,467 downwards.
AGAGGGAGGGGGAGGCAAGAGGGGGGGAATATGAAGATCGGAAAGATTAAGGAATGACGGAGGATGTTTACACAGGAAAGTATAAATGGGAGAAACAGAGACAAAGACTTGATAGAAACCAAGGCAGGCATGCTAGTGACACCCCAAATACATCTTTCAATTACATTAAATCCTTTGTTTGGAAATAGCTGAATGGATTTGTAAAACTTGCGCCACCAAGCTTGGCTTTATTTCACATATTTTGTTGCCATTAGCTCCCCGTACCCCCAACTGCTGCCTTAAGGACTTCTCCCGAGCTGCCCCCTTTCTATGGAACGCCCTTCCCCACAATATCAGACTATCCCCATCTCTCTCCAGTCCTTCAAGGAATCTCTGAAAACTCATTAGAGAAGCCCATTAGATAACTAATCCCACTCTGTTCATTTTCTGCTGCATCTTCACACACAGCCCACATGCCCTCCTGCTATTTTTACATGCTCTATTAACGCTCACCTAGTGTGACACCCCTATCCTCTTAGATTGTAAGCTCTTAAGCAGGGTCCTCTCACCTACTGTACTGTGCGTTTAACATGTATACAGTATTTGTTACTCTGTCTCACCCATTTTACGGCGCTACGGAATTTGTTAGTGCTTTATAAAAACTTGTAACTGTAACATAAGTATAAAAATGAAAAGCCAAGAGCACCTTCATTCTAGCAACCCAATCCCAACTGCTGAAGTGTTTAGGTTTTGTGCTGTTGAGTAGTTTGTACTAATGATGCTCGATTGCACAATTGAGGCTAAGCGTGGTGCTGGTTTATTAAAATACAATACAAAACGACACCCCAGAGATGGAAAACACCCTGGCCAAAAAAATATACAGAGGAGTTGGTGACCACCAATTACCCGACTGGGTGGTACTCCACCCCAAGAGAAGGACTAAACCTTGGAAATAAACAGTTACAAGTATTTAGAAAGTGCCAACAAATTCCTTAACGCTGTACAATGGGAGAAACAGAATAACAAATATACATGCACAATACACGCACATGGAACAGAAGGAGGGGGCACGCAACTCCTCACATCCTGACCACATCTTTATAACTGTAAAGTGGTCAGCATTAGGGAAGAGCTGTTCGGTTCGATCAGTTCGGAGTTCGATTCGAACTTTGGCCGTTCGCGAACTTCGAACTTTTTGCTGTGTTCGGTTCGAGTTCGCAAACATTTTTTTTTTAAAAAATGCTTAAAAAAATACTAAAAAAAATCTAGTAATAAAGAGACTCTTTACTGCAGAATATTCTAAGCAACGGTTTATTAGATATTGAATTAAAAACTAATGTGTACGTGCAAAGATTCTCACCTCTAAATGACCTGTGTTTTCAAACGGCATAAACAACAGGTGTTTTTAGTCTGGTCTAATGAATTTAATACATTGTATGTATGTAGACTATAACGAGTGTGTGGTGTCTGCTTCTGAGAAGTGTTAATTTCTCTACTTAATCTTCCTCTAATATGCTGCATTTCACTGCTGTGTGCTCAGCTCATTTTTACCGCTTTCGCCCTCGCCTCCCGCCTGACTCCGCGCACCGATGCGCTGCTGGACTTAGCTGTGTGGTAAAAGATAAAGGATACATGACCAGGCAGTGATGGGCTCAAACCGCACCGGCTGCAGCAGAGGCGGGAGCTAACTCATGTGCTTGGCCTGGTCCTGAAGCGTCTCATGATATGACTGCAGCCACTGGCCATACGGTCGCAGACTCCGCGATCCATGACTCCCGGCCCCTCACAGGCCCACACGCTCAGTCGGAGCCGGCAGGCTAGCGGCTAATCCGACACTCTGTTCTAATGGTTTACTGTTTAGTGTTATGTTTACTGATTACCGTTATCTTGATTACGGAACCTTGAGACGCCATTGCTCGGCGCTCGTGACTACCTCCCCCGAGATAGTGCCTTTGGGCTATAGGCCCCCTCTGTAGTGTAACTACCCTCCGTCGCCTGTGCGGCAGGAATAGCTTACACTTGGCACAAACTCATTGAATTGAACCCTCCCTCCACCCCCCCACCCACCTTCCTCTTCCCGAGTCATCCACTCGTTCAGACGCTCGCACCCCCCCATCAACATCTCCCATGGCCTCACTCCCCCGCCCCTTAAAAAGGTCCTTACCATCAACGCCAAAGGGTTAAATATCCCAGAGAAAAGGCACTCAGCCCTCAGAGAATTCCGCTCATACCACGCTGATGTGGTCCTCATACAAGAGACCCACTTCCCTCACGACAGAGCCCTGCGACTTCGTAGCCAGAAATTCCCACTGGGGTTCTTTAGCAACTCCAGTCGGTAAGGTTTGCGGCACGGCGGTCCTGGTATCTAGAGACATCCCACTTAATGTCACAGATGCGAAACTTGACACGGAAGGACGTTACACCTTTGTTAAGGGTACAATAGGCGATCAACTATACACATTTGCTTCCATATACCTCCTGAACCGGAAACAACAAACACTACGTTCCATACTGACGACTTTAGCTGACTTCCAGGAGGGGGTGCTAGTGATGGGAGGGGATCTCAATCTCTCTTTGGACGTCCGCCTTGACACTTCCAGGGGGGTGTCCGCATGCGGTGCTCCGGCAAGCACGAGCCACCTTACACGCTCACCGCCTTGTTGACTGCTGGCGCACACTGCACCCTACCACCAGGGACTACACTCACTACAGCTCACCCCACCACTCTTACTCCAGGATAGATTGTGTCTTCCTCCCCTTTGGGCACCTCCGCCTCTTAGACTCGGCGACTATAGGCCCTTTGACATGGTCCGATCATAACCCAGTGGTAATCACTATTCACTCGCCCCTAGTGCGACCCAGAGAACGGCTATGGAGCCTCAACGAGACCCTTATTGCCGACGCACTGATCAAAGAGGGACTCACTCAGTTGTTGCGCAATTACTTCACAGAAAACGCCCCCCCAGACTCCACACCTCAGATCATTTGGGAAGCACACAAAGCGGTGATAAGGGGATATCTCATACACCAAGGCTCGCTGAAAAATAAAACTTACACGTCCACGCTTGAATCCCTCCTCCAACGCATTCATGCACTAGAGCAGACACATAAATCACACGTAGACGACGCGAGCTACGCCTCCCTTCTGGAGCTTCGGACTGAACTCCAATCCCTACTCAATGTTAAGGCTCAGAAAGCTTTTTTAGCGACTCGCAGACTCTTCCACGAGCATGGTAACAAATGCGGGAAGTTACTAGCCCGCGCCCTCAGATCCCACAGACATAAAAATTGTACATCTCCAAACTGCGCACACCCCAAGGATCCCACGTTACGCTGCTTCAGGACCATTTCCATCACTTATACAACCTCCCCCAAGAGGAGGGTAGTACCCCCCCTCCATCTTTAATGCTCCAGTTCATACGTAAGCATGTCCATACCAAACTGTCCCTACTTCAGCGAACCGCCTTGGAATCACCTTTCACAATAGTCGAACTGTCGCAAACAGTCAAAAAAACACCGACAGGCAAAACCCTGGGACCGGATGGGTTATCCCTACGGTACTATAAAGTGTTTTTCCCCTCCCTTGCCCCGGCGTGGCTCGCCGCTTTTAATACGCTGATTCAGAGGTCGCACTCCCTGCCACCGCAAACACTAGCGGCCACTATCACCCTGATCCCGAAGCCGGGAAAAGACCCAGATGCTGGCGCAAATTACCGCCCCATATCGCTGCTTAACCAGGATATCAAACTGTTTGCAAAAGCCATTGCCTTGAGATTAGCCCGCTATGTGCCTGGGCTGGTACACCCCGACCAGGCGGGTTTCGTTCCGGGCAGGGAAGCAAGGGATAATACTGTGCGAGCGATCAACCTGATACACTCCGCCTCCCTTTCCAAATCTGAACCCATACTCCTGCTCTCCACGGACGCCGAGAAGGCGTTCGACCGAGTACGGTGGACCTTCCTTTTCCAAACAGTGCGCTGCATGGGCTTTGGCCCCAACCTTATGACCTGGATTGGCGCCCTCTACTCATGCCCCTCGGCTAGAATTAATCTGAACGGCATCCTCTCCACCTCGTTCCCTATCCGGAACAGAACACGGCAGGGTTGCCCCCTTTCCCCGATGCTGTTTGCCCTCTCCCTAGAACCTGTTTTACAAGCAGTCAGGACCGATCCCTCAATACACTGTGTGAAGGTGGGATTGCAGCACCACAAGGTCGCCGCATACGCCGACGACCTGTTCTTCATTCGCCAACCCTTAGTGACCCTCCCATCCCTTACGGCACTCCTACGCAAATACAGCTCGTATAGTCACTACAAAATCAATATGACGAAATCTGAGATTCTGGGGGTGAACATCCAAACTTCAACACGCATAGAGCTACAGGCAGCATTCCCGTTTCGATGGCGCAGCTCTGCGATCAAGTACTTAGGCGTCCAACTGACCTCGGACTTGCCCACACTGTACTCAATGAACTTCCTCCCCTTGCTACTATCCATATCCTCGGACCTGGCGTCCTGGGCCTTCCCATGTCACCTGGTTTGGCCGCATCAACGTCCTAAAAATGAATATACTACCCCGCATACTGTACCTCTTTCAGACCCTACCGATCACCATACCTAGACTGTTCTTCACCTCCCTGCAGTCGATCTTTACCACATGTGTGGAGCAGCCGCCAACCCCGACTTAAATTTCACCTTTTGACTGCCTCAAAACTCAAAGGTGGTCTGGCCCTACCCAACCTTAAGCAATACCACCAAGCTACACATTTACTTCGCATCTCAGAATGGTCAAACAACCCCTCCCAAAAGCTCTGGATACTCCTAGAGAGAGTCCTCGCTGGTGGTGACCTAGCCTCACTCCCGTGGCTTCTGGGCACTGCCACGAAATGCACTGCCCCCACACATACCACTGTCTCCGCTACCCTTAAAATCTGGAAATCCCTCCAACATTACACGACAATTGCCCCATGGCCCTCCCCCCTCCTCCCTGTCGACCGCTTACCTGTATTCTCCAGACATGTCCACCCCGCTCAGGACGGGCCCAGCAGATTCGAGACTCCCTGTACATTGACGGAGACACATTCAAGCCTCCAGCAGCTATCCCGCTGCCTCACCCACACTCATTCCTCACACGATTCCATCTACACCACCTAACCACATACCTGCGCACCTTGGCACAGCCGCCCGCCTTTACACGACCCCTCACACCTTTTGAAGCGCTGATACAACGCCCCAGTGCCCTGTCCCATGGTATATCCCTCCTCTACTGCCTGCTGAGGGACCTGACCTGCCCTGAGCCCCCTTATAGGGCCAGATGGGAGGCTGACCTTCAGCAGCCCTTCACAGACGAGTGGGATAAAAATCACCATCCTTGCCACAAAATGCTTCATGGCCAGTAGAGCGCAGGAAACGGCATATAAGCTCCTATCGAGATGGTACAAACCTCCCGCGCTGCTTGCCCACTATGACACCCGAACCGATGGTTCCTGCTGGAAATGTCATGCTCCCCATGCCAACCTGCTTCACATGTGGTGGTCCTGCCCGCTCCTCCAACCATTCTGGCGCACAGTACATCACACCATCTGTAAGATCTCCACTGTACCCCCTGACTTTTCACCTGCTCCGATGCTTTTACACCACACAGTTCTGTCGGTGGGAGACTACGCAAACTCACTGGATATCAGACTTTTGAATGCGGCCAAGACGGTCGTCCCCCGACATTGGAAATCGCCCACAGCCCCTCCATTAAGGAATGGGTACAGGAACTACACGAACTCCGCAACATCGAAGACCTTCTCCATCGAGCGGCGGGCACTACAAACATCTGCGCCGATGCTTTTACTGGCCAGCCGCCTGCCCTCTCATAAGTGGTCCTCCCATTACATGAGACTGTAAGACTTTGAGTAGCAACTGTGGTATACAAGAGACTCAGAGATGTACGCTAATATTGGGGGACTGCAGCTTAAAGGAATGACACTCACTACTCCAAGGGACGTGGCTCCCTCACCCACCATGACTCCCGGAAACCCTCTCTACCCCCCCAACCTCCCTCACTTTCACCCCCACTCCCCAATTCCCCAGAAAGTTATGTGCCTCCCTGAAGGTTCCCAAACATGCCTACTGAAAGCACCTCTACTTTACCGCTGAAAGAATACAGATGTATGCATATCATACTGTTTCATTGATGTACAACCTTTATTCATGGCACCCTTTAAATTTTCAATAAAAAATTTTGTTACAATAAAAAAAAAAAAAAGTTACCATAATTTAGCCGGAAAAAAAAAAAAAAAAAAATCACTAAACTTTTTCTGCGCGTCCTAAAATGTCTTCATACAGGCTGCCGCCCCAAGCAGTTGTTTATGAATAGATTAAAGGAAAACCATTTACCGTCATTTGAAACGTAATTTGTTTTGTTTTTAAAGGTTTCTATACATCCTAGAAATCCACCACTTCACAGGCAGGTTATGGGGACCTCCTAGGCACAATATTTGAAGGAATTTTTCGTTTTTATTTTTAACCCTTATTTCATGGAAAACTCACTGTTCCTTTAAAAACTTTTTTTAAAACTTTGTCCTCCTTTCCTGTCCCCCAGGGCACTACCCGGACCCCCATACACCTTTTATGGCAAATATCTAGCATATATGCCCTCTTGGAGGGCACTCTAAAAATCGAATTTTGAGTCCCATAGACTTGCATTGAGTTCGAGTTCGAACATTTGGAAAGTTCGAGTTCGAATGCGAACCGAACTCGGGGGTGTTCGGCTCATCCCTAGTCAGTATGAGTGTTCCTTTAAATGGAGCATATCCATTTGTTAGGATCAAACAATTACGAATTAAAACATACCATGCAACATGTTAGAGCCTTATCTGGAATCAAAATTTTCTGTCTTGGGGGAGCATCTGAGAAGACAGAGAAAATAAGTTCAGCTCTTCTGCAGCGGAATGCTGAGCATTGCAGACAGAAGGTGTAAACAGATCCTTTACAGTAGCTGTATGGAGACATGGCAGCAGCCGCCGCCTAGATCTGTGTTTATATAACAGCTCATTTCTCTACACATTGCAATGAGCAAGGGCATCAGTGTAACCCTTCTTTCACAGAAAGCACTCTGGAATCTGGAGCACCAATTAATGGGGACAAAGTCCATTTTCCCAGAAGAGGTGCTTGATTTACAGCTTTGGTTAGGAGTGCCAAGAAATGTTATTGAGATGTTTAGTGAAAAAAGTCACAAGTTAGCTTGTCTGAGTCAGTCACAAGCCTTAGAGTAAATATTGGGTGTTTGTTAAATTACACAGATAGCAGAATTTTTTTTAAAAAAACAGGATTTTTGTTTTTGCACTACATTTAACATGGAAAAATACTAGCAGAGATCAGAATGACAATGTTTCCCAACTCTGTCCTCCGGTACCTTTCACAGGCTGGTTGCTAGATATCTGAAGTACAAAACCGATTTGATTTGCTGCACAAGGTTTGTAGTAGTCAGTCTGCATTCCTTCAGGTAAAGCTTAGAATCTGGCCTGTTCGTACTCCCTGAGGACAGGGCTACCAAACACAAATCGGGTCAGGATTAGATTGTGTTTAGGCTGGCTGAGATTAACGGGACTAAACCCACAGCACAACAGAAGTAAACCCTAAGCATGAGATATCCCCTTACCAGCACAAGGGTCCTTTACCCTACTACAGGGGTGCACCACAGGGTCATTTCATTACCTGCTCATTAAATTATCATTTATATAGCGCTGACAGTTTCCGCAAAGATTTACAATAACCAGTGGGAAGAGGAAACCTATGATTGGAAAGAACAAGTGTATATTGCTTTTTCACAGCAAAAATAGAACAGATCGGAACCGAAATCTCAACAGCATTATAATCCAAGAAACTGTTGGCATGGGTTCGATTCATGAAGTTGCAGTGGCTGATGGGTCATGAATGGGTTCTTGAGTTGACTTTGGTAAAGTTGAAGGCTGCGTTCACACTGAGCGACATGAAAAATCGCACGTTTTTCCGTTTGAGCGATATCACCGTTATGAGCAATATTTCACAACACCAATGCAAATCGGGGAATCGCAATTGTGAAAAAAGGGTCATGAAAGATAAATCGAGGTAAAGTATCCATGTAATTGGGCAGACTAGATGGGCCGAAAGGTTCTTATCTGCTGACATTTTCTATGTTTCTATGTACCAGCGACAAGCTACAGGCGACATTGAGTGACAAGATGTGAACAGCTCCATTGAAATGCATTAGTGAAGCTACATAGAGCGATATCGCGTGGCAATATGTGCGATATTGCGGCAAAAAACGCGCGATCGCTTAGTGTGAACAGGGCCGAAGTGATTTGTCAGTATGGCGGCGGTGGGTAACCGATGTCAGATGTTCTTCCTCAATAAAAACTTGATGTATTACGAACCGCCAATGGAACGAAGCTCAAACCCCCCCCAAAAAAAAGGTAGATACTCAACTCCATACAGCTTACAGGACAAGCCTCATTCACAGTGTCATCCTAGCTCCCACCTGGACTTAGTACATTGTATGATTAAGACCTCAGGGTCGAAACGTCACTGATTTTCCAAGGGGTGCTGTTCCCTGAATAAACAGTTTGGCACTTCTTATCCACTGGAGGTCTATTTTTTTTGATTCAGCTTATCCAGGGGGGCTGGTGGCGTCCCCATCTGATCAGAACCTCGTGGAGATGGTTGGTGAATTGGGTCTCCCACTGAGCGTTGTTCGTGGCGCTTTGATACAGGGTGCATAGACTGTCCTTTAAAAATAATTTCATGAAAAAACCGAGTGGGGGGGGAGGGACTGGAAGGTGAGAGGAAGTTTGGGCAAAGGTCTGTACCCGAGTGTGAAATGAAGCGAGTATGGGCAAGAGACCAGACCCGAGGGTGAGCGGAAGTGCGGGGGGAAGGGACCGGATCAAAAGGGAGGTATTGCAGCTCCAGACCAGCGAGAGGGAGGCAGGGTGGGGGCATAGGACTACAGCTCAAAGTAAGGATAAAACACTGCTGGTACAGCTCCTCCACCCAGTGGCAGTACTCCAGGGTCTGTGCTATAGGTCTGCTACCAAATAAAAGCAAACTGGTTATATCTAACATAACCATATAACTAAATCATACAGATTAAAAGCAGCTGGCACATCTTTTCCATTCAGCTCCAAAGTAGTGTCTGAGGTTAGGGACGTTTAACTCCGTCTGATTGTAAACATTCTGTGCTATACACAGGCAGATTAAAAAATAAAAAAATTGACAAACCGATTAATCAATAATTAGAATAGTTGACATCAATTAGTTGTTTCAGCCCTACTATAAACATGCCGCAAGAAGGATCAGAAAATAGACAAACTTATTCATAAAGGTTGCAGGAAAAACAGCCACACAGGAATGGCCCAGGAAATACACAAATGTATTTTGATGGAAACTTTGGCGTGCTGAGGCATAGAGATGTAACGCGAGATGCATACGTTGACAGTCACATATTTAGAAAAAAAATGTTACACAAAACATGAATACACAAAGGCACACCGTGAGACTAACACAGTGTAGGTAGGGAAATTCAGAGAGATTCACATAAAGCAGTCTCTATTCCATAGTTTGCGCCTCAATTTCTAAGCGTTACCATCAGGATACCTGTGTTTAACACAGGTCCTCCATATTACATTCCTGATGCTACCCCCGTTAGCGCATCACTTTATGTGCTAGCTTCTGCAAGCTTACTGTACTTTGTGCAACCTATACTTAACATGGGGAGCGCAAACTTACATTAGCGCTTCGATAAGGTATTACAGAAGTGCTAGAACACCAATTACCATCAGGAGGCGCAAGTCAAAATTTTAGTACCTTCTAAGGCCAGGTTCACACCTGGGCGTTTTACAGCACGTTGCTACACTGAAATCCCATATTTCCTAAGGGCATGGTTCCCACCTGGCAGGCCCGTCTTTAACCCCTTAAGGACCGCTGACTTACCCTGTACGTCCTGTCCACGGGTCTCCCTTAGACAGGGTACGTCAGCGGCGCCTAACCCCCCTCCTGCCTGATACTTACCTCCCTCGCTGGATCCCTCGGCGATCTGGCAGGGAGGAAGCCTGCCCATGTGATTTACATGGGCCGGCGAGGTTGATGACGTCGCCACGCTGCGTGGTGACGTCATCAGCAGGTGCCCCCATGCAAAGCAATGGAGGGGAGGGGGGGCTCATTCGGAGACCTCTATCTCCCCAACCATTGAAGCTAGGGAGATGCTTTTTGCACCGCTGGAAAGGGGAGAGTCTCCCCATTTCAGCTGTTTATAGCATTAACCATGTCGCCGCCGAAACGCGTTTCGAACCTGGAGGGGGGCTGACATCTTGGATGTCAGCCAAGCCTCCAGGTCCCCCCCACCCACTGACAACCTCACCATATGTGTGAGGATGTCAGTGGGCCAAGTTAACCATCTAGCTGCCATGTAGAGATAAGGGGATCCTAAGGATCCCCCTATCTCCCGATCCATGGCAGCTAGATGTCATATGTCATATTTGACATCATTTGAAAGGCCTGATCATGGCCTTTCCAATGATACCAAACATGACCAGGTTTGGTTTAAAAAAAAATAAAAGTTTTTTTTAAGGTTTTTTTTTTTGTCGGGGGGGGGGGTTTAATTAAATAGGACCTAGGCTGTGATCTCAAAATAATTTGCACAAAATGGTCAGAATGAGCGCAGCGCACATAGGTGAACTGGCTGAGCAGTGAAGGGGGTTAAAAAGCAAAAACATGTAAAAATTGGGTATTTCTAGTCTCGGGACAAAATTTTTAAACTATTTAGCCGGGGTCTTTTTTGGTGGTTGTAGATTTTGGGGATTAAATTATGAAAAAGTTTTTACCATTTTTTCCTCATATTTCATATTTTTTTTATAGTATATTACTCCATATGATGGACATAATGGTATTTCTAGAAAGTCAATTTAATGGCGGGAAAAAGGGTGTATAATATGTGTGGGTTGAATAAACAAGTAAGAGGAAAATTTGACCTAAACACTAACCGCGCAGAAACGTAAAAACAGCAGCGGTCACTAAAAGACGGATTTGTGTAAAACCGCCCGGTCACTAAGGGGTTAATATTGATTGGACCCTGGGCAAACATTTTCTCCCCCCCCCTCCTGAAAGCCCACCCACTGCATAATGTTGCTCTCCAGTCTCCACCCACAACATCCCAAAAACAAAACAAAAAAAAACCACAAATACATCATGGATTTGTCTCAAAAAGCTATAATAATGTAAGAATAAAAGAACTGGGTCAAAAATAAGTCCTTAGATTGACCTGTAACAGTACATACATGGCAATTATAGCCTCTTCTAGGCTCTTTCTCACCATATATTTCTATTACGGTTACGTGTTCTTGGGTGAAAAGGCATGTTAAGATCTTCAGAACTTCAGTAATAAAGTGCAAATGAGCATTATTATGTTTTAAGTGTAAAACAAAGATCTATATAGTCTAGTTATAAAACAAAAATAAGAATTATATGTACCGAGCACAGACCCCCCCCAGAAATATATGTATCCAGCACAGGCCCCCCAGAAATATATGTATACCGCACAGGCCCCCAGAATTATATGTACCCAGCACAGACCCCCAGAAATATATATTCCCAGCACAGACCTCCGAGCGCCAGCATTCTGCCCCACACGACCACTGGCTTCTGAAGGCTCTGGCGTGCGCTCACGAGATCTTGCCAGTAGACCACGTCACAGCCTTCAAAGGACAGCGGCCGCGCAAGGGAGCACACTGGCACTCGCAAGAAGACACAGCCAGTTGAGGGGGTTGCTAGCGAAATGCTGTTAATGCATTCCGCTAGCAGCGGCGGCGGTCGTCAACGGTTTCCACACGCCCGAGGGCCAGCTGTTTTGGGCCCCTCAACAATGACAGGGCCCGGGGCAACTGCCCCTTTTGCCCAGCGTTAAAGACGGTCCTGCCACCTGGGTATATTACAGCACGTAGGAACGCGCTGTAAAACGTCCTGTTGCAGCCGCTCCGGTGAGTATGGGCGCAACGCCATTTTTTCCTGTATGTATATTATGCTTGTAACACCAGTTCGTCGTTTTGCTGCAGTTCCTTTTTCCATGTTTTTGTTTTCAACCCCAAATGGGAAGTGTTTGGTGCGTGTATAAATAAAACCCACCATCTTTCTGCCTCTCCTTAACTGAAAAGCAGCAGGAGGGGCATGGAGCTGCTCAGTAGAGCGGCTTTTGTACATTGGTTAGGTACTCACTCTACAAAGAGGTGCCTTGAAGGGGCGAGTGAGTTTACGTTGCAATGGCCATTGAAACAAACTAAAACCTCATAGTGTTTTGTTGTACATGGAAATACATCGAAACAAGTGCAGATGACACCTTTTTTCTCTTATGTTTTATAAATTAACTGGGCTGTTAACCCTGGCTGTTGCAGCCGCTCCGGTGAGTATGGGCGCGACGCCATTTTTTCCTGTATGTATGTAAAACGTCCTAAGCCCTAAGAAGTACAGGGGCTTCTTTGGGGCGTATTACAGCGTGTTTGCGGCCATAGACTTCAACGCGAACACGCTAAAATGGCGTTTGCGTTATCAAAAACACGCGTATGAACGTGCGATCCGCACATGGCAACAGGCACAAAAGACACAACCTGGGGACTTCAGGCACACTTTTCGGCTGACCTAAAAGCATGGAGGAACTGCAACTATTGCTGCAGTGCGTTGTCGTTTTGTAGATATCCATGTAACAGACTGTTAAACAGAGGAGTGTGTGTTGTTTACAAAGACACAGGAATCGGAAATGGTGCATCTCAGGAAGTCTGTTTCATTGGACACCTCCATAAGACAGGAGGTATTTTTCATTGGACGCCTCCGTAGTAAATCAAAAAAAAACACACGTATGAGGCACGTTTCGAATTGTCAAAAACTTGCGAAAACACCAGGTAATGCACTCCTAAAACGCCCGATAAAAACACGCATAGGAGATACGCTCAGGTGTGAACCCAGGGTAAAAGCTGCCACTAAACTCGATACTCACCTCTAATTCTGCGGCATGAATGGTGGGCCGATCCGTTGCTTCTTCTGGCCGTGAGCAAAGTGAGCCGGAACAAGTAGTTCTGATCACTCTGCAGAGCTTGTGCAATCTCGCGAGGGAAAGATCTTTCATTGCTCGCAGTCTGGAAGTTCAAGCCTCCATGAGTCCTGTGGACTCCAGGGAGAGGATACTCACGGCAGTGTAGAATGCAACAGCAAGTATCTAAGCCTGCTCCAGAATATCACAATAATATGGGGATGCCAAGGGGAAATCAGCTGGCACAGATTTTACCCATTAGCATCCACGTTACTGTGAACTAGGGAATAGGGCCCAGCAGGTTTAATTCCACCTTAAGCAAAGGGTAGATGTGAGATACAATGCTCTGGAAATCCGTACTATACAGTTTATATTATCACGTTAGCCTTTGCAGTTCTTACATTTGAAGATTTTTCCTTATTCAACCATTTTGGCATAAAATTCGCAATTCATTACAAACTATATAAATTATATCTATAAATAAGGTAATAAGCCCTAAAAGCATAAGCAGCAATGCCGCCTCTTGATCTAAGCTGAACAAAACAAATGGAAGACCTGTAATAGGAAAATAGCAGAAATTCACATGACAGTACAATTACTTAAAAATGTAAAGCAGTACTTACATTATTCTTTTGGCAAATTATTTCCTAAAAAGAGGAAAGAATACATTCATTAATATTACTTCTACCAATTATGGCAAAATATAACTAATAAATCTTGTATTTTTTCCCCCAGCACAAATTGAAGAGGTGTGTGTGCGTGTTCGTAAAATAAAACGGCTTTATAAAAGATAATGTACACTCATAATGATGCGTCAATAATCTATAAAAAGTGCTGCTAGTAAAGTGATTTGTATACATGGGGCACATGTGTCTAAGTTCCTTTTCTACGAGGATTCACTGTTACCATGGCTATTACAAAGAATCTGACAAACACATTCTTTTTTGGCCATTTGAAATGCTAGGTAGCCATTAAATTGTATGATAGAAATAATGTACATTGAAAGGGTGGCGAAGATCTTTATGAAAAGGTTTGGAAAGTAACAAGGGAGTGCCTCGCAAGGTGTATGATAATTTAAATTTTATGTATGCTATATTGTAATGCATGAACTAAAAATATCAAAAACTAAATCCAAGGTAAAAGGAGCTCAAACCAACCATTGCTATACTAGAGACCAATACAAAGGCTGAAAAGTCAGACTGTGGTTCTGATACTATGCACAGGCAGAGTTCCACAACACATTATCCTTTTCCATGTGCACAGCTTGTAAAGTGGGGCTTTCGAATTGTTGACATAGTAGTTTTAGAAGTGTAGCGCTCACTCCTGGAGGAGCCGCTGAAAATGAACCACGGGTCAGTCTCCCCGCACTAGGGAATAAATATACTCCAACACAGTTGTGGGTTTTTATCATTTAAACAGTTTACTAAAATAATAATAGGCAGATGTTGAGATACGGTATTCACAGATATTATTACAGTACTTTCGTATTGCGGTAAAACACGTAGCGGAAAAGAACCGAAACACGAGGTGTCGTATTTCGGAAAATAAAATATTCGTAACCGAACATAAAAGAAATGCAATTTCACGAATATTCGGAAAAGGGACACGTAGCGGAACCCCAGAATATACAATCTCTTCGTATCACGGTAAACGTGCAGCGGAAAGAGAAAAATATATTTCGGAACGTATCTTTAACCCCCGTTCCGATTCGTAACAAAAGTGAGTCCTGCACAGGTTAAGTCCTGGAATATAAAAGGTGTGTATGTGTGTGTATGGTACCTGGGTACTGTTCAACTGGCCAGTGAATCTACTTAAGGAATGTCTTCGACTAGTCAAGTTGGGGCCCTGTGGACTTTAAAGAGAAAACAGCAGCGTGTTCTTTGTATTACAAACGGCCTTGGAGGCCTCTCACCCATCCACCGGTTGCTTTAGGCTCCGCTGACCCAGGACGTCTCTCCGCTCGATTTTGACTGGGGATACTAGCGGCTGGATCCGTTGTCTGACTTCCCGTAGCTTGTCCACGACTTTTCCCAGCTCACCGCCTGCTCTCTGTACCCGATCAACTTGCGGTGACTCCTTACTCGAGGTCTCCGGTTGGTTCAATCTGCAGAAACTCTGGAACCTTGGAGGGCTCCTTCTCCTTAGGCTCACTTGCTCTCTGGCCTAGGCCCTCTTACGATCTATGGCACTGCGTCTGCTCGCTCTCGTTCCCTGGCGCGCTCTGGCGCGTTCTCCACGAGGCGGAGGATGTAAGTGTCCAGTCCCCACCCACTTCCTGTCTCCTTGCAAAGCATGCCGGGAATTGTAGTCCCAATGTCCAGTGTCTCTGATCGCGATAGTCTCCATCTTGTGGCCAAAAATAGGTACTGCCACAGCAAGATTTTAACACAGCGCTACAGAAGCAATAGCAGAAAAGTAAATTGCAACATCCATCATGAGATGGGTTATCTATCAGATAAAAGCTTTAGGCTGGCCTTCTACAGGGTTCATAATCAGAGGACTGACTTGGGGTCATATGACCACAGACTAATCAGTTGCACGATCAGGGTAGTCCACTGGACCCAGGTCAAACATCGTACAGACCACTGAATGCTGCCAGACTGCGTGGGGGGGGGGGAATAGGCCACCAAAGCCTGCCAGACTGCAGGGGGGGGGTGCCACCGAAGACCGACACTGCCAAATAAAAAATATATGGAACTCTGCTATTCTTCTAAAAATCATTGTTTAACCCTTTTAGGGCCAATCTCAGAATATATCCGACACATTCCTTCCTCCCTCCCTATACCTCACCTCTCTCCTCTGGGGTCCTTCCTTGAAGTCAGACCTCAGTTTTTATACTCCTCCGGGGCACTGCTAGTTTCAGACACCCCCCCCCCCAGAGCAGGACCCCTCTCTATCTTCCCATCGCCGAGGGGTGCCTAGTCAAGAGATACATCGTTGGAAAGGTCACAGTGTGACCTTTCCAGCGATGCCTTTAACCCCTTAGTTCGGCGCAATGACGAACATTTGGGGGCTCCATTGGACCCACCCTATCTCCCAATCAGTCACAGCTAGAGGGTCAAGTTTGACACCATTGGAAAGGCCAGAGCATGACCAGGATAAGTGCAAAAATAAAACCAAAAAGTTCAAAAAGGTATTATTTTTTTTAAAAAAAAAAATTACATTATTAATGCAGCAATATTGCTCACTGTTCAATTATAATGTAAGCAATAATGCTGCACTAATGTAATTTTTTTTTCCCGGTGTTAACTAAAATTGCGTAATTGTTTAAGAAACAAACGGTAACGGGTTCCCATTTCTATTTTTTTTTTAACAAGCGTATGCCATTAAATTTAGAACCACAAAGGGTTGGATGATAAAGATGTGAAAAAATAAAATTTCAATCAACTACAGTACGTAAAATTAACGAAAATTCACGGTTTTTAAAAATTTTTGTTATAGCGCTCTAGCAGGACATGGCATATGCACATAATGATATATTATGAATGTGCCGAGTCTGCCGTAAAGAATACATAATTGTTTGGATCGTACTATAAAATATGACTTCAAAATCGCATTTAAACACGATGAGCACAAAGCGTTAAAAATGAGCTCAGCACACAGGTTAACCTTCCCTGGCGGTCCGATTCGAACATATTTTAGATGTCAGAAACGGTACACTTTATTTGGCCCCCTAGTGGTAATACAGTATAGTGTGGCTCGGGGTTAATTTCATTGCTGAAAGCAGTAACCGAGCCACACTTGGGCTGATGCATACCTGTCCCTGCGCTCCCTCGCTGTTCCCCCCGGACGATTGCGACGTCCTACTTCCTGGTTCCCTTCTCGTGAGAAGGGAACCAGGAAGCAGAACACAGCGATCGCCGGAAGAGAATACGATTGCAGAGGTCAGTGAGGGAGTGCGGGTAAAGATATGCATCCAGCCCGAGTGTGGCTAGGGGTTACAGCTTTCAGCGGTGAAATTTAACCTTGAGCAACACTCGAATACCGCCAGGGAGGTTAAAAAGTTTCATACAATGGGGGGGGGGGGCGGAGCCGAGCCGGCAATGTGAGAGGACGTGTGCTGCTGGAGCTCCCGAGTAGCCGCTGATTGAATTGAGACAACCACCACTTTAATCTTTATTTCGCTCTGGAGGTACAAGGGAAGATAGCAGGAGCCATGAAGTCCTCCAAAAAAACAAAAAAGCCTGACAGCGCACTTGTAGCGCCGATTTTTACACCGCGGACCCGCACAGTGACTAGGCCCCAAGATGGCGGCGCTTCCTCCAGATGGAGGGAGAAGCCCATCCCCAGGCTCAGACACAGAGATGGAGCAGGACTCGGGCCTGGCGACCTGTCAGGACATCCGTCGCCTGCAAGATTTTATAGCAGAGGAGCTGGCACGCAATACGAGGGTGCTAACGGCGGAGGTCCAGGTAATTGGGACACGCACAGCGTGTCTAGAGGAACAGGCAGAGGCATTCACGGACACGTGCAACACACTTGCCCACCATGCTGAGACACTAGCAACACGGGTGGAGACACTAGAGGAGGCTCTGGAAGATTTATCAAACAGGTCCAGACACAACGTCAGGCTCCGTGGCCTGCCTGAATCGGTGACATCGGATGCGCTGGACGCCACGCTTACTGGCATTATGAAAAAGTTATTACCCGCGCTGCCACCGGCTAGATATCTGATCGACCAGATACACCGTACTCTGGGGGTGCGGAAAGGCCAGAACGCACCACCGCGCGACGTAGTCGCTAGATTACATTATTACTCGACCAGGGAAGCTTTACTACGCACAGCTCGTGACCAACAGGTGGAGTACGAGGATGGCCAGTTGCTTTTCTACCAGGACCTTGCCCCGTCGACCCTGGCTAAACGCAGGGAATGGCGGGTAGTCACAGAACTGCTGCGCTCTCACGATATGCGCTCTCGTGGGGATTCTCATTTCGTATTTTGGTCCACAAAGATGGTCGCACGTATTCTTACACACAGGGCTCAGGATTTCCTACGCCAGCTGGGATTGGAGGTCCCGGAGGCAATTGCTCAGCTCACCCCTCCGAGTTCTCTGCCACGGCTTTCCAGAGACTGGTCTCCGGCTGGAAATTGAATATGGACAGCCGTGGGTGCCCTAAGTGAGGGCATATATATCCTTCAGTCCAGGTTTGGCAGGGTTTAGGCCCTTAGACGGCTCTTTGATGCTTTCTTAGGTTATATTCAGTTTTTTCTTTGTACCTCTGATTTACTTGTTAAGGTGGTTGTAGTTTTAGTATGACGTTTAATGTGGCGGTTGCTCGGGGGGGGGGGGTCAGTGGCTGAGGGTTTTTTCCCCATGGCTTCCTGGTTTCCGAGACTACCTCCTCCAAGGTTCCGTTCCTTTGGTTTACCCATCCGTTCGGGACGTTTTGTTCTTTTTTTCCTTCCTCTTTCTCCTTACTTCCCCTTCCCAACCCATTCCCCCGGCCCGGCCCTACTTTCTCTCTTCTGACCTTTCGGCCCTATGATTATGTTAATGTATTTAACACTTCTGATCCCCATGTAGGTGGCTCCCGTCCTGTCCCCTCCCCCCTCGGTAAGAGGCTGGGTAGTGACGGAACGGGACAGTGGTGGAGACGTGGGGAGGATGGTGGCCATGCATTCCCCTTCCTAGTCCCATAATGATTTCTGATCTTAAATTCCTCTCCTTGAAGGTCAAGGGACTAAATTCCCCGTGCAAGCGCCGTCTCCTGTTTCGGGACCTTAAGCGGAAATCTGCAAACATCGCATTCCTCCAAGAGACTAGGATCTCTACCACTGCGGCCTTTCGCTTAGCAGACCCATCCTACTCCCGTGTCTTCACCTCATGTGCAATCCCTAAACGGAATGGGGCTGCTATTTTGTTGCATAATTCCTGTCCGCTGCAGATTGAGGTATATTCTGACTCCGCAGGGAGGTATGTCTTGGCGAGGGGTACTTGTTCGTCTAAAGGGTATACATTGATGTCGTTATATGCACCAAATGGGCCAGATGCGGGATTTTGGGCGGACCTCTCCTCCTTTCTCAGGTTGCATGCTAAGGGCAAAATCATATTGGGAGGGGACTTTAATGCTACTCTCTGTTCTCCACTGGACCGATCTGGCCATCTCCCTCACATCGGTCTGACTCCATCCTCATCCCAAGATAGGCAGTTTCATGCGTTTGTGCGTAATCATGATCTGGTAGACATTTGGAGGGCACAGCACCCCCACAATGAAGGATTTCACTTCCCGGTCCATTCCTCATACTCCAGATTAGATTATTTTCTGATCTCCCC
The DNA here is from genome assembly GCA_009667805.1 of Leptobrachium leishanense. NCBI lineage: Eukaryota > Metazoa > Chordata > Amphibia > Anura > Megophryidae > Leptobrachium > Leptobrachium leishanense. Next base: position 226,596,169 of record CM019066.1, on the reverse strand, counting down.
GGACTGTATTCCCTTGATTGCGAAATCAGGCATTGGCTCCATAACTTGGTCTGACCATGCAGATGTGCTTTTGCATGTCCGTCCACTGGCGTCTGGCAGCAGTGGCTAATGGCAGCTCGATCCCTTGCTTCTTTTGAAAAAGGGGGTTAGGAAAGCGGTTGGATCCGCGCTGGATTCATACTGTCAGTTAAATGATACTCCTGACGTGTCCATACACACATTATGGAATGCTCATAAAGCAGTGATAAGGGGAGTGCTACTTAGTCAGGCTGCCTACCACAAACGCATGAAGTTGCAGGCCATAGTCACGTTACAGACTGACCTGCGGAGACTGGAACTCAGGCATAAACGTGTCCCGACGGACGACACCCTTTCGCAGCTTAATCGAGTTCGTGCAGACCTTAATGGGTTATTTTTAGATGATGTGGGGAGATCGTTGCTATGGTCCAAAAGGCGTTATTATGAACGAGCGAATAAAGTAAAGTAGATACACCCCTGGCCAGGATGCTGCGCCCTAGACGCCACACTGTCTTGTTTCCGTTGATCCGAGATAAAAAAGGGCAGGTTCATAGATCTCCTGAGGATATCCGGGATGCCTTCACAGCGTATTTTATGGATATTTATGATCATTCCCCCACCCACAAAATAGGAAACCGCGACCTGATAGATAACATAGAAACTTACTTGAGGCGTCAGAACCTCCCTACCCCTTGATACGGTTCAGTCCCAATGGTTGGGATCCCCTATAACGGAGGAGGAGATAGGGAGGGCTTTGGGCCAGATGAAGCCATTAAAGGCCCCTGGGCCGGATGGCTTCACATACCGGTATTATAAAGCGTTCTGTCCTAAATGAAAGCCCATTCTATGCCGTTTATTTAATGCCGCACGGGAGGGTGCCCTTTCCCTGCAGAGTCACTGTTGGCTGCCATAGTTCTCCTCCCCAAACCTGGGAAAGACCCTGAGAACATTGATAGTTATAGGCCCATATCCCTCTTAAATACAGACATTAAATTATTAGCAAAAATTTTGGCCTTGCGCCTAGACCCTCGCCTCCCCTTTTTGGTATCTCCAGACCAGGTGGGGTTCATTCCAGGTCGGCAAGCGTACGACAATACGAGACGCGCGGACGACCTTATTTGGTTCGCTGAGACCTATCAGAAGCCTTCCTTATTTTTGTCTTTAGACGCTGAGAAGGCCTTTGATAGGGCAGAGTGGCCGTTTTTATTTACTTTACTTAAACAACTGGGGTTCCCCCCCCCCACTTTTCTCCGAATGATCTCAGCCTTGTATGCTTCCCCAGGAGCGCAAATTTTGATACCGGGAGCCGATAGGATTCCCTTCGTAATCCGGAACGGAACCAGGCAGGGCTGCCCTTTGTCTCCGGCCTTATTTGCCTTTTTTTGGAACCTCTATTGCTTGCTATTAAATCAGACGCGGGAATCTCCGGACTTACGGTGGGTGACTTGGAATTTAAATTATCGGCTTATGCCGATGACGTCCTTCTCTCCCTGACAGACCCTTCCACCTCCTTGCCCCGGGTTTTGGATCTGCTCAGTGACTTTTCTACTCTTTCAGGATATAAAATTAATGTAACTAAATCAGAGGCACTCCCGGTGGCGCTGACAGCAGAGGCGATTGCAACTCTCTCTTCTTCCTGCCCTATAAGGTTCACCCACTCGGAGCTGGTATACCTGGGGGTCCGCTTAACATCATGCTCGGCAGACCTTTATTCGGCTAATTACCCTCGCCTATTTGCGACTCTCAAAGCAGAGTTAGAATGTTGGAATAAATATGCGATATCATGGCTCGGTAGGCTTAACTGCATCAAGATGAACGTATTACCCAGATTATTGTATGTGTTTCAGGCATTACCGGTTCCTCTCGTTGCTTCAGAGGTCATCGCTTTGCAGCGCTCAATTGATTACTTTATATGGGCAGGGAAACAATGCCGCGTAGCTAGACATACTCTCTATCGCCCATGGTCTCTGGGCGGCCTGGGCCTTCCATCTCTCCTCACCTATTACTATGCAACTCAATTTGCACAAGTGGTAGCCTGGCATGCTCCGGCGGGGTCTCGCAGGTGGGTCCACCTGGAAGCGTCCCTTACGCGGCCGAATAAGATACAACATTGGATATGGCTGGCTCGAGAACATCGTCCTTTGATCACCACCACATGCCAAGCCATATTAAACTCTCTGTGCCTTTGGCATAGGCTAGCAGTGAAATGCGAGTTGACGTCTATACCATCACCTATGACTCCGATTCTTGGGAATAGACACTTTCGCCCAGGTCTACTCAGGTGTGTGCAGAATACATAATTTATACCACAACGGAACCTTGATTCCTTTTGATATTTCGGGACTGTCTTTTCTACACATTTTCCAAATGACATCATACGCCACCCAGGCTCACATCAAGCAAGCTGCAATGGCACCGCTGACTCGCTTTGAGCGATTATGCCTGGCCGGCACATATCCGAGAGCCTTATATCTTCATTATACCGGGATCTAACCTCACTGTTGGACTGGAAAGACCTGTCCTATATTCATGCTTGGGAAAGAGATATCGGGGAAACCCTGGACTAAGAGGACTGGTTGGACATATGGGAGATGTCTCGCTCCGTGTCGGTGTGCGCCTCATTGCAGGAACAGTCCATTAAAATGATTATGCGGTGGTACGTTACACCATCTCAATTGGCGCACATGAATAGAAATCTACCGGATGTATGCTGGAGACTATGCACCTCCAAGGGCTCCTTTTTCCACATGTGGTGGACATGTCCCCAAATTGTACCTTTATGGAAGGAAGTCCAAGATCTACTGATTCTAGTTCTATCTAAACCTATCCCATTGGATCCATGGGCATTTTTGCTCTCCAGGCCGCTCCCTGAACTTACTTTCCATGAAAACAAACTATTAGCCAAAATTATCCTGGCCACGAGACGGGCTATGGCGGAAGTCTGGAGACAACCCCTCCCGCCCTGTATGGCTAAAGTATATGCCAAAATCAGAGACACTCAGGTTATGGACGAACTGACCGCTATAGTGCTTTTTACACTGCCATCATATAGTAAAACTTGGGGGCCCTGGCTTGATACTGGGTTATAATCTCTGACGGGAATTTGGGCTATGGTCACGTATATAGGGCTTCTTGGCCCCTTTCACCCTTTTTTCTTCTTTGGCACTCTTCCCCCACCCTTCTACATTTCCCTCTATAGCTTGCGACAGGTTGGATTAATATCTATGTTTTAGGATTCTGGCCTGGGCCGGGCCACTCATTTTCCCCCCCCCCTCCCTTTTCTTTTCCTTTCTTTCCCACCTCTCCTCCCTTATTTTTCACCCTACTTTGTCATAATATGGACAGGATTATGGCTTACTAGGATGCATATGTTTATTGATATTGCTTTTTTGGCGCTGCGACGCCACATTTGCACCCATGTTATTCTTATTGTCCCAACGTCCAATAAAATTATGTTTAAAAAAAAAAAAAAAAGGTTTCATACAATGAGAAAATATAAAAGGTTTTAGAATAGTAATTGTACTTGTTAAAATTTAAAAGTGTGAGTGTTTTTTTAAAAAAAAAAGTAAGTAAGACCTGCTGGCAGACATAGTGAAGTTTATTGGACCGCAAAGTCTGAGGCAGTAGTCGAGGGTTGAATCTCTTCTGTGTTGTGGAATTAGGCTCAGGCTGGCCGTCCACTGCATCTGTATTTGTGCGGCTAGCTAGTCGTCCGTAGACGCACTATTAATCCCACAGCACAGAAGAGATTCAACCCTTCTCCACTGCCTCAGACTTCCATCGCACGACTTCAGACGACTTTGTGCGACTACACCAGACTAGCGATCCTTCCCATTTGAACGGGATTTGCCAAAGTCAGACGACCTGGTACAGCATACATGAAGAAAAAAAAAATTGTATAGTTAAATCGCCGTTCGGCAATAGTGAAATTGTTTCATAGAGAAGTGATAGTTCATTTATTTAGAGAATGCTGAACTGCACTGAAACATCAGTGAAATGTCCTGATTTCTGGTGGGACAGCTTGACAGCTTTAAACCGGCAATTCCCATTAGAATTCAAAGTAAAATAACATTTTCGTTATTATTCAAATAAACAGTTTATTCATTTCATTTTCAGCAGAAAGCCTTTTTTATTAAATTTTTGGAAATTGAGTATTTTTTTGGTGAAATGTGATTTTTATAAGACTTATTTAAATACACATTTTAAATGCATTTTTATTTGTTTAAACCCCTATTTAGAAGGACAGCAGAGTTGTCCCCCCCCCTCAGTCTTTTTTCTAATGCAGTCTGGTGGCATTCGGTGGTCTGTCAGTCGGTCGACCTGGGTCATCCACAGACGCTTCCAGTGGACTAACCCGGTCGTGCAACGGAGTTGTCCGTAGTCGTACGACCGAGTCAGTCGTCTGACTATTAACCCAGTGGGTAGCCAGGCTTAGCGTCTAGATGCCAACTTTTGCCTTGCAGTGTTTCAAACTGGACCACCTAACTTTGTTACTGTATGGGTAGGGATTAGTCTTTGCAGTCTCACAGGATTTAAACCTAATTTTGTAACTATACTGTAAATCATCTGTAAGGTTTCCTAGAGAACATGGGCCCTCTGCTTTAAGTTTGAGCCAACTAATAGTTTTCAAGCACTCCTCCAAATTGATCATGCCGATCCATATCAAATCATAGTTACATAGTTATATAGGCTGAAAAAAGACATGCGTCCATCGGGTTCAGCCTCTACCACATAACCTACTGCTGTTGATCCAAAAGAAGGCAAAAAACCCAGTCTGAATGCTTGCCAATATGCAACATACTGGGAAAAAAATTCCTTCTTGACCCCAGAATGGCAGTCAGATTTCTCCTTGGATCAAGAAGCTTTTACCCACATATTAAATATTATAACCCTTAATATTCTGTGTCTGCAGGAAGTCATCCAGTCGTGTTTTAAAAGTCTGTACAGACTCTGACCCAACCACAGCTTTATTCTCACTGTAAAATAACCCTTCCTATGCTTTAAGCTAAATTTTCTTTCTTCCAGTCTAAATGGATGACCCCTTGTCCTATGTATAGTCCTGTTAATGAATAGGTTATCAGACAATGGTTGATAATGGCCCCATATATATTTTATATAAGGTTATCAGATCCCCTCTAAGGCGCTGTTTCTCTAAACTAAACAGGTTTAAGCTTGTTAGTCTTTCCTCATAACTTAAACCTTCTATTCCCCTTATTAATTTAGTTGACCGTCTCTGCACTTTTTCTAACGCTATAATATCTTTTTTTAAGACAGGTGCCCAAAATTGCACGGCATATTCAAGGTGCGGCCTGACCATTGATTTATATAGAGGCAAAATTATGTTTTCATCCCGTGAGTGAACTCCCCTTTTAATGCATGCCAATACTTTGCTGGCCTTGGCGGCTGCTGTTTGACATTGCACATTGTTACTTAGTTTGAAGTCTATGATTATTCCCAAATCCTTCTCCTGCTTGGATTTCCCTAACTCCGCACCATTTAGGGTATAAATTATATGTGTGTTCTTCACTCCAAAGTGCATGACTTTGCATTTATCTAGATTAATCACATTAGCAAGTGCATTTCTGAGGCAGTTGCATCAATTATATCTGTGTTGGCTTCATATGCCTCTTTCTGTTCCCTTCTATGATGTGAATACATCGGTATAATTTTTTTTTAACATAGTGGACCTAGGCCTGTTTAAACCCCTCATTCTCTCTGGGGCAGTGTATGGTCATGATTCAATGTTTTGAAGCATTTTCTATTGTTATGTTGACCTTGTCCTGTTCCTGACTATTCTACAACTGGTGTTCTGACTTGGTTCAGTGTTTGACTACATTCTGTCTAGTCGATTTTGGACCTAGGCTAAATTTATCTTAATCTGCATATCTTAAACGTTTATCTGTTTATCTTAAACGTGCATAGAGCTTGGCCAATATAAGGACCGGTATACACTACCCTTTTCTCTTGTTAGGTTGCATAACCTCGCTGTGTGTCCTTTGGCCTGTGAACCCTGACACAAACACGTTCCTTTCAAAGTGTGTCAAATATTGATTTTATTTAAATTTTTTTCAAAGCTGTGAATGGAAAAAGTGTCAGCCCTATATATTGCCACTTTTGACCTTTTCATATAGCACGTGTTTATAATGCAAGAAATTATTTTTTTTTATATTTGAACCGTATTTTAAATGCCAAATCGTACGAAATTTAAACAATTCCTCTAGTTCTGAAATGGTATTTGTATCCCAATTCACACTTTCAAAATTTGTTCCAGTCCAATAACACCAAAGAAAGTATCACATGTGAGCAAATGTAAAAGGTCATTAACTCTGGAAATGCAAACACCTTGTACTGAAGGGGTCACCAACAACCTACCTTCAGAGACTGGAGTGAGTCCGTATTGGTGTCACAGTAGAGGATTATATTATTGGCCATGCTAAAGCTTTCCCTCACTCCCAGGTGATAGAAGAGTGACGGCTGTCGAAAGGCATCGCTCATTTCAACCACAGCAATATCTGCATCAAAGCAAGAAAAAAAAAAGTTTTAGAAACACACTGATCAAAGCAGTAGAACCAGGGGGTTTACCTCCTTAGATTGTGGTTTGTGGCAAGTGTTTATATTGAAAAACCTATATATGGTTTTAGCATCACTTCTTGTAACCAAGTAACCTGACGAAGTGTGTATTTTAAGAAACATTTCAGGTGACAAAACAGTCCATTACTGGAAATCTAGTCAACAACATTTAATAGGTTAAGTCGTGCATTTGTTGAGAATTGTAAGGAACAGGTTTTAGACCAAAACATTTCTTTATATACAGTTTTACTATTCCTTCAGCTTGTGTAAAATTTGTAAAGGTGTCCTTATTGGATCTGGAGTGCACATTGACTAGAGAGAGACCTGTAGCTGTACATGTATTTACCTGCATAGATTCCGATACTGGTTGCTACGGCCTGTCTTTCAGTTATTGTGTTCTCTGCTTGCATCACCCGCTGATCCAGGGCCCTCCAGCCAGGCTACTAGTGAGTATGGCTCACTCATTAACTGGGCAGCGGGCTGGAGAGACATGCCAATGCAAGCGCTCCACTGGAGAGACATGCCAATGCAAGTGCTCCACTGGAGAGACATGCCAATGCAAGTGCTCCACTGGGCTAGAGACTGATGCAATGCTGGACAGACCGTGACCAATGTAAAAAAGAATAGGAAACAAATATTCTAGACTCTAGAATTAAGAGTCATTGCTCAAACTCACCATGTTTTCTAAGATTTGGAGCTCTGCCAATATTTTAGCCGCCCCCACTTCAATATACACAACACTGCATTTAAGAAAATCTACACTACAGTACAATATTTCTGTAATAGAAATATTCAGAGATGCAGAAGTATCTTGATTCATCACTTCCTGCTGTGACAGAATTTGGATGAAGAACAAAAAAGACATCTCTTCCCTAAACTAGGGTTTAGAGCTGCTAATTTTACAAAACTAACCAACGGTTTATCCTCTTGTTACCTTCAGATCGCTCACAAATAGTGCAATAGAAAGGTATAGATTTAAACCAGTAACAGTCCTGACTCGTAACATTTTTGTTACATTCCAAAAGCTGTGGATCGATTACACTCCTTTAATGCAGATATAGGTCTCAATATCATGGTTGACATGCAATCAAGGTTAAATTAATCAGGAGAGGAAGATCTTAATGAAACGGTTTTAGGTTTCTGTTGCAGGTATATTTGCTCCAATGCAAAAAATGCAGACACATATGGGTAACTTATTTCCAGATTCTCTAAATGCTAGTAAATATTTTTCTTCAATGACCTTTTATTTGTTTTTTCCTAGTTCAAGGATACTGTCATCTCATCCTTATGCAGATAGCAACTTTAATGAAAGACAAGAAAACACTCAAATGTTACACACACACACACACACACACACACACACTGAGGGCATATATGTGAAAGAGACCCAAACCATTGAGATAGAAGAGCAAAAGACCAATTTTTGCATACACTGATGTCCCACAAACCAGTAAACACATCACATATACAGTCATGGCCAAACACATCTTTGCATCAATATGCACGTATATACCTAAACTATCCATATTTTAAAAATAGCAACACCCCAACATGACAATGTACTAAAAATTTTAAATTTGCATGACAACATAACAAAAAATGTAAAACACAGTTTAACATTTTTATACAACCAATTTTACCCTGTGGTATAGACCAGTGGTTCTCAAACCTGTCCTCGAGACCCTCAACCAGGCCAGATTTTGCAGATCACCTTGGGAAAAAGCAAACTGAATCCTGCAATCACTGAGCAGCAAATCATTTCACCTTTGCTGTGCTTCAGATATCTGCAAAATCTGGCCTGGTTGGGTGTCCTGAGGACTGTATAGACCATCTCTTTTTCATGGTCACATTCCTGTTTTCATAATTTACCTTAACCTTCCTCCCAGTACCCATCCATATCTGCTACACATCACGCACAATACATTCACCTGTCCTAGCCCATTAGATCAACTCATCGTCCCTAATTTCAGTATTATCAGTGTCAGATAGGAGTCGTCACTTTCTCAGCCACACCCTCAGAATGTGGTTTTATTTAGAATGCACAGGTAATCTAGTTAGTTTATGTAAGCGGCAATGTTCCTCTAACACAAGCTTTTAGGAGATGGTATTTCAAAGTGAAATACCATCTCCTGGGTGGAAGCACAGACGATCTTGGAATAGGTAGGCATAGGTGCAAATTAACGTCTCCTATACAAGTATAAGCAAGGGTGCCTTAAAAAATCTTGGGAGCCCCTTACAGAACCACTGTGCGGTGTGCAGATACTGGTGTAAATCATACCATTTGCGCCCTCAGTGATGAGTCAGAGTGCTCTTACTGACTAGAGGCAGCAACCCGCCAGGAAATTTGTTGGTATCTTGGGGAGGAGTTCTAGGTGACAAGGAGACATCCTTACATCTGTGGCACTTCGACAAGTTACACAGGACCTGGAAAGGGCCAGGGCCTCCTGGATCTACTTGGCCCCTGAACATACCATGAGCTGTCACCCCTCTGGTGGTGGCCCTGTATATAGGAGATGTTAATTTCCAGTAATCATGTTCTATATAACAGAGAATTTTTTTTTATTTTTTTTGAGAGCGGATTTTACCAGGAAGGATACAGTAAGATTTCTCTTGTTTTCAAGTATGTCCTGGGTGGCGAGTATGTACCGTTAGGTGTTTTGCCCAAGGACACTTACTGGAGAGGTTGCTCGCTGGGATCGAACCCATGACTCCACAGGCTCTCTCCATGCAGAGCAGTGATGTTACCTCTACTCCACCCAGCCAGTACTCTTTTGCCAACCTTGGACTAGAGCCCTAAAAGTCTAGTTTTAAGACTCTGGTAAAAAAAAAAATCCAACAGATGGCAGTTGGCCAATAAGACTATTGAGAATGCTTTTACATCAAAGAGATTTTACTACAATATAATTTTCTGTCATTTATGGCTTCAATGCGTCAGATATACAAAACAAAACCTCAAAGAAATGCAAAATTGAAAAAGGTTTGCTTCCAAGAGAGAACCCACAAACAAACTAATAGTCATCAGGATAATTAAATTTTAGTGGTATATGAGCTTATTCATTTGCCTGTAAAGTATACAGTGTAATATGCTTGAAAGGTTTTACAGCCTTTCCAAAGTCTACTTCAAAACGAGGAATCTGACTGCAGACAAGATAGGACAATGACATGCAGAAATTTAAAGAATCCAAGTCATTTGTCATTAATTTGTGTATATGGATTCATCACAAATGTAGAGTTTTCTTTTGTATACATTACTAGTGTTTGGAAATCATGGTTTGGAGATATTCATTTCGAGCTTTCCTTCCCATTTAGGGCCAAAATGTGTCATTTGACTTCAGATTACAGAGTTTGTACCTTCCCCCTCAATTATAGTAATTCTGAAGCAGTGAAAAAAGTTAAAAATAAAACGTGGTAAACAAGCTTTTTCCTGAACCCAGGCCATAAAGTATTCAATGTGAGTGACCAAGTCATCCATAAGCATAATGACGAGAAAATAAAAAAGGCAAGAGAGAAGCTAAACCACTGTGGGAGAAAAAAAAAAAAATTACTAGTGCTTGAATTTTTAAATTTGATTTAATGATATTTTTGATACTTACACATAACACCAACACCCTGTACCCTTATAGGCACAGGGTGACTTGGGGAATAATATGACGTTGCATACCCTGCAGAACCGATAGTTCCACATCCCCCAACCATAAAGCCAAGTTCAAGTACCCCCCAGTCCAAAGTGACTCATCACACTTACATTCTAGCCAATGACAGTGAACCTATGTCCATAATAGAGAACAAGACACCCAGAGCAAGAGCAAAACTGGCACACTTCCCCAAACAAGCTATTTACGTGTCACTTTTCAACATGCAGGTTGCAGAGGTCACAAAAAAATATATATGTCTGTAATAGTCAAGTGAATTTAACAGCTAATAATGGTTTCTCTGTAAGGAGAACGTACATGCAGTCACCCTGACTATGCAGCGAGTTATAGCGTGTAGTGCAGCCACTACAACCAAATTTTTACTGGCAGTTAAGACCATCTGTGGTTCGTCCACACATTAAGGTGGACACAGTGCAATGTGCCGATACGGACCTGTAGAGAATCTCCGTCATTATCATGTTCTATTTCATGATTCAGGTATGGACTTGGGTCAAGGCTGTAGAAATTTTACATTTTGAAAAGTGTTTTTCAAGGCTTCAATCAAAATGCATTGAGAGGCACTGGATAAGCAGCAATGAACCAAGCGGTCATTGATGTATTAAAACACCAAACGGCTTTTAAATCAGCTGATACGTGGACAGAAAACAAAAGGCCATTAAATAGACCAAAAATCCAATTTTTGTATGACTAACAGGGATTCGAGCACAGGTGATAAAATAAAGGGTAACATCACCCACAAGAGCCATGATCCTCCGAAACCGGGAGCCCGCTGCACCAAGCGCAGAGTCTCTGCCAATGGGGGCACTGAAACCCCCTCCAAACAAGCAAAAGAAAGGCAAAGCAGAGGCGCGTTCAGTTCCTCAGCTGCTACAAGTGCTAAGTTACCAACTTGGCACTGAACACTGTGCAGCAGCTCAGCGCTCAGCACTGCTAACTTAGCACTTGCAGCCAAGTAGAGAGATGCTGCGGGGTTAGCCGAGTGTGATGCAAGAAAGATGGCTGCCTCCACGGAGCAAATAATCCAATAAGGAAATGTACAGTTTGAAATTTTGGTGGATCAAAACAGCAAATATTTATTGGAACATGGTAAACATTAAAAACAGAAGATTTTGCAGAAACAGCACCTTTCATTAAGCAATCCTCTGCCCTTTCACTTCCATATTCACAGCCAAAGCGTTCAGTGAGACTGCTGCAGCAAACTGAACTGCTGCAATGAAACAATTCAGCAGCTGCTGAGGAACAGAACATACCTCAGGACTCCGGCTGCTGTAAGGTGCTTCTTTAATAAGAGGAGACAGAGCTACCCCATAAAATGTGACGTTTCGGCCACAGAAGGCCTTAATCACACGTGTTAATAAAACATTCACCACACCTTTTACACTTTCACAGTGAAAGTTTAAAAGGGGTGGTGGAATGTTTTATTAACATGTACGAGTAAGGCCTTCTGTGGCCGAAACGTCACATCATTTAATGGGGTAGCTCTGTCTCCTCTTATTAAAAGAAACCCCTTATAGCAGCCGGAGTCCTGCTTTGCCTTTCTTTTGCTTTAGAATAAAAGAAATAGTCTAGCCACCAAGGCCAATTAAGGTTTACTTAAAAACAATTTAAAAAAATAAAAGGGGGAGGGGGTTAAAAAGGCATGCTTCCATAAAGGCTTTATCCAATTATTCACTTACATACCAAGCAGCTACAGTATACCATTGTGCCCCTGTCAATATGGCAAGATAAACCACATTTACAGATCACGTAACAGAGATGCTTCTAAACTGCACACTGTTACTCTACACTGGCACATTCCTGGCGTTTGTTGTGAAGGCAAAAGTAAAAAAAATAAAAATAAGTTTCAGTGTTACCGTCAGGATAACCAAGTAAAGTGATGGGAGTGCTTGATGCATGTTTGGTAGAGTTGCACACCTTTATAGAATTTTTTTTGTACAATTCTTTGTTCAAGACTTTTTTTTTTTGACTGGAGCCGAAAAAAAAAAGGATGTGCGTGCATTTTTATACACCTCAGTACACGACTCTTTGCCATGTTGTAGTTACTTTGTGCAGCCCGATAGCACTTGTATACTATTGGGGCGGCAAATAACGGTTATTTTCATAAAATCGATTAGTTGGCCAATTAATCGGATAAACAATTGGTTTCCTTAAAAGGAACATTATGAAAATAAATAAACCCCCTGCCTCCAACCCTCCTTTTATTTTTAAGCATTCTGTGCAGTGTGCACAACGTTCATACGCAAATTGCATACTTTTCGCACAAAAAGGTACACGAGCACCCGGTCACAGTGATGGATTGATGCTGCATACGCTGTTTAAGCCCATGTCGTCTTTCTCCACAAACAAATGCTGCTACAAGCGCACAGATAAACCTGAAGATGTCAGGAACGAAAGCAGGGTGAGAAAGGGGGGGCCACTCCATGCAGCATGACCACTTCAGCTTATTCGAGTGTCCCTTTACATTAATTTCATGAACACACTGAGCAGGAGGAGGATTCAGAGGTCGAAGGGAGCGAGTTTGTTGAAGGGGCTTGATCCGAGTGTGAGAGGGAGTGGGTTTGGGCTAAAGAATGGACCAGAGTGTGGGAGGGAGTATGTGGGAAGGGACTGGACCAAAAGGGAGAGCATGGCAGCTCCAGCCCAAAGAAGGGGTGATGGGCAGGTTGAGCTGGTGACACTGGAGTCCAGCTTCAAGTATTGGATGAAACACCAGAGGTACAGCGCTCATACCCAGTGGCGGTATCCCAGGGTTTGTGTTATAGCGCTCATGCAAATGTAAAACTAAATTAAAAAAAATGGTTATGTCTGCCATAACCCTAGAACAAAATCATACAGAGTAAAGCAGCGGCACATCTTCTACATTTAGCTCTGAAGCAGAATAAGAGGTTAGAATGGTTAACTCAGACTTACTCTAAACAGGGTGTGCTGTACACATCGATTAAACAGCTGATTAGTTGTCAACTAATCTCATTATCGATTAGTTGTTTCGGCCCTACATACCATACAGTTTGAGCTGTTGTTACAGACATGGTTTTGCCCTGGCTTTGGCTCTGTCTATTCACACTCTATTCTGCTGTACAGTTACAAGTACTTCTACAGCACCAACAGGTTCCGTAGCACTGTACAATGGGTGAGACAAAAAGGAAAAAATACATGCAAGTTAAATAGAGCAGTAGGAGGGAGGACCCTGCTCGAGGGCTTACACTCAGAGGGGTGACACACTAGGCAAGTGTAAATAGCTGGGCATGGGACGTAGCGGGTGCATAGGGAGCTGTGCCGCAAGATGGGCAAGAAATGTGCAGTGGGATATTATGGAGTGAGCAGATAGGCTTCTCTAAAAAATAAAAAAATAAAAAGAGAATTGAAGTCTGTAAAGGATAAAATGAGATGACCATAGCATAACACGGTTATTGTAAGTAAGTATTTAGGCCCCTGCTAGGACCACACTTGCAGAAAGTATTCCAGCCCATCAAAAGTGCACGCCAGCTTCTTATCCACCCCAACCGGCAACAAGTATAACTCCTTCTCTCCGGTGGGACAGCTGTTTTGGCATACAATAGTAATTACCATACAGAAGCCTTTAGTGGTGGATCCGGCAGCCTTGGGCAGGATATACAGCAACCTCAGGACTCCGTCAGTGTTAGGATAAAATTAGGACATAATTCCCAATGAATAAAAGTAAAAAGTGTGTTTAAGCTAACTTCATTAGGGATATGTATACAAAAAAAACACAAGTACATTTATAATGTCCTTAATAGTCCAGTCAAGCAATCGATATCCTCCAGTGAAGATGTCCATTTGTTCTTAATTGTGTCTCAATTGCAAACACCAGCCTCTTGCAATCGCCGTGTATTTACTTCCTTGATCCACTCAAAACAGAAAACAGAATCCTTAAGCGCCATCTTTAACCACTTCCATGCGGAGGACGCACTCAGCGCGTCCTCCGCATGGCTCCCGCTGTGCGGAGGACGCGCTGAGCGCGTCCTCCTTTTGGGGTCAGCGTTCGGCCGGGTTCCGGCCGATCGCTGGCCCCCCCGGTGCGGGCTGACATCCTCGATGTCAGCCCAGCATCCGGAACCGCCGCCGATGAAATTAGGTGTCATCGCGGCAGCGCGATGACACCTAATTCAGGCCCCCCCCCCCCCGCATGTGCGGAGGAGGCGCCTGAAAGGGAGGGGGGGGGGAGGTCCTTCGGACCTCTCTCCCTCCCGATCGGCGGCGTTGCGGGGGTTAACCCAGGCACCATTTGGAAGGGCACAGCCTGCCCTTCCAAATGGTGCCTGGCATTAACCCCTGGGGAGCTGGATCGCGAATCGGCGCTGAAAAGCGCCGGTTCGTGATCCTTTCCCGGAGCTGGCCGACATCTTGGATGTCGGCCAAGCCTCCGGGAACTCCCCCTGAGGACTGGCGTCATCGTGCGTAGCACGATGACGCCAGTCCTAGAGTTAACCCCTAACTGCCACCAACGGTGGAGACAGGGAGTTCCAATGAACTCCCTATCTCCCGATCCGTGGCAGCTAGGGGTTAACGTTTGGTATGGTTGGATCGGCCAGAGCATGGCCGTTCCAACGATACCAAACACTACTGTGAAAAACGTTTTTTAAAAAAATAAAAATTAAAATTAAAAATATATTTAAAAAAAAATTATAAAAAAAATAAACATTTTTTTTTCTTTTTTTTGGTTCGTTAATGCAGCAATATTGTTCCCATTTCAATTATAATGTGAACAATGATGCTGCACTAACGATTTTTGTATGAGGTGCGTTTGTTAAAAATCGTGTAATTTTCCCCAAAAAAAAATGTAACGAGACCCCATCTCTAATTTTTTTAACAAGCGCACCCCATACAAAATATAACCGCAATTGCTCGCATGTTAAAATGTGAAAAAAAACACTTTACACGTTGTAAATTATTGAAAATACATATTTTATTGCATTTTTTGTTAGAATATACAGACATGGGGCGGAGTCTGGACGCCGACCGAGCCGGACGCATGGTGTAGGAGCTCCTGCACCTAGCCGTCAAAACGGAGCATAGCAGCAGCACACAGATCAATTTGACCCACCATCTCGATTCCCCCTTACCGGGAACATGCCGGGAACCACCCGAGGGGGCAAAAAACCGGATCCACCGACCCCTGTAGTGGCGCCAATTTTCCAGCGCCGCGGCCTGGATGACAGCCAAGATGGCGGCCGGATCCGCGGCGAGGACACAGGGATAGACTCGGTCCCGGGAGGGTCCCAACCAGCGTCTAGAGCTGATATATCGCAGATTCTGGCCAGGATGGGGGACATGCAAACGAGTCTGGCGATGGACATTGCTAAAATAGCCACAGAGGTACGTGCTGAAGTGGGGGCTTTGGGCCTACGCATTGGAGAATTGGAGGAAGGCACGGGGGACCTCGTGGCGGCTCACAATGCGCTGGCGCGCACTACTGACACGTTATCTCACCGCATGGACCGTATGGAACTTGCTCTAGAGGATGTCGCCAATAGATCCCGCCGCAACAACATCCGCCTGCGGGGATTGCCCGAATCTGTACAAACACGGGAGCTACACGAGACTGTGCTGGGCCTTCTCAAACGCTTGGTACCAGAGGTGCCCCCGGCGAAGTTACTCATGGACAGGATTCACAGAGCCCTGAGAGCTCCCCGGGCGGACTCCCAACAGCCTCGAGATGTCATATTCCGCCTTCATTATTACACAGTTAAGGAGGAAGTCATGCGTAAAAGCAGAGACGTGGATCTGGTGTATGAAGATGTGAAGCTCGCTCTGTTTCAAGATCTGGCTCCGGAGACCTTGCAGCGCCGTAGGGCCTGGCGCCCCATCACAGCCCACCTGGGCCGTCATAACATCCGCTATGCCTGGGGCTTCCCGTTCAAACTCTTGGCCTTCGCAGGTGGTAAAACCTCTACTCTCACCCTACAGTCAGACCCGCAGCAATTCTTCACCCGCCTGGATTGCCCCCCTTTACCGGACGCGGGTAACCTGCTCTCGTCCCCCTCCCCGGCACCTCAGCTTACACCGCGCTGGGAGAAGGTGCCCTCCCGGATTCGAGAGGAGGGAGACAGGGATCCCGGCTGAGATGAAGGGGAAACCTCGGTGGTGATATTGTTTTTTCTCTTTTTTGTTTACTTGCCCACACGGTATCAGGTGGTTGCATTAGCTGAGTTGTAAATGTTCCCCAAGTGATATATAACCCTGTAGTGTTCGGCTGTTAATGTTCATGATAATGGTGGGGATACTGTCGTTATTGTAATGCTGTTTTTAGATAGTTTTTTCATGCTCCGTTACTGGCTCGGTGACGTCCGTTCTGCGATCCTACTGGTCTTCAACCAGGGTCGCGTCTCCTTTCTGACCATCCCCATGGTCGTTCTGGCAATGGATAAGTCCGGAAGTTTTTTCTTTCCTTTTTCCTTTTTTCTTTATGTGTCTTCTTTTCCTCTCTCATCTTTTCCTCACCTCCCAGTCCTTTACCCCCTTGGTCCCTCTGTCTCCTTTCCCCCCATTGGGGTCCTCAGGGGTGCCGCCCTGTCCTGTGTACCTGATCTGGCCTGCCCGTGGCGTTCCCCTCCACTCCGCCCATGATTCCGGAATGCCATATTTTGTCCCAGAATGTTAAGGGACTAAATTCCCCTACGAAGAGGAGACTGGTCCTCCGAGAATTAAAACGCGCACAATGTCAGATAGCATTCCTGCAGGAAACGCATTTTGCCCGGGCACGCCAGTTCAGTCTTACAGACCGCACCTTCCCACGCTCCTTTTTCGCTTCCAGCACCGGGAAACGCCGGGGGGTTGCGATTTTATTACATAAAGCATGCCAGATGACGGTTCAACATGTGGATAGAGATGATGAGGGCAGGTATATCCTAATCCGGGGGACAATTAATAATGTGGCTATCTCTTTGTTGAATGTTTATGCCCCTAACACCCCGGAAGATTCTTTCTGGGCCCATTTTACGACGCTCCTGCAGTTAACGGAAGGCTCCTTTCTGGTCATGGGGGGGGACTTTAACGCGGCCCCAGCCCCAGCAATTGACAGGAAATCAGGGGCGTTAGGTGCCAGACTTACGGCGTCTCCTCAGGATGCGATGCTAGCTCGGTTCATACATGACGCGCAGCTCCTCGACATTTGGCGACTCCATCACCCAGGAGACCACGATTTCTCCTTTTATTCTCATCCCCACTCCTCATACTCAAGGATAGACCTGTTCTTATTGCCAACCAGAACGATCCCATTAACTACCCGCTCGGCGATAGGCTCCATTAGTTGGTCTGACCATGCGCCCGTGTCTGTATGGGTGACATTGCCGGGTACTCGATCGGGTTGGTCCTGGCGCCTCAACTCTTCCATCTTACAATCGGCTGCAGTGCTGGAAGAAGTGTCTGCCCACCTGAACAGGTATTTTGAGGAGAATGACCTAGACGATATCGGTCCTGACTCCTTGTGGCTGGCCCATAAGGCGGTCATACGAGGTCACCTGATTCAGATTGGTAGCAGGCTGAAGAGGGAGAGGATGAGTCTGCTGGTGGAACTTCAGGAGAGGCTAGCGGACCGGGAAGCAGCGCACAAATCCTCTCACTCTCAGGCTGATTTTGATGCCCTGACAACTGTACGTCGGGAGCTCCGGTCAGCCTTACTGACGGATGTGGCCCGGTCCTTAGCCTGGACCAGGCGGACCTTTTATGAATATTCTAACAAGGCGCATACTATGTTAGCGCGCAAATTGAGGAACCAAACTAGATCTAAATTGGTGACCTCGGCCCATACGTCCCAGGGTTCGATCACTACTATCCCCAGCGAGGTAAACCAGATTTTTACTGCGTACTTTGAGAAATTATATAACCACTCCCCGGATCACTCCCTCCGCAATCCGGAACATGTGCGGGAGGTGCAGGAATTCCTGGCCACGTGGAAAGGCCCGGAGCTCCCTCCCCTCTTGCTGGAGGGGTTGGGGTCAGAAGTATCAGAAGCCGAGGTGGCTTCAGTGATTAAACAAATGAAACCCCATAAGGCCCCGGGCCCGGACGGGTTTACGGCCTTTTATTATAAAAAATTCTCTCCTCACTTGAGCAAATATCTAGTTAAACTATATAATGGAATCCTGGAGGGACGACCGGTGCCTCCGGATTTCCTCCGATCTGATGTGATTTTGATTCCTAAAGAGGGCAAGGATCCTTCCTTCCCCCACAATAATAGACCGATCTCTTTACTGAATGTTGACTATAAGATATTTACGAAAATCCTGGCCAACAGACTAGGAGCACTCCTCCCCTCCATCATTCATCCGGACCAGGTCGGGTTCATTCCCACGAGACAGGCATACGAAAATACAGGGAGAAATGTGGTCCTGATCGAGAGAGCTCGCGCAACGGGGACGCCTTCTCTGCTCCTCTCCTTGGATGCGGAGAAGGCGTTCGATAGGGTGGGCTGGCCTTACTTATTTCACCTACTGGAGCACTGGGGATTTCCACCTGGTTTTTGCGCTGCTATCCGGGTCCTGTATAATTCCCCCCTTACGAAAATAATCACCACGGGGGCCTCCCCGGAATCTTTCCCCATAGGTAATGGAACGCGACAGGGGTGCCCCCTGTCACCCATGCTTTTCGCTCTAGCCCTTGAGCCCCTGCTGGATAAATTACGGTCCTCCACGTCTATCACGGGTTTACAGATTGGGGGGGAGGAATTCCTGGTGTCAGCATATGCGGACGACCTTCTCCTGACCCTCACGGACCCGGCTCATTCTGTACCCCATTTGCTCTCCCTTCTTCGGGATTTCTCGGATATTTCCGGGTTTAAGATAAATATAGATAAATCTCGCGCGATGCCGATAGGCATACCGAAACCGGAGGTCGACCGGTTGCGTATCCTCACGGGATTTCACTTCTCCACCTCCTCTCTCACGTATCTGGGAGTGAAGCTGACTAGTGATCCCAAAGCAATGATTAGAGCTAACTACGATGTACTGATCCAACGTCTTATAGCTGATATGGACACTTGGGATGCCTTTAATGTCTCCTGGGTGGGTCGCATTGCTAGCGTAAAAATGAATCTACTTCCCCGAATCCTGTACTTGTTCCAAACCCTCCCGGTGCCTGTCCCTCCAGCCTCGTTGGCGCATCTACAGTCCCATGTGGACCGGTTCATCTGGCATAATAAACGACATAGGGTGGCTAGAAGAGTGTTACATAGACCGAGGGTGGTGGGAGGCTTGGGAGTTCCGAGTTTGTTACAATATTATCATGCTGCCCAACTAGCACAGTTTGTTACCTTTCATGCACCACCTGGTACGCACCGTTGGGCGGACTTAGAGTCGCATCTCTTTGCTCCGGACTTGCCGCAATTCTATTTTTGGCTTCCCAAAACCTATCGTCCTATCCTTCGCTCCACTTGCACTGCCACCATTAACTCTCTCCACATTTGGGACACTGTGAACCGTCGCTTCACTTTAGCCAAAGAACACTCAGCTATGATGCCCTTTCTCCGCAACCGACAGTTTCCACCGGGTTTATGCCCTCGCCCTTTTGCAACTCTGGAGGACTTGGGCCTTCAGAGGCTCCACCACCTTTACTCAGCGGGGGCACCACTTCAGTTTGAGAACATCCGACAGAGAGGTCCGGTAGGACCAGCGGACTTCTTTCGCTACCTGCAGGTCATGGACTATGCGCGGACGCCTGAAGTCCGTACGGCTGCCACGTCTTCCTTGACGGCGTTTGAAGCTCGCTGTAATGACGCTCGCATCACGAAATCAATGATATCCTCGCTTTACGTCTCCCTCTGTTCAGGCTCTCCAATCTGGGGGGACCCAACTTATGTTGCACGCTGGGAGCGAGATGTGGGGGATGCCCTGCCCAGTGAAGAATGGGAGGATATTTGGGACAATGTGGCACACTGCTCCATCAATGTGGCCCATCAGGAACAGGCTTACAAGATGCTGTTTCGCTGGTATGTTACCCCCTCACAACTTTCTCACATGGACGGGTCTTCCTCTGACTTATGTTGGAGAGGTTGCGGCACTAAGGGCTCGTTCTACCACATGTGGTGGACATGCCCCCTGATCCGACGCTTCTGGCTTCAAATTCATGCTCTCATTCAAGAGGTCCTACAGTGTGGAGTGGCTTTCGACCCATGGACATTCCTTCTTCACCGCACCCAGGACGCCCTATCGAGACCGGAGAATAAGCTGGTGCATAAAATGGTCTTGGCGGCTAGAAGAGCGGTGGCCCAAGGCTGGAGATCTGTGTCCCTTCCGACTATGGCGCAGGTGTATCTTCGGATCAGAGATAATATGGACATGGATCGTTTATCAGCTCTTGTACATGACACCATGCCCCAACACAGTAAGATTTGGGACCCCTGGCTGGAGTTTGATGTGGGTTAAGAGCTGGACTGCTTGTTTTTCTGGCGGATTATGATACCTGGGTTATGCACTCCTTTGGGGCGGCACCCTATTCCCTTCCCCCTCCTCCCCTCCCTATGAGGTCTCTTCCTCTCTCTTTTTCCTCCATGTTTGTGTTTCTTTGATCTTTTTCTAATTTCTTCTTTTACCCCCTCCTCGGGGTCTACCCCCTGCGGTCCTTTGGCAGGGGCTCCTCAGGGCTAACCAGTAGCAATCTCTAACATTGTGGTTTTGTGATAAGATGCCCTTTTTTGTATTTGAAAAATGGAAAATAAAGAATTATAAAAAAAAAAGAATATACAGACATGACATAACATATACATATAATAATGACATATTATGAATCTATCGAGTCTGACGGAAAGAACGATATATAATATGTCTGGGTCATATACTAAAAATAAGCCTTAAAAACACGTTTAAACATGATGAGCAAAACCGGTAAAAATGACCTCAGCACAGATGTGTGAAAAGCCTCAGCAGCAAAAGGGTTAAAAGTCCTTTTTTTGCCCTTAAATCAGAACTTAAGCCCAAAAAGAAAACAAAAGCAGAAAAGAAAAATCAAAAATCGAACACAACACAAAACTAAATGCAATTAACCACATCAATCTCCATGTTCAAACCCCCAACACCCCAGGTACCCAGTTCATAAATCCACCTGCTCTCTTTTTTGGCCAGAAGTCTCATGAAGTCTCCCCCCCTCCAGTCTGGTTTAACTAATTCTATACCTAACCATCTGAAGTTTACAAAATCAAAATTGTGGACAACTTAAACAGTGATTGAGGACACTATGATCTTTACCATTCCTAATATTTCAAAAATGCTCCATGATACGTACTTTTAGCTCTCTGGTGGGCCTACCCACATACTGCTTGCCACAGGGGCATATTTAAAAGATATATAACCCCCTTGCTTTTACACGTGATGAAATCTTTAATAATATAATCCTTCCCTGTGACTGTACATCTAAAAAGGAGGTGCTTTTCCTACCCAAATATGTGCAAGCCTTGCAGCCACCACATCTGTAAATACCGGCATTTTTAGTTAAAAAAGTTTTTTTAGAACCATCCTTTAGTTGTATTTTTAGGGAGTATTGTGGGAGCTAGAATACTCTTAAGGTTATTAGCTTTTCTAAAAATAATAGTAGATGGTTTATCCGGTAGAACATCTCTTAAAATATCATCGTTCTTTAGGACATGCCAGTGTTTATTAATAATCTTCCGTATACGATGGGCATGTGGATTGAATTGGGTAATAAAAGATGTCTCTAGATCTATCATTAATTGCTTTTTGTTTATTCTTATCGATTAAAAGTCTACTTCTGTCCGTCAATAACAGCTGTTCCCTATCCTCTCTCATATCTTTGTTTATCGCAGCCCTTCTGTATATACTTGTCCATTAGAGCTTCACTTTGATCGTAAAAGATCTTTACATCTGAGCAGTTTCTTCAGAGTCTCACTAATTGGCCTTTTGGGACATTGGTTAGTCGGTTTTTTGCATGTGAACTCTCTCCATATGGATGGCCGTGTTCAAATTTGTCTGCTTAAAAAAAGTGTTAGTTTCAATTCTGTTACTCTGGACATATATAGTAAGGTCCAAAAAATCTATAGTATTCCTGTTAATAGTGGAGGTGAATCTCAAACCATACGGATTATCTTCCAATGATAAAATGAATTCTTTCAATGACTCAGAATCTCCCCTCCAAACAATAAAAATATCAATGAAACGTCTCCAGAGGACGAGGCCCGCCCCCAGACCTACCCTAGGCCAAACCTGCTCGCACTCCCATTGGTGCATATACAGGTTGGCATAGCTGGGGGCGAACCTCGTCCCCGTGGCCGTTCCATAAATCTGTAAATAAAACTGGGACTGAAACCAAAAGAAGTTGTGTTCCAAAATAAACATGATCGATTCCAATAGGAACTCAATCTGCTCCTGAGGCAAGACACTTTCCTCTTCTAAACATTTTCTAATGGACTGAACTCCTTTTTTTATGGGGGATGGAGGTGTATAAAAGATACAACGTCCACCGTTGCAAAACAAAAATCCGGTTCCCAGATTAAATTATCCAGTTCTCTCAGAATATGTCCAGTATCATTAAAGAGAAGATCTTGTTTTTTGAACTAAGGGCTGTAAAAAACTATCAATATATTGGGATAGATTATTGGTCTGGGAATTAATCCCACTTATTATAGGTCTACCAAGAAGACAAGCCAGACTTTTATGCACCTTCGGTAAAAAATATAATACTGCAATCTTGCTACAAGTATTGAATAAAAAGTCAAACTCCTTATCTGTAAAAATACCCGCTTCATTCCCTTTAGACAACAAGGAACACAATTCTTCCTGAAAGGGCATAGTGGGGTTCCTCTCCAACAGTTTATATGTTTTAGTATCACCTAGCAGCCTATAGGCCTCCTTCAGGTAATATTAACGTGACATTACGACAGCCCCCCCCCCTTATCCGCTTGCTTCACAACCAAATCAAAATTATTCTTCAATTCCTCACAAGTCTTCCTCTCTTTATAGGTTAAGTTGGGTTTAAAAGGGGCGGGAAGTTAATTTCCTTATCTCATCCAGAACCAGTTTTGTAAAAACCTCAATATGATTACCCTTCTCCCAAGCTGGGAAGAAGCGTGATTTTGGTTTAAAATTAGAGTGAACAAAAGGCCCCCCTTTCCTCTTCGAGAGCAGGATTGCTTGATTGCTCACTCTGGTTTTTTTTCCCCAAAGAACCTTTTGAGTGTGAGTTTCCTCAGGAAGCGTTGAGTTTCCAAAAACAAAGAAAAATCATCTGGCCTTTTCTAAAGGAATGCTTTTTCAGAGACTTCTTGAAGGACTGGAGAGACAGGGAGAGTCTAATGTTACATGGGAGGGAGTTTCATAAAAAAAAAAAAAAAAAAAAAGAAGGGGCAGCTCGGGAGAAGTACTGAAGGTGAAAGTTGGAAGTTCGGGTACGAGAAACTGATAGCATCAGATCATTGGCAGAGCGAAGTGGTCGGGACTGGATATGCCTGCTAATAAGGAAGGAGATGAAGGTAGAGGCGCGGTTATGGAGAGCTTTGTATGCGACGACCAGTATTTTGAATTGAATTCTAACGGAAACAGGGAGCCAGTGTCGAGATTGGCAAAGGAGTGGGGTGTGAGGTACGGGACGGGAGCCTGGCACAGGTGTTAATTACAGACTGCATAGGGCTATGTGAGAATGAGGTTTTAATAGTCAAGGCAGGAGCTATGAGCTTGGATGAGCATTTTAGAAGAGTCCAGATTAAGAAGGGGTGAACACATGCAATGTTTTTTAGGTGGAAGAAGCCGTATTTGGTTAGTGACTGAATATGAAGAGTGAAGGAGAGATCAGAGTCGAAGAGGACACTGAAGCAGCGAGCCTGAGAGGTAGAAGTAATGTTGGCACCATTCACCTGATGGGAAAAGGATGCAGGAATATCAACTTTAGAGGGAAGGAAGACTAAGGGGGTTATTCTGAGCACACCGAAATGTCGGTGCTCTCTCGTTCGGCACCCTTAATTCGCCGACTCTGCAGTGAATAAAGCATTCACCGCAGGGGCCCCAAACGGATCCGCCAAACGTTGACGGTAAACCGCCAAATGCAGCCGACGCTTCAAATGTCTCCAATCAATTCCCCAAAAACCACCAAAAAAAGCCGATCAGCCACCGAGCAGTGGTTAAAGAAGAAAAAAAAAAGCATGGAAATAAAAAAGTCACTGAAATAATCCAGAAAAATGCCTTAAAAAAAAAAAAAAAAAAAAAAAAAAAAGTAAAAAGACTTTTTGCTGCAGATGAAAAACAGTTGATTTAAAAATGGGGAATTTTTTTTTTTTTGCATTGAAATCGCCTGGGCATTTAGCGAACTTTTCGGCGTTCTCTTAACGATTATCCATTACCTCTCTATGGGAGAATTTCACTGCCGCCAAAGGTTGCCGAACTGCAATGTATTTCACAGAAAATTCTCTAATATTTGGCGAATTGCCAGCTTTCTGACTAGCCAAATTGCCACGAAATTGCACCGTACAGTGAAATTCACCGTTCTGTGTTCGGCAATCATTAACCCCTTCAAAGTTCAGCAATCATTAACCCCTTCAAAGTTCAGTTTTTAGTGAGGTTTAGTTTTAGGAAACGGGAAGTCATCCAGTTGAAGACAGCAGATAAGCAGGCAGTAACAGAGAGGAAAAGTTGGGTGTCAGCATACAGGTGATATTGGAATCCATAGCAAGAGAGGGGATCTGATAACCTTATATAAATATATACGGGTCATTATCAACCATTGTCTGATAACCTATTCATTAACAGGACTATACACAGGACAAGGGGTCATCCATTTAGACTGGAAGAAAGAAAATTTAGCTTAAAGCATAGGAAGGGTTATTTTACGGTGAGAACAATAAAGCTGTGGAATTCTCTGCCTGTTGAGGTGGTTGGGTCAGAGTCTGTACAGACTTTTAAAAAACGACTGGATGACTTCCTGCAGACACAGAATATTAAGGGTTATAATATTTAATATGTGGGTAAAAGCTCCTTGATCCAAGGAGAAATCTGACTGCCATTCTGGGGTCAAGAAGGAATTTTTTCCCAGTATGTTGCATATTGGCAAGCATTTCAGACTGGGTTTTTTGCCTTCCTTTGGATCAACAGCAGTAGGTTATGTGGGAGAGGCTGAACCCGATGGACGCATGTCTTTTTTCAGCCTATATTGAAGTGGAAATAGGCGGCCATCTTGTTCAGAATATTGGTTCACTTGTATATAACTAGACAGGTTTGTAGCTGAAACTAGAATGAGGTATACGTAGAAATTTAGGAATGCGTTTAGATTAGCAGAAAAGCAATTAAAGCCTTATGAAAGATCTCTGCTGTTCCTGGCACGGAGGAGAAAAGCGAAGTAGTTACTCCAAGGTCGTTGGGGCCCGCAGAAAGACAAAGGAGTATAGAGATCAGGCCAGGTGCCATCTGTAACAAGTGATTGTAGGCGCAAGGGAGGAGGGCGCAGCCCGGAACAGTAAGAGCAATTAATTATGATTTACTGAAACTAACACAAAGTTTGCCAATTTACAGCCAATTAATGGAATGTCTTTGTATTAGCCAAAGGGTGTTTTTGTCCGCCTACATTTTTGGGGGCATCGTGAGCTGGGATACGGGCCCTTTCCGGGCACACAGTAATGGGCTGCTGTGAACACAGTGCAGTGCTTGACTGCAGCGGGTGCGAGAATCCCGATGGTTGGGCGTCCGTTGAAGGTGAGCTGACATCTGCAGGCGCCAAGCAGGATTTCCTGTTCAGTGGACCTCGTCTCGTCCCAAACGGACCCCTGACCCGGGAACTGGGACACCACTGAGTCTGAGGAAACAGCAAGCAGCGCCGGCGATAGGTAACGTGTCTTCTATGTTTTGTATGTCTAAAGGAGATACCGGTATCTAAGGGAAACGTCCGACTGAGATAGACGGATAAGGGGACGAGATGGCCACCGTCCCGTTGGCATATCTAGCCCGCCGCTGATAGCGCTGACATTGCTAAGGAGCCAGAGTGGCTAGCGGGTGTCTGGATTCGGGGGAATTGAATGCCAACCAAAGGGTAGTTCTGTAAGAGAGGGAGAAGGTAGCCACGTGGAGTTGCATAAGTCAGTAGTCAGTGTTTGTAAACAGAGCTTCGCCACGTGGGTAAAAGGGAAAGGAGGAGGGATTTTCTGTGACTGGGCTGAGAGCCTGAGTCAGTGCTAGTGTGCACGTCGTGTAGTGAAAAGGGCTCATAGTGGAGCCAGCGGTAGCTGCAGAGATAGTGGTGCCGGGTGGGTGAGATTACCCATAAGGCAAATTGGAATTGCAGACGGGAGTATAGATATAGAACGGGGTGCACATAGTCACAAGCAGTCAAGAGTTAGAGTTCAAATTACGGGTATAAGGAGCCACAGAGGAGGGAATGAGCCCTCGGCTAGTAGAAAGAGTTGAAGTGCCTATGTTCTATTGTTCTGTTATGTGATGAAAGCATCTGATACGGTATGTGTTGTGAATGAATTGACTCGAGTGCTGTGAGTGAACGTGCGCCTACTCGCTCCGCGAGGAAGCAAATACGAGTTTTGACCCCGAACGTACGTTTCCAGCTCAGGCGACTGCAGACACGGATGAATTGTTGACTGAAGTATCAGACTGTAGATTTTAACTTTTGTTGAAATAATATATCTGTATTGCAAAGAGTACTGTTTTCAAGAGTAATAATGGGTAACGGGTCATCTAAGCCCAAGAAGGTGAAGGAGGGTGAGACGCCCCTAGAATATATGGTGCGAAATTTCGAAGCATTATATAAAACTCATGACTATGGTGTAGAATTGACAAAAGAGAAATTAAAAGTAATGTGTACAGTTGTGTGGCCGTTAGTAGTTCCAGAATGGCCAGAGCAGGGGTCAATGGACCCGGAGTTGGTACAGAAGGTACATTCCCAAGTCACTGGGCAATGCGGATATCCTGAACAGTACCCGTATATAGATATATATAAGTACTGTGTAAAAGATAAAAAAAAAAAAAAATAGACCGGTGTTTGTAGAACAGCCCGAGGAGATTGATTCCCTGCCCCCGCCCCATCTATTATATTAGGGGGCAGCTAGAGAAGATTTACGTGTCACGGTTGCGAAGGCGGGCGGTTGCTACTGCCCTGCCGGCTTCCACCACTCTAGCGGGCGGAATTGCAGAAGAAAATGAGGGGGCAGTGGGTGGAGAGTGGAGGAGATAGAGAGGCTCCACCAGGAAAGATTGAGATGCCCGATGGGAGCATATATAAATTAATTAATATTTTACGGAGTGAGATGATTGTGGTGCTGTATGGCTTGTGTGTGTGATTCGGACTGATTTTGTCCGATTGTGTTTATAATTGATCTATTAAACTGTTCAATTAAAAGTAGGAATGACTGAGAGGTAGTAAGATTGAGTTTCGTACTTTTTTTTTTTTTTTTCTTCCTCCTCTCTTCCCTGGTGTATAGGCCCCCTCCTTTTTGACAGACTGTTTGCGAGGGGGGAGGGGGAGGGAGTCAGTTTGTTTTTCTTTGCTCTCTGATAGCTGGAAAGAATAACCCTTTGTGTATCTGTGCAGCGAATTCAAAGTAAAGAGGAATAGAAAAAAAAGGATTACTATGCTTAGCTAATTTTAATGTGTGTTACAATAGAATATTTGTCTGAAGTCTGTTGAGTGCAAGATATATGTTTATATTTTGTGTTAATATTATTCCGAAAGTTTTAGTTTTGTTCAGAGCTAAAATTAAATTGAAATATATGAAACGGTTAGAAAATTAATATTAAAAGAAAAATAATTCGAGAAATAATTAAAGTAGTTTTTCTTTACTGTTTTTAAAAAAAGGTATGTTTTTGTTTGATTTTTGATGGAATGGTTATTTTATTGTTATGAGATGTTTGGAGTGGTCTTATGACAATGGAATGATTTATTTTTATTTATTTTTTTCGGATGTGATATTAAGAGTCTGTTTTGGGCTACGGGAAAAGATCTCTGAGAATATTGTTTATACAATGTGTATATGTATATGCCCGAATGTCCCATCCAGCTCCTGGGGCGGGATATCCTTTGCAAATTGCAAGCCCAAATTACGTTCTTTCCCGGGGGTCACGCTCAATTAGACCTGCCAGAGGATAGCAGCTTTGCTCGGCAGCATAACCCAGCCAGCCCGCACAACCCCCAATCTGTGAAAATCGCAGTAGTTATGTCAAGGGAGGAAGAATGGCGCACGGCACCTACTCTGTCTGCCACGCCGGATCCGCACGCACTACTCCTTGGAATTCCTGAGGTGTGGGCGGAGGAAAACGCGCCCAGATGAGTTGAATCAAAGCCCGGCGCAACACCGGTGGCTCTAAGACAATATTATATCCCACAGAAAGCCAAGCAGAATATACAGATACATTTACAGAGACTTAAAGATCACGGTATATTAAAATTCTGCGTGTCACTATGGAACACACCCCTATTGCCAGTCCTGAAAGAAGGGACACAAGAGTATCGCCCTGTCCAAGATTTACGAGCTGTCAACGAGGCCACAGTAACACTACACCCTGTGGTTCCTAATCCATACAATTTGCTGGCATTAATTCCCGGAGATACAAAATATTACACAGTGCTTGATTTAAAAGACGCTTTCTTTTGCATCCGCCTGGCTCCAGCAAGCCAGCCCCTTTTTTTTTTGTATTTCAGTGGGAAGAGTCTACCACGGGGGCGCGCCATCAAATGACGTGGACGCGCCTCCCTCAAGGTTTCAAAAATTCGCCCACGATTTTCGGGTGCGCGCTTAGCCAAGATCTCCTCGCCTTCAACGCTCAGCCAGACAAAGTAGTGTTACTCCAATATGTTGATGATTTATTACTGGCTTCCCCCACAGAAAAAGACTGTTTATCCGCTACAAAAGCCCTGCTATATCTGCTAAGCCAAGCAGGTTACAGAGTTTCTAAAAAGAAAGCACAAATATGCAAACACAGTGTAAAATACCTGGGATTCCAGTTAACAGGTACCAAACGTGCACTGAGGGCAGAAAGAAAAGAAGCAGTGTGCCGCATACCCCAACCAAAGACCAGGAGACAAGTCCGTGAGTTCTTGGGAGCTGCAGGCTTCTGCCGCCTGTGGATCCCCAACTTCGCAGATATTGCCAAGCCGCTTCATCAGGCCACGAAGGGGGGGGGAACAAGATCCCTTGCATTGGAAAGAAGAGCAAACAGCAGCGTTCCAGAAATTAAAGACTCTGCTGATGGAAGCTCCTGCACTGGGCCTGCCAGATCACAGCAAGCCCTTCCAGCTGTTCGTGCATGAACATAATCAAACAGCAACAGGAGTATTGGTCCAGACCTTTGGCTCATGGCTGAGGCCTGTGGCCTACCTCTCCAAGCAACTCGACCCTGTGGCCTGCGGCCTACCCCCATGCCTGAAAGCAGTGGCTGCCACCGCAATGCTGATAGCAGAAGCAGACAAGCTGACCCTTGGACAAGTTCTTTATGTCAAGGTGCCCCACGCTGTCAAGGCTCTGCTGGATGTGAAAGGAGGTTACTGGTTCAGTAGCAGGCCGGATTTGAAAGACGTACCCCTAGACAAATACGATCTACAGCTATTTCACTGATGGAAGCAGCTACATGGATGATGGGAAGAAAGTCTCCGGCTATGCAGTAGTCTCAACAGAAGAAGTCATCGAAGCAAAGCCATTGCCAGGCCATACATCTGCACAATTGGCCGAAATAACAGCTTTAACCAGAGCCCTTGAAATCTCTGAAGGCAAAAGAGTAAATATCTACACAGATTCCAAGTACGCCTTCATGACAGTCCATGCACATGGTGCACTCTACAAAGAGAGAGGCCTACTTACGTCTTCCGGACAACAAATCAAATATGCAGCTGAAATCGCGGCCCTCCTGGAAGCGGTATGGAAACCAAGTGCTGTCAGCATCATGCACTGCCGTGGCCACCAAAAAGGCCATGATGAAATTCCAAAAGGTAACAGACGCGCGGACCAGGCCGCAAAAGCAGCTGCAAAACCGCCACCGCCAACAGAAGATCAAGCTAAAGTACTGATCTGCAAGCAAGAACCTCAACCTTCCATGCCAAATTACGAGTTCTACATGAATTTGAAAAAGTTTGAACCCCACGGCGAGTTCATTGCAATAATACTGCACAAATGGCAAGATGATTATGAACTGTTAGAACTCAATCATGATTACATCCAATGGCTTTTCCCAACTCGGACACAAGGCCGAAATTTCTACTCTATTCCCCTAAATCCGCAAGAGACACGCCTAATGGTTAACACCTCAGAAGTTCAGCAAAGACTGCGCAAAGCCTACAAGATGATGCTGAAATTCTTCGGCGTAAAAATAGTGGGGGAGGAGGAAGACAAAGAAACAACTGAAGTTGAACGAGCAGAAAATTTCGCGTCACGTTTTGAAAATTTGACAACCAATCTTCGCAATAATCTACGAATCACACGAATACTGCACGGTCTGGGAGAATTGGGAGCAGAAGAATATCAAGTCCCACTGGTGAGGTTCTTCCTCAAGGAGATCCTTATCAAGAACAGACTGCCAAGAATGAAGAAAAGTGCAATGAACTTTTTCATACCAGCAGTAAGAGATTCACAAGACAGACAAGATTTGTTATTTTGAGAACAGGCCCATCGGGCTATCCCCAATGGCATCATTACAAATAGACTTTACAGTGCTGCCACCCTGCAAAGGATACAAATATTTACTAGTGATGGTGTGCACTTTGACAGGATGGGTAGAAGCCTTCCCAACGAGAACTGAAAAAAAAACGACAGAAGTGGTAAAGAGCCTGATGAAAGAAATAATACCACGTTACGGACTTCCACTCGAGATAGGGTCGGACAATGGCCCTGCATTTATCCAGAACTGTTTGCAACAACTTGCCCGGCTACTGGGCATCACCTGGAAGCTACATACCACCTACAGGCCCCAAAGTTCGGGAAAAGTTGAAAGAATGAACCGTACCCTAAAGACTTTGATGTCCAAACTGTGCCAAGAGACATCATTGAGCTGGTTGGATTTGCTGCCGATAGTCCTTTTGCACATTAGGTGCAGACCAACCCCCCAATTGAAGCTAAGTCCGTACGAACTTATGTTTGGACGGCCAACCCCTCTAATTAATGGACTAAGGGGGGACCTTCGGGCATTGGGAGAAACTAAACTAAATGATCAGGTAGTAATGCTGGGTAAATCAATGCAGAAATTAAATACTTGGGTGGGGGATAATATACCGCATTTTCTGTATCCTTCACTGCATAAGTATTGTCCGGGTGACTCAGTATGGGTAAAAGAGTGGAAAAATGATCCACTAGGTCCAAAATGGAGAGGTCCTTATCTTGTCCTGTTATCAACCCCCACAGCAGTAAAGGTTGCCGAGGTGGTCCCGTGGATACATCACTCCAGAGTGAAAGCAGCTGCAGCCAGTCCTGAACCAGCATGGAAGGTCGTTACCAACGAGACCAACCCGCTGAGGCTGAAGCTGACAAAGACCACAGCCATGAGCACCTAAATGATCCTAACCCAGATAATACAGAGGATCAACAAGTGGGTGTTTTGATGGGCACAGGTCCTGACCACCCGCCAACGGGGGATACCCACAGGGTGATTTTTAGGGGCCCGGCCCCCACCCTTGATCATCCAGAAATGTTTTTTACTTTTGAAATTCCGGTGGGGAGGGATTGGGTTTATGTGACTGTGAAAAGAATTGCCCAAGGAATTCTGACATTCGGGGCATTTGTGGTGCTGATTTTATATCTTGCTAATTTGATTTATGGACGCTCGCGTGGAGCATGCTCTAATTGTACGGGCAATGTGGGGAAAGTGGATATTTCCCATATCTGGAATGGTACGCACCCAGTGATGGAGAAACGTACCATGTGGAGACAAAGACGAGAAGTCTCATCCGAGATATTGCCAAGAGGACATTTACTTGTGCAATTTAAATATGACTATGCTAAAAAGTCTGGGCAAACCGCATGCTGGGTGTGTAGTAGACTGCACCCAGAGACAATTCATATACCATTTGCCTCTGTTCCAATGAATTTGAGTATGTTTGTATCAGGGAATGTCACAATACATGCTGTCGATGCACCAAGGGAAAAGACAGAATCAGTCAGTCCCGGGTACCCCATAATAGGACCAGTGTATCCACCAGAATGGTGTTTTCAACTAGGACCAGATAAAGAAACAAATAACGAGGGTGGGTTATGTAACTCAAGTCAGTTCAACTGGACATCATACATTTACATATTCAAAACAGGACAAAAGGCGAATTATTTATACATACGATGCAGGCAACTCACTAGAGACCAAGAGGCGGTGATTAGGAATGTGACCAATGGGAGGCAGGGTGCAGTGGATATGATGAGACGGCTGAGACAACTTGCGATAGAGATATCAAAGGGAACACTACATTCATCACCATTTATAGTGAAAGGAGTTTACCAGGTGTGCTGTGAAAGGGTGTGTTACACATGGGTACCCCCAACAATAACGGGAATGTGTTATTTGGCTAAGCTGGTCCCAATCCAGAGACTAAGGGGAGAAGACACAAACACAGACAGACACAGAACTACAACCTAGGTACCCACTGGTGTTTGAAAGACCAAAGAGAGAATTGTTCGCGAAGATGGATCGAATATGGACATGGTTGCCAGCATGGACTGGATGGGGAGGAGAGATGATGAGGAGATTGAATAGCTATGTCAATCTGATGGATGAGATTCTGAATAGAACCAGTATGGATATCCAGCTACTGAATATGGAAATGTGTGAGTTACGAAAGGTGCAGATGATACATGATATGGCGCTTGAGCAGATCAGTGCGGCCTTGAATGGATTGTGTGAAATGACAATGCACTATGAATGTTGCACCTTCATCAGAAACACTACACATGAAGTCCCAGATTATTACCAGGTAATTCAAGATCACCAAGAGAAGGTAGCACAGTTGCAGGGTATAGCCAGGAGGATTGCTGCCGAAGGCTGGAATCCGCTCCGTGGGTTTGGAGCAATGGGAGAATGGTTTGGTTCCATCTTGAGATTTATCTCACGGATTGGATCCATGATACTTATGATAGTGGTGATCTTGATCATAGGGATACTGATATACCGCATAGGGCTATGTTTATGGCCACTGTGCAAAACAGCACTGACACCTACACAAACACAGAAGATACCACTGATAATTCCACAGGGTATGTTCCCAGTGAAAGAAACCCCCCCCCAATACAAGGAGTTTCAGAATAGTGGAGTGTAATGGCTACAAGTGCCAGGAAAAGATCCTGACACTTGAGCCAAGGGGGGAATGAAGTGGAAATAGGCTGGAAGATGGCCGCCATTGTACACAGGCGGCCATCTTGTTCAGAATATTGGTTCACTTGTATATAACTAGACAGGTTTGTAGCTGAAACTAGAATGAGGTATACGTAGAAATTTAGGAATGCGTTTAGATTAGCAGAAAAGCAATTAAAGCCTTATGAAAGATCTCTGCTGTTCCTGGCACGGAGGAGAAAAGCGAAGTAGTTACTCCAAGGTCGTTGGGGCCCGCAGAAAGACAAAGGAGTATAGAGATCAGGCCAGGTGCCATCTGTAACAAGTGATTGTAGGCGCAAGGGAGGAGGGCGCAGCCCGGAACAGTAAGAGCAATTAATTATGATTTACTGAAACTAACACAAAGTTTGCCAATTTACAGCCAATTAATGGAATGTCTTTGTATTAGCCAAAGGGAGGTATTAACCCACGTGGGGTGGAATAAAGTGTCGTTGGGAGGTGGGCTAACTGGGATGTACCTAATTACCTATTTTTGGGTATAAGATCCCTTGCACGGGTGAAAAGGGGGGCTCACTCTTTGCGATTCAATTCTGTGTGGGCACTTGTGTGACGACACAATAAAGTTTGCCTTTCCTGAAGAGACTCGTGTTCTGACAATCCTTACTTGTGCCCGGTCCGGCGCCGTCTTGAAAGTGAATCTGTTTTTGTCCGCCTACAATATAACTATGTAAGAGGCGGTAGAGATTAAGAGTAGGGGGCCCAGAACAGAATTTTGAGCAGGGACGGGCGACGCCCGAGAGTGTTTCTGGTGTCCAGCAAGTAGGCTTTAATCAGCTGTCAGTCCAGCCGGCTAGAAGCTGATCAGAGCGGTGACTGGAGCCAGTATATGCAACGTACACCGGCTACGATCGCCGCAATGATCAACTTTTAGTCCACTGGACTGACCGTTCGCGCGGCTCACCAGTAATTCACACATACCTCAGACAAGATTCCTTAGCGCTGCACCAAATGGAGCTGCTTGTCCACAACCCCTTGCTTTAGATTGGTCACTCCGAGTCAATGAAAAAAATACCCCCGATGAACACTGCATAATCTGACAAAAGGTCAGTTTAGTCTTTGGTCAAATAAAGACGATAGAATAGGACTTCCCAGCGCGTTATTGCCCATAAATGTCAGCCATTTTCATGGATTTGGTTACATTGGTAGGGAACAGGCTGCTAGAGCCATCACCTCATACTTCTGTATACTTGGTGTCAATGGTGCAGTAGAAAGCACCCTTGCACGATTTTTCACATGCACCAGGAAGAACTCTGGGAGGACTCGAACATGATCATTTGCCCCCTAAAGACAGCCCTATGCAAATTGATTTCACACATATGCCCAAGGCAAAAGGAAATCTAAAAATACCTTCCGGTAGTCACAGAAATTCAGTAAGTGGGTGGAAGCTTTGCTCACCCATATGAAATCTGTATGACCCCTAACAAAACCACAGGGTTATCCCTGCGAAGCGCTAATCCTTTTGAGATCTAAATGGGGCCATCTTTGTAAATAAAAACGTACTTCAGAACAAGAGTAAAAATATTATTTACAACAACCATTTCTTAACACTTCGGCCAATGTCAGACGAACGCAGTGATCACGTCTGTGTTGCCGCACAGTTTAACGTCCGTCGTAGCATAGAATCATGATCAATAGAGACCCACACACGGAGTACATGCGCACCGAAGTGCGCACGCACAACGCATGTGGCAAACACACGCAAGTTAGGCAAGAACATAAAACCGCTACCACTGATGCGCAGAGTGCGCCACGGACGCGTAGCATTCTGTGTGAGTGAGGAGATAACAGACGCAGTGCAGACGCCCAGCACCTTGACGCACAAAATGGCTTTTCATATCCTTTTCAAATTTTTAGAATTTCTCATATTAATTTTATTTCCCATAGTTCTTTTTTTTTCTACATCCGTCAAAAAAAACACATACCGTGTGGTGTCTACATTATCTTCCGTCAGTACGTCTGTCCGTTATGCTTGCACGCAGAGTGCGCTCAGACTGCGTTCACCTGACATTAGCCTTATAGCACACAGACCAAATGAAAGAAGTTGTATTGCTTTGCAGGTTTGATACACAGCTGCACACACTATATACAGGGTAAAGCCTGAAATACACTGCAATTGTAGCAAAGTAAGCTTTTTGCAGACTTGACTTCACTGCGCTCTGCCTCACAGCCAGTCTACACTGGATTATATTTGCGTCTGCACACTGGACAGGGTACCAATACTATCGATTAAATGAGGAATGCCCTAATAGGGCACCAACTCTGTAGTGTATAATGTATGATTCCTGCTGCTCTCCAGAGGTTAAAGGGCAGTGCTTTGCGAATGCCTAGTTAGGAAGTAAATAGAATGTTGTCCCTGGTTAGGTGCTGCTTACATAAAGGATATTGATAATAACACTTTCACCAATGTATAATCAATGGCAATGTACTAATAAATGGTCTTAATAAAATAATTTACTTCCGCGGAGAAGTAAATTATTAAAACCATTTATTAGTACATTGCCGTCGATTATACATTGGTGAAAGGGTACCAATACTATGCAGATCAAACTAGATAAATGGTTGTGAAGTTCTTCATCAAGTGAGGCAAAACACTTTAAAATAAACCTTTTTTTTTTTTTTTAATTACAACGCACATGCCGAAACTTTATTTACAAAGCGAATGTCATATAGGCAAGGTCTGTATACCATGTATGTGTATACAGCCAGACCTCAGACCAGACCTCATGTGTATATATTCCCGTGAGCGCGCATGATCCCCAAAATCTGAGTTCGGAGCAGCGCTAGATGGAAGCTAGGAGGCTTCTGCAGCACACGGTGCATGCGCAGGGGGACACACAGGGTCCTGTTTCCAGGATCGCACAGTGTGCCGCAGGTCACGCTCCTCCGCTTCAAGTGAAGTTCAATTTTCCATCTCCTGCGACTCAGCGCTGCAACGTGACGCCAGCTGAGTGAGGGAGATGGAAAGACTGGACACACTGAATGCGTCTCGACGTGTGACGCGCAACAAACAGGCGCTACACGGTCAGCGTTTCTCAGGCTTTAGTCTCTAAGCACCAATGGTTCAGATAAACAATGGTGGATTCCTCTTCAGTGAAAGGTGGCTTAACCCCTTAAGGAAGCACGGGTGGCACCCTTAAGGGGGTCGATTTTTGCCGGCGAGGCATACAGGTATGCCTCGCCGACAGGTGCCGTCGCGCGGCACTGATTCCGAGCCCTCCCCGCAGCCGGTGTGCAGTGCGCGTCATTGGCTGCAGGGGACGGCTTGATTTCAGGCCGTCCCTGTGCAGTCAATGACACGCGTCACGAGTCAGCGCAGGCTGTGGGGAGGGGCCGAGGCGGCACCATTGTACGCCCCGCGTCTTCAAAGCCCGCCCACCGCCAGGACATCATGGAACGTCCTGCGGTGTTAAGGGGTTAACAATTGTGAAGAGGCCATGTTTAAGGGAACATGTTCATCTATGGAGTTTTTGTTACAAATGTATCAGTAGCTCACATTCCATCTCCCTGTCTGGCAGAAAATACTTCTGTAAACCTGTTATTTTAAATGTTCCATGGCTTTACATAACTCATTTAGAACCGTATAGTGTACTTCAAAGGCAATCTGTATAAAGGTTGAGACAAAATATAGGGGGGGGGGAAGCATTCTTCTCCATTACCCACATTAATAAATGGAACAGTGTTAAAACTACTGATTAGGGGTTGCACCTTGGCCGGGCCAAGACATTGTGCTGCCTGGAGCGAAGGCTAAAATGCTGCCCCACCACCACGTAACCCCAAAATACACCCACGTGACACGTCCATTGTGTTATATCATGATATTTATAACTAAGATCCAAGTTCCCATGGGTATATACAGTGGTGTTCAAAATTATTCAACCCCCAATGCTGTAAAGCGGTTTAGGGAATTTAGTGTACATTTGTAATTGTATTCAGAATGAAATCCTACAAGGACTTTTTAAAGAACCATATGCAACTAAAAATGACATCAATTGGTTTTGTAATACAGTAGTAAATGTTTCTTTTGTGAATTCTTCATTGACACAATTATTCAACCCCTTAAAGACTACCACTCTGAAGAACAGAGGTTCATTCAAGTGTTTTCAATCAGGTATTGAAAACACCTGTGGATGTCATGGAGCAGCAATAAAGCATAATAAGCACCAATTAGGCAGCTTTAAAATGACTGTGATACTCCGCTCCTTCTAGGCATTTACTGGTGTGGTTACAAACATGGTGAAGTCAAGAGAATGGTCCAGGAAGACAAGAGAAGAGGTGATTACTCTTCACAGGAAGGGCAATGGCTATAAGAAGATTGCAAAGATGTTAAAAATACCAAGAGAGACCATAGGAAGCATCATTCGCAAATTCAAGGCAAAGGGCACTGTTGAAACGCTACCTGGTCGTGGCAGAAAGAAGATGCTGACTTCGACTGCTGTGCGCTACCTGAAGCGTAGAGTGGAGAAAAGTCCCCGTGTGACGGCTGAGGAACTGAGAAAAGATTTGTCAGATGTGGGTACTGAAGTTTCAGCTCAGACAATACGGCGCACACTGCGTAATGAAGGCCTCCATGCCAGAACTCCCAGGCACACCCCCTTGCTGTCTCCAAAGAACAAGAAGAGTCGACTGCAGTATGCCAAAAGTCATGTGGACAAACCACAGAAGTTTTGGGATAGTGTTCTGTGGACTGATGAAACAAAATTAGAACTGTTTGGGCCCATGGATCAACGCTATGTTTGGAGGAGGAAGAACAAGGCCTATGAAGAAAAGAACACCTTGCCTACTGTGAAGCATGGTGGGGGGGTCAATCATGGTTTGGGGCTGTTTTGCTTCTGCAGGTACAGGGAAGCTTCAGCGTGTGCAAGGTACCATGAATTCTCTTCAGTACCAGGAGATATTGGATGACAATGTGATGCAGTCTGTCACAAACCTGAGGCTTGGGAGACGTTGGACCTTTCAGCAGGACAATGATCCCAAGCATACCTCCAAGTCCACTAGAGCATGGTTGCAGATTAAAGGCTGGAACATTTTGGAGTGGCCATCGCAGTCACCTGACTTAAATCCGATTGAGAATCTCTGGTGGGACTTAAAGAAAGCAGTTGCAGTGCGCAAGCCTAAGAAGGTGACTGAACTGGAGGCTTTTGCCCATGACGAATGGGCGAAGATACCCGTAGATCGCTGCAAGACACTTGTGTCAAGCTATGCTTCACGTTTAAAAGCTGTTAGTACTTAGAACTGTAAAAGGATGTTGTACTAAGATTGAATGTCACTTGGGGGTTGAATAAAACTGATAATGAAGTGAGCACAGAAAAGACATTTGTGGTTATTTCATTATAAATGTTATGTTATGTTATATTTGTCTGACCTACACGTGCCTCTTTGATTTAATTGTAAGCAAGATGACTGAATGATCAAAATCAATGTCAAACTGGCCAAAACACTCAATTTCAGTGGGGGTTGAATAATTTTGAACACAACTGTATATTGCCAGCTCACTTGGGTATATATATATATATTGCCCCCAGCAGCAGCTAACTTGGGTATATATTGTAAAGTAATTGCCCCGATATATATATGTACACATTTAGTGTCATCACACAAATGAATGCACGTTATTATTATAGCGGTTACAACTATGAATCTCTTTCGATCTTTTTTTTTTTTTTAATATGTGTATATTAAAAAGGCTTTGGTTGGGCGGTAAAAATATGTAAGCTTGATTTTCACCAGTGAATAGATGTGTGAGATCCCATGCAGCCCTGGAGCATGTTGACGTGTGCGCCCCCTGTTGGACACAATAGGAACTGCTCAACCAGTGTAAGCCTGAAGTCACATTTCCAGAGTCATGTGCTGTATTTGTCTTTTCCTATTTCGGAACTTTCTGGTATTACCCGAGTCCAAAACGTAACACACATAAGAAGAGACATGATAGCCATCAAAAGCCTGTCTTTCAAACCATTCCCTATCTAGTCATATAATTAATCCTTAAGAAACATGTTCTCATTGCTCCCAAAGTTCAATATCCAGTTAACATTTACAATATCATAAAATTTTATTCATCATTTTATTTCACCAATCCACTTCCAGTCTTAAAGAAGCTGACTGCCACAATATTAGGGCTGGGGTCAGACTAGCGCATTTTTAACGTGCGTTTAGGCGCACTTAATCACGGCCGCAGTAGCAGCAAATGACGCGCAATGACGGCCAATATACGAAGTCCGGCCGCACGAAAGTCCGGCCGCGCAACGCAAGTGGAAATGAATGCATTTTTTCGAGAACGCAGAACCGCTAGTACTGACGTACAGAGTGCGCTGCAGTGGCATAGCGGCGTGTATGCGTGACTAGGAGACGTCAGACGCTGCTCATGTCCGGCCAACATAACGTCCAGACACCCAAAGTTTCCTGGTTTGGTTCCGTAACAAATCACGCACGTAAATGCGCATCGTATGACCATTTTCGCGCATTCCGTGAAAAAATACATCAATGCGTTCGGATGCACTGTTTGACGGTCGCTGCAAATAATGCGTTCATTTGACCCTAGCCTAAAAGGTTTTAAATAAAGGACATTAAAAAAACAAACCTCAACCCTTTTAAAGTCCTTTTAAAAATCAGGCATTGCACTGCTTTGTCCAGCAATCAGTGTGCAAGCTGTAAATTACACACAGTAGCCAGCTCTCAGGGGTATATAGTAGTTGCGGCTCGTGCCCCCAGCTCACTTGGGTATATTTGCCCCCAGGCCAGCTCTCACCTCAGGCGGAGTCCCCCCGTTCCCCCCCCCGACTTACTACTTTTGCAGTCTGTCACACTGGTCTTGTGGTCTGGTAGGAGTAGTGCTGGCTGGGCTGCTGGCAGACACAGTGGCTGGTCCTCCAGGGCCTGAGTGTCTGTCAACAACAGGATCCGATTCCGGCCGGTCACGGGTCTAACCACTGCCTCACAACAGTCTGCGTGCGCTGCCCTGGCTCGAAGGAAGACGTCGGGAAGAGGCAGAGCGGATCTATCTGCGGACGCCGCCCACGCTCCCATGGA
The DNA here is from genome assembly GCA_009667805.1 of Leptobrachium leishanense. Classification (NCBI taxonomy): domain Eukaryota; kingdom Metazoa; phylum Chordata; class Amphibia; order Anura; family Megophryidae; genus Leptobrachium; species Leptobrachium leishanense. The sequence continues at coordinate 226,555,644 of CM019066.1, read as the reverse complement.
CGCATGCCTAGGATGCGTGTGGGTGGGCGCAGCCAGCGGCAGCGCCAGCACGCAATGTAGCCACGCGCTGGCCGACAGATGCTGCCACCGGCGCATGGCAAACAAAATAGTGCAGCAGCGCTCACAGGGGTGTGGGAATTGTATCACCCGACGCCCGGGACATGAAGATCCGGGCGCCGGGCGGGTAGTTTTTTTTTTTTTGAGATGCAGTCCGGCAGGCTTCTGCGGACTAATTCCAGGGACACCCCCGATACCGGAAGCCGGCATCAAGCCGGCATGAGAGGGGCTTGGGCGGCTGTTCGAATGCTTTATCGGCATTCGGACAGCCGCCCCGGAGCTCGCCGGCATACTTACCTTCCTGAGCGGTGCCGGGAAAGTTTCTGCGCTTCCGCATGTTGAAGGACCCAGCCGCGATCACGTGGGAGTCCCACGTGATCGCGGCTGGGGGTCCTTCAACGAGCGCAGGCGCGAAGACTTTGTCGGGGCCGCTCGGGAAGGTAAGTATGCCGGAGAGCTCCAGGGGCGGCTGTCCGAATGCCGATAGAGCAATATCCATGAGAGCGTGGGGGCATATATCCATGAGCTGGGGGCAATATCCATATATCTCGGGGGTGATATATACATGTGAGCTGGGGGCATTTTTATGAGGTCTGTTCTTACTGGAAAGTGATCACATGACATAAAATAAAAGTATCGGTACTCAAAAAAAGTGGTATCGGTGCATCCCTAATATATACATTACACACAACAAAATAGTGTTTAAATAGAGGTCTTTATTCATCACATGTATCTGACGCTGCCTCTATTGGCTGTTATGAATAAACCTCTATTTAAAAACACTATTTTGTTGAAATTATCAGGACAAGTTTATCGTCCTGAGGGACAAGTAGATTGGACTACTACTTAGTCCGTTGGACAAGTAGATTTTTTTAAAATTTCCACACCCCTGGCTCAGCGGCAGCCCAGCGCCGGGAATCAAGAAGATGTCGCTAAAAATTTGCTGCCTGGAGCAAGCGCTCCACGCTGCTCCATCGTCGGGCCGGCCCTGGCACCGATACCACTTTAAGCCAGAGTACGAGTACCGATACTTTTTTAAAGTACTCACCGATACCGAGTACCGATACTTTTATGTCATGTGACCACTTTCCAATACGAACAGACCTCATAAAAATGCCCCAGCTCACATGTATATACCCCCCGAGATATATAAAGAATGCCCCCAGCCTCACATGGATAGGCCCCCAGCTCACATGGATAGGCCCCCAGCTCACATGGATAGGCCCCCAGCTCACATGGATAGGCCCCCAGCGCTCACCTATACGCTGGGGAAGCTGGCCGCGTGCATGAAAAGCACGCGGCCAGCGTTCCCTTATGGCGGCAGTGATACTCACCCATCCTGAGGCCCGGTTGCGCTGCTGTGACGCGTTCACGCGGCCTCCGGGCACTTCTGTGATGCTGCCTCTTGGCTGGAGGCAGCGTCACAGAAGTGCTGGCAGCCACGTGAGTATCACTGCCGCCAGAAGGGAACGCTGGCCACGTGCTTTTCAAGCATGCGCCAGCTTCCCCAGCCCCACAGATACCGGCAAACCGGCCCAGCGCTGGCTTCCGGTATCGGGCCTTTTGCACGAGTACCAAGTACTCGTACAAACGGCAGTATCGGTACCGATACTAGTATCGGTATCTGTGCATCCCTACTACTGATCCTTCAAACACCCTTTAATAAATATTATATATTCTATAGAAGTGCTTCCCTGCAGTGTTCAGGATTAATCTGCTGCAGGAAATTATGCTGGCGAATTGATTTTCCCCAGCAGCCTATGAATTCTGCATCCTGTAGTGAAGCATTTTAACATACTTTACATTAATATGCAGAGGCGGCTTTAGACTTTGTGAGGCCTTAGTGGTACCCAGGGGCATCGCTACGTGGGGGCGGGGGGAGCGGTGTCTCACCCTGCGCCGCGTGTGTCCGAAGCATGCAGCTTCGGCGCTCGCCCGGGGGAAACACGTCACCAGCCAATCACCAGCCGATCCATGAGAGGAGCTGGGGCAATATCCATGAGAGGAGCTGGGGCAATATCCATGAGAGGAGCTGGGGCAATATCCATGAGAGGAGCTGGGGCAATATCCATGAGAGGAGCTGGGGCAATATCCATGAGAGGAGCTGGGGCAATATCCATGAGAGGAGCTGGGGCATTATCCATGAGAGCTGCTGGGGCATTATCCATGTGTGTTGGGGGATATCCATGAGAGCTGTGAGCTGCGGCGCAATATAGATCCATATGTGAGCTGAGGCACAATATATCCATGGGTGAGCTGCTGGGGGCAATATATAATTGTGAACTGGGGCAATATATCCATGGGTGAGCTGCTGGGGGCATTATATATCCATGGGTGAGCTGCTGGGGGCAATATACCCAAAGCTGCTGGGGGCAATATATATCCATGTGTGCTTTCACGGCCTTCGAACAGGCATCGTACTTGCTGGCAGCTGGCAAAAAGTTGTGTGAGCATATAAGAGAGCTCCACAGCAATAAACCTCACAGTAACGTGTGCTGTGTGTATGAGCATTCAGTGTTATATGGGAGTACTGATTTAGGAGTAAGAGTAGTTAAAAAAAAAATCCGGAAAACTCAGGGGGGGGTGTGACACCATAAGTTACTGCATCAGACCCCAGATACATGCATTTCCAGACATCATACCCCAGATACATGTAAACCGAGATATCATAACCCGGATACATGTATATACCCAGATATCCGACTCGAAGAAATATGAAAGCAATTGAGGTTACTAAGGGATAATATTCAGGTATTTATTGGGAGCTATAATGTAATTCGCAAAAATCTGAATGCTTTTATGAAACACAGATCATATCAGACCAACAATTGCATTCTATGAAGAAGTAGGTAGAAGTACAGATTAAGGGGGGGGGGGTCACAGTGGATGTGATTTACTCAGATTTTACCAAAGCGTTCTACACGGTACCACACAAGAGGTTACTGTTTAAATAATGAAAAATTGGTCTAGATGAAAATACTTGTTCTTGGATAGAAAACTGGATAAAAAAAAAAAAAAAAAAAGGTACAGAGAGTGGTCATAAATGGTAAATTTTCAAGATGGACACAAGTGTCAAGTGGGGTCCCTCAGGGGTCTGTTTTAGGACCAATTATATTCAATCCATCTATAAAAGGAAAAGTCCTGACTGACTAATCAATGCCCAGCACAAACCGTACATCCTGTGGGGAAAGCCACTTAAAGACCTCGGACGTAACAGCCTCCTAACCGCCCTCCCCATACTCACCTCTCTGTGCTCCCGCAGCGGACTGGAAGTCGGCTCTGCCTTTTCAGGGGGCCCGGCAGTCATGATAAGGTCATTGTCATCACCAGGGCCCCCCCCACGGGGTCCTGGAGTGAAAACTAGGAAGGGGGGCCGGCAGTCACCATCATGCACCCCCCCCCCCACGTACAAAAAGAAAAGAAAAAAGTACCGCTTGGAAGGGGAGAGTCTCCCCTTTTCAGCGGTACATGTATTTAACCCCTCCGGCACCGAATCGCGATTCAAACCCAAAGAAGTGGCTGTCAGCCAAGCCTCCGGGTCACCACTCACCCACCCACAGATGTCACCATATGTGCAATGACATCAGTGGGCCAGTTAACCCCCTAGCTACGAAGTGGATCCTTTGGGTCCCCCTATTGGGTTCCTTATGAATCCTTGATATCAGTAACTGGTCTGGGTGCACAAACTGGGAAACAAACATGTTCACTTACAGCCTGGATATCCAGTGTCCAAGGGCAGAGGAAAGGTGGACAAAAGTGTGGCAGATTTCTCCAACATGATGCTCAGAAACAAAGCACACCAGCAGTTAAGTAAATGACTGGATTTAGCATCAGACCCTTACTTGAGGGCTTCATAGAGTGCATTCTCTCATGGGATTATGAGGACACTTGCCATGGTAAAAATGTAAAGAAAAAAAAAAAAAAGCACTGTGTTTGGTTAATGTACACATTAACCCGAGTGGTGTAAAAAGATAACCACAAAAGGCACCACCCTTCAACAGCATTCACCCATAATCTTACCTATTCAATGCCAATTTGAGAGGGCAAGATAAGAAAGTGAAGCTTCACTCCACTGGCACTAATTCTGAGGCACTGACCCCTATGTCAACAATTGAAAGGAATGAGGGTGGGTGGGAATCACAAAACATAAGCAACAGCTTATGCACCTCTCCAAATTATTGAAATCTGAATGGAAATTCACATTTTGTTACAGTATTCTGGCAGGACATGATGTATAGGTTACGGTTAAAAGCTCGAAGTGCAGTTAATCCTAGGATTACCCGGGTAATCTTGACATTACCCAGGCGTCATTAGCAAACGTCCAAAGTGAAATGAAATTTCGGACTTTACCCGGGTAATCTGCAAAGTATCCAGAGGCCTCTGGGTACTCCGGTTTTCTGCACCGTTTTAACCGGGTAATTCGTACATTACCCTGGTGTTGCTGGATAAAGTGTGATGTGCAATGAAACATCGGACTTTATCCGGGTAATCTGCAAAATATCCAAACGCCTCTGGGTGCTGCGCTTTTCTTGGGTTTTCAGCATGTTACAGTTGACTGAATTTCGAGGATTACCCGGGTAAAGCTGCAAAAACTGTTATCTGACAACAAAATTATGTTTTTTGTTATTTTTAATGAAATTATATAACGGTCATGTAACTGTGCATTAATTGTCTGAAAAATAATTTATGAAGATAAAGATATTGTATAAAGAGTAACCTGATGGTTAGGTTTTATAAATGATATATAAACACACGACACATAATAAACATCATGCAACGCTTTCACATTCATATAAGAAACATATCCTGTTACTCTGTATATTCATTATATCCGCAATACATTTTAATGTTTGTCTTTTGCCATTTTCATTGATAATTTCCATAGATTATAGCAAAATTCACTTTTACCCAAGCGGGGTTGGATGCTCTGCAGATTACCCAGGTGAAGCTGTGGATAGTCCTCAGATTACACGGGTGAAGCGTCAGACTTGCACATTATCTGGGTAAAGTGCGAATTTTTCAACTCTTCCAGACTGTTACCCAGGGGCAGTTGGTTAGTCCTAAAATTACCCGGGTAGAGTCCAAAATTTTCATTTTTTTTTTGCAGCTTTACCCAGCGGTTTTGGGTCATGTCAAGATTACCCGGGTAATCCTAGGATTAACCGCACTTCGGGCTTTACCCATAACATATATATTATGAACTTGCCGAGTCACTCGTAAAAAAAAAATTTAAAAAAAATGTATATATATATGTCTGGGTCCTACAATAAAACATTACTTCAAATAGAGTTTCAATCCGATGAGCATGGAGGAAAAAAAAAAGTCAAAATGAGCTTCGCACATAGATGAAATGGCTCAGCAGTGAAAAGGGCTTAACTTCGATACACTGTCCAAAGTGAAGAAGAATCCATCTCTGCTTTGGCCACAGGTGTAGCAGGGTTATATTTCGGCTTGGAACGGCACTAGGCAATTACATTTCTGCTACCGCCACATTCATCTCTTATTTGATTTTTGGATATATACATAAACATTACATAAGCAAAATGCTCGTGTCCTATCTGAGCTACGTATGCCAATAACATTGTATTAGGACAAAAGCAAAAAGTTACTTACATATAAGGCTTTAAAAAATAAATCACCGAAGCAAAATTAACAGCAGGTGAAATTGATGCAAACATTGGTGAACAATGCTGAACTATACCACTGATCCTTATGTAACCGGCAAAAACTAAAGTTGTGATCTGAAGTGATAGAAACATGTTGAAAACAACTAGATGTCACTGGCTGAAACTATGCTGAAATCTACGCAAAAAAAAACAAAAAAAAAAAAAAAAAAAAAAAAACTCCTTCATAAACTACAGTGGAAATGCTGAAAACTACTACAAACTATGTAGGAACTTCCCTAAACAGAATAATTCGTACTGCAGGCCTCGACAAACACTGGTGCCAGGGTCGCCATGGTGACTAAAAATGCTGTCCTGGCGTCCATGTTTGGATGCACAGGGGGTGGACAATTTATACTCCCAGTCCCAGGGCTACAACTTTGACAAAGCGGCTGCTGCTGTGCTGATCGGCTCAATCCAATTAGATTTGCCGAATCTATCCAGCGCGTCTGGCTGGCTGGGGTTTGACACTTTGTATCAAACCGCAGGGTAACAGGCTGTGCAGAAGTGAGCTGTTGGCCTGGCCTGCCCCCTCCGGTTTTGGAGCATTAGATCGGGCGGCTCTGCACAGGTCAGAAAGGGTGTCTACAGTCTGGCAGTGGCAGGAGTTTAAAAATCATGATCTGCCAGACACACAGCCCGAACGAATAACGGAAAAAAAAGGTTCCACTTTAAAAGTTAGGTCGGCGGAGCTAACCACGGCAGCGAGCGGTCACCTTTCTGACCAGCTCCATCGCAGCTTCGGCTTTACACCGGATTTTAACTGCTCGTTTGCCCTCACACAGCTCCCGACTGAGCCTGGATGCCCTAGCACATCTCGAGGAACTTATCAGCTACCTTCCAGCGGACTTTGGGGCGGACTTACTCCCCGGGAGAGATTCGGGCCTAGTGACGGCGGCCATCTTGGGTGACCTTGTGTGCTCCTGCGGAGCCTTCCGGAGTCTTAATCTCTAACGCCGGACTGGAGGAGGTCGATAATGCCTAAGAAGCCTACTCAGAACGGTGGTCCCCGCCAACAGGACATCCGGATTTCTATGGTAGGGGGGCCCGTTTCTGTGTCTCTCCCTCCCAGCTATGGGTCGTCTGCGGAAGAGGAGGACCGTGCCTGGTCTTTTGGTGGGGATGCTGGGATGTCCTGGCTTACCCCGCCGTCTCGGGGGCAGGGACAACGGCCTCTCTCTGCAGCGGCAAGGAAAAGGGCACAAGAAAAACGCAAGGCCGTGTTAGCAGCATCTTCGATTTCTCCACTGGCCACCCGGGAATCCTCTGAGGGGGAATCCGCTAATGACCACCAACTCTCCGCTGCCAGCTGTGTAACGTCGGAACAACGACCTAGGCCAAGGCAGGCGTCGCGAGTATCGGGTACTCGGGCCGAAGCATCCATACCTGGTGCACAGTTAATGGCAGCCCAGACCCAGGAGAAGGACGATCATCTCCCTTCCACAAAAGGAGACCTACGCAGACTCATGGACGAGATTAGGGACATGTGGAAACCTGAGGTGGCAGCAGTTCGGGCAGAGGTACAAGAGGTATGCGCACAGGTGATGAAAGTGCAGACAAAGACGTCAGAAGTAGCAACGGAACAATCCCAACTAGCTGGCTAGGTGACTGCCCTTCGCTCGCAGATTGAAATCCTGTCCCGTTCTGTAGAAACACTGGAAACTCGGCATCGGCGGCGCAATATCAGGGTCAGGGGCATCCCAGATTCGGTGCTGGAGGACGAGCTGCAGCCTTATGTGACCCGTCTTGCTCTACAAGTGTCCGGCCTGCCTTCTACTACGCCTGATGTGGTTGGCTCGGTGTACAGGGTCAGGAGACCCGCAGCGTCTGCCAAGGGAGCACCTAGGGATGTCGTGGTGGCATTCCGCGACATGGCCCTGAAAACGAGGATCATGACTACTCCCGGCGCTCGGGAACCTGTGCAGTTTGAAGGTTCTACTCTCACCCTCTATCACGACCTCCCGTTCCTGACCTTGGTGGCCCGCAGACGGTTCCGAGACGTAACGGCTGTCCTTCGTCGGCAGGGGATCCGATATAGATGGGGCCTGGCTGGCTCCCTTAGTGTAACCTATGCCAATATCGCCCATACGATCACCGACCCCGCCACGGCGCTGAATGTCCTCGACCAAGCAGGTATCCCGCGACGGTTCAGCCGGGTTGATGCTAATTCTCCCCCCCTTTTTTTTCCTCCCTCTCTTTTCTCTTTTTTCTTTATATTTGCAAGCGGGTTCTCTGGACTTTTGGAACTGCCTGTTTCTAAGGACTGGAACTCTTCCTGAGTTTTCCTTTTTTGAAGGTCCCATGGACAATTTTTGTCTTTTGTTTGCTTTTTAACATAACTTCACTTGGGCCAGTCGTTATTTGCTTTTACGCTTTCTACCGGTATACCCGTATTTGGGTTCTGCTAGCCCAGGGAGTTATTTTCTCCGCTACTAAGACACCTCTTTTTCTCGGGACACTGAAGTACTCTTTTTTTTTTTTTGCTAAAAGTTCCCCGGCTGGGGCTTATTCTGATTGTGTCCACCGCTTCCCCCCCCTCCCCCTCCTCCTCCTCCCCCCTCTGTTATTTGCCCTGGGAGAAACCTTCCCCCCCCCCTTATGCTTTCTGTGTATTTGATGCCTATTTGGCCCTGCGAGGCCGGTTTTGCCAGTTTGTGTATCATTCTTACTTAAAAAAAAAATAAGTTTTTATTTTACTTTTTTTAGAATTGAAAAAGTTAGGTCCCCAGACACAAGGGAATGCGAAGGAGGAGCAGCCACAGCGAAAGGAGAGAAAAGGAGGCAGAAAACACGTGCACAGGCAGAATATAACACTGTGATTGTGTCTGCTTCCCCTCCCAAAATGCATCTAACAGTCTTCCTAATGAGTGACAGCAGTGGATGTACCTGCATGCATTCTGCGATGAACTGCAGAGTCAGGAGTCCAGTACAGGTAAAGCAGGAGTAGTTGGCCTCAAAAAAGGTTAAATGATGGCATTCCTGACAAATTGTCTCACTGAGTGTTCCTCCAGCCCTGCAACTCACTATGAAATTCCAGGGATGGAGCAAGTCAGCGGAGCTGCAGCCGAAAGGGTCAGATAGCAAAGGATTTTAGGCTAAGTGGATTGGGCACAGCATGGAACCATGGTCACTCCCCTGTAGCCCCACTACTGCCTCCCTGCATGCATGGGCATCAGAACAAAAGGAAAAAAATATATATTTTATTCTGATGTCCCTGCATGCAAGTTGTGAGATCTGCAAGCGCTCGTGCGAGCACGGCCCCAGCCGTGCAGCTGTTTGCTGGAACGCGGTGCCAGCCGGAGGGGCTTGGCAGAATGCTGTTATTGCATTCTGCCAGACGCCCTGTGTCTGTCTGAGGTCTAGAATATGTAACACACATGGGTATCTGAGGCCTGGTGTGTATTTGTTTAAATATAAGGTGTGTATCTGTCTGTGGCAGGGTCTACAGTTGGTAAATGGGGTGTCTGGCCATACCTTTCAATATTAACATAAACTGGACAGGCTTGCAGCAAAATCGTAAATTACTTATCGGAAAGCGTCACATGACATTAAAGGATCAGTGAGTACCTGGTAAAAAAGCCTATCCATACCCGTACTTAAAAAAAAAAAAAAGTATGGTATCATGTATCTTTAGTTGTTGAAAGTAAAAGCTTTAGTCTGAAGAAAAACCTGGCTCCTAACGTTTGTAGATGACCCCTAGATGCAAAGCAAATTTGTCAAGCCCTGTCATACTGTTATGCTTAATCCTCCCTGGTAAAATACTTTAGAAATAATGAAGAAGCTCTGTGGTGAGATCTAACATTTATTATAGGTTAGGCTACTGATCCCTGTTTTCAAGGCTCCAGAGGGATGTCGCTAAGGCAAAAAGCAACACCCCCCCCCCCCCCGCTTACGTACGCTGGGGATCACTAGAGAATGTTCAACGACTAGCATCTTCCTGGTTTGACTGAAAAAAACTTCACTTGGGAGATCTAAAAGAAACTTCTATTCTGCACTGCTTCCCAGTCACAAGAGAAAACTAAGTGGTTAATCTGCTGGATTCAGGGGTCTGCTTACACAAAAAACAGAAAATCAAGGAGTCTTCAAATTCCTGATGCATGTCTTCATTTCCTCGCAATGCATGCACTTAAATTGGATGGAAAAAGAAAGGCTGCTTTCTGACAGTTGTACCACATCTGGTAGAGCTACTGGGAGGTCATCGGTCAGGTTACCGCGAAAGAATCCCATCAGGGTTATAAAATAATTCTGGTGCTACCAAAACCACATATAAAGAATTATGTAATCTGATTTTTTGAAAGCACAAAAAAGGGCACATCAATAAGCGGCCGTGCAGGACCATCATACAAAGACTCACAAATACTCAAACAGAAAGGGTCAGCAAAAGGAATCATTGAATCACAGAAAAATACCAAAAAGACATGTCCACAAGAGGTGTCACAAAAGAGAGAAGAAAAAAAAAGGGTGGGTGTGGGAGATAAAAAGGGTCCACGTTACGATCCGGCGTGCAAAAAGGAAACGAGTCAGTGTGGGGAGATACAGTGGCAAGAAAAAGTATGAACCCTTTGGGATTACGTGGAGTTTTGCATGAATTGGTCATAAAATGTGCTCGGATCTTCATCTAAGTCACAACAATTTGAAAAACACAGTCTGCTTAAAATAATACAACACAAACATATGTTTTCATGTTTTTATTGAACAGAACATGTAAACATTCACACTGCAGGGTAGAAAAAGTATGTGAACCTTTGGACTTAACAACTGGTTGACCCTCCTTTGGCAGCAATAACCTCAACCAAACGTTTCCTGTAGTTGCAGATCAGACCTGCACAACGATCTGGAGTAATTTTGGACCACTCCTCTTCACAAAACTGTTTCAGTGTAGCAATATTCTTGGGATGTCTGGTGTGAATCGCTCTCTTAAGGTCATGCCACAGCATTTCAATCAGGTTGAGGTCAGGACTATGACTGGGCCACTCCAGAAGGCGTATTTTGTTTTGTTGAAGCCATTCTTTTGTTGAATTACTTGTATGCTTTGGGTCATTGTCCTATTGCATCACCCATCCTCTGCGGAGCTTCAATTGGCGGATAGATGGTCTTACGTTTTCCTGCAAATGTCTTGATAAACTCTGGAATTCATTTTTCCATCAATGACCACAATCCGTCCAGGCCCAAACAGCCCCAAACCATGATGCTCCCTCTGCCATGTTTTACAGTGGGGATGAGGTTTTGATGTTGGTGTGCTGTGCCTTTTTTTCTCCACACATAGTGTTGTGTGTTTTTTCCAAACAGCTCAATTTTGGTTTCATCTGTCCACAGAATATTTTGCCAGTAGTGCTGTGGAACATCCAGGTGCTCTTTCGCAAACTTCAAACATTCTGCAATATGCTTTTTGGACAGCAATGGCTTCCTCCGTGGTGTCCTCCCATGTACTCCATTCTTGTTTAGTGATGTTTTCCTTATTGTAGATGTGTCAACAAAAATGTTAGCATGTGCCAGAGATTTCTGTAAGTCTTTAGCTGACACTCTAGGATTCTGCTTTACCTCATTAAGCATTCTGCACTGTGTTCTTGCAGTCATCTTTACAGGACGACCACGCCTAGGGAGAGTAGCAACAGTGCTGAACTTTCTCCATTTGTAGACAGTCTGTCTTACCGTGGACACATGAACATCAAGGCTTGGAGATACTTTTGTAACCCTTTCCAGCTTCATGCAAGTCAACAATTCTTGATCGTAGGTCTTCTGAGAGCTCTTTTCTGCGAGGCATGGTTCACATCAGGCAGTGCTTCTTGAAACCAGTAAACCCAAAACTGGTGTGTGTTTTTAAAGGGCAGGACAGCTTTCAGCAACACATCCAATAATATCACACTGATTGGACTCAAGGTTGGCTCACTCCTGGCTCCAATTAGCTCTTGGAGAAGTCATTACGCTAGGGGTTCACATACTTTTTCCACCCTGCACTGTGAATGTTTACATGTTATGTTCAATAAACACAACACAAACATTATATGTTAAGCAGACTGTTTTTCAAATTGTTGTGACTTACATGAAGATCAGAGCACATTTTATGACCAATTCATGCAAAACTCCACGTATTCCCAAAGGGTTCACATACTTTTTCTTGCCACTGTATTAAATGGACAAAAAAAATAAAATAAGCGGTGGGTCCTCTTAAAAGTCTGCAGATAAATAATATGCAAATGTCCTCAGGAAGCGTCTCAGACAAGGGAAACAGGTGTATAACGGACAGGACCAGGAACCGTACACAAAGCAGGGCAGTCCATCTCAGCCAGTGTCCAGTCGTCAGGCAGCCTGAGCATCCCCACCAGACTCCGTCACCTCTCGAGGGGTCCAACAGCTGACAAACTCCCAGGCAGCTAGCGCGGTGACACGTGTCACACCATGGGACTGAGATCAACCCAGCGGCCCACCAGCTTCCCTCATCTCAGGCATCATGGGGGGAGGGGGACAGACATGGCAGCCATCTCGTCGATCGCCATGCCATCCTTAACCTCATCTGGTGCCAGCATGTCCCCACCGTACGGACCAAAAGCCGCTACTGAAGGCAGAATGTCGCCAGCCGTGCAGCGCAAACTGCCAACAGTAGAGTGCACTTCATCAGTGGTCTCCAGACGATCATCAGCACAGCTTAAAACAGTAAGGCCTCCTCTGAAACACCCATCGCGACACTCTTCCACATCCAGGGCATTACTCCCTCTCACACTCAGATCAAGACACTTGAGCAAAATCACTCCCTTCCACCTCCAGTCCCTCCTCCCACTCAGTTTGTTCACAAAATTATTTTAAAAAAAGGGACACTCTGCGCACCCTGACCACTTTAGCTAATTAACCCCGATTTCATGCTGACATCATCTATGACAAAGTGCTTGCAGCTGTGTTCATTTGAGGAAGCAAACATGGGCTTAAGCTGCGCGTGCAGCATCAACCCATCCCTCTGACCAAGCACTCGCATACCTTGTGGGAAAAGTACGTAAGATAGGCAAATTGCCTTTCTACGTACGAAAGTTATGTACACTACGCAAATTACTTATGAAAAATAGGGGGAGGGGGTTGTGGTTTTTTTTTTTTTTTTTTACATAAAATTCCTTTCAAGTAAACTCATTTTTTTCCATTTGTTTTTATCCGATGAGTCAATCGAGAAAAAATAAATAAATAAATCGGCCAACTAATCAATTATGAGAATAATCATTAGTTGCAGCCTTACACGATACCAGTTTTTTTTTTTTTTTTTTTTTTGAGTATGAGTACCAATATTCTTTTTGCCAGGTACTCACTTTTATTTACGGTCATGTGATGCTTTCCAATAAAGTTTTTGCTGAAAGCCTGTCCAATTCATGATAGTATAGAAATGTATGGCCAGACACCCTATTTACCCACTGCAAATACAGACACACACACACACACACACACACACACACGAGACCTCATATATAAATATATATACACAATGTAGGACACAGGTAGAAAACATTGAAGCCAGCTAGATGTTTTTAGATGCCAGGCAAAAACTGCTTTTAGATTGGTGTAAAATAAACTGGAAATTTGGGAGCCAAGAGTAAAATTCTAGGAGCCAGTGGCTACCAGGCACCTGGATTTGTCAAGCCCGGTTTTAAAAGGTATTGGGAGCATCACTAAAGATAATATAAAGATCGTATTAATCACAATTTCATACAGTCTTAGATTTTTTTATGTTAAATGTGCTGTTGTGCGAGCAATGTGTGTGATTTTAAGATATTAGGACTAAAAAACACTGTAATGTGACCACAATTCACAGTAAATATTGATTTCCTATGGGAAGAGGGGGATCGGGGGGGGGGCATTCTGATGGTCAGTAAGGGGCCCCAAAATTTATGATGGCTGGCCTGTCCACGTCCATAGCAGCCACTCTGCCAGCCGCAGAACCCAGGAGCGGGGCAGCCCCTGACTCTTCATCTTGCGCGCCCCCCCCCCCTAGATTCCGGCAGGACATCAGAGCAGCCATCATTCGGCACCACACTCCTCTGGTAAGTGGGCCTTCGTCCCCCTCCATCAACAGCTGTAGGCTGATCCAGGCCTAATATCAAGGCCGTTGCGCCTCAAGGGGGGCGACCCGCAGCCAGCCCTCCTGAACAGCTGGGAAACATGGGCCCACCGTCTCCACAGCAGAGGCCCAGCCAAGGGACAAGTCGCTCCAGGGAGATTGAGGACCAGCAGAGCAGGATCCCATATCGGGAGGTAGGCCTAGGGATGTAAAATTTCCAGAAATCTTTCAAGCCATGGGGGGGGGGGGGGGGAATTCCTGGAAAAGTTGGAGATATACACCATGGAGTAAGTTTACAAATTAATTTTGTCACACTTCAAATAAAAGTGCAGTCTATGTTTTGAGAAAGTATTTTTACCAGGAAGGATACATTGAGATTTCTCTCGTTTTCAAGTATGTCCTGGGTGGCGAGTGTGTACCGGTATGTATTTAGGAACTCAAATTTGTTTTTTATAATTTTACCTTTGGTTTCAAATGGAATAACAAGCAAGGACTGTATATGATAGTATGAGAAGAAGCAACATCTACGAGAACAAGTAATCACCCCTCCGTTTCCTGAAGAGCAACAATAAAAGCAAGAAACCATCAACATAAAAACAAATATATTTCTATAATCAAATTTGCCCCTTAGCACCAATAGCAAAAGGAAGTAACTGCATTATTTGTGTCTGTAGGATATGGATACATCAATATTTAAGCTCCATGTTGAGGTTCAGCTTTCGAGTGGTGCTTTAAAAAAAAAAAAAAAAAAAAAAGGGGGGGGGGGCTGGAAGCCGTGTGAAGCAGCCGCGCGCGAGCTGAGCTCCGTCGACCCGCCTGCTAAAATCACCGTCTGCAGTTAATAAATTTGGCGGAATCCCAGTAAATACAGCCAGTAAGCCCCTTACCACCTGGGGACCCTAGCGATGGCAACTGCGAAGGCTCAAAAGGTGCATGGAAATCCCCGTTTCGGTGCGAAAAGGGAAGGCCCAAAAGAACCAAGATGGCGACTCCCAGGGTGCAGAATCCCAAGTTTCAGGAAGGGTTGGAAGAAAGCACACTACCCGGCCCAGCTATCCAGCATCTGAGGGTTAAATTCATGCTCTGCTGGGTGAGTTCAGGGATACACTGCAAGCAGATTTCAGGTCCATTATCACAGAACTTCAGAGATATCAGTGACCGCACAGACCAACTAGAAACTAAAACGGACTATTTAGGTCTTGCTCATAACGGACCAGTGGATGCCTATAAAGCTCTTAAGGCCTCACAGGACTTGCTGCAAAGATAGGTGGCAGATCTGGAGGATAGATCCAGGAGGAACTAAATCAGGCTCCGTGGTATCTCAGAAAAGCTACACGATAGCGCTTTGCGCCTCTTTCGTACCCTACTACCCTCAGCCCGACTCCGATCTTTGGTCTGGATAGAATACACAGAGTCCCTAAACCTAAAAATCTGGTGGCTACAGTGCCGCAGGATGTGCTGGTACGAGTACACTTTTTTCACATCAAAGAGGACCTGATGTTTACGGTCCGGAGGATGGGCGACCTGCCCGACCCTTACACTTCCATACTGTTCTTCCAGGACCTCTCTGCAGCAACGATGGCTTAACGAATTTGGCTCTGTCACTAATATCCTCCGGAATCATAAAATGCCTTACAGATGGGGCTACCCGACCTAACTACTCATATGGCGACTTGGACACCGCGTGGAGAGTGCCCTATGGAACCTCACGGGAGAAAGCACACCCCCTCAGGCACCCCAGCCGACGAATGTTTCTCGGAGTGGCAGCGGGTAAACACGTGTAAATGATTCCTAAAAACACAGCCACTTGCATATTTCTACCTATGACCCCCTCTGAAGGCAGCCGGCCGGGTGTCTCCTTAAATACTGAACTGGGATAGTCCCGCATGGCCAGCCGTGCTAAACGGAAGCTTCAATCCTCAATTCTTGGACACTGTCGCGCGTTACTCCCCCGAACCTCCCCCTGAAGTGCCAGGGCGAACTGGTCTGTTTTTCCAGTTCCAGGAGGACGTTGCAAGTGTATATATTTGGGAAGCCACAAGTGCTCCTTTTTTGTTACTTGTGTTTTCCATTTTCCTTTTGTCGCTACTACATGCTCCAGATTTATGCACATTATCTGCGTGGCTTTGTTGCCCACGACTCTGCACTATTCCTGGGATGACCTGTCACTATTTGGACTGGACAATACCCATTCGCAGCCTCTATGCCTTGGATTCCTAAGAGACAGGCAGACGGGCCTGGTACTCCAAATGAAGAATGTGGTGATTCTCTGCGCTTCCCTCTTGGGTAATGGATATTTTCGAGTGGGAGATCTTATTAAATGATGTCACTTTTCATAAGGGGTCTTCAACCCTCGAAGAAAAGGGGGATAAGTGGCAACATAGTGTGATTTGTTTAATCTTCTGTGCCCCCCCCAGAATAGATATATAAAAGGTTCAACTCACATTTGGAGGTGTCATTAATCAGACACTAGATGTACTGCACGGACGGTATGTTTAGGAGATACCGGACTCCCCTTTCGTGCTTCTGTTTCTGTTGGAAGAAGTTCCTCCGGGAAATAAAAGTAGCTGCAGGACTTTTGGTAAAGGTATATCGAATTTATTGATAAAACAATTTAAAACAATTAAAATTCAAGCGCCAAAACGCGTTTCGCGAGTAACTCGCTTCCTCAGGTCGGCAACAAAGTAAATCTGGTCTGCCTGGTACTCCAGCTTTTGTTCTTGCTGAGGATACATCTCCTATAGGAGAGAGCATAACATGAAGTTATATTCACTGAACCTGAAGGGCTTGAATATCCCGCACAAGAGACATTCCTTATATGCAGATCTTAAAATCAAAGAGCCCCGACATAGTCTGCCTACAGAAGACACACTTCAAGCGGGCAGCTTATCCTCGTCTATACCTACCACTGTACTCCGTGCAAATCCACACTAAATCCCCTACGAAATCTAGAGGAGTCTCGATCCTGCTACACAGCCGACTCGCCTATCAACTTATCCACAAAGTGGTCGATCCCAACGGTAGATATATTAGCTTGGTCTGCTCCCTAAACCACGTAGTTTACACCATTGTCAACACATACAACACCCTTGAGTCAGGTGCTGGCTCTGACACAAAAGATATTGGCGTGGAGACGGCTTCTTTGTGGCGATTTCAACTTCTCCCTGGACTTGCCACACCATGCTACTAGATAATTTAGGAATGCTTATGCCAGGCACTCGACCCGGTTTGCTGCACACCAACTCTTCGACACCTGGCGTCTACTTCATCCGGGAGAAGTTGGACATTCCTTTTTCTCTGCGGCTCATAATGTCTACTCCAGGATAGACCATGTATTTGTACGGGGAGACACCCTGGCTCAGATTCGGGACTGCACGATTGGGCCGATTGCGTGGTCAAACCACGCTCTGATGAGGTTGTGCCTAACCAAGGCATATGACTCTTGTGGTAGGGCCCAGTGGCATTTAAATGAGTCATTACTGTCCCTTCCCGAGGTCAGCGACGAAGTGCAGCAGGCTATTGTTACCTGCTTCAGGGAGAACTCATCGGCTGAGGTGTCGGGAGGAGTAGTACGGTGTAGGACTTACAGCAGTTTGCAGATGTGCCTCCAACTTGTTAAGGGACCAAAGGTAATGGGACAGAATAATCATAAATCAAACTTTCCCTTCTTAATACTTGGTTGCAAATCCTTTGCAGTCAAGCACAGCCTGAAGTCTGGAACGCATAGACATCACCAGACGCTGGGTTTCATCCCTGGTGATGCTCTGCCAGGCCTCTACTGCAACTGTCTTCAGTTCCTGCTTGTTCTTGGGGCATTTTCCCTTCAGTTTTGTCTTCAGCAAGTGAAATGCATGCTCAATGGGATTCAGGTCAGGCGATTGGCTTGGCCATTGCATATCATTCCACTTCTGTCCCTTCAAAAACTATGGTTGCTTTTGCAGTATGCTTTGGGTCATTGTCCATCTGCACTGTGAACCACCGTCCAATGAGTTCTGCAGCATTTGGCTGAATGTGAGCAGATAATATTGCCCGAAACACTTCCGAATTCATCCTGCTGCTTTTGTCAGCAGTCACATCATCAATAAATACAAGAGAACCAGTTCCATTGGCAGCCATACATGCCCACGCCATGAAACTACCGCCACCATGCTTCACTGATGAGGTGGTATGCTTAGGATCATGAGCAGTTCCTTTCCTTCTCCATACTCTTCCCGTCACTCTGGTACAAGTTGATCTTGGTCTCATCTGTCCATAGGATCTGGTTCCAGAACTGTGAAGGCTTTGTTAGGTGTTGTTTGGCAAACTCTAATCTGGCCTTACTGTTTTGAGGCTCACCAATGGTTTACATCTTGTGGTGAACCCTCTATTCACTCCGGTGAAGTCTTCTCTTGATTGTTGACTTTGACACACATACACCTACCTCCTGGAGAGTGTTCTTGATCTGGCCAACTGTTGTGAAGGGTGTTTTCTTCACCAGGGAAAGAATTCTTCAGTCATCCACCACAGTTGTTTTCCGTGGTCTCCCGGGTCTTTTGGTGTTGCTGAGCTCGCCGGTGCGTTCCTTCTTTTTGAGAATGTTCCAAACAGGTGCTTTGGCCATGCCTAATGTTCTTGCTATCTCTCTGATGGGTTTGTTTTGTTTCTTCACCCTAATGGCTTGCTTCACCTGGTCATGGAACAGCTGAGAAGCCAATTGCCTCATTACTTTTGGTCCCTTAACAAGTGGGAGGCACATCTGCAAACTGCTGTAAGTCCTACACCGTTCACCTGAGTTGGATGTACATACCCTCAAATTAAAGCTGACAGTCTGCAGTAAGGCTAGGGTCAGACGAACGCATTTTCGCGTTGTCTGTGAAAAAGTGCGTTCGAACGAATGGACGCATTTTTTCACGGAGTACGCGATAGCGGTCATACGATGCGCATTTGCATCCGTGATTTTGTACGGATCATCAATAAAACACTTTGTGCATCTGGACGTTATGTTGGCCGGACATTAGCAGTGTCTGACGTCTCCAATTCACGCACACACGCCGCTAGCGGGCGCAGCGCACTCTGTACGTCAGTACCAGCAGTTTAACGTTCTCGAAAAAATGCGTTCGTTTTCCACTTGCGTTGCGCAGCCGGACTTTTGTGCGACCGTACTTCGTATGTTGGCCGTCATTGCCTGGCACTTGATGCTAGTGCGGCTGTGATTAAGTGCGCCTGCACGCGCGTTCGCACTGCGCTCGTCTGACCCTAGCCTTAAAGTACACTGTTTCATTCCAACTCCATTGTGGTGGTGTATAGAGCCAATGATGTTAGAATTGTGTAGATGTCCCAATATTTCTGGACCTGACTATATATAGCAACAATGCGAGTAGGATGCTAGCTAGTAAGTTGAGGTCTAAAGTAGGAAAAAGCTGTATTTCACCGGGAGGGACGCCACAAGCATCAACCGGAACAAATAGCTGACTGCTTCGCAGAGTATTACTCCTCCCTGTATAACCTAAATAAGGCACCAGATATGCACCAACCCTCTCTTCACGATATTTTCCCATTCCTGCAAACCCTACACCTCCCACAGTTGTCTGAGGACTTACGATCAACATTGGCTCGGCCTATTGCTTTGCCTGAATTCACTTCGTTACAGGGGCTGCCCAATGGCAAGGCTCTGGGCCCGGATGGGTTCACGTCAAAGTATTACAAATGCTTCCCAGATCTCCATCCACACGTTACGATTTTAAATCTGTCAATCTTTGTCTCTCGGCACATATAGGTAGGTACTCTCCCTAAAACGCAGACCCCCCCCCCTCTTCCCTTTGCTCTCAATAATCGGCCAATCTCTCTACATAAGGTAGACATTAATTGTACGCGAAAATAAATTGCGAGCAGGCGGTCTGATATTTTATCCCTGTTGGTGGTTGACGACCAAGTAAGTTTCATCAAAAATAGGCAGGGACCAGACAACACACTGAAGGTACACTCGCTTGTAGATCACATTGTGCAGTCCTCTCAGCCTTCTTTGCCATTATCCCTAGATGCTAAAAAGGCATTTGAGCGAGTGACTTGGTTATACCTCCACCATGTATTGTTGAAATTTAACTTCCCTTAACACTAACTGACCCTGTCTCATCCCTTCCTGGCCCTTCATGGGATTCTTGACCAATATAGTAAAGGCGTCCTTTCATAAAGATCAACTTTGCTAAATCACAGGCACTGCCAGATGCAATCCCACTCGACACTCAGACCCCTGAAACATGACTACCCATATGACTGGAGGACTACTCACATTACATACCTTGGGGTTAAAGTGGCTTTTTCCAGAGCAGACCTCTTCACTCATATCTATAAACCAATGCTGGCGGCGGTCAGAAATTTATGCACAATCTGGTCCAAGTTTGAGTTGTCTTGGGTGGGGCGTATGGCTGCAGTTAAAATGTCCCTCCTCCCAAAACTACTATACCTCTTCCGTGCCCTTCCTCTCTCGCTTCTGCAGAGTTACCTCCAATCTTTGGAATCCCTGCTTTCCAAGTTTATTTGGCGAGGTAGGAGGCCGAGAGCGAAGGCGGCTTTGCTGCACCAGTCAATGGAAAATGGGGGTATGCGAGTACCCAAATGTCCTCTTACATTATAAAGCCTCCATCTTAGCCTCTGCCGCTATCACTTATGGGACCGCAGGGCCCCCAATGGCCAAGGTTTCCTCTCCATGTATTTTCTTCCTTAGGTGCCCACTACGATCCTTTGGATCCCTAGGGTCATGCGCCCAAGGCTGCCAACTCTCCCCCCTTTTGCAGGTCTGCTGTGCTCGGAATGGGCTAACAACATTTCCGGTCTTATTCAATACCACCCTTTAGCAGCTCCTCTCACGGTGTTCTGTCACCTTATTGCAGCTTTTGATCCGCGATTGTGGCACACACATTCCGTGACCAGGATACATCACTTGTTCAATCAGGAGGGCTTCTGTTCCTTTTCGCAACTCCTAGATAAATACTCTGTCCCTCAGAACTTATGGCTTTCTGATGGACAGTTACAATCTCAGAAATCTGGGGCCTTGGTGGAGGTTTCGGGATACTCGTCCTCTGCTATCCCTGTTTGAAACAAGGTGCTCTCAACCCTTAGATAGGAGGAAGCTTATTTCCACCTGCTATGGACTCCTACTCAAAGGGAATTGGGGCTTCCAAACAGCCTGGGAAGTGGATCTGGGTAGGGAGTTTTGTAGGGAGGCATGGAGGGCTAATTTTTCGGGTGACAGAAGTAAATTTCGATGTGCTTCACTGTGGGAAGCTCGAAAGAAGAAAAAAAAAATAGGGATGCAGATAATTTTTTTTAAGACCGAGTACAAGTATCACTACTTTTAAAGTCACGTGACCGCTTTTCAATAGCAACAGATATATGGGCCCCCAGCTCACCCTCCCGTTCTGCCAGGCTCCTCCGGTGTCTTCTTCCCTCGAGCAGCTGCCGGGAAAGAGTTGTAGCCCGGCCGCTTGTTGGGAACCACGCACAGCCGCGAACTCGCAAGATCCCAGAGTTCACGAGATCTCCTGAACTCCGCGATCTCACAAGATCGCAGCTGGTGGTTCCCAATGAGCAGCCGGGCTACAACTCTTTGCGGGCGGGCACTCGAGGGAAGACGACACAGAGGTGTCTGGCAACACGCCGCTGCCCCAAGGAAACCAGCCCAGCGCAGGCTTTCTGGTATAAGTATTGGGGGCCCCTGCCCGAGTACCAAGTACTCGTGCAGGTCCTGGTATCAGCACCAATACTAGTATCAGTATATCCCTAAAAATTGTACAGGTGGTACCTTACCCCAGATAGGGAATTCTGGTCCACAGTTTTGGGCGCCAGGATAGACCCTCTCCCTGAAGTTCTACTACTACAATTTTTTCCCGCCTCCCTCTCCAGTTTCCAGAAACAGATGCTAGCGCATATCTTGACAATTTCATCCCTCCTTCTGGCCGCAAGGTGGAAATCCGCATTAGTGCCAATGGTACTCCTGATTTCTGGCCGCCTCAAAGAGTTCCACCTCCTAGATGGCATGTCCCGTACAGTCTCTGGGTCCCTCCCCCCCACCTAGGACTTTCTGGTCCTTGTGGGATATATACCTCATCTCCAACCTGACCGTGCCATCAGAGACGTGAGGGCTGGTTTTACAGACTGGTCTAGCTAAGGTGATGGTATACTTTTTGGTTACTGAAAGGAGACAAAAACTTTGTGTGCATATTTGTGTAGTGGCGACAAATTTCATTTTAATTTGCATTTCATGTTTAATGTTAAACTTAAGATTCTTAAATGTTACTGCTTGTTGCCTTCCTTTATTATTGCGTATTGTATTTTATGTGGGAATTTTTCGCCACCTTTATTGTCTTTTGTTTCGTTTTCTATTAAGTCAGGTACACAACATATACATGCAATTTAATCTCATTTTCTGTTTCGTCTTCCTTTCCATATTTGTAATTTTTCTCATTGGCCTTCTAAAAACCTGTCACAGGTTAGTTTGTTTCTTGATTTGGTTTGAAGAATAGCAAACATAGATCAGATTCTTTCACAAGCAGCAGATGATGTAGGAATCTGCAGGAAGCGAGATGCAAGAGGTGTTAGAGGTGGTGTTGTGCAGAGACCTTGCCACCATGTTGCAGGAGTTATAGGATTTGCAGAATCCCAGACTTTACTGGAGAGAACATTAATAGGGATCAAATTTAACCTCTTAAACTATAAAAAAAAAAAAAAGCGCCTGTACTCAGAGCGACAGCAACAACCAAGAGTAACAACCCAGTTCATTCATAAAACAGGAAAAAAAGGTGTTATCTGCGCTCGTTTCTATATAGTTCCATGTGCAACAAAACACGAGAGGTTTTAGTTTGCTCGAATGGCCATTGATACATAAGCTCACTCGCCCCATCAAGGCAACTCTTTGTTTTCAACCCCAAATGGGAAGTGCTTTGTGCATGTAAAAATAAGACCCACCATTTTTTGCCTCTCCTTAGCTGAAAAGCAGCGAGAGATCACGTAGCTGCTCAGAGGAGCAGATTTTAGTCAGGTGCCTTGACGGGGCGAGTGGGCTTACGCTTTAATGGCCATTTGAGCAAACTAAAACCGCTTGTGTTTTGTTGCACATGGAACTATATAGAAACGAGCGTAGATGACACCTTTTTTTTCCTGTTGGGATACAGTTGATAGTTTCTGTCTTACAACAACCACTGTAGGAGGTACACGAAAGGGCTGTGCAATATTGACAAAATAATCATATTGCGATTTCTTGAATGAATATTGCGATTGCGATTTTATTTGCGATTTAGCCAATTGTTTTTGCTTTTTCAAACATGCTTACATACATTCTAAATTAATTCAGTATCCAGCACATGGAAATACTGCCCCAGCACATGGAAATACTGCCCCAGCACATGGAAATACTGCCCCAGCACATGGAAATACTGCCCCAGCACATGGAAATACTGCCCCAGCACATGGAAATACTGCCCCAGCACATGGAAATACTGCCCCAGCACATGGAAATACTGCCCCAGCACATGGAAATACTGCCCCAGCACATGGAAATACTGCCCCAGCACATGGAAATACTGCCCCAGCACATGGAAATACTGCCCCAGCTCACCTCTGTGCGCCACGTGTTCTGCTCCCTGTTAACTTCCGGCGGCATGGAGCTTGAGCGCTCGCCTGGGGGAACCATGTGACGAGCCGCGAGAACGCGGCTCGTCACGTGGTTCCCCCTGCGAGCACCCAAAGCACCATGCCGCTGGAAGTTAACAGGGAGCCAAAAATTGCAGCCTTATGCGATTTAGAAATTGCAGGGTCAGAAATCGCGATTCGATTGCGATTGCAATTAATTGCACAGCCCTAGTACACGACGGAGCTCCCAATCAAGCTAAACTGAAGCCTTTCCCCTGTAGCGCCTAGAGGCTGAAGTGCCTATTTTTGTTGTCCGAGTATAGCATTGAGACGTGTTACTTGAATTGTATTCCAGGATATGCTCGTCTTCAACGCAGAGAACTTTTAATGATTCAAGACTTAATGAAAGACTTGAGGCTTTATTTAAAAAAGGTCCTGATGTTATGATTTTAAACATATTCTATATCTTTGTAAAAGAACATAACACTTTTGGTTCTCAATTTTTCCCCCAGAACAAAAATAATGCCCCCCCCCCCCAAAAAAAAAAAATTCCCCAGATCTTCCCATCTCTAGGTAGACCAGACAATGGCCACCAGGAAACCACTCAGGCCGATACACAGCAGCTGCAGCACCAGTCTCTGTTTGGGGGGGGGGGGAACCAGCAGGTTCTGGACAACCAGAGGGACCACAAAGAGTGAGAATGGCGGAGACATTCGGCCGAAAAAAACAAAAACAAAAGCAGGATGCAGCAGAGCTCCACCAGGACACGTCTGCTCCTGTCCACAGTCAGCCCACATTACATACATTTTAATGCAGGAAGATGCAAGTCTGTTTAAACCCCCTTAAAAAAAGGGACACTAATCATCCTGACCACTTTATATTTTTAAAATGTTAGAATGTGAGGAGTGCCCTCCTTCCCTCCCCCAGTTGCAACCAACTGGGGAAATTGCAGATTGAAGTGTAGCCCACCCCACCAGAATTTTTGAGTTTCCTTTTTTGCAGGTCACAAGGGATGTCGTCACGCAGAGGGAATGCCGATATCACCCCGATACCATTCGTGGTTCCGAGTGTCCAGTCTTGTGTATGTAAAGTGTGCAAGTCCCGTAGCGGCGTGTGACTTGTGATTCCTACGCTACGCAACTTGCGTTTAGACAGCTTCAGGAACTTCCGCGTTTGGGAGTCCCCGACCCAAAGATGAGGGCCTGTGCACGCAGAGGAAGTAAAAAAGCCACCAAAAAAAGGAAATAACTGGGCAGGGGCAGTCAGCATCTGTCCACTAATTTAATGGCAAAAAGGGAACTCTATTTTTAAAGTAATATCCCTTTAAACTTTTTTTGTGAAATACAGAACATGTCCTGTCTGTAGAAAGGCTCAGTACAGGATGAGACTGTTCTATTGATTCCCCTCCCCCCCCCTGCACAGTGGCCAAATATTCACTTGAGTGTTCAGCAAACAATGGTGCTTATTGATTAAGTTGCAAACAATAGTAAACATTGCAAAGGTTCACAAAAGAAAAAAAAGAAAAAGCGAAACAGTGGTGATTGTCCCTGGTGTTTACAACTGTGGTAAACGCTGCATTTGCTGAATGACCTTTTTAGATTACTCCTAGTGAGCAGAAGTTGATTTCATGATGATGTGTTATGTAATGATCGCACAGACTGAGCCTATTCACGAAATCACGCAGCACTGCATTAGAATTTGGCTTTTCAGAAAGAGACACGAACCCAGTTACAAGTTGGGAGGCAGAACAAAGAGTCCAAACTCTGCAGCTTGAAACTAGCAAACAGCATGGGTCTAAGGAATATTTATCAACCCTAGCAGCAAGTAAGGAAGCTTAGACTGACAAATATTTTGTAGGAGCAAGGCAAAAAGGTTTACAATACAGAAGTTTGCAATACTACACAGACACTGAAAGCCAGAGATAAATCCCTGGGAGCCCCTAGATCTGCCCACCCACGCATAAGAAACTGAAAACATTTTTGGTGGTGTCACACTGTATTCACCGTTACTTGCCACGTGCAGGACAATGTGTAAAGATTCCATGTTTAGTGGATACAGTATGAATGGATTAATGGCCTGCATTTGTGACCTCACCATGGCTTGTCCAACCACAGTAGTCCTGTTACCTTTACCTGTAGGTTTTGTTCAACCACTATCTGGAGCGATCTACTGAGGCCGGGTAATCCTAAAAAAACGGATCATTCTAGCCTAATAGGAGTAAATAAATGAGGCTTATTTGTTGAAATATAACACACTTTCTAAAAAGGTAGCAAGTATATCCATTCCAGTGTATTGCACGTTTACTTAATGGAGGTGTACATCAGGATAAACACTTACGCTGGGTTCACACCTGAGCGTATTTCATACGCTCGTTTCCCCCCCCCCCCCGGCATTTGAACCCAGCGTTCATACGTGCGTTTTCGATAACGAAAACGAGGAGAGGCCAATAACAGGTCTATTACCACGAACGCACTGTAATACGCCCCAAGGAAGCTCCTGTACTCCTTTGGGCGTAGGGCGTTTTACAGCACGTAGGAATGCGCTGTAAAATGCCCAGGTGTGAACAGGGCCTCAGCGCTGTATGAACAATGTCTCACGCTTTCTTGTAGCACCACGTGCCGGCTGGCCATTGCTGATTTGTTGATTAGTACATGTGCGTGTACATTTAATGATTACGAACAGGCCTCTGATAACTGCAGGATTTCAAACAAATGTTTGATTCACTAAGGCTTATAAATTGGTAAAGTGTTTCCAATAAAAATCTATATTATAAACGTGGCGTCAGTGTATCATCAAAAGGGGCAAAAATAAGGTGTGCGAAAAGGCACAATGGATGGGATGTCAGGAATCCAAGATGATCTGCCCCAGCATGAGAAGTTACTCACAAAGCAATACATGTGGAGGACACATGGGGGTTTTAAAGGGTACCTCAAGCACAGTGACAACGCAATGTTATCTGCGTGCCTTCACCTTTCTCCCATCGTCAGGGTAGCTGGTCTCAGCCGACTGATTAGCACTCCTCATACTACAGTGGCTCTTTCCCATCAAGAACCTAGCTAGGACCAATGGCTCTCAATACACTCAGCATTGCGAGCCATTGGACTGGCTGCTTCCCTGCAGTCACATGACATCTGTGACTTAGAGGAAGTAGCAGCATGTCACATCGGAACCAGTGCCAAGGGAGCACGGTGATGGACTCCAGTAGAGTTCAAAAATAATCTAAGGTTAAAAGAGAGATGGGGTGCAGCGAATCAATATTTGACCACTCTGTACCTGCTCCCATTTTAACCATACAGTATCCCTTCAACACCCAAAGTCTGGTTATCTCGATTTTGCATTGTAATGCATTCAAATTTCCCACAGATACGATAATTAGCAAATAACCCTTATGGTTGCACCAGTGTTTTATGTCAATGCATGTGTTAGGGCAGGGTTTGAAAAATTTAGGACAAATGTAGAAGCCAGTAAGAGAATTTAGGAGCCAACAAAAATATTTTTAAATAGTCTGGCTTTTAGATGTAAATTTTCATTGAATAATTCAGACAGCTAGGAGCCAGAGGTAAAACTGTAGGAACTTGTGGCTACCAGGTGCCTGGATTTGTCTAGCCCTGTGCTAGGGGAAATGATATCAGAGCAAGAGTATACATTAAATTGTCACCGTTCTAGCAGCATTATAAATCCTGACTGTAGATTGATAAAGCATAATAAAAACATTTCACAATAAAGCAATATCGTGATTTTCTCAACTGTAAGTGGATTGGGTTGGATTCATGGCTTATGCTCTACTCAAGCAGATAATGGTGGGGATAGAAAAAAAAAAAAGGATATTCATACAAGCAGTCTGAGTTGAGGATATTTGCTTAGGAAGGCAAGAGTTTGATGTTAGACTTCGGATATGAATAATTATTGGACAGGTAAGTGAAAGAGTTAAACATGGCTATGCACTTCAAAACAGTTTGAAGAAATCTTCTGTAGAGAAAATATGTGCTTATTTCTTGCTTTTTCTTATCTTGAGAATATTTACTTGTTTCTGGGACTTTTGAAAGATGTAGTCCCAAGGCCGGAATGTTAATGCAGTTTAAGCTAACAAAATATATTTCATTACATGTATTCAGTGGTTTTTTTTTTTGCTAATTGTTTATTAGGTTTCAAACAGTGCATTCGGCATTTCTAAAGAAATACATAAAAAGGTAGACTTTTTTTCTTATTGGTCCACATTGTAGGCTCCGAAAAGACCCAAGCAAGAATAAATACACTGATCTTGCTAGAAGAGCTGTGAGATAATCACAATTTGATTCTGCCTCCTGTGTGATCTCCAGTCTCTTCCCAGGTGCCTGAGGGCACGATTAAGCACCAATAGAGAAAGTCTGCATGCAGCTGTATAGCCACCAGGGTGGAGAATAATCAGTCTATCAGTAAGCTTCAAAAGATTAGTTATATTTGCCTTCTAATGGGTGTTGCAGTCCACACCCATCATTCTAGTGAGGAAAGTCCTAAACCTCTCTATTCCCCCACTCCTGAGACTGGAAACCAGCTTGAGAAGGGTCCACTTGTCCTAATGTGTGTCAAATTTGTTTTGTTAAATCATACCCATTGTACAGCACTGGAGAGTATGTGGGGGGGGGGCTTTAAAATGAATTGCAGCAGAAACACTAAACAACCCCAAATATTATGTTGATCCCTGTAACCCCATGAACCAGCGTGGATCCCACCTCGTCAAGGAGTCTGGGACATTAACAGCCCACTTTTTGATGTTCTGTGTTCTTAGGGATGCGGGAGCAGGGACTGAAATAATACAAAGCATTACTCGGGACTCCGTATCAGCAGGCAGCCATGGTTTGCTTCACCAGCTCCAGGAATGAAAATTGTCATTATGTCTAGTCTGAAACAAAGTTATATTTTACAGAAGCACAAAGAGCAGCTATAAACAATGACAATCTTAACACTCCTGTTACACAGGTATCTGTCTCTGGGGAACTTGACAAAGTATGTCAAGAGGCACGGATTACCTTAATGTACAGTTCTAAAAACAGCTTTGTAAGAAACAGAGATATGGGGGGGGGGGTGGAGTATTAATGCTGTTGCAAACACCATTGACATTCCGCCTGCCTGAGACAGATGCAATGAGTTTGGGGGGGGGGGGTTACTGCATGTGAAAAAAATATATATTCAGAGTACTCAAATTATGTAAGCATCAAAACAAACCTTCCAATTGTCCCACTTCAGGCAGGACAGCCATGATTTTCAGGACCTGTACTGGATTTTTCTACAGACCCCCCACGTCTGGGAACACCACAGGAGTATCCAAATAGCAAGTAAAATTGATTTAGCATGAAAATACCTGTATTGGACTGAATGGCAGGTCTGCTATTCAGCCTAATACGCATAAGCACTGAACACCGGCTGCAAAGGATGGATACCGTTCCTTAGGGTTGTACTCCTTTGACCCCAGCCTTACTATTTCTTGCTGCCTGCAGTGGAAGGCATGAAAACAGAGTTGAAGTAAAACAGGGCTTGACAAACCCAAGAGCAAGCAGAAAAATGTAGGAACCAACTTCCCAGTTTTAGAAGCAAGACAAAAAGGTTTCTAGAAAGATTAGCATAGAACTGGCACGCTGACCAGTCACTTCTCTCAAATATCTAGGTATGTGGTTAGACCCAAATCTATACTTTGGCCCCCACATAGAAAAACTCATCTAAACTTTACCCCAAACTAGGTGCCCTGTACAGAAACAAATCCTGCCTGTGCCCTGCGGTAAGAAAGCGGATTGTATACCCCACAAACACACCTTCAGAAACTTACGTTGTATAACTCATTCTGCCGCTTTGTGCTACAATGTAACTACATGACCCACCATTGTGACATGTTAAAAGAGCTAAACTGGCCATCGCTGGAATCTAGACGCACCCTTCACCTTTCCAACCTGGTGTTTAAGAGCTTCTTTGGGAAGCTGCCATCCTACCTGAATAGGCTGCTTCCCCTAGCAGTTCCCTCATCATATAACCTCCGATCCAGGACCTGCACCTTACTTGCAATACCACAATACAAAAAGACAGTGGCTCGATCCTCATTTTCCTACAGAGCACCGCATTTATGGAATAACCTTCCAGACACCATCAAATCTTCCCCCAGTCTTAAGTCACTCAAGAGCTCCTTACTAGCATACCTCGGTACAGAATGCACCTGTAAACATGTACCATAGTAACTATATATTACTTACATATTTATTTTCCATGTTAATCTGTATATTTGTTAGGGATGCACCGATACTAGTATCAGTATCGGGGCCGATGTGCAAACGGCCCGATACATCCCGCCGATACCGGAAGCCAGCGCTGAGCCGGCTTCCGCGGGGCTGGGGAAGCTGGCCGCGTGGATGAAAAGCATGCGGCCAGCGTTCCCCTCCGGCGCGGCACGATACTCACCCATCCTGAAGGTCCGGTCGCTGGGCAGTGATGCGTTCCCGCGGCCACTGGGCGCTCCTGTGACGCTGCCTCTCGGCTGGAGGCAGCGTCACAGATGCGCCTGGCGGCCACGTGATCGCATCACTGCCCAGCGACCGGACCTTCAGGATGGGTGAGTATCGCGGCGCGCCGGAGGGGAACGCTGGCCGCGTGCTTTACATGCACGCGGCCAGCTTCCCCAGCGTTCGACCTGGGGCCAAATCCATCAGAGCTGGGGGGGGGGGGGCCAAATCCATCAGAGCTGGGGGGGGGGCCAAATCCATCAGAGCTGGGGGGGCCAAATCCATCAGAGCTGGGGGGGGGCCAAATCCATCAGAGCTGGGGGGGGCCAAATCCATCAGAGCTGGGGGGGGCCAAATCCATCAGAGCTGGGGGGCCAAATCCATCAGAGCTGGGGGGGCAAATCCATCAGAGCTGGGGGGGGGCAAATCCATCAGAGCTGGGGGGGGGCAAATCCATCAGAGCTGGGGGGGGCCAAATCCATCAGAGCTGGGGGGGGGCCAAATCCATCAGAGCTGGGGGGGGCCAAATCCAGAGCTGGGGGGGGCCAAATCCATCAGAGCTGGGGGGGGCCAAATCCATCAGAGCTGGGGGGGGGGGGCAAATCCATCAGAGCTGGGGGGGGGGCCAAATCCATCAGAGCTGGGGGGGGGGGGCCAAATCCATCAGAGCTGGGGGGGGGCCAAATCCATCAGAGCTGGGGGGGGCCAAATCCATCAGAGCTGGGGGGGCCAAATCCATCAGAGCTGGGGGGGGGGCCAAATCCATCAGAGCTGGGGGGGGGGCCAAATCCATCAGAGCTGGGGGGGGCCCAAATCCATCAGAGCTGGGGGGCCCAAATCCATCAGAGCTGGGGGGGGCCCAAATCCATCAGAGCTGGGGGGGGGCCCAAATCCATCAGAGCTGGGGGGGGCCAAATCCATCAGAGCTGGGGGGGGCCAAATCCATCAGAGCTGGGGGGGGCCAAATCCATCAGAGCTGGGGGGGGCCAAATCCATCAGAGCTGGGGGGGCAAATCCATCAGAGCTGGGGGGGCCAAATCCATCAGAGCTGGGGGGCCAAATCCATCAGAGCTGGGGGGCCAAATCCATCAGAGCTGGGGGGCCAAATCCATCAGAGCTGGGGGGCCAAATCCATCAGAGCTGGGGGGCCAAATCCATCAGAGCTGGGGGCCAAATCCATCAGAGCTGGGGGGCCAAATCCATCAGAGCTGGGGGCCAAATCCATCAGAGCTGGGGGGCCAAATCCATCAGAGCTGGGGGGCCAAATCTCAAATTTTTATATGCGGTCTGTTCCTATTGGAAAGCGTCACATGACATTAAATAAAAGTATCGGTACTCGGTATCGGTGAGTACTTTTAAAAAAGTATCGGTACTCGTACTCTGTCTTAAAAAAGTGGTATCGGTGCATCCCTAATATTTGTATTTTGCTATTAATATCTTGCATTTATTACTTTGTATTTCTGTAACAACTGTAACATTTCAATGCTCTTGAAAACGAGAGAAATCTCACATGTATCCTTCCTGGTAAAATCCTTTATAAATAAATAAAATATCCACACATCAAGGCATAGGAAACAGTGGCCACCTAGGAGCTGGATTTGCCAAGCCCTAGGTTAGAAGGCAAGTAGTGGTAAAGTTAATTTGAGTCCAGGGAAATTTTTCAGGGCTTGATGGAAAATAAAAGGAACAAGGATCAAGGGGCTCTTTAGCTTACAAGGTGGCAGTTTCAAAGTGTAACTTTAAAAAGGGATCCTACCACCAAAAATTTTTTTTAAAAAAAATTAAAATGTCCTTATTGTGTACATGTGTTTTGTTTTTATTTTGTATGTTAAGAAAATATTTTACTCTGGGTCACTGGGTGCATTCATTTCGTAATGTTTTGTGTTGTAAACTGCTCCCCCCCCTCCCACCAGTATATATGCATCACTTGCTCCTTACTGGGTGGCTTTGGCCATAGAATGGAGTCTATGGGGTGATCACCGACTCAAATCAGTGTATTGGGTGGTATATGCAAAGACATCACCGGGGGCAGATTAGAAGTCTTTTAATCTCCCTGTTTTTTCCTCATTCAGCTGCCATCTCTTATCTTGACTAGCCATGAGTCAGGAGAATTGGCAGGAGAAGAGAACAATCTAGACCAAATAGTCGAATTGGAAAATGAGATACTTTCTGGTTTGGCTATTTTGACCTACGGTTTTCACTTCTCCTGGCTTCACCCTTCAGTGAATAATCCTGTAAATAAAATAAAGCAAAGCCACAAAGTAAAAAAAACTTTTAGACAGATTTTGGTAAATGTTACATTATGGGAAAATCCAGAAAAAGGTTCTCTTTTTATATGCAAAAAACATGAACATGCCCAGCAGCATGTGTCTTCTAAAAGGGACTTTGTAATGCACGAGTAATCTAGTTACAGCTTGTGTAAGTGGTCGTGTCCCTTTAAAATATGAACTTCCTAAACCATATTCTAGATATCCCAAGTCGATACCTCCAGCAGTATTTCCAGCTCTGTAATGTCACTTGTCATTATAGATGCATTGGTATTTAGAAGGTTGACTTATTATATTTAACTTATTTTATTACTTTGTGACCCTTGGAATCAATGAGCAGGTGGAGGATTCTCATTTCTTCCCTTCACTGTCATAGTGACATGAGTTCATAACAGTTACAAGCGTTTATAAAAAAAAGCACCAACAAGTTCTGTAGTGCTGTACAATGGGAGAGACAGAACAAATATACATACACATTACACACACAGAACAGTAGAAGAGGACCCTGCACCAGAGCTTACAATCTAACAATGTCCCTGTGTGGGTTTACTTACACATAACCAGGGTTAATCATTTAGCACATCGTGACACCAAAGTTCACCATTGTTGCAACTTCATTGAACATGGGCAATCCAAAGAAGCAAAAAGGAATTTGTTGCAAACAATGCTGAACAACAGTACTAATGTTACTTTCCCTTAACATGAAGAAATTGCAGCTATTCTCCATCCAGTGTCTGCAGCACCAGTGACTATACTTCAGCGTTGTTAAGGTGGCGATCACCATTGCACTCCAATAGAAACAATAGTAAAGTCAACGCTTGACAACTTTGAAACTACAGTGGAAAGAATAGCGAAACAGTATGACAATTGACAAACTATGGTGGACATTTCCCCAAGTAGAAAATTCACCCTAGTTTGCTGAACTAAAGCTACCACGCTTTCAACAAAAAGAAACAATGATGGTTAGTTAGTAAACCCTATAGCCGGGGTCCTAGCAACTTCCAGATGTTCAGAAACTTAAAAATTTCCAATGCGTACTCATTAGACCGATTTAAAACAACATTAACCATGAGGTTCAAACACCTGGAAGGCCGAGTTTGCTGACCACTGTTTTACATCATACAATAGCGGGGTCTCTTGTGGAAAAAACTCTTCTCGAATCAGACACCTTCCTCAAATCGGAATGGACAATGCAATGTTTCAGAAGTCATTTGGGACAGGATGTAAATCTAGCTATGAATGTTTAAGAATTTAAAAGCAGCAAAACGAAAAAGGTAAAAAAATATATATATATTTTGATCACAAAAGCTCTACTTTGCCTAAAGCAGGGGTCAGCAACCTTGGCCCTTCAAATGTATTGGAGGTACAATTCCCGAGTCTTCGCTAACTTGGAGTGACTGAGCAACATGGAAGATTTAGTTCTAATAAATATCTGTATAGCCAACGTTGCTAAGCCCTGGCTTTAAAGATCAGCAGAATAAAGATTCATTGAAACGTCTTCAAGAATCAATTCCATAAGTCACTGAAACACAGGGGAGCCAGATACCGGCTTCCAAATTAACTTGAGATGTGAGCGGATGACATCAACATCAGAAATCTCAATTTATGTGTAAGTAGCAGGGAGAGGCAGGATCGGAGAAGGCCGTCTAACCAGTAACTTGCAGGTAATGGAGGAAGAGACTATTTTAAAGCCCTTTTACTTATCTTTAATTGACAGAAAGATCAAGAAAACATCTCCAGCC
Organism: Leptobrachium leishanense; assembly: GCA_009667805.1. Classification (NCBI taxonomy): domain Eukaryota; kingdom Metazoa; phylum Chordata; class Amphibia; order Anura; family Megophryidae; genus Leptobrachium; species Leptobrachium leishanense. The sequence continues at coordinate 226,521,804 of CM019066.1, read as the reverse complement.
TCCATCTAAAGAGATGCATTACTATATTTAGAGTTGTATGGAAAGATGTGGAGGTTCTAGTCATTACTGTAGATACGTCACCTAGATTGCAATTACAGGGTAAAAAGTGGAGAGTATTTTGGAAAGGAACAAAATATGTCACTGGATGGTGGTTAACTTGGGATGCAAAGCTGGTGAGGTATGGGATACCTTTAGGATTTCCCACGACTTATTAGGAGAGTTTTATGGTCATACTTACACACAACAAGCTGACTCCTCTGCCTTTGTAAGACCCCAGGAACGATTTGTTGCACTTCTAGTACCAGTAAGTGCAATAATTAGCCCTACTGTAAGGCTGGGTTCACACCTAAGCGTTTTACAGCGCGCTCCAAAAACGCTCAAACAGTGAAATACCATTATTCCCTATGTGGGCATATCACACCTGGCCGTTTCTCAGTGCGCAGGAACGCGCTGAGAAACGGCCGACGCAAAAAGAAGTCCGGGAGCTTCTTTTCGGCAGATAGCCGCGCGTTCGCGGCCATATCATAGCCGCCAACGCGCTGCAACGCACGTTCGCAAAAAAAATGCGCGCATTGCGCGACGCTGCGCTACGCTGTGGTGTGAACCCAGCCAAGAGTGACACATCTATCATATGCAAACTTTACCTAGGGTTCATATACTTTACATGCCATTAGTTCCAGCACTTTTTGCTGGCGCCTTCTAATTCCTATACAATATACTGGACCGTAAATGTTCTCCAGTTTTTGCAATGTTTCTCATTGAAGACCACCTGGAAATTGAATGGCACCAAATGTAACAGCTGGGCAAGCACCTTAGAGGGTAAACCATGCCAAGTCACTAACGGTTGGGCTTTGACAGCCACAGCACAGGTTGAGAGCATGGCAACCTATACCATGACCTGTATACATTAGGGACATCCAACTCAAAACACATTAAAAAAGGTACACCGAGAGACTCTCAAACAAGCAAAAACAGACAGGCGGAAAAGCGCACCTCCATGCATGCAAATAGAAACCACATTATTTTTTATTCTTACTGTCCTTGTTTATATAGCGCCAACAGTTTCCACAGCGCTTTACAATAACCAAAAGGGAACGAGATAAACGGACATATGATGAAAACAAGGTGTAGAGGGCCCTGCTCATAGGAGCTTACAGTCTAGTGCAGGGGTCAGCAACCTTGGCTCCCTGATGTTTTGGTAACTACATCTCCCAAGATGCTCTGTCAGCCTAATGGATGACAGAGCATCTTGGGAGATGTAGTTCCCAAAACATCAGGGAGCCAAGGTTGCTGACCCCTGGAGTGTATACACAGAGACAAACACAAATGCACGAAAAATGTGGTGTGAAGATATCGAACTTAAAAATAAAAAAAAATAAAAGTACAATCATGCCAAACTGACAGTTAATCCTAGAAATGCATGAATATACGAGGGCACCCAAATCTATATAAACCAGGGCTTGACAAAGCCAGGTAGTCACTGGCGCCTAGAATTTTACTCCTGGCTCCTAAATTTCCAGTTTATTTTATACCAATCTAAAAGCAGTCTTTGGCATCTAAACATCTAGTTGGCTTCAAATGTTTTCTTCCTATCTCCTACATTTAATGTAAATATATCCAGCCCTGGTGTATGTATTCATATGAGGTGTGTTGTGTGTGTGTGTGGGGGGGGGGGGGGGTCTGTGTCTGCAGTGGGTAAATAGGGTGTCCAATGAAAACAGAGCAATGAAAATAAGTAAACAAAACAATATCACAACGTACAGATATATATATAGCCAAACTGATATTAGATGCAACGGTCTACACTTCTAGGCTCAAAAAAGTAGCCAAAAAGACCACATGCACAAAAAATACCTAACAGCAAAAAGCACCAGGTAAAGTGATAAATCGAAGCAGCTAAAATCATAATTTGGGTCAGTACAAACTAACTCCCAGATGCAGAGGCAAGGTTCCCAACGTTCCAGCAAGGATTCGCCTTTATCAAGGTAAACCTTGATAAAAGGCAAATCCTTGCTGAAACATTGGCTCCTAACTTTTGTAGCTGGCTCCTAGATTCAAAGCAAATTTGGCAAGCCCTGAAAACCCATGTTGAAATCTGTGGCCCAACGGTATTTAACAAAAAAAACAAAACAAAACAAAAAAGGACTTTTCAAAATGAAAACTGGCGCACGCGACACGGTTGGCACTGTCTGTGCCAGAGTTGGGCAAAGCTAAGGACAACTGGCTCAATGGTATGTAACCATTTAAAAACATTTTTTTATATTAAGCGTTTCACCAAATACCAACTTCAGCCTCATTACTGGCCCCCAAATGGTGAGCAGCTACACCTGATTCTCTGGCCATGTATTGCATGCAAAGAATTAAAAGGCTTTGTAGCAATAAACATGGGGGGGGAGATTTTTAGAAACATGATTTACAGATTGCATTGTACACACAACATCTAGCATCTGGTTTGCAGATCCTTGTGATAACGAGGAATGACATTGTATTGAGATGTGGAATAAATATGTCTGAAAGGGAGAATGTAAGGTTGTGATTCCAGATGTGTGTAACTATACATAGAAAAAGCACTGTGATAGGAGCCTGGTCTCTCCTGGTTAGCACCAGAGGTGTGAGAGGCAGCTCATTACTACCTGACCCTGTATGGAGGGGTCAGCCAGATCCTGGTCTCACCTGCATTGTAGAAGAGGTCCAACACGGTAGTCTCCCCGAAGTCAAGCTTTCCAAACTGCAGGGTTTGCAGTGCTGCCCCCTGGCTCTCGCACGCCTCCTGCAGGCTGTGTAGAGCAGCGTTTTCACTCAGCTGCAGTCCTGAGCCACCTTCGTTGATGACATAGACCACATTGATATCCCGGGTGTGTGCCAGGCCGGTACCAGGCTGCTGGCAGCTCTTTGCACATCTCGCTGCTCCCGCAGCACCGTGTATGTAGTCTTCACTCCAGAAGCTGCCAGCTGCAGGAAGCCTGCTGAACCCACCACCTACGTGGGTAGCCGCTCCACACTGCTGCTTGGGCCACACTGGGTCAACTATGGAGGCCCCCTGAAGAGGCCCCTGGGGGACCGAGAAGGTGATGCCCTCACTGCTGTCACTCATTGTCCCTTAGAGTCAAATGCCTACTTGTGCTGGGGAGAGGTTACCCCACTTGAACTCTGGGCAACAGAACCCTAGTGGGTTAACTCAGTACTTGATACACACAGTCAGGGGCACAAAGTATCACGGATACCGCTTCATAGGCACCAACAACCCCTAACTGTCCGCATACACCAGGAAATAGCGCCAAACTCTTTCTAAAAAGCCCTCTAGCCATGCACAGTCACCTCCTCCTCGCCCTGATATCTACACCCGTCCCCTGTCTGGCCGCCCTGTTTCGGAATGCTTCAGCTCCCCTCACCCCATGCTGCTTCCTGGTGCCTCGCTCGCAGTGCAGTTAACGGAGGGCGGGCTGTGTTAGGAGCAGACGCTCACTCCGCGCAGCCTTCACCTATTACCACCCTGTCAGCCCCTGGTGTATCACAAGCGGGTCGGAGCAGGGCGTATGCTCTCCTGTGAAGGCCACTCCCCGGGAGTATAACGAAGCCGCGGGTCCCCTGCACACACACAAAGCATTGCAAGAAAGTCTCAGAGGAGGCAGAGGAAGGAATCTGACATGTGACGCCCCTTCCCCTCACATTAACCTGTAACGTGCTGCCTGGTCCCTCACAACACATATACAACCAGGAGCTGCACTTAAAAGAGAGCAATAAAAAAACAAAGCATTATTTTTCACTGGTTTCACTGGTTGCCTGACCCAGTGTTACACCTAGAAGAGCAATGCATGAGGAGGCCATTCCCTGAGGAGATAACAGGCCAGTTCCCCTTTTATTGGGGCTTCCTGCTGCTCAATCGTTACCCTTTACCGTGAAACAAAAATCCTATTTATAATGAAATAAACGACAAGCCTCTGTGTTATTCCAAGTAAATGAGTCGGTATTAAGGGAACTTCGTCTTGTTACAAACATGTGGGGGCTTATGTTTTACCGACTTGTTTTTTAGGAGGGGGGGGGGGCTGTGACAGACCAGGGATCTCCAGGAGGATAATTTTATATTCGCCACACGAGGGGGTTATCAACTAAGTGCTGGCATTGCAAAAACCGGTGTCTTGCTATAGTTGGTTCCCTGTAATATCTGGTTACCGGGGCTCTCGTGCACGCGCACGCTCTGCTGGAGGGCTGGGATTGAGCTGAAAGCTGTTTCCTCCCACTGTTAAAGGTGCAGCTGCTCACTCAGGCTCCGTGTGCGAAGCCCATCCGGGAGCTTAACAGTGTGCAAAAACGGAGCACACATTAACCCATTCATCCCCAGCCCCAACTACTTAACCTTTACTGCACATTAACCCATTCATCCCCAGCTACTTAACCCTTACTGCACATTAACCCATTCATCCCCAGCCCCAACTACTTAACCCTTACTGCACATTAACCCATTCACCCCAGCTACTTAACCCTTACTGCACATTAACCCATTCACCCCCAGCCCCAACTACTTAACCCTTACTGCACATTAACCCATTCATCCCCAGCTACTTAACCCTTACTGCACATTAACCCATTCACCCCCAGCCCCAACTACTTCACCCCCAGCCCCAACTACTTAACCCTTACTGCACATTAACCTATTCATCCCCAGCCCCAACTACTTAACCTTTACTGCACATTAACCCATTCATCCCCAGCCCCAACTACTTAGGCTAGGGTCAGACGAGCGCATTTTGTACGGACTGTGCATCCATGCAGTACGGACATACTTACTGACTGACAACAAGGTAGTGGCCACACAGTCCGTTTTTTTCACTGATGTATTTTTTGACTGATGTAGCAGGGAAAATAAATTACAATGAAAAAAACATTTTGTCCGTCAAAAATGCTGGACGTATAAATGCAGTCCATCTGACCTCGTTTCATCACTCACACACAAAGCTATGCGGACGTTGCAGACGTGGCGCACTCCGCACATCCATTCTAGCAGTATTACTTTCTTGCCTAACCTGCGTCCGTTTGTCGGGTCCGTCATGCATCCGCTCTTCCGTGCGGACGTACTTCGTGTGTGGGGCTCCATTTGTCAGAATGCTATGCTGCCACGGACGTACAAATGTGCGGCAACACGGACGTGATAACTGCGCTCGTCTGACCCCAGCCTTAGGCTGGCGGCACACGAGCAGAGGAAGGAACGTCCGTAAAAGTGGACGTTCCTTCCACTCTCTGCGCTCAGCGTACAAAGCGTGATCCTCCTATGGAGAATCGCTCTTTGTATCCTTTCAGCGTCCGTTTAGCTTTTTGACGGGGAGGGCTTTTTCACGTCCGGTGGAGGACCTTCGCCGCCAAAAACCCACGGACGCAGGGAAGTGCGGGCGCATATGAGTCATAAATACGCTCGTGTGCCGGGGGCCTTAACCGTTACTCAATGCAGACTTTGTCCCTTCACAAAACCCTGCAGCTCTCTATTAACACTTCACAATGCAATCACAATTAAGGCTAGGGTCAGACGAACGCATTTTTCACGTTGCCCGTGAGAAAGTGCGGTCGAACGAACGCACGTATTTTTTCCCGGAATACGCGATAGAGGTCATACGATGCGCCTGTTCGTCCGTGATTTTGTACGGATCATCAATAAAACACTTTTTGAGTCTGGACGTTATGTTAGCCGGACATTAGCAGCGTCTGACGTCTCCCAATCACACAAACACGCCGCTATGCGGCCGCAGTGCACTCTGTACGTCAGTAGTAGCGGTTTGACGTTCTCGAAAAAATGCGTTCGTTGGCCACTTGCGTTGCGCGGACGAACTTTCGTGCGGCCGTTCGTCGTACGTTCCCTGGCATTGGACGTCATTTGCTGCTAGCACGGCCGTGATTTCGTGCGTCTAAACGCACGTTAAAACTGCGCTAGTCTGACCCTAGCCTTAACCCTGCAGCCCTCTATTAACCCTTCAATATAAAAACCTACATTAACCTTTGTAATAAAAACAGTAAAATTTTCCCCTTTGTAATACATTTACTCTGCTTCATATAAACAATGTTATTTTTTCAAGGAAAAGCGAGCTTTTATCAATTTTAAAATATGTAATTTTTTGTAGTGTATGTGGATATGCATAGCTTTCTAACATACTTGAGAACGAGAGAAATCTCAATGTATCCTTCCTGGTAAAATACTTTATAAATAAATAAATTATATATATATATATATTCTCATATTAAATGCAATTGCAATAATTAAATAAAAAGGTGTCTTTATAATGCCAAAGCTGTGCTTACGGATTTTATTTATTTAGTTTGATGTGGAGAGCTTTACCATAATAGAGTTTTATTCCATAACAATGAAAACGCTCAATTACTCCTATCACCATTCTAACATAGCTGCGAAAATGCGTTACCTCTCACTCTGCACCCTCTGTTTCCACTAGCATTCTTTCACCTATGTGCCCACACAGGGCAGCCATCAGAAATGATGGGGCCCCTTACTGAACCTCATGATGGCCCCCCCTAAACTTCCTCAAACTTTAAAAGCTTTTCGCCCCCTTCCACAACAAAAAAAGGACATTTAACAGCTCCACAGCAATAAAACTCACAGTAATGTGTGGTGTGTATGATGGGCTTGGCTTTGGGCCTGGCTGGGCCCTGGGGCTGGCCTGGGCACTGGGGCTTGGTTGGGCCTTGAGTTCCGGCTGGGCCCTGGGGTCTGGCTGGTCCACGGGCCCTGGCTGGGCCCTGGCTGGGTATTGGGGTCTGGTTGGGCCTTGGTGTCTGTCTCACCACTCCGCTGTCTTCGATCCCTGTCCTCTGCTCTTCTCTTCTTTCTTTTTCTCTCTTCTTTCTTTTCCTTCTTTTTTTCTCCAGGGCAGTCCGCCGCAGCTGCACTTGTGTGTGACGCGTGCGTCACGTGACTGGAGGCGGCGGCGCCAAAGCAGCATGCTTGGAAGGCACACGCACGCTGCTTTGCCCGCCCAGCAAGTCACAGACACAGCCGCAGGAGACACACAGAGTACAGCTCCAGATTCGGACTCTAACAGCTCCGGTATCGGACTATATAAGAGGGCGCCGCCGCTGCCGACGGGGCCCCGGCGTAATGCCCTGATGCCGGCCCTGTGCCCACACGTATCCCTGTCCTGCGTGGAAACCAGACCACATTCCGCCATGTAACTGCATCTCAGAACCCCTAGGGAAGCTCAATTACACCTAGCACAACTGCAAAAATGCATTACCTTTCAATGTGCGCTCCCCCTCTCTAACCACCATTCTTTTACCTATGTGCCCAAACTTACCTATGTTCTACGTGTAAATAAGACCACATTCCGCTGTGTAACTGGGTCTCAGGACCCCTAGGGACACTCAATTACTCCTATCACCATTCTAAAATAGCTGCAAAAATGTGTTACCTCTTACTCTGCTCCCCCAGCTCCCGCCTCCATTTTTTGACCTATGTCCTACATGTAAATTAGACCACATTCCGCCATGTAACTGGGTTTTCAGAACCCCTAGGGACGCTCAATTACTTCAATCACCATTTTAAAATATCTGCAAAAATGTGTTACCTCTCAATGTGCGCCCCCCTCTCTGACCACCATTCTTTATCCTATGTGTCAACAATTACCTCTGTCATACGTGTAAATCAGACCACATTCCGCCATGTAACTGCATCTCCGAACCCCTAGGGATGCTGAATTACTCCTATCACCATTCTAAAATAGCTGCGAAAATGCATTACCTCTCACTCTGCTCCCTCTGTCTCCAACCACCATTCTTTCACCTATGTGCCCACACATATCCCTGTACTATGTGGAAACCAGACCACATTCCGTCATGTAACTGCGTCTCAGGACCCCTAGGGTCTATCAATTACTCCTAGCACCATTCTAAAATAGCTGCGAAAATGCATTACCCCTCAATGTGCGTCCCCCCCTCTCTAACCACCATTCTTTCACCTATGTGCCAACAATTACCTCTGTCATACGTGTAAATCAGACCACATTCCGCCATGTAACTGCATCTCCGAACCCCTAGGGATGCTGAATTACTCCTATCACCATTCTAAAAGAGCTGCGAAAATGCGTTACCTCTCACTCTGCTCCCCCCTCTTTAACCATCGTTCTTTCACCTCTGTGCCGACCCGTATCACTGTCCTACGTGAAAACCAAACCACATTCCGCCATGTAACTGCGTCTCAGAACCCCTAGGGATGCTCGATTACACATAGCATAGCCCAGAAAATGCGTTACCTCTCAATGTGCGCCCCCCCTCTAACCACCATTCTTTCACCTATGTGCCCACAATTACTTCTGTCCTATGTTACGTGGAAATCAGATTACACTCCGCTGTGTAACCGGGTCGCCTGTCATGTCCAGCGTCTGGAATCCTGACCGGCAGCGCCGTACTTGCTGCTTGGGCGCTGAGTGATATGCAAACCCGAGGTGGTCACCTGGGTGTCAGGGGGCGGGGTGCAGTGTGATGACGAGAAGCCGCCGTCTTTAAAATCAGTCTGCTCAGGCAGACTCATTGCCCTGACGTGGAGTTTACTTCCCCAGTGCTTTGGCGATTTCTGAGAACCATCTATGTGTATGACCACGGCTATTCCAGAGCACCCCGCTTTGTGTACTGACCTGGCTATTTCTGAGAACCCCGCTTTGTGTATGACCATGGATATCCCTGAGAACCCTGCTCTGAGTTTAAACCTTGGTATAAGGTCGAACCTCTCCCTTGGCATTAAGGCCTATACTGTCAGGGCCTACTGGGAACTCCTACTCTGGGGCCTGTTAACCCTTGCTGGGTGTTATTCTCTGAAGATAATCAGTTGTATCAACCATCCAAGGATTGGAGGGGTAGATAGGATACTGTGTACAGGGACCAGCATCGTAAACCTAAGGAGAATCCGTGACATCTCCGCACTAGACTTGTGCACAGTGGGATTTTTTCATTTTTTTTCATTTCAGGACATTTAAAACTGATTTTTTTCTTAGTTTCTGGTAGTTCGTTATTTTACCGCGATTCGTAATTTCAGGCCGATCCAAAATATTGGATTGCCCGATATCGTTTTTGGATCACTTAGTTTTCTGTTTATTAGTTAAAGTACGTGATTTCGGACATCCGATATATCGTCTTTCCGACCACTTCGTTTTACGTTTTTATGTGGTATTCCGTATTTTGGGTTGAATTGTATTTCTTTTTAAGAGCTATTTAATTTTTTATTAGATTACTGCCAATAAAATGAGGAGACCAGCCATCAACCTTTTTATTTTTTTTACTGCAGCAAAGGGTTTCTCTACTTATTTATTTTTTAGGGTTTTTTGTAATTTTTTGGGTGAAATTTTAGGTTTCATAACTTTTTTAAAGAAACAAGGCTTTTCCCCCATAGGTTTCAATGTAAAAAATATTCACGTTTTTATTAAATATTTATTAAACCATTTATTCTTTTGACTTGCAGCAATAAGCTATTTTGTTTATTTTTTAGGATTTTTGGGGATTTTTTGGTGAAATTATATTGTTCCTAATTTATTATTTTAGCACCATGGTTAGTTCCATAGCCCTGTCCAAGGTCCTGATACATTTTCAATGAAAGAACACTATGTTTCAGACCAGTAGTTCAGCACTACGGACAGCAGCTATTAAGCCTTAATGCCAAGGGAGAGGTTCAACCTTATACCAAGGTTTAAATTCAGAGCAGGGTTGTCAGGGATATCCATGGTCATATACAAAGCGGGGTTCTCAGAAATAGCAGGGTCAGTACACAAAGCGGGGTGCTCTGGAATAGCCGTGGTCATACACATAGATGGTTCTCAGAAATCGCCAAAAGCACTGGGGAAGTAAACTCCACGTCAGGGCAATGAGTCTGCCTGAGCAGACTGATTTTAAAGCCGGCGGCTTCTCGTCATCATGCCGCGCCCCGCCCCCTGACCACCCAGGTAACCACCTCGGGTTTGCATATCACTCAGTGCCCAAGCAGCAAGTACGGCGCTGCCAGTCAGGATTCCAGACGCTGGACATGACTGGCGACCCGGTTACACAGCGGAGTGTAATCTGATTTACATGTAACGTAGAACAGAAGTAATTGTGGCACATAGGTGAAAGAATGGTGGTTAGAGGGGGGCACACATTGAGAGGTAACACATTTTCGGGGCTATGCTAGGTGTAATTGAGCATCCCTAGGGGTTCTGAGACACAGTTACATGGCGGAATGTGGTCTGGTTTCCACGTAGGACAGTGATACGTGTCGGCACAGAGGTGAAAGAACGGTGGTTAAAGAGGGGGGTGAGCAGAATGAAAGGTAACCCCTTTTAGCAGCTATTTTAGAATGGTGATAGGAGTAATTGAGCGTCCCTAGGGGTCCTGAGATGCAGTTACATAGCGGAATGTGGTCCGGTTTCCACGTAGGACAGAGGTAATTGTTGGCACATAGGATAAAGAATGGTGGTTAGAGAGTGGGGGGCGCACATTGAGAGGTAACGCATTTTCACAGCTATTTTAGAATGGTGATAGGAGTAATTGATAGACCCTAGGGGTCCTGAGACGCAGTTACATGGCAGAATGTGGTCTGGTTTCCACATAGTACAGGGATATGTGTGGGCACATAGAGGGAGCAGAGTGAGAGGTAACGCATTTTCGCAGCTATTTTAGAATGGTGATAGGAGTAATTGATAGTCCCTAGGGGTCCTGAGACGCAGTTACATGGCAGAATGTGGTCTGGTTTCCACGTAGTACAGGGATATGTGTGGCCACATGGGTGAAAGAATGGTGGTTGGAGACAGAGGGAGCAGAGTGAGAGGTAACGCATTTTCGCAGCTATTTTAGAATGGTGATAGGAGTAATTCAGCATCCCTAGGGGTTCAGAGATGCAGTTACATGGTGGAATGTGGTCTGATTTACACGTATGACAGAGGTAATTGTTGACACATAGGATAAAGAATGGTGGTCAGAGAGGGGGGGCGCACATTGAGAGGTAACGCATTTTCGCAGCTATTTTACAATGGTGATAGAAGTAATTGAGGGTCCCTAGGGGTTCTGAAAACCCAGTTACATGGCGGAATGTGCTCTAATTTACATGTAGGACATAGGTCAAAAAATGGAGGCGGGAGCTGGGGGAGCAGAGTAAAAGGTAACGCATTTTGGCAGCTATTTTAGAATGGTGATAGGAGTAATTGAGTGTCCCTAGGGGTCCTGAGACCCAGTTACACAGCGGAATGTGGTCTTATTTACACGTAGAACATAGGTGAAAGAATGGTGGTTAGAGAGGTGGAGGCGCACATTGAGAGGTAATGCATTTTTGCGGCTGTGCTAGGTGTAATTGAGCATCCCTAGGGGTTCTGAGATGCAGTTACATGGTGGAATGTGGTCTGGTTTCCATGCAGGACAGGGATACGTGTGGGCACATAGGTGAAAGAATGGTAGTTGGAGACAGAGGGTGCAGAGTGAGAGGTAACGCATTTTCGCAGCTATGTTAGAATGGTGATAGGAGTAATTGAGCGTTTTCATTGTTATGGAATAAAACTCTATTATGGTAAAGCTCTCCACATCAAACTAAATAAATAAAATCCGTAAGCACAGCTTTGGCATTATAAAGACACCTTTTTATTTAATTATTGCAATTGCATTTAATATGAGAATATATATATATATATAATTTATTTATTTATAAAGTATTTTACCAGGAAGGATACATTGAGATTTCTCTCGTTCTCAAGTATGTTAGAAAGCTATGCATATCCACATACACTACAAAAAATGACATATTTTAAAATTGATAAAAGCTCGCTTTTCCTTGAAAAATTAACATTGTTTATATGAAGCAGAATAAATGTATTACAAAGGGGAAAATGTTACTGTTTTTATTGCAAAGGTTAATGTAGGTTTTTATATTGAAGGGTTAATAGAGGGCTGCAGGGTTAAATTGTGATTGCATTGTGAAGTGTTAATAGAGAGCTGCAGGGTTTTGTGAAGGGACAAAGTCTGCATTGAGTAACGGTTAAGGCTAGGGTCAGATGAACGCATTTTTTCACGTTATCCGTGCAAAAGTGCTTTTGTATTTTTTCATGGAATACGCGATAACGGTCATACGATGTGCATTTTTGTCCGTAATTTTATATGGATCATCAATAAAACACTTTTTGCGTCTGGACGTTATGTAGGCCAGATATTAGTAGCTTCTGACGTCTCCTAATCACGCACACACGCCGCTAGTGGACGCAGCGCACTCTGTACGTCAGTACTAGCGGTTTCACACTCTCGAAAAAATGCGTTTGTTTGCCGCTTGCGTTGCCCATCCGAACTTTCATGCAGCCATAATTTGTATATTGCTCGTCATTGGACGTCATTTGCTGCTACTATGGCCGTGATAAAGTGCGGCTGCACGTGTGTTCGCACTGTATTCATCTGACCCCGGCCTAAGTAGTTGGGGCTGGGGATGAATAGGTTAATATACAGTAAGGGTTAAGTAGTTGGGGCTTGGGATCATAGGCGACTCTACAGGGGGGCAAGGGGGCTATTGCCCCCCTTAGGTTATTCCTTGCCCCCCATGTGCCCCCCACAAAAAATCAACATCCAGCTTCCCACACTTCTTCTCCGTCCCTATGCATCATATATGGAAGATCTATGTGTCATTGGTTAGGGCAGATTCTGGCCTTTCCAATGATACCCAACATGACCATATTCAGTTTGAAGTAAAAGTCATAAAACAATAAATAATAACGGGCACTTAAACATTTTCACAGGGTTGAAATGGCTCAGCAGTGAAGTGGTTAATGTTCAGACTATACATTACATTGTGTATTACGTTAGTTTTTGCCTTGGTTTAGTTGTATATTAAGGGTTAATGGGTAGGCTTCATCCCTCACAGTATACATTTTATTTTTTGTTTGAGTAATGGCATTGTAGGGGTTAATGGGTAGACTACATGCCTCACAGTGTATTCATTTCATGTTTTACCTTGATTAATGGCAATTTAGGGGTTAATGGGTAGGCTAAATGCCACATTGTTTATTATTTTTATTGTATTTCCCTGGGTTTATGGCATTTTAGTGGTTACTATGGAAGTTAGAATCTAAAGAGTCTATTTATCTTTAGATCCTCTGCTTTTCGTCACATTTCGGGGAATTCATTTTGCCGACAATATAGTGAATTCCTATTTAGCGAATGGTCACTGTAATTTGCTAAAAGTAGAGTCGTTGAAGCAGCTATCAGACATTCAGCGAAAACTGCCGAATTGCGGCAAATAAAATATTGAATTTAAGTATCAAGTTAGTACAATAAAAAGGTATTATTGCATCACATTACTCTGGGATTCTGCAATCTTATTTATATATACTTATTTAGGGCACTATTACCTGGTCTGAGCTAACCCTTGCGTCGGCATGGTTTTGCGTTAGCGCCAGATTAATCGAGTCTAGCGCCGGACTAACAGATCGTTTGCCTTTTGCTACAAACGGGAAAAATCACTTAGTGCGTTGTTATTAGTGATTTGTACCGCGAGCTTACTGTACTTTACGGGAGCACTAGAGATCTCTATCGCTTTTGCAGCTAGCAGATCACTTGGTGTCAGCACTAATTTTTTTGAGGGGAGCTAATTGCATTATTTTACCTACTCCTCAACTCTAGTGCTAACTCCAAAAAAACAGAAAAAACAGATCCTCGCCCAAAATTAACAGGCAAATGAAAGGAATGCAGCACAGGTGTTCTCTTGGCCCCATACACTATAGCAATGGATCTGTTGACATACGTTTCTGTTTTCATTTCTTTGCAAGCTCAAACAGAACTTGATCATTACGGTTTCTTGTCCTCTGAGGCACCCTAGTGGTCCAGAATACAAACGTCTATCTGGCTTAATAAAAGTTATGTTTTTACTTCTATAATTTTTGATTCTAACATTACATGTAGTCATTCGTAGCACAGCATTATATCACTTTGTTTTTTGGTTTATGCATGCTGTTGTTGTTTAATTTCAGGTTGACCCATGTATTGTTGATTTGTTTCCATGGTTGCGCCCGGCGGCATTGTACTGTCTGAATGCGCAGGTGCCATATTGAATCTGGGCAGCATGATACGTATGCGTGGTTTGAGTTAAGTGGATCTGATTTGTGGACAGTGGCATAGCCAGAGTTACGGTCACCTGGAGCAGAACAAAAGTTTGCACCCCCCCCCCCCCAGTCGCTCTGGTTGTAAGGCTAATTCAACACATGTAAAGAGCATTATGGTTTTTATAAGAAAAAAACTTAATGCGATACAAAAACTGGTGGCAAATTTATGATTGTTGTAGGAAGTTATGACTGGGTGCACTATCCCTTGGTGTTTTGGGATGCAGGCTGTTACTCCTTCCTGTGGGACATCTGCTCCTATGCCAACGTGCTGAACATCGCCAGCCTGAGCTGTGAGAGTTACCTGGCCATCTGCCACCCCATCACCGCCAAGAGGATCATGTTCAGGACCAGGACCAAGAAGATCCTCTCTGCCATCTGGATCATCGGCAAAAAACGAATCCCACCGAAGTGAAAAAAAAATAGATTGTCGCCTATTCTCCTAATAGGAGCTTAAATCAATAAAAATGTAGGGTTCTATTTCACAGTTGATGCTAATGTAGTATCTCAATATATAAGCGTTAGCACTAGCATAAGTAAGTTTAATGTCTGGCATCGATATTCCAATCTTGACGCTAAACTGGGGTGAAAGCAGTTAGCGCCTTGCAGCTTGCCGAAGCTTCCTGTACTTAGCATCTTCTATACTTAACATGAGGAGAACAACCTATTTTTAGTGTCTCGACAAGGGAGGTATTACAAAGTGCTGGCGCAAAATACTGTCGGGATGCAAAATCAAAAATTTTAACAACTCCTGTTGTTAAATGATTCTGCAAATGCAAGATCATTTAACACACTGAACCCCTCCCCCCAATTAAATACCATACTCTCCTCTCATCCCGTGGTGAAAAGGGTAGCGGAATCTGCTGTTTCTTCTCCCTGGGGGCAGAGTGAGCCTGGGAACAAATTGGTCCTACTCTCCCTCCGCAATCACTTCTTGGCACTGCGGGATGTCGCATAAAGCTCCATGGATGCACAAAGTCTTCGGCTGCTGCCCAGTCGAGGCCCAGTCCCGACTCCGGCCCAGTTGAGGCCCCAGCCAAAGCCTCGGGCTCTGTCGAGGCCACCACTTATTTTTCAAGCGCAGCAATGGCAGAAATACAGTATACTGCGTTTCATGTGCTGGGCATTATGAGGAGTATAAATAAGGCTAAAGGAGGAGCAGGGTCGCACCTATTCCCCGTTGGGGCGGCTGCAACAACCAAATGTATCCAGCCCAGCAACATGTATAAAACATAACAAGAAAAAAAAAAGGTGTCATCTGCGCTTATTCCTATTACACCGTGTGAAATAAAACACAATTAGAGGCTTTGGTTTCTTTTAATGGCCATTAAGAGTGTAAGCTCACCTGCCAACATCACGGAACCTCTAGTGAAGGTGAGCCCTATCCAAAAATGAAACCACAGGCTGCTGTGTAGCTGTCAGGGTTTGTGGTAAAGGAGGTAGAGCCCAGGTGCAGAGGTTGGAGATCAGTTTCAGGATCGAGGTACAAAAGGATTTTCCAATAATCGTAGTCAGGGTCAGAATCGTGGTCAGAGGCAGGCGGCGATATAGGGAAGGTCGAATCGATAGCCAGTAACTGGTACACAGAGATAACATGCAGAAGCTTCTCAATAGGGAACACTACTAGGAGTGATACAACGCTGAAGCAAGGACTGAATGTACTGGGAAACCTTATATAGGTGGTAGGGTAGTCTAGCCCCTCCCAGGAGTGCCCCACCGTCCAATCAGCCTACTCTGTGATGATGGCCAATCAGGATCCGAGGATCGCCTGGGACGGTTCCCCATCAGGTCCACCCGAACCTGGGGATCCTCCCCTTGGGCGGAACCGCGGCGCCGACCTCCCTAGTGCGGGTACGGAGAGATCCACGAAGGATCGTGCGGGACCCCGGGATGTCCCCAGCCCACGAGCCACCCGCCAGCAATGCCGGCGAGGCGATCCGTCGGAGCCAGCCCCCACACGAGGTGAGCCTCCTGGCCGGCTGGATCGCCGGGCAGCGTGACAGTAGCAAACTATCACTGCTCACACTGCTTTTCAGTCATGAGGTAGACTGGTGGGCCTTTATTTAATGCCCTCCCAGAAACAAAATCCACCTTGGGATCAAAAACAAAGACACGGAACGGAACAGCTGCAATGATGACCTTGCTGGAGGTACAAACAAACATACATAGTACAGGAGGAGCGGGGTCATGCCTATTACCCAATGGGGCGGCTGCCGTGATGGTTTACTACACAGCAGCCTGTGGTTTCATTTTTGGATAGGACTCACCTTCACTAGAGGTGCCGTGACGTTGGCAGGTGAGCTTACACTCTTAATGGCCATTAAAAGAAACCAAAGCCTCTAATTGTGTTTTGTTTCACATGGTGTAATAGGAATAAGCGCTGATAACACCTTTTTTTCTTGTTATGTTTTATACATGTTGCTGGGCTGGATACATTTGGTGGTTGCAGCCACCCCATCGGGGAATATTTATTTATTTATTTGCAAAGTATTTTACCAGGATGGATACATTGAGTTTGCGCTCATTTTCAAGTATGTCCTGGGTTCAAGAACATTGAAATTTTACAGTCGTTACAGAAATACAAAGTAATAAATGCAAGATATTAAAAACAAAACACAAATATACAGATTAACACAGAAAAATAAATATGTAAGTAATATAGTCACTATCAGGGTTATTCAGAGACCGGTGAAAATCAGGAGAATGACTGGAGAATGGAAAATTCTAGGTCAAAATAGCCGATATGGAAAGTGAGATGAATGGGAGAATTTTTCTGATTTGGCTATTTTGACCTAGAATTTTCCATTCTCCAGTCATTCTTCTGCTTTCACCGCTCTCTGAATAACCCTGTATGTTACATGTTCACAGGTGCATTCCGTATTGAGGTATGTTAATAGGGAGCTTGAGTGACTTAAGACTGGGGGAAGATATGATGGCGTCTGGGAGGTTATTCCATAATTGCAGTGCTCTGTAGGAAAATGAGCATCAAGCCACTTTCTTTTTGTATTGTGGTATTGCAAGTAAGGTGCTGGTCCTGGATCGGAGGTTATAGGATAAGGGAACTGCTAGGGGAAGCAGCCTATTCAGGTACGGTGGTAGCTTCCCAGAAAATCTCTTAAACACCATGTTGGAAAGATGAAGAATGCATCTAGATTCCAGCGGCGGCCGGTTTAGCTCTTTTAACATGTCACAGTGGTGGGTCGTGTAGTTACATTGTAGCACAAAGCGGCAGAATGAGTTATACAATGTAGTAAGTTTATGAAGGAGTGTTTGCGGGGCAGCTGCATACACTACATCTCCGTATTCAATAGCCGGCATAAGCATTTGTTGTACAATCTTTCTTACCGCGGGGCTCAGGCAGGATTTGTTTCTGTACAGGGCACCTAGTTTGGGGTAAAGTTTAAATGAGAGTTTTTTATGTGGGGCCAAAGGATAGATTTGGGTCTAACCACATACCTAGATATTTGAGAGAAGTGACTGTGGTCAGCGTGCCATTTGATTTTGTCCTGACACCAGGCCCGTCTTTAATATTGATTGGATCCTGGGCAAACATTTTTTTGGCCCCCCCCCCCCGAAAGGCCGCCCACCCTATAATTTTGCTCTCCACCCCCAACATCCCAAAAAACTTTGTTCTGACAGCAATAACTCGGTTCCAGTCGTGTGTGCTGCTGCTGCAACAGGCCTGGCCACCTGGGGACGCGTTGGCGGCTAATTTGGGACTGGGGACAGCACCAGCGGCGCGTTGGCAGCTAATTTGGGCCTGAGGACGCGTTGGCGGCTGTGAACTTCATCCAACAGCTCTATATATCTCTAATCGACCATGATGAATGCACGGACTGTTAACCTATGTATTGATATATATAAATAAACCATGATATCACATTGGGTTATGATCACTCTCCGTGAATGTCTCTTCCTACTGACGTCTCGCTACGTAATAAAACTGAAAATACTGTAAGTATCCAAGTACATACATACACTGAGGGTGTTATACAATAGAGCGACTAGCAGTGGTGTATTTAGGTTTCGTGCTGCCCTAACTCGTGCACGCCCAAATTTAAATTTGAGGCACCCCTTCCTGTCAAGGGCACACCTCTTCCTGGTTAATCTCCACCCTTCCTCTTTAAGCTCCACCTTTTCCTCTTAGAGCTCCGCCTTCTCCTCTCTTTATATTAAAAGTGGATACCAACAGGGTTATCCAAAGAGATTCGAAAAGTCACTGCACATTTGGTGACTTTTCGTTCTCTTCAATTCGGTTCCTTTTGCCGATCCCATTTCGGTGACCCTGCGGTGTATTCAGCAAACACCACAGGGTCCCCGAATTGCAGGGAAAAGCTGCCGTAAACCCACCGAAAACTAACCGCAAAACTCACCGAATGCAGGCTGAAAAGCCACAAAAACATCTGGATTAACCCGTCGAAAAGCCCGAACAGGAGCCGATCACACACAGCACACACAGCCGAAGCAGCTGAGACCGCAGAGGGAGGTGAATAAATTAGCAAAACCGTTTGTATGAATGTGAAATTGAAACGCTATTTGCAAAGAAACTACTGAGCGAAAATGTCTGCAATTTGCACAGGAGGTCCAGGGAATGATAATAAAAAGGGCTGTTACAGAAAAAATAAGTAAACTTAAAAAAAATAATAAAAAAAAAAAAATCGGACTTTTATAAAAAAAAAAAATCAGAAAAATGCTTAACGTATCCTAAAAAATCTATAAATAAAGAGACTCTTTACTGCAGAATTTTATAATGAACAGTTTATTAGATATTGAATTAAAAAACGGGAATATTTTTAACATTGAAGCCTATGGGATTCTCCTGAATAAATTTGCCGCATGAAATCACCGAATGGCAGGGCATTAGGGGAACCTTTCACTGCTGGTTTGTGTTCTCTGAATAGCCGAAGCAGTGCTTTTTCATGGGGATTTCACTGCCCTCGAACAGGGACCGAACAGGCACCGTATGTTCAGGCAATTCGCCAGGATTTGGCGAATTGCCTGCTCTCTGCATAGCTGAATGGTCAGGAAAGGTAACCGAACGCTGATTTTCAGCGTTCTGTTACCTTTCTCAAGCAATTCGGATCTCTTTGGATAACCCTGCAAGTGCCTAGTTGTATATTTTGTATACCATTTCAAATGTATCTATTGAGATAAATAAAATTATGAAATGTTTAAATTCAAGCATTTTTACAAAGAACAGCCACGCATGTCAAGTAAACTGGATCACAGCCGCTCTAATTGGTTGAACAATAAAACCCACAGAAACGTGCACTGCATATGAGCGTATCACAGAGCTGCACAGCAATAAAACCCACAGAAATGGGCACTGTGTATGAGCATATCAGAGCTGCACAGCAATAAAACCTACAGAAATGTGCACTGTGTATGAGCATATCACAGAACTGCACAGCAATAAAACTCACAATAATGTGCAGTGTGTATGAGCGTATCCCAGACCTCCAGGGCAATAAAACTCACAGTAATATGCAGTGTGTATCACAGAATCCACAGCAATAAAACTCCCAGCAATGCAATGTTTGGTGTATGTCAGTGTATCAGAATCCACAGCAATAACATTTCCAGCAATGCAATGTGCAGTGTGTGCATGAGTGTATCAGAATCCACAGCAATAAAACTCCCACCAATGCATTGTGCGGTGTGTGTGTCAGCGTATCAGAATCCACAGCAATAAAACTCTCAGCAATGCAATGTGCGGTGTGTATGAGTGCATCAGAATCCACTGCAATAAAACTCCCAGCAATGCAATGTGTGGTGTGTGTCAGTGTATCAGAATCTACAGCAATAAAACTCCCAGCAATGCAATGTGTGGTGTGTGCCAGCGTATCAGAATCCACAGCAATAAAACTCCCAGCAAACCGAGTGTATATGAGCACACAGCAATTATTTATTCTATATTTACCAGCCTCCGTCTGCGGTAGGGCTGTGTGCAGAGACAGCAGGGACTGTGTATGGACTCAGCAGGAGGTACCTCCAGGCCACGTGAGGATCGCGGCTGTGCCTGTGCGTGGAGCCATCTTGTCAGCAGTGGGGTGCCACTGCCAGAGGGTGCAACGTGGCTTTGATTCCCTTCCCAGTGGGTATTCAGTCCAGAATAGAGTGAGAGTCTGTGTTAACGAGAGGGCAGGCAGCTGCGTGTGTGCGTGTCACATGGTTCAGCCAGTCAGGTGGTACTGACACTCAGTACCACCTGACTGGCCGGACCGCGTGACCTGCACGCACGCAGCCTCACCAGGAGCCAGGCAGCTCAATGACAAATTTCTATCACTGCAGTGCTGGTTAAGGAAAGGTCCACTTTAAACAGCAGTAAGCAGAACCGGCTTCATATTCTGCTGATACCACCCCCCCTTACCTGCCGTTTACTGTCATCTAATCTCTCTGCACACAAATCACATCCCCCTCCTAGAGCTGCTGCGGGGCAGGGGAGGAGAGGAGAGGGGGATTTTTATTCTATTCAATTTTATTCCGTATGCAAACGCCCTGCTCCACTGCTCGTTGTTTGAGAACACAGCTCAAAGCTGACACACAGTGACAGTGGCACCTCCTAGTACCCCCTAATGACACCCCAATAATCACTGGTACCAGGGGCGGCCCGCCACTCCCCTAAGTACACCACTGCTCTGTGATATGCTCACACACAAGTTTGGCGAACTGCCAGCAAGTACGGTGCTGTTTGAAGGCAACCCAAATCCCCATAGAGAAGTAATGGTTAATCTATTCAGAGAACACCAAACAGCAGAGAAATGTCAGTGAAATGCCCTGATGTTCGGTGGTTTCAATCAGCAGGTTTATTCAGGCGAACCCCATAGGTTTCAATATTAAAAATATTCCTGTTTTTATGCAATATCTAATAAACCATTTATTATTTTAAACTGCAGTAAAAAGTCTTTATTTATTGATATTTTTTTTAGTACCTTTAACCACTTCGATGCTGAGGACGCGCTCAGCGCATCCTCAGCATTCCCGCTGGTATGCGGAGGACGCGCTGAGCGCGTCCTCCCATTGGGGTCAGCGTTCGGCCGGGTTCCGGCTGATCGCTGGCCCCCCCGGTGCGGGCTGACATCCTCGATGTCAGCCGCGCATCCAGGACCGCAGCCGCCGGAATTAGGTGTCATCGCGGCAGCGCGATGACACCTAATTCAGGCGCCCCCCCCGCATGTGCGGAGGAGGCGCCTGAAAGGAGGGGGGAGGTCCTTCAGACCTCTCTCCCTCCCGATCGGCGGCTCTGCGGGGGTTAACCCAGGCATCATTTGGAAGGCACAGCCTGCCCTTCCAAATGGTGCCTGGCATTAACCCCTGGGGAGCTGGATCGCGAATCGGCGCTGAAAAGCGCCGGTTCGCGATCCTTTCCCGGAGCTGGCCGACATCTTGGATGTCGGCCAAGCCTCCGGAACTCCCCCTGAGGACTGGCGTCATCGTGCGTAGCACGATGACGCCAGTCCTGGACTTAACCCCTAACTGCCACCAACTGTGGAGATAGGGAGTTCCAATGAACTCCCTATCTCCCGATCCGTGGCAGTTAGGGGTTAATGTTTGGTATGGTTGGATCGGCCAGAGCATGGCCGTTCCAACGATACCAAACATGAAAGTGAAAAATGTTGTAAAAAAAAAAAAAAAAAAAAAAAAAAATTTTTTTTTAAAAAAAAAATTATAAAAAAAAAAAACAAACACTTTGTTTTTCTTTTTTTTGTTTTGTTAATGCAGCAATATTGTTCCCATTTCAATTATAATGTGAACAATGATGCTGCACTAACGATTTTTGTATGCGGTGCGTTTGTTAAAAATAGTGTAATTTTCCCCAAAAAAAATGTAACGAGACCCCATCTCTAATTTTTTTAACAAGCGCACCCATACAAAATATAACCGCAATTGCTCGCATGTTAAAATGTGAAAAAAAACACTTTACACATTGTAAATTATTGAAAATACATACTTTATTGCATTTTTTGTTATAATATACAGACATGACATAACGTATACATATAATAATGACATATTATGAATCTACCGAGTCTGACGGAAAGAACGATATATAATATGTCTGGGTCATATACTAAAATAAGCCTTCAAAACACGTTTAAACATGATGAGCAAAACCGGTAAAAATGACCTCAGCACAGGGGCGGGAAAAGCCTCAGCAGCGAAAGGGTTAAGTTATTTTCCAGATTTTTTTTGGCAAAATTTCCCCCCTTTTTTTTAATAGCAGTTTTTCTTTTTTCTGTAACAGAACTTTTTATTATCAATCATAGGATCTTACATGTAAATTCCAGACATTTTTGTTCAGTAGTTCTTTTGAAAACAGCAGGCCACGGGTTTGCGGTGGCAGCATTCAGCGGCCGACTCCATGCACTTTGGGGACCCTGCGGTGAATGGTGAATTCACTGCAGGGTGGGGAAATTTTATTCCCCAAAGTGCAGGGAACTACAGAACACCAAAATGTTGGCATCATTTTGGTGCTCTGTGAGTAACCCATTTAGTGGTGAGGTTTTTTGCTGCCCCCTGGAAAGTGAAATCCTAGGCCTTGCCTACCCAGGACATACTTGAAAATTAGTGAAATCTCAATGTATCCTTCCTGGTAAAATACTTTGCAAAAGTAAAAAAATATTATATATTTTTAATTTTTTTTAGGGGTGGGGCCACCCGGTGTGGGCCGCCGCCCCCTGGAAAGTGCCGCCCTAGGCCTAGGCCTAGTCAGCCTAGGCCAAAATACACCACTGGCGACTAGCGCCAAGCAAATGGTGATATATTTGGTGCACAGTGATTAAAAATCGTACAATGCACTCACCTTTATATGTCTGCTACACATTGTATTGTGTTTCTTTCGTGTGACGGGTCTGAAATTCGTACCAGTTCACTCTCACACTCACACTCACAGAATACTAGGATGCAGGCAAACCTTTATGTGCCTGCATCCTCTAGCATTCTGTGAGTGAACTGGTACGAATTTCAGACATGAAAGAAACCTTTGTATGTCTGCTACACATTGTATTGTGTGAGTGCATTATACAATTTTTAATCACTGTGCACTAAATATATTACCATCTGCTTAGCACTAGTCGCTCTATTGTATAACACCCTCAGTGTATGTATGTACTTGGGGTACTTACAGTATTTTCATAACCTATTGACCCCACTGCACTCAGACCAGTCATAACTGAACTTTAGCTGTTGTGCAGTGTCAACCAAATGAGCCATCGTCCACCGACCTTTAATCTGAAGAATATCGACAAACGACAGTGCTGCTGGGCCAGGGCCTGGGTGACTGTCTCTGAGCAGCTCCGGTAAATGCAGCCACTAGTGAGAATCATGCGGGGATGTTCTGCGCATGCGTGCCGCCCCGCATTACGTGGTACGTGAAGAGGGCGGCGCCAACAGCGTGTGTGCTGTTTCCAGCCTTGTGTCGGCTGGAAGGAAGGCACACATGCTGGCAGTGCAGCGACACTGCGTCTGCCTGCTGCCAGTCCGGGCCCTCCCGTGAGTCAGTGACAGTGCACACACAGCCAGATGGCGCCGCCGCCGGCAGCTTCATACAGAGCGGACTCAGTCTCAGTTACAACAACTTACAAAACACAAGTCGTTTTCGGCAGCGCCGGCGGTCTTTGCCTCGGGCCCAAGGGGGCAGCTGCTTTGGGCCCCTCAAGTGACTGGGCCCGGGGCAGCTGCGCCTTTTGCCCGCGTTCAAGACAGCCCTGCCTGACACATAGATAGGCGTGACCCCACTCCTCCTGTACTATGTATGTTTGTTTGTACCTCCAGCCAGGTCATCATTGCAGCTGTTCCGTTCCGTGTCTTTGTTTTTTTATCCCAAGGTAGATTTTGTTTCTGGGAGGGCATTAAGTAAAGACCCACCAGTCTACCTCATGACTGAAAAGCAGCGTGAGCCGTGATGGTTTGCTACACAGCAGCCTGTGGTTTCATTTTTGGTTTGGTTTGGTTTGGTTTCATTTGTGGTTTCATTTTTGGATAGGACTCACCTGCACTAGAGGTGCCGTGACTTTGGCAGGTGAGCTTACACTCATAATGGCCATTAAAAGAAACCAAAGCCTCTAATTGTGTTTTGTTTCACACGTGTAATATAAATATGGCTATGTCTGAGGTAAGGTTTCACTCTTGAGGAAGCTGCATCTGTGGCGAGTGGGATGTCTGTGTTATTTTAACCATGCGTCTCACTATACTTTAAGAGATCTAGCTCATCTGCCGTTGGAATTGATCACAGCAGTTTTTTTCGTGGATCTAATTTGAGTGCTAGCTCATGTTTCAGTGGAATAATGAAGTCGATTTTTAGACAGTATTGATGGATTTGATGAGTGATACCTTTTAGGCTACTTTGGTCATTCTACATTGTATTATCATCAATATGTGTAGGTATACATATACACACGTGCATGTTTATTTATATCTCCTATATCCCTGAAGTATTTGTATATTGACACTTACAGGGTTATTCAAAGAGAATCGAAAAGCCACCGCACGTTCAGTGACTTTTCGTTCTCTTCAACTCGGTTCGATTTGGCGATCCCATTTTGGCGAATTGCAGGGAAAGGTCGCCGCAAACCTGCCGAAAAGTCACCGTAAAACGAGGGTGAACGCACACCGAAACCCTCAAACATCTGGATTAACCAGCCGAAAAAACCTGAACAGGAGCCGATCACACACAGTGGACGCCGCAGACGAATGCAGTAAATAAATTAGAAAAACAGTTTGCTTGAATGTTTGAAAAGTGAAACGCTGTTTGCAAACAAACTACTGAGCGAAAATGTCTGAAATTTACATATGAGGTCCAATGAATCATAATAAAAAGGGCTGTTACAGAAAAAATAAGTAAAGTTAAAAAAAAACTGAATTTTTTAAAAAAAAGAAATCCTGAAAAATGCTTAAAATATCCTTAAAAATCTATAAATAAAGAGACTCTTTACTGCAGAATATTATAATCAACGGTTTATTAGATATTGGATTAAAACAGGAATATTTTTAACATTGAAGCCTATGGGATTCGCCTGAATAAACCTGTCGAATTAAACCACAGAATGACAGGGCATTTAGGGAACCTTTCGCTGCTGGTTTTTGTTCTCTAAATAGCCGAAGCATTGCTTCTCTATGGGGATTTCACTGCCCTCGAACAGGCACCGTATGTGCAGGCAATTCACAAAATCTTGGCGAATTGCCTGCTCTCTGGATAGCCGAATGGCCAAGAAAGGTAACCGAACGCTGATTTTCAGCGTTCGGTTCCCTTTCGGCAGCCATTCGGATCTCTTTAAATAACCCTGATATTGATACATTTATTCACTTTTTTCATATTTATATGTCTTTTAGCAGTTTTGTGGTTTGGTTGTTGCATTAAAAAACTTTGGGACTTTAGATTCTCTCCTTCTTTGGTCTTTTGATTGTACCTGGAGAACATTACTGATCACAATGGACAGCTCGATCTATTCAGCAGCCACCCTGGAATAAGCATAGTGCATGTTGATGTAGCTGGGAGCCCGATAGCTTCCCTGTCGTTGACCTAGACGGATTCCGCAACCCTAATTCTGATCCCGGCTGAATGGCTCTACCTACTCTTCTCCCCCATCTACACCCCCTTATCTTGCTTTTAGCGATATTCTGTTTTGCATTTTTAGACAGATACAGTTGTGTTCAAATTTATTCAACCCCCACTGAAATTTAGTGTTTTGGCCAGTTTGACATTGATTTTGATCATTCAATCATCTTGCTTACAATTAAATCAAAGAGGCACGTGTAGGTCAGACAAATATAACATAACATAACATTTATAATGAAATAACCACAAATGTCTTTTCTGTGCTCACATCATTATCAGTTTTATTCAACCCCCAAGTGACATTCAATCTTAGTACTTATAACTGTAAAAGGATGATTACTAACAGCTTTTAAACGTGAAGCATAGCTTGACACAAGTGTCTTGCAGCGATCTACGGGTATCTTCACCCATTCGTCATGGGCAAAAGCCTCCAGTTCAGTCACATTCTTAGGCTTGCGCACTGCAACTGCTTTCTTTAAGTCCCACCAGAGGTTCTCAATCGGATTTAAGTCAGGTGACTGCGATGGCCACTCCAAAATGTTCCAGCCTTTAATCTGCAACCATGCTCTAGTGGACTTGGAGGTATGCTTGGGATCATTGTCCTGTTGAAAGGTCCAACGTCTCCCAAGCCTCAGGTTTGTGACGGACTGCATCACATTGTCATCCAATATCTCCTGGTACTGAAGAGAATTCATGGCACCTTGCACACGCTGAAGCTTCCCTGTACCTGCAGAAGCAAAACAGCCCCAAAGCATGATTGACCCCCCGCCATGCTTCACAGTAGGCAAGGTGTTTTTCTTCATAGGCCTTGTTCTTCCTCCTCCAAACATAGCGTTGATCCATGGGCCCAAACAGTTCTAATTTTGTTTCATCAGTCTACAGAACACTATCCCAAAACTTCTGTGGTTTGTCCACATGACTTTTGGCATACTGCGGTCGACTCTTATTCTTTGGAGACAGCAAGGGGGTGCGCCTGGGAGTTCTGGCATGGAGGCCTTCATTACGCAGTGTGCGCCGTATTGTCTGAGCTGAAACTTCAGTACCCACATCTGACAAATCTTTTCTCAGTTCCTCAGCAGTCACACGGGGACTTTTCTCCACTCTACGCTTCAGGTAGCGCACAGCAGTCGAAGTCAGCATCTTCTTTCTGCCACGACCAGGTAGCGTTTCAACAGTGCCCTTTGCCTTGAATTTGCAAATGATGCTTCCTATGGTCTCTCTTGGTATGTTTAACATCTTTGCAATCTTCTTATAGCCATTGCCCTTCATGTGAAGAGTAATCACCTCTTCTCTTGTCTTCCTGGACCATTCTCTTGACTTCACCATGTTTGTAACCACACCAGTAAATGTCTAGAAGGAGCTGAGTATCACAGTCATTTTAAAGCTGCCTAATTGGTGCTTATTATGCTTTATTGCTGCTCCGTGACATCCACAGGTGTTTTCAATACCTGATTGAAAACACTTGAATGAACCTCTGTTCTTCAGAGTGGTAGTCTTTAAGGGGTTGAATAATTGTGTCAATGAAGAAGTGGAGTTTAGTTCATGCACCGCTACGTCCTGTATATGATTGCATTCCCTGTTGACGACCCTGCTTGTATGAGATTCCTGCTCCTGTATTTGACCCGGCTTGGCTTTTACTATTCTCAATCTCTATCGTGTGTATTAAGCGGTCTGTGTGGTTTAGTGAGTTAACCCCATGCTGGTTGCTGGGTTGAATGATCACTAGCTGTTTGGTTTTTGCATCCCTGACTGCCCTGCACCTTGCATACTTCACGAACTGTCGTCCCTCATATCATGTTTCTGAGCGTGTCCTAGGCTTTCTGTCAGTCTCGAAACCCTAGGAGCCTAGAGGCACTTCAGATAATCCTTTGAGTCTCTCAGTTCTTGAATTATAACCTGTATTTTTATGCAATTTCTGTGTTTATCTAAAAAGTATTGTTGCCCTTAAGGATCCTAACTCTGCTACTTTTGGGGAAGCGATATAGCTTCCATTACAGCGGCGGGGGACACAGACTGGTGGCAGCAGTCTGACTCACCCCCTACCAGGACCCTGGGTTCTGTATTGGAGGACCTAGAGGCCTGTTTAGAGTCAAAGCCCGGAGATGACGACTGCCTGCTAACACGCGGTACATGGCCCCAATTGATGGCGGTGATGGGGAACGGTCGGCGGAGGAAGGATTCGGATGGAGCTGATTCAGAGGATGGATCCTCTGCAGGCTGTCAGGAAGGCATGTCTGGAGTGGGGGCCATGCTTCCGGAGCGGTGCGGGAGCGAGGAGTTACTGGCTGGGAAGACTGACGGGGAATCGGTGGAACCAGCGCAGCGCCCCATGCTTCTGCCTGCACGGACTGCGACAGACCTGTGGCGGTCCTCCGAGGGGATGTCTGTCGATGGTCTGAAGACAGTGCAGCTGCCGGACGGCGGGAGGAGGTACCCCAGGAAGCTGTGGTGTCTCACTGAGTGTGGAGGTGCGGTCCGTGTCGGTGTGTGTGTGTGGCAGGAACCACCCCAACCGGTCCTTTGCGAGGAGGCTAAGCCCGACGTGGACTCTCACCCTACTCTTTGGAGGGATACGGGCTAATGAGGACAGCCTTTTGTCTCCTTTTTCCCCTGATATTTTTTAAATGCAAGGAACAGTTCATGTCAGTGAACAGTCGCGTCAATTTGTAAATAGAGGTGCATATTGTATAAGTTTATGTATTTCCCATTTACCTTTGTTTGCAACCCAATATCGTCTCCCCCAGACCTTTTGGCTTGGTCCTCTCCCTCTTTTCCCACAGTGTCTGTCCCACCTCTCTTCCCAGTGTATTGCCACATTGCCCCCTCCCTTTCCCCCTCATCCTTTCCTTAATTTTTAGACCCATTTCACTCTCTCTTCCCAGTATTTAGCCCAATTCTTCCCTCCTTTTCCAAATATTTGATCTCCTTTTCCAATATCCTGCCCCAGTATTTGGTTTCATACCTGCTCCGAGTCCCACTTCCCCTTATTGTTCCATGCTGCGAAACGGCATGCCTCCTGTGCGCTTGTCCCACCCTAGCATCATCATGTGCTACGCAGTTGATCTGTGCATCATTCCACAGACGCCAATGACGATTCTGAAATGGATGCTCAATATGTGCGTCCTCTTATGGACGTTCAGAGCATCACCATGCTAAAGGCGTCATCACACATGTAAGTTCTGTTGCACAAGAGTGATGTAAGAATAAGCAGAGGCTTCCTTAGTTATTTAAACTCTGACAAAAGAGTTGACTAACTGCCCTGATGTGGTTTTCCTTATCCCAATACAGGTTGTATTCATTGTTTCCAGGTGTACTAACCTGGTTTCTAACATGACCTTCTGTATCTCTCTATCCCTGACCTTTGCTACTCCCTAGCAGTGGCAGCTCTAGGAACAATATATGGGGGGGGGGGCACATAAAATACCAGAGTCAAAACTGGGGGCACAAGTAATTTTCACCACGAAATCATACCACTGGAAAAAACTAAATGTATATAAATAATATTCAAGAATACCAGAGTACTGTGGTGCAATGATACCTTTTTGTTGTACTAACCTGATACTTAAGTTCCATATTTTATTCTGCGGTTTTGCGCCAACGTCCAACAACTGCTTCAGCAACTCCAATTTTCGCAAATTCCGATGCCCATTTGCTAAATAGGGAATTCACCATATTTTTGGCGAAATGGATTCCCCAAAATGTGGTTAAAACCAAAAGGATCTTAGGCCCTGTTCACACCTGAGCGTTTTACAGCGCATTCCTACGCGCTGTAAAACGCTCAAACACGGAAATCCCATGATTTCCTCTGGGCCTGGTTCACACCTTGGCGTTTTAAAGCACGTAGGAACGCGCTGTAAAAAGACCTACGCCCAAAGAAGTACAGGAGCTTCTTTGGGGCTTATTACAGCGCGTTTGCATCCATAGACATAGCCGTGAACACGCTGAGATGGGCGTTTGCACATTTTCGTACGCGCGAAAAAACACCCGGCAAAAACGCGCGGACAATCCACAAAAACGCTACGCTCAGGTGTGAACCCAGCCTAAAAGGTGAATAGACCCTTTAGATTCTAATTTTCATAATAACCCCTAAAATGCCATAAAATAAGGGAAATCCAATAAAAGTAATAAATAGTCTGGTATCTAGTATAGATATACGTATCTGGTGGCGTGAAGACAATCGCTTCTTGGTATTCAGGTGGTTCTCATGATATGTATCATCCAAATGGATTATATAAAAAGAAGCAAAGCACAAAATACATATAATAGTGTAGGGTGTACAAATAGTAATGGGATGTAACACTGATAGACTATTACACTCACAAGTAAAGAGCCCTGTCACTGGCTCTGAATGGTTAAGTGCATCTGGGTCCTTTTTCTTCTTGTTATTTTGAAGGAGACCCAAAACCTTCAAAGTTGATGGTTCCTCTCATTCATCGGATGTGAAAGAAAACATAAGAGACGGAAGGAAGACCTTCTTGTGCAGGTCAACCAGTGGGTATATAGAATACTGTAAATAGAGTGTCAACTCACATTGGATGGAGCTTATGGCCAAGCTCTAGGTGGTAATGCCAGTGGATTTGTTAAATGGGTCAAATCCACGAAAACCTCTTAGCAGATTCCAGAACAAAAGGGGACCAGGTTCTTTTCATAAAAAGAAAAAACCTTTAATTTAAAACATAAAATATAAAATAATATATAAATGAAACTCTGCCAAATCGCCAGAACGCATTTCGCCGCGTGCTGCAGCTTCTTCAGCTGGTTTACAGAGTACTGATGAAGTGTAACATATATATAGTCACCCAATTAGGGTAAAAGGTCCCCATGTGTCCAGAATCAATTAAGTCTATCGGCGTGCGTTCCACGTCTCTGCCGGCAAACTCTCGGTGTGCGCCGCCATTTTGCGCATGCGCGTTGGTGATGCGTGCGTTCCATTCTGCACTTCCGGTATTGCTCGTTCCTTTGGTGGACGATATCGGCTTTCACATGAAAAATACTATTGCAGCGTACATCCTCAGAGCAGTCTCCAGCGGAATGCCACATATTACACAGAATATCGCATAACCCTTTATCTACAGATATTCTCACACTGATAGTTGACAGACTCCCTTCAATTGCGCTCCATACAGGGATATATGGGGGATCGTGGTATAAACATTAAATTGTCTGTAAAGTAAATATGGAGCAGTAATATGATGGTATAAGTAAACCCTTTAAAATGCACCTATAGTGCTGGGTTAATTAATTTGTTGTAAACGATATTGTAGTACTGAGATTATCTCCTATTACCTGGTAATTGTTAATGGAATAAAAAATTCTAAAAAAGACGCAGTGCATAAGGTAGTGGAAAATTATGTTCTTCTATGTATTAATGAAGTATATAATCCGCATAAATCATTAGTGTTGGATTGGTCAATAAGTTACTAAAGTGTACAGGGAATTTATAACTTGTAGTAGTGATATGAACAATTACATTGTCTGCAAAATAAATATGCAGCAATGGTATGCTGATATATGTTTAAGCCTCTAAAATAAACCTATGATGCTAAATTAATAAATTTCTAGTGAGGGCTACATGTGATACTGAGATAAATCTCTTATTCACTAGTAATAATTAATGGGGTGAAAAAACTTTAAAAAATATACTCATTAATGTATTGGGAATCGGGAATTAAGTGATACACATAGTACTATAAATGTGATGAAATGGAATAATGAATAAATGAGGTGGTAAAAATTATTCCATTTCATCACATTTATAGTACTATGTGGATCACTTAATTCACAATTCCCAATTGTGCTGGTGACGCTATTTTGAAGAAATAAATTGTGGTTTCCGACGCTGTTGGAGCTTACAATGGATTACCCATTGTTGCTGCTGGACCTTCCGGATCTCCTTCTAGATTCAGACCTCTCCCCTCATTCTTTGTTATCGCACAGGAGTTGTCGACTGTTAGCGAGGCTGGTGTCGGGTGTCCCTGAGTGTCATGCCGCCCCGCATCACGGCGCCGGGCAAAATGCTCACCTCAGGAGACGGCCGGCTCCGGGCAGGTGATGCTGCGGCGGTCTCCTCCATCCGTGTGGGGGCTGGGAGTGTCCCGGGGTCCTGCGCCGCCTCTCATCTGCTTTGCCGTGTTTGGTCTGGTGGGGTCGGCACTGCCATTCTGTCCCTTCCACTCTGGGTGGGGCAGTCTTCAGCGTCTGATGTCACCGGGGTGGGTGCGGACGGTCGGATTGGTGGTTCAGTCCCAAGGGGACGGCCCTCAGCCCCGGCGGACCTGATGGAGAACTTGCACCAGCCACCTCTGGATCCTGATTGGCTGGTGGAGGTGTTCCTGGGGAGGGGCTAGACCACCTCTTCACCTATATAAGGATTCCTTGGTCAGTCTCTCGTTGCTTCAGCGTTGTATCACTCCTGCTAGTGTTACCTTGAGAAGCTCCATGTTCCTGATTTTCTTGTGTATCAGTTCCTGGCTAAGCTCCCCACCATCCTTAATTCTCTGCCTGTCCCTGACCACGTCTTTTGGTATATTCCTTGGTACCGCAACATTGAACTTGATACCCGTTCTCTGCACCTGGGTTCTACCCTCCCACCAAGCGACCCTGACACGGAGTCTCCTCTGAGGTTTTGGAACAAACTAGCGCTCTTCTGCGGGGGGCTTGGGTGCCTGGGACCAGACAGTGTTACAATGCCGCCTTGCACAGGTGGTTTCATTGGTGTCTGGGACGGGGTCTCGATCCCTTTCAGGCCCCTTTAAATTATGTTCTGGATTTTCTGACGGAGGTGTTTGATTTGGGCAAAGGTTATTGTACTATGAGTGTGAATAGGTCTGCTTTGTCCGAGAATCATATGGGTTTCAATGGTTTGCCTTTAAGTCGACATCTCTTGCTTTGTCGGCTTCTGAAGGGTATCCGTTGCGATCGACCTCCGATGCCCCATTATTCCATCACGTGGGACTTGCGATTGTTTTGCGGTTTTTGAGGGATTGGCCTACTAATAGGTAGTGGTCGTTGCAACAGTTGTCCGCAAAATTGTTGGCCCTTTTGTGCTTGATTTCTTGCAAGAGGGTTGGTGACGTTAGGGCACTGGATTTTCAGGTGCGGTCCTTCATTCCTGATGGGGTCCATTTCAATATACATCCAGGCGCACTAAAATGTCCATTAGGTCCATGTTCTGCCCGACTTTTCCATTGCTACAGGCCTTATTTATTTATAAAGTATTTTACCAGGAAGGATACATTGAGATTTCTCTCGTTTTCAAGTATGTCCTGGGATCAAGAGCATTGAATTGGTACAGTTGTTATAGAAATACAAAGTAATAAAATGCAAGATAATGAAAACAAAAACACAAATATACAGATTAACAGAAAATAAATATATTCAGTATGTTACATGTTTACAGGTGCAAGTTAGGGACATGACGCGATAGTTTCATAAAACATGGTCGTTATGAACCGAGTACCGGCCTACTTAATCAAATATGACTCTCGCTGACTTCCTTCCTCCTGGTGGCCCCTTCCCGCCTAGTATTAAATTCTAACGCGGCCCCCGCCCCC
This sequence comes from Leptobrachium leishanense, assembly GCA_009667805.1. NCBI lineage: Eukaryota > Metazoa > Chordata > Amphibia > Anura > Megophryidae > Leptobrachium > Leptobrachium leishanense. Next base: position 226,488,604 of record CM019066.1, on the reverse strand, counting down.
GTATCGGACGTTTTTAGTTTTTTGATTATTATTTTACTTTAGTAGTGTTGTTTTTTATATTTTTGGGTTTTGTGTTTTTTCCCTTCTTTTCTCTCGAGATTTATCGGGTTGTTGTGATTATTCTGAAAATGTGGAGTTTCACCTCCATGACTTATATACGCTACTGTGTGTCTTCCGCCTATGCCTTTCTCTGGTTGTGCAATTTTCAAAATAAAGAATTAAAAAAAATGTAAAAAAAAATTAGCTCAGCACAGAGGTGTGAAATGGCTAAGCAGCAAAAGGGTTAAACAGGCGAATCCCATAAGTTTCAATGTACTAATCAAAATTCCTGTTTTAATCCATTCTTTATTCTACCGTTTATTCATAAAATTCACAGCAAAAAGTCTTATTTATTTTTTGAATTTTTTTAGGCATTTTTTTTTTAGAAAATTTTGATTCCGATTTTTTTATTTTTTATTCTGTAACAGGCCTTTTCCACTTCTGCAGAATCAGTTATCACCAGCTTAACCCCCCCCAAGAATAAAAAAATTGAAAAACAGTTTCTCTCTGCGCTCAAACCAAAAGGGGCAGAATCTGTTGCCTTAGTTTGAGTTAAAGCAGTGGCATTGTTTGGTTTATATGTAAAAGCATATACTGCCTCTGCAGTAGAACAGAAAACAATATTTTGCATTTACTTTTTTGAAATTCAATTTTTTTTATTATTCACAGAAGTGAGAAAGACAAACACATAAAAATAAAAATTACAGCACATCCACGTTTGATACAGAACAAAAATCAAGAGAAGTCACAAAATAGGGAACATACAGTGGGAAAAGGAACAAAGAAAAGATGGTCTAGGCAGTAGTCGGGGCCGGTGCTAGACTATTTTGCACCCTAGGCAAGACCAGCTACTTGCACCCCCCAAAAAAAAACAAAAAAACACATGGGTATATTTGCCCCCAGCTCTCACATGGTGGATATATTGCCTCCCGCTCACAAGGGTACAATTGCCCCCCAGCTCACATGGGTACATTTGCCCCCAAGTCACACATGGCATGGAGATATTGCCCCAGCTCACACATGGCATGAAGATATTTCCCCAGCTCACACATGGCATGAAGATATTGCCCCAGCTCACACATGGAGATATTGCCCCAGCTAACACATGGATATATTGCCCCAGCTAACACATTGATATTTGCCCCCAGCTAACACATGGATATATTGCCCCAGCTAACACATGGCATGGAGATATAGCCCCAGCTCACACATTGAGATATTGCCCCAGCTAACACATGGCATGGAGATATTGCCCCAGCTCACACATGGAGATATTGCCCCCAGGCTCACACATGGATATTTGCCCCCAGGCTCACACATTGATATCTGCCCCCAGGCTCACACATTGATATCTGCCCCTAGGCTCACATATTGATATCTGCCCCTAGGCTCACATATTGATATCTGCCCCTAGGCTCACATATTGATATCTGCCCCTAGGCTCACATATTGATATCTGCCCCCAGGCTCACATATTGATATCTGCCCCCAGGCTCACATATTGATATCTGCCCCCAGGCTCACATATTGATATCTGCCCCCAGGCTCACACATTGATATCTGCCCCCGGCTCACACATTGATATCTGCCCCCCGGCTCACACATTGATATCTGCCCCCCCGGCTCACACATTGATATCTGCCCCCAGATCACACATTGATATCTGTCCGCAGGCTCACACATTGATATCTGCCCCCAGGCTCACATATTGATATCTGCTCCCAGGCTCACACATGGGTATTTACTAGGTTTGCACTGATACCGATACTAGTATCAGTGCCGATACTGGGTACTGCAGGAGTACTAGGTACTCGTGCAGTACCCCCCGATATTTTCCCCGATACCGGAAGCCGGCATTAAGCCGGCTTGCCGGCATCCGAGGGCCTGGGGCGGCTGTCCGAATGCTCTATCGGCATTCGGACAGGCCCTGCAGCTGCTCTTCGCATTGTTTTATACTTACCTTCCTAAGCGACGCCGGGAAAGTCTCCGCGCATGCGCTCGTTGGAAGGCCCCCAGCCGCGACCACGTGGGACCATGTGATCGCGGCTGGGGCCCTTCCAACGAGCGCACGCGCAGAAACTTTCCCGGCGTCACTCAGGAAGGTAAGTATGAACGCGGCGAGCAGCTGCAGGGCCTGTCCGAATGCCGATAGAGGATTCGGACAGGCACCTGGAGCTCTCCGCAATGCTACTTACCTTCCCGGGAGACGCCGGGAAAGTTTCCACACGTGCGTTCGTTGGAAGGCCCCCAGCCGCGATCACATGGTCCAATCGTGGTCGCGGCTGGGGTCCTTCCAACGAGCGCACGCGCGAAGACTTTCCTGGCGTCGCCCAGGAAGGTAAGTATCATCGCGGAGAGTGCCGGGGGGGGGGAATCCATGAGCTGGGGCAAATCCATGTGTGAGCTGGGGCAAGTCCATGTGCTGGGGCAAATCCATGTGTGTGCTGGGGCATATCCATGTGTGAGCTGAGGCATATCCATGTGTGAGCTGGGGCATATCCATGAGCTGGGGCATATCCATGTTTGAGCTGGGGCATATCCATGAGCCTGGGCATATCCATGTGTGAGCTGGGGCATATCCATGAGCTGGGGCATATCCATGTGTGAGCTGGGGCATATCCATGAGCTGGGGCATATCCATGTGTGAGCTGGGACATATCCATGAGCTGGGGCATATCCATGTGTGAGCTGGGGCATATCCATGAGCTGGGGCAAATCCATGAGGGAGCTGGGGCATATCCATGTGTGAGCTGGGGCATTTCCATGTGTGAGCTGGGGCATTTCCATGTGTGAGCTGGGGCATATCCATGAGCTGGGGCATATCCATGAGCTGGGGCATATCCATGTGTGAGCTGGGGCATATCCATGTGTGAGCTGGGGCATATCCATGAGCTGGGTCAAATCCATGTGTGAGCTGGGGCAAATCCATGTGTGAGCTGGGGCAAATCCATGTGTGAGCTGGGGCAAATCCATGTGTGAGCTGGGGCAAATCCATGTTTGAGCTGGGGAAAATCCATGTGTGAGCTGGGGGCAAATCCATGTGTGAGCTGGGGGCAATATCCATGAGCTGGGGCATATCCATGAGCTGGGGGCAATATCCCATGAGCTGGGGCAATATCCCATGAGCTGGGGCAAATCCATGAGCTGGGGCAGTATGAATATATATATCTTGGGGGGGTATATACATGTGAGCTGGGGCATTTTTATATGAGGTCTGTTCTTATTGGAAAGCGTCACATGACATTAAAGAAAAGTATCGGTACTCGGTATCGGTGAGTACTTTTAAAAAGTAAAAAAGTATCGTACTCGGTCTTAAAAAAGTGGTATCGGTGCATCCCTAGTATTTACCCCCAGGCTCACACATTGATATTTGCCCCCAGGCTCACACATGGGTATTTACCCCCAGGCTCACACATTGATATTTACCCCCAGGCTCACACATGGGTATTTACCCCTAGGCTCACACATGGGTATTTTCCCCCAGGCTCACACATGGATATTTACCCCCAGGCTCACACACGGCTATTTGCCCCCAGGCTCACACATGGATATTTGCCCCCTGGCTCACACATGGGTATTTGCCCCCAGGCTCACACAAATATACTTGCCCAGCAGCTCACACATGTATTTTTGCCTCCAGCGCTGTCTCCGTCTTCCTGTAGCCAGTCTCAATGCGTGCTGGCATCGCCGCTGGCGTCAAGGAGATGGAGGCGTGGACTTGGTCCAGGAAGCTGGAAGCACCAAGTCCACGCCTCCGTCTCCTTGACGACGGAGGCGGCACGTATTGGGGCCAGCTGCAGCACGCGGCCGCCCCGCGGGCATTTTTTTTTTTACAATTGGTTGGGCCGGCTGCGTCCTAGGCGGGTGCTGCGCTATAGGCGCCCGTCTAGTTGGCCTAGCGGCAGCGCCGGCTGTGGCAGTAGTACTGTCAAGGGGGTTCAAAGCAGAGACAGGGAACAAGTCCTTATCCGTCCCAAGGGCCAGCACGGAACCAACCCCCCAAGGGGATGCAGGTAGGGGCGTATGTGAAAAAGGTCAGAAAAAGTCCAAGACGCTCCAGAGCATCTTGCCAGAGAAGGAACACCCTCTTCCTACACCCAAATAAGAGGGGTTATGCGAAAAGGGCGAAGAGATAGTTGGAAAGGCAGGAGTAATAGTATTAAGGGGAAGACAGGAGGAGAGAAAAAGAGAGAGAAGTGGGAGGGATGTACATCAAGGAAACACAGAACAAGAACACAGACAGTACAACAGGTTCAAGACAGCATAAAGAAACGCCAAAAACCCATGTATTAAATCAAAAGTGGATTTATTTCAGCACCAACAAGGACGACGTTTCAACCAGAACTGGTATTTGTCAAGACTTGACAAAGACCAGTTCTGGTCGAAACGTCGTCCTTGTTGGTGCTGGAATAAATCCACTTTTGATTTAATACATGGGTTTTTGGAGTTTCTTTATGCTGTCTTGAAGTTGGAGTCGCTGAGCAAGGATTTCCACCCTCTTGCCCACTGTTTGTGAATAGTGTCTGGCCTCTATCGTTTGAGTACAACAGGTTCAGACGTACGCGTCTGGACATGTCCCCAGCCTTCAGCACAGTAGGTGGGGTAAGTTGTTTCAGGTCTCAGGGGAAGCAACTCGGGCCATCAACAGTCTGAATTGGTCCTGCTCTAGGGGAGAAGGGGCTACATCCAGCCTCAGGGTGGTGGTGTATCGTTCCCAGTGGAACCATTTCATGGCAATGTCTGCCGACACCCCTCGGGACTCCATATCCAGATGGTCGACAGAACGGAGGTCCTCCACTCGACGAACCCAGCATTTACTTTTTTCAATCTATTATTTTTACACATTACATGGTCACATTTGGTATCATTGTAAAGACCAGACTCTGACCTTTCCAATGACACCTCACATAACCTTGTGTGGTGTACAATTCAGAGATGCAGGGTTCCAAAGTCCCCCTGACTCTCCTCATTGCAGCGCCATGGTCTAGGTCAGTGGTTCCCAACCGCAGTCCTCAAGTACCCCCAACAGGTCATGTTTTCCAGATAGCTGAAGTACAGCACAGGTGATATGATTTGCTGCACAGTCATTGAAGGATTCAGTCGGCATTTCCAAAGGCAATCCTCAAAACCTGACCTGTTAGGTATACTTGAGGACTGCGGCTGGGAACCACTGGTCTAGGTTGTCAATGAAACAATGCGTTGCATCATCAGCTCCACATTTGCTGGCAGTGTGGGAAATGACAAAGTGAGTTAGCGCAGCATCACTGTTCACTTTATAATTGTAAACGGAATAATATTGCTGTTAAGAAAATTTTTACATAAACCTAACCTGGATATATTTGGTGTCACTAGAGAGGCCATAATCTAACCTCTCCAATGATACCTCATATGTCCCTCTAGAATCTAGGGCTCCAGAGATATGGGGGTCTAAATGACTGTAAACTGTATATATATAAAAAAAACAACATATTTTTTTTTACAGAGCAAGGTGCCATGATGTGGCAGGTGCTTGTAGGCACATGCCTACTCTGCTGCAAGCATCCAGGCTCTGCGTTACGGGACACACTGCTGAATAAGCGCCTGCCCCACAATATGGTGTTAAAAGGGGGCAGCTAAGAGGAAAGCTGCAGGCACAGGTTTTTCCCGGTTTAGTGCAGGGCAGATGATAGTGCCCGTGGGCTCTTGCCTTTAGCGTCAGCATTGTATGGGCTCATCTAAATTTTTTTTTTAAAAAAAAGCCCTAAATGTCTGTCCTGCAATTCTACTGAGGTGTTTTAACTGTGGCATTAGGAATGCACTAGTAAATTTACTGTAGGTTTGTGGCGTATTCATTTAAATACATAGGATTGTATGGACGTAAAATGGGAAAATGGATATGCTGAAATAAAAAAAACCAAATAAAACACACAAGAATGTCTCTTTAAAACCACTAACCCAACAGCATAATCCACCGCCTCATTAAGTGCTAAAAGTATAATCTTGAGGCGAAATCAATGAGAAGTAACAAAACAAGGGTCAGCTGCCTCATTAACAATTTGAGTGCCATGAAAGGAGTAATTTACCGAATGTGGTCAAAGTGGGCAAAACTGTATATTAGCGTTGTAAATCTAACTGAAACATAATAACGTTGTAAATGTCAGACAGTATCAGTATAGGGTTAGGGTTACGATCAGGGTTTGGGGTTATGGTCAGGGTTATGGTCAGGGTTTAGGATGCCTAAAACAGTTGAAATGGGTCACACATCATTTAAACCGCTAAAATACAGTTTTACCTCAAAGTGTATATTGTAAAATTAAACAGAACCAAATAGGGGTATGAAATACACAGCATTGTGACAGTTCAGTGCTGCTGGCTGGACTGCTCAGAGACTCCATATAACAGACGAGGCTGAAGTTAGTTTCTTATTTGACCCCAGTTACTTATTCGTGGAAGTTGGTTTCTGATTCGGTTGAATTCTAAGTATGTAAAATTTCGATAAAAAACTGTTTTTAAATGGTTAATTGCCACGGTGCCAATGATTTTAACATGGATTCATTTAGACGTGGATGCCCTCTAGCAAACATTGTCAAATTTAGCCTGGCCCAAATGCAATTTGGGCAGAAACATCAGTGCCAACTGTGCCATGAGTGCTGATTTTTACTATTTTGAATAAGTAACTGATGTTTTCAAAGGGTTAATTGCCATTGGGCCACTGAATTCAACATGGATTTATATAGAGGTGGATGCCCTCTATCAAACACAATTGTCGTCACTCTGGCCCAATGGCAAGTTTGCCACGAAAACAGTGCCAACTGTGCCATAAGTACTGATTTCTACCATTTCCAAAATGTTGTTTTCAAAGGGTTAATTGCCATTGGGCCACTGAATTCAACATGGATTTATATAGCGGTGGATGCCCTCTAGCAAACAATGTCAAATATAGCCTGGCCCAACTGTAATTTGTGCAGAAAAATCAGTGCCAACTGTGCCATGGGTGCAGATTTTTACGGTTTTGAATAAGTAACTGATGTTTTCAAAGGTTAAATGCCGTTTATCCAACATGGATTTATAGAGAGTTGGATGTCCTCTATTAAAATCAGTGGCACAATGGGTGGTGTGGTTTGGCCGAGCTCTGAGATGGCTGCCTGATCTCTGAGCTTCTGCCCAGGTGGCGCTTCCACAGCTGACACTAGCCTCCACTGATCAGACCTGGACTTCATTGTAGCCTGTGGGGGTTTAGCTTCCATGCCCAGGAGCAAGTTGAGCCGCAAATCGAGCCAAGCTGACTGTCACGGGATGGCCCAGCACCCTCAGCCAGGGGCGGTGCACAGTGACAGTGGTGGCTATGGACACTTGGGTGTGGTGGCACGCACCTAGTTTTACAAGTACTTTTATTTAGATGTGATTATTGTGTGGTGTAATAAAGTGTTCCCCGTTGGTTTATTGCGTAATGTATTTTCCCTTTGTCTGCCACGCCCGCCGCCATTTTCTGATCACCTCGTGGTCCAGATCAGAATACTCGGATCGTAAAATGGCCGAATCGGCAACTCCCCGATTCGTAACGGCCAATACGAATCGGGGCCAGGGTGCCTCCTGCCAGCGAGGGCCAATGGGACTTGTGTGGCGGGCAGGGATCCCCATTGTATTCATAAGTGTGTAAAGTGATAAATGCGTGTGTTGTGGAAAATAAAGGAGATTGTGCAGTGCATCCAGCTTTGACTGATGTCTTTGTCTCCGCCGTACTTTCGCATCTGAGCGTCCCCCGCGATCTCAGGGTACGGTGACTACCACGATACGATCCGAATCGAGCGCTCTGCCCCTGCATCGTGTATCAGGGCAGAGGCGCTGCGTATGAAGACTCGGTTCCCAGATTGCTTGGCAGAGATCCGAACCGAAGGCGCGGCCGTGTACCCGCTCCGGTATTGCGAGGGATTGCGGTAAGATCCGAATCCCTCGCCCATCCCGGCAGATCCGAAGATTCCTTCATTCCCGATCCGATCCGAAAAGTCATCCGCTGAAGATCCGACTAATTACCCGCACCGCGATCGGAAACGTTCCCGCAAGATCCGAAACGTTTCCCGCATCCGATACGAATATTCCTCCGCAGCAGAACCGATCTCCACGGACGTTCCACACCCGCAAGGTCAGTGAACCAGTTGCTCGGGACGCTGAGTGCTGTATGGCTCAGTGGTCGGACTGGTTCTAGGCAGGGGTCCCCTCCACCGCCCGCTAACCCCTTCCCGGGGTCACGCCAGGCCGCACGAGACGCCGAGTGCGCGCCACTCGGTAGTCGGGCCAGCGGTAAGCGACGGGGCCACGCAGATTGAGCACACCCGCAGGCGGAACAACATCTCCATTCCGTCATACTGGTGGCAGCGGTGGGATCGCTCTCTGCAGGCCCCTAGGAGACCTACGCCATGGTGGTGTACACTTACTATGACCGGGACACCCTGCGTGGGATGTTGGAGAACCGGGGAGGAACGCCGGGTAACAAGAAAAGAAAGACCCTGATCAAGGAGCTGACTAGGATGGATCAGGACGGGGGCGACGCGCCCGTCCCCAGCCCTGTCCACGCGGAGGTGGAAGAAGATGCTGGCCTCAGAGAGGTGCGGCGTCGGATCGCCCTGCTCGGGGATGCCCCAGCGACGGCGGACAGATGCCGAGTGATCCGGGAGTTCTACCGGGAAGTTGAGCAGGAAAAGGACCGGCAGCACGAGCTGCGGTTGGCAGAGCTCCGCGGAGCAGAGCCAGAAGATTTGGACCCCGAACCCTACCCCGTGGAACCCTGGGAGGAGGCTCACAGCTCGACTGGAGCTTCACCTGGGGAATCTGCAACCCCCAGTGACTACGCTTGCGGGACTCTTAGCTCGCCTGGAGCCTGTACTGAGGACGTCACTTATCCCCGCGACCCTCGGATGAAAACTCACAGCCCGCCTGGAGCTGCATCTGAGGACGCCACATTCCCCGTTGAGGAGCAGTGCTCCTGTGCTGGCACCTTCGCCGACATGAAGGTCGTGTTGGCAAGAGAGTTGCAGGAGGGCCTGGAGCAGGACCAGAGGTCCACAGAGGAACTGTGGTACGAGGCCCTGGACCATGAGCGGGACTGCCATGGCGCGTATATTCCTTCCGACGCTGTCGTCCATCGGGTGCAGTACGATGTGCGAGCAGCGTTCCTGCAAGGTCGGGCCCCAGAGGAGTGGGAGGCCGAGCTCCGGAGTCTGGTGCAGGAGGAGATCGCACTGGACGCCGCGTACCGCGCGCTCCGGTGGCTAACCGCCTCTCCACAGCGCGCCCGATGGGAGGCAGTTCCATTGCAGGGCCTCGCTACGGAGGCACGGGGCTGCTCTACGAGGGCATGGCCGCCGACCCCGAGTTTGGAGAAGAGACAGAGGAACGGATGGAAGACATCCTGGAGCGACGGGAACTGGAGATCCCGTCAGACAGCAGGGACTCGGTTTGAGGAGCTGGAGTCCCTAGCCGAGCGAGAGTGGGAGCTCGAGGTGGCTTATCGAAGACTGTTGGACGGCGTTCCGCAGTCGAGCCTGAGCTCCCCGTGGTGGGACGGGTCGGCGGAGGAAGTCGACAGTCCCCAGGTTTGGGACCTATGGGAGGCCGAGGCGGACCCATGGGTGCCCGTGGGGGGTTCGACTGAGGAAGTTACCCCCTTCACCCCGCAAGAGGACAGGGTGGCCGAGGCCACGGGTCCAGCGGGGGAGGAGACGGATGGTCTCCCCGGGATGGGTGGTGCGCAACCATTGTTTGCCCCGGGGGGTGAAGTGACCATCCTTCCCCAAGGAGATCTCCAACCAGCAGAAGAGCTGGCTACGGGGCAGAGTGCCGCTGGCCTCTGCCCACTGCTTACAGTCCGTCAGGAGAAGCAGACGGATGGTTCCCCCGGGATGGGTTGTGCGCAACCATTGTTTGCCCCGGGGGGTGAAGTGACCATCCTTCCCCAAGGAGATCTCCAACCAGCAGAAGAGCTGGCTACGGGGCAGAGTGCCGCTGACCTCTGCCCACTACTCAAAGTCTGCCAGGAGGAGCAGACGGATGGTTCCCCCGGGATGGGTTGTGCGCAACCATTGATTGCCCCGGGGGGTGAAGAGACAATCCTCCCGCAAGGAGGTCCTCACCCAGCTGAAGAGCTGGCCACGGGGCAGAGCGCCACTGGCCTCTGCCCACTACCCACGGTCTGCCAGGTGGAGCAGACTGATGGTTCCCCCGGGATGGGTTGTGCGCAACTGCTGATGGGCCTGGGGGGGAAAGAAACCATCCTCCTGCAAGGAGATCCCCACCCAGCAGAAGAGCTGACACCAGGGCAGAGCGCCGCTGGCCTCTGCCCGTTTCTCCAACTTGCCCCGAGGGCAGAGCGAGGATGACCCCGTGCAACTGCGGTTGCATCCATTTGTCTCCCTTGTCGGCTACCAGGAAGAGCAGCCAGGTTTGGCTCTATTTGCTCCTTCAGTTGCCGTGTCCGTACCTGGCCATCCAGTGGAAGAGCTGGCAACGGGGCAGAGCGCCGCTGGCCTCTGCCCATTTTGGCAACCCTTGGGCTCGGGGGCCTCACGCAGCCACGGTGCTTTCCCACGGCTGACCTGGGCACCCGGGGCGTGTGCATTTAGCACCCGGGTTCCCCGGGTGAGCAGTAACCCTGGAGGGGACACAGGAGGCACGCCGGCTCAGATGTATGTCCTCTCGCCCAGCCGGGGAAACTCTAAGGACATGGGGTCCCGACCAAGCTGGCACGGCCGCAAGGCCAAATGGAGAGGCCTGGTGACTCGGCCTCCCCAGACTGACTATGGGCCTGGGAGCACCGACTTCCCCGGTATGACCCGGTGGGGTCAGACCAGGTGCGTCGAACTGGGGGAGGGGGAGGAGTGTCACGGGATGGCCCAGCACCCTCAGCCAGGGGCGGTGCACAGTGACAGTGGTGGCTATGGACACTTGGGTGTGGTGGCACGCACCTAGTTTTACAAGTACTTTTATTTAGATGTGATTATTGTGTGGTGTAATAAAGTGTTCCCCGTTGGTTTATTGCGTAATGTATTTTCCCTTTGTCTGCCACGCCCGCCGCCATTTTCTGATCACCTCGTGGTCCAGATCAGAATACTCGGATCGTAAAATGGCCGAATCGGCAACTCCCCGATTCGTAACGGCCAATACGAATCGGGGCCAGGGTGCCTCCTGCCAGCGAGGGCCAATGGGACTTGTGTGGGCGGGCAGGGATCCCCATTGTATTCATAAGTGTGTAAAGTGATAAATGCGTGTGTTGTGGAAAATAAAGGGAGATTGTGCAGTGCATCCAGCTTTGACTGATGTGTCTTTGTCTCCGCCGTACTTTCGCATCTGAGCGTCCCCCGCGATCTCAGGGTACGGTGACTACCACGATACGATCCGAATCGAGCGCTCTGCCCCTGCATCGTGTATCAGGGCAGAGGCGCTGCGTATGAAGACTCGGTTCCCAGATTGCTTGGCAGAGATCCGAACCGAAGGGCGCGGCCGTGTACCGCGCTCCGGTATTGCGAGGGATTGCGGTAAGATCCGAATCCCTCGCCCATCCCGGCAGATCCGAAGATTCCTTCATTCCCGATCCGATCCGAAAAGTCATCCGCTGAAGATCCGACTAATTACCCGCACCGCGATCGGAAACGTTTCCCGCAAGATCCGAAACGTTTCCCGCATCCGATACGAATATTCCTCCGCAGCAGAACCGATCTCCACGGACGTTCCACACCCGCAAGGTCAGTGAACCAGTTGCTCGGGACGCTGAGTGCTGTATGGCTCAGTGGTCGGACTGGTTCTAGGCAGGGGTCCCCTCCACCGCCCGCTAACCCCTTCCCGGGGTCACGCCAGGCCGCACGAGACGCCGAGTGCGCGCCACTCGGTAGTCGGGCCAGCGGTAAGCGACGGGGCCACGCAGATTGAGCACACCCGCAGGCGGAACAACATCTCCATTCCGTCATACTGACATTGCCCAGTATTTTCCCCTGCTGTTGGCGGCAGAGCGCGTTCAGAAGCTGTCAGGATGGCGTCGTCGTGAGGCCTTCTGTCGGTGAAAGGTGAGCCTTGTACTCGGTGTGACAAGAAAGCTCTTGCTCACTATGAAGGATGACCTTCACACTGACCTCAGGGCAGGCCTGCAGAGGCTACGGACGGACATTGGCACACTGGGGACCCGCACAACCAAACTCAAGCATCAAGTGGAGACTGATCACGCCGTGGCGCAGGCTATATTACGAGAGGTCTGCGACAAATACGTGTTGCTTCAGGAGGAAGTAGAATACCTGGACAGCAGGTCCCGCCACTCCAACAATTGTATCAGAGATGTCCAAGACCTTATGGTCTTCGCCTCCAAGTTGTTCTGCGCCTTGGTTCCTGCCACTCCGGAGGTGGAGTTGCACCTAGATAGGATCCATAGAGCCCTGCGCCCTCGCTTGGGTCCCAACGAACCCCCGTGGGACGTGGTGCTCAAGTGCTGGTATTACTCCACCAAGGATGCCCTGCTGCTTGCAGCCTGTCAGGCGCCTCCTTGATTGAGGGGGTTGCCCAGAATCTCTTCAACAATGTGGCTTCTTCTGCGCTTCAGAAGAGAAGAGCCCAATGGCCTCTTACAGAGCTTATTCCGCACAAGGATGTCCACTACCCTGGAGGTTTCCATTTTGCCCCATGATGGGGCCATCATATCCCTGAGCACACTGGCCGATTACACTCAACTGTTGGAGGCACTGGGGATCCCCATGCTAGCAGATCTATTCGTGCTCCTGGACAGAGGCCGTGGAACGGAGGTACCGGCCTTACCACAAGACCAGGCCCGGGTTAACACTCGTCATCCCCACCATTGAAGTTCCTTGTAGCTCCCTCCGCTCCTCCAGTTTTGCGCTCCCTCATTTGCCGGGCCCTCATCTTCCCGTTCTGCCGTGCTCACCCTGGTCCCGTACCCTTCAACCTTTCATTCCTCCATGATTTATGATTCAGACGTTTTCTTGGTCGACTGACCCTCCTATGACTCTGGTTTGTTGTGATGGTACAGGCTGCAGGGTTCCACCAGATTTAAAAACTTTTTGCCTTTGTTTTCCCCTGCACCTTTTTTGCCCCATTGGGCCCCTTATTTTACATCCTGTTTTCACATGCACCTATGTGTGTTTCTGTTCCTCAATATTCTGCTTCCTCGGAAACTGTGGTTTTCCTGCCCACTGCTTACGTGCATCGAGCCGCCACCAGCTGCTACCCGATTTTGGCCTTCGAACCATCTCCAGACTGGAAAATGGCGACATTCCACAAACTGGGCAATGGCGGGAGGCAGTGGCGGCCATTATGTTCAGGGACTGGGGAATGGCTGAAGGCAGTGGTGCTCCGGCGCCGGGATGTCTGAGGGTGGGCAGGAGGGTGAACAATAGGGACAGCTCCTTATAAATATGACCTGTGTTTTGTACAAGAAACAGATTCAGTTTGCAATTCAACCTAAAATGTGTCTTGCCTCGTTCTTGGGGCAAAAACTGCAGCTATAATACACACTCTGCCCAGTAGTTGTATGTGCTTCTATTGGGCACTGACGCCATGTACCCAGCCGGGGTACTCCGTGATCGTCACATTTGTGCACTTTCTCATGGACTCTAGCCCCAGGCCTTACTGATGCCAGAGTGACGGGGGGTGAAGGGAACCCCGTGAGGATGAGCCTTTATGGGAGTGGACGCTCTTTTTTTTATCATTCACATGACTATTGCATGGATCGCACTATAAATAGCGGTTTCAGTATGGATGACATGGGATGGGGGGGTTTGTATTACTTTTCTAAGATTTTGGGTCTATGGATGTCTGCCTCAATTGGGACCGGGGGGGGGGGGGGTTTACAGTTTTTTCTTTTTAATCCACATGGACATTGAGTCACGTCCAGCGGTCCTGGGGGTGCCCATGCTGTGTCTGGTGTCCCAGGTGGTACCCGGCAGCGCTGTGCTCGCTTTTCACTGGCTGGGTGCCGATTGATATGCCGGCTCGTGGCGGTCACATGGGTGGCCAGGAGGCGGGGCGCAGTGTGATGACGCATAGCCACCAAGTTTAATGCCAGTCTGCCCTGACATGGAGTTACTTCCCCAGCACTTTGGTGATATTCATTCATTCATATTGACTTTGGTTATTTCTGAGAGCCTCCATGTGTGCTGACCCAGCTATTTATGAGAACCACCCTTTGTGTACTGACTCTGTTATTCTTGACCATCCTGTTCTGCGAACAATTCTTGGTACCAAGGCCTATGTTGGCAGGGACTGCTGTGTTGTTATTCTCTGGGGCTGGTTAACCCTTGCTGGCTGTTGTTCCCTGAAGATAGTAAGCTTTACCAACCATTCAAAGATCGGAGGGGTAGATAGGGTTCTATATACAGGGAGCAGCAGCGTAGTGCTAGGGGGGGATCTGTGACACATTGTATAGTTCGGACTGTCAATAGTGGTTTACGTGTTGATATGCACAGGATGGGAGTGGGGTTTAGTATAAGAGCACTCCCATAGGGTCACCCCACACTTAGGATGGGAGGGGGGAATGTGTTCTTTATGCTAGAATGAGGGGTTACTGTTCTGTATTGCTATACTGAGGGTGGGGGGTGTTTTTGCTCCCATTCTCTGTACAGAGGTGCTAAGGACACAGCTGGATTTAGGGGTTTTCTTTCCTCATGTGGGGGGGGGGTCGGGAAGGGGTGAGATTTTTTGCAGGAGCTTCTCTCTTTGGAGAGGTGGGGGTGGAGGAGACGCATATATATGAGAACTGCTTGTGATTTGCTCCAAGGGGGTTCAATGTCGTCTCAGATCATGTTTGACATGCAGTGTTGAGCCTCAGCCTTGTTGCCAAAAAGGATCTCGGTAGGGCTGTGCAATTAATCGCAATCACAAAACAATCGCGATTTAAGCACATGCAATTTCTAAATCGCATAAGGCTGCAATTTTATCTATTCATTATAGGGCTGCGGAAATTAACGTGTTCGGCTCCCTGTAAGCTTCCGGCGGCATGGAGCTTTGGGCACTCGCAGGGGGAACCACGTGTACAGCCGCGTTCTTGCGGCCCGTGACGTGGTTCCCCCAGGCGAGCGCCCAAGCTCCATGCCGCCGGAAGCTCACAGGGAGCCGAACACGTGGAGCAAAGAGGTGTGCTGGGGCAGTATATCCATGTGCTAAAAAGCAAAAACAATTGGCTAAATCGTAAATAAAATCGCAATCACAATATTCATTCAAGAAATCGCAATATGATTATTTTGTCAATATTGCACAGCCCTAGATCTCGGTTTCTGTGCCAAATTGACTATTGGGCCAGGCAAAAGACAACTGTTTTTAATGGAGGGCATCCAACTCTATATAAATCCATGTTGAAATCAGTGGCCCAACGGCATTTAACCCTTTAAAAACATCAGTTACTTAAAATGATGAGAATTGGTTCCAATGGCAGGGTTGGTACTATTTCTGTGCCAAACCGACCATTGGGCCAGCCTAACGACAACTGTTTTTAATAGAAGGCATCCAATTCTATATAAATTCATGTTGAAATCAGTGGCCCGACAGCATTTAACCCTTTAAAAACATCAGTTACTTAATCCTAATGATGAAAATCAGTGCCCATGGCACAGTTGGCACTGTTTCTGTGCCAAACTAAACGGTTGGGCCAACCTAATGACAACTGTTTTTTAATAGAGGGCATCCAACTCTATATAAATCCATGGTTAAATCAGTGGCCCAATGGCATTTAACCCTTTAAAGACATCAGTTACTTATTCAAATTTATGAGAGTTGGTGCCAATGGCACGGATGGCACAGTTTATGTGCCAGACCGACCATTGGGCCAGGCTAACGACGACTGTTTTTAATAGAGGGCATCCAACTCTATATAAATCCATGTAGAAATAAATGACAATTAACCCTTTTAAAACATCAGTTACTTATTCAAAACAGTAAAAATCAGCACGCACAGTTGGCACTATTTTCGTGGCAAACTTGCCATTGGGCCAGGCTGAAGACAATTGTGTTTGATAGAGGGCATCCACCATGAAGCTGAAGTTAGCTCCTTATTCGGCCAGCTTCTTATTCGCACACTGAAGATAGCTTCTTATTCAGGCAGCTTCTTATTTAGTGACTGAAATTAGCTGCTTATTCGCCCAGGATCTTATTCCTCAAAGAATAATGTCAATAAAAAGTATATCGAACAATTGGACAATTCTAACACATTCATATGATGAAATAAATTTATCCAGATAACTGGCACCCCCCCCACTCCACTTGTTTCAATGGTAAAAAATGAATAAGTAACTGGTGATTTTCTCTATTAAAATCACCTTGGCTTCACTCAAACGGACTAGTTTCCTATCAATTAGACTGTTCTCTATCAGAAAAAACATAATCTAGCCCGATCCAAACATTATTGATTAAGCAAACTGGCATCAAACATAGCCCCCCCCCCGCTCCATTAAATGCAATGAGAAAAAATAAGTAACTGGTGATTTTCTCTATGAAATCATCTTGGCTCAACCCAAACGGACTAGTTTTCTATTAATTATGTGGTATTATTTAATTAATTAATTTATTATAAAATAAATTATTTAATTAATTATGTGGTATGCATTTGGTTTTGATGCATCCATACTCTATACATAGCGCTCCCTGCGTCCCTATAATATATTTATATATATCACATGGGGTTGCTATATGATCAGGGCTACCTTTTTTATACTATTCCTATTAAATTGGCAGTAATTTTTATTTATTTTATTCAATAGAAACTTTTTTGCCTATATGACATGCACTTTTGTGAAAATAGAAGATTTTTGTGTGTACATTTTAATTTAGTTATTGGATTCCTGTCCAGTACGGAGAGAAGCAAACATCATGCAGTGTAGCCTGGCTGAGAGGCGGAGCGTCGTGAAGTCAAGCCTGCAAAATCTTTGCTTCTCTTTGCTTCACTACGCTGTGCGTCGCTACGCGCTCAGTGTATCTCAGGCTTTAAGCTCAGCCACACGCATCCTCTCCATAGGACTCCATTGAAACAGACGCCGGCGGTCACATGACCTGCTGGAGCTCGTCTTGCGAGATCCGGCCAGTCAGAGTAGTGATACGCAGAGGGAGACTGGGGGGACCTTTTCCCCCAGTCTTTCCCTGCTCCCGCCGTACTGAGGAGGCGGACAGAGCCGCAGTCTTCGCCGTGGACCAGGAGGTGAGTATACGATTTTTAAGAAAAATTTTAGGCTGGTGTTAATGTATTCTTTAGAAGCGGTAATCCGTTAGTACCAAGTCCTTGCTCTGGTTAACTTTTGTTAATCACAGCCAGACGTTAATCAGCGCTGGGACTTTGTAATCCTAACGCTGATTAACACTTTGCGCTCCCCATGTTAAGTATAGGGAGCTCAAAGTACAGTAACCTCGCGCAGAGAAGCACAAGATACCAAACGCAAACGGGTTACTTAACCTGTTAGCGTTTGGATTGTAATTTGCGTTAACTACTTGGGCTAACATTAACGCTCACGCAGGTGAGCGCTAACGTTAGTGTGACAGAACAGCCGTCACTTTCAAGTTATTGGCACATAAAACGTTAAAGGTTCGTTGGTTCAATGTTAATTTTCGTTTATACAATTTATGTCTGTATGATCCCTGTGTGTATTGTGTTTCCCCTCGCAATTCCCCGCACCAAACGCACCTGTATTCCCTCACAATTTAATACCACCTAAATTGCCCAGTTTTCGTTCCCCCAAGTTTATAATTCGTTTGTACAATTTGTGCTTGTATGACCCTGATGTTTATTAAGTTCTTTGACACCACTGCCTTGCCCAGCCACCGTGGTTTATCTGCCCAGCGCAACCCTGATACAGCTGCCACCAGCCAAGACCTAGCACAGCTGACATGCCTTACACCCTGCACCTCTCAGCCCCTGTACATGCCACCAGAGTGCTTTTTGGTCAGAAGGGCCCTGGGAACATGGTGCCACTGTGCGGTGAGTTGTAAAGGGGAGCACCACCGAGATCACCCCTCAATCAGCTGCTAAACTCAGGCCGGGCTTCCAGGTGCAGAGAAAATCCTGGGTTCGGAATCAGAGCCCGCACTCCAGGAGGGTGGAATTTCACGGGCAGGGAACAGTCCAGGGCGGGCCAGACAGTGTGGCACCAAGAGCAGAGCTCGAGCTAGGGGCAGTGGCAGCCCATGTTAAGTATACCAAAAGGGCTATGGTTAGTGGCAGTGTTAAAACTGGCGCCGGGATGTCTGAGGGCGGGCATGGGAGAGAACAATGGGACTGTACCATATAAATGTGTCTGTATTGTTCAAAAATAAACCAACCTGCTTAACCTGCACTACACCTCAACGAGTATTTGATAAGAGGAACTATCTGCTAGGTATTTCCTATGGCTGACTCGCTAGCTTCCAGCAAGGGACCTGACGCCGGCTCGCTACCGCAGCTTGACTTTTTGCTGCAGATTAAAGGAATAAACAGTTTATTAGATATTGAATCAAAACAGGAATATTTTTAACATTGAAACCTATAGGATTCGCCTGAATAAACCTGCCGACTGAAACCACTAAATAGCAGGGCATTTCACTGACATTTCTCTGCTGTTTGGTGTCTGTGAATAGATTAACCATTACTTCTCTATGGGGGATTTCACTGCCGTCGAACAGGCAACATATTTGCTGGCAATTCGCCTAAATTTGGCGAACTGCCTGCTTTCTGAATAGCTGAATGACCCCGAAAATGCACCGTACGGGGAAATTCATTGTTTGGTGCCATTTCGGGGCCAGATCGGCTCTTTCTGAATAACCCTTATAGTAAAGTTTCAGGGAACTTCGGACTCAGAAGCTCAGCAGTCGAAGAGGAGGAGCTGCGCACATCAAGGGACAAAAGGAGAGTAAAATCACCCCAAAATAAAAAAATGAAATAATTGTGCAGAGGCTGTCGGCAGCATTTGCCCAATTATTTTATGGAAAAGGGTAAAATCTATTTTCAATAGAGTGTCATTTTAAGTGATTTTTGTTTTGCACCAAACATTTGATACTTCAATCAACAGAGCTTGAAAAATCGCTCACTTACCTAAGATCCATAGGTGAAGGGGGTGGAGTGACCTGCTGCTTTCTCTGGCCATTATCAACAGACAATTGTGAACAAATATTCCTCAGCATTATTTTTTGGTTCTACGCAACCCCACTGAAGTGAACATGCAGGACTTTTGCAGGATTGCCCTGAGCTCCTTGGAGTCCATTGCACTCTTGGAGCCGATACTGGTGAGAGCGGCACTGCTTTTATGGATCAGTAGCTGAAAAATATGCTGGCTCAAGCCAGAATAACACTGTTAATGGTGAGCCACAAATAGAAAATAAAATCATGCAACTTTTTTCCAATTGTGGATCCCAGTTGATGACTGGGATATGATTAGCCCAAGGTCGTAAAAGGGGCTAAAATGAGGAGGGCGAATTGGCGGTCAGGTTGCCCTGACAGTGGTCCAAAAAGTGATCCCAACTTTTCTAATGGAGTCCTGATTAGTAGTGAAGGAGAAAAGGGTGGAATGAGGTAGAGCATCACTCATAAAACTGCCTTGCATTGCAGTTTTGGCATCTTGCTTTATTCATCACAAATGCGGACAACATACGGACAGAGACACCAGCATTCTATGAACATTGTTTACTACTGGCTGCACCGCTCTCGGCTGGTAACGTAAGCCAGCATTCTCACTGACTCTTCCATGTCACCAACTCTCCCAACTCACTGGCTCACCCATGTGCAGTTCGTGTACTCCTTTGTCTTCTCACATATCCCACTTTGGGAACAACTGTTCAATGACAATCATTTTGGCTCACCCAAGATTTAATTTTTTTTTATTAAGTGGCTTCTCTTCTGTTGCAAAGAAAAACAACAAAATTTTGCCTGAGCCAAACAATATTGAGACAACTCGAACCCTGACATTAATTCTTTTAAATGCTAAACTAAAATGATCAAATCAGTGACTTTTTCAATGAAAACTCTTTTTTTCTTTTGAATTATTTATTTTAGAATTTGAATACAGATTTTAAAAAGAAAAGTAAGCGACGAACAATGGCCATGCAGGACCATAAAATGTCATCTATAGAGTCATGAAATAGTAAAAATAAAATGGAGGAGAAGGGGGTAAAGGAGTAAGTGGTGTAAAACAAATCCAAACAAATCGAGAGGGGCAGACCAAAAAAAGTGGTGTAGTCTGGCAGGACGGGGGCATCATGAAGGGGGGGGAATCAAAAGGGGGGGAGGCAAGGGACTGCCCAGTAAATCATGGCGTGCCCTGCTCACCCAAGCTACCTAACTGAAACCGGGGGCCTGGGAAGAGTCCACAAGGCTGGGAGATCTGGGGCCAGGAGAGAGGCCAGAGCCTAGGCTGCCACCCTAGCGGCTCACACAGGTGTCTACCCAGTGTCCCATACCAAAAAATAAATAAAAGGGGGATCACCACCCCCAGCCGCACTCCCACGTAAATTCTGGATAAAAGGGTCACACAGGGAACCCCGCATAAATAATTGGGCGGTGAAGAGGGTGAAAAATGGGGGAAATCAAAAACATCCTCAGAATGTCACAGCAGATGAGGAGAAATAAAAAATGCCTTCAGCATAAGTCAAGCTACTTAAACAAAAATAGAAAAAAAAGGGGAAATGGTGGAGGGTGTGAAATCACAGACAAAAATAAGCAGCACGGCCTCAGAAAAATTGGGGCGAACAATCCCAGCTATCCAAAGGAAAAACAGATGTAGAGGGGAGTCATTCATCCGGGCTCTGAAGGTAGACCCTTGGGGGACCATGTGGAGCAGCCAAGAGCCCCGCGATGGTCAAAACGGCCTGCGCCGCCTCTGTGGTTGCGGCAGAGTAGGCCTTTCCCTCCCAGGTAACACCATGAGATCCTGAGGTGCCCCAGTGATGTCGAATCTCACAGCCCCGTAGCAGAGCTGTGACATCGCCGAAACGTTCTCATTGCATTTAGGCTAGGGTCAGAGTGGGGCAGTCGGAACGCGCGTGCAGGCGCACTAAATCACGGCGGCAGTAGCAGCACATAACGGCCAATGACGGCCAATATATGCAGTACGTGCGTACAAAAGTGCGCCGACACCACGCAACCGGCAAATGAACGCATTTTTCTCAGAACGTGAAACCGCTGCTACAGACGTACAGAGTGCGCTGCGGCCGCATGGCAGCGTGTGTGCGTGATTAGGAGACGTCAGACGCTGCTAGTGTGCGGCCTACATAACGTTCAAACAGCCGGATTTCCCTAGAATTGCGTTGGTGAGTACCTGCGACTGTGCGACTGTGGTCGTCTGACCACTTAAGCGTATTCCGTGAAAAAATGCGTGCGCACGCATCGACGTACATTTTGACGGTGGCCGCAGAAAATGCGCTCATCTGTCCCTAGCCTAAATGGAGCGGGGGGTGCCAGTTTTGATGCCACTTTGCTTAATCAATAATGTTTGGCTCGGGCTAGATTATGTTTTTTCTGATAGAAAACTAGTCCGTTTGGGTTGAGCCAAGATGATTTTCATAGAGAAAATCACCAGTTACTTATTTTTTCTCATTGCAGTTAATAGAGCGGGGGGGGGGGGGGGCTAGGTTTGATGCCAGTTTGCTTAATCAATAATGTTTGGCTCGGGCTAGATTATGTTTTTTTTTATACAGAACAGTCTAATTGATAGGAAACTAGTCAGTTTGGGTTGAGCCAAGATGATTTTCATAGAGAAAATCACCAGTTACTTATTCATTTTTTACCATTGAAACAAGTGGAGTGGGGGGGGGGGGGGTGCCAGTTATCTGGATAAATTTATTACATCATATGAATGTGTTAGAATTGTCCAATTGTTCGATATACTTTTTATTGACATAATTCTTTGAGGAATAAGATCTTGGCGAATGAGCAGCTAATTTCAGTCACTAAATAAGAAGCTGCCTGAATAAGAAGCTATCTTCAGTGTGCGAATAAGAAGCTGCCTGAATAAGAAGCTATCTTCAGTGTGCGAATAAGAAGCTGCCTGAATAAGAAGCTATCTTCAGTGTGCGAATAAGAAGCTGGCCGAATAAGGAGCTAACTTCAGCTTCATGCATCCACCTCTATATAAATCCATGTTGAATTCAGTGGCCCAATTGCAATTAACCCTTTTAAAACATCAGTTACTTATTCAAAATAGTAAAAATCAGCACTCATGGCACAGTTGGCACTGATGTTTCTGCCCAAATTGCATTTGGGCCAGGCTAAATTTGACAATGTTTGCTAGAGGGCATCCACCTCTAAATGAATCCATGTTAAAATCATTGGCACGACTCTAGGACAAAGATGGGGAAGAAGTCTTTTCGGAAAGCGCTCTCCGCTGGGAGCCCCAGACAGCGGGATATACGGACCTCGCTGGGGGGGGGCCATGAAGCTCGGGTGAGTGATGCCGTGGTGTTTACCCCACGAGATTTTAGCTCAGAGGAAGAGGACGCTGAGGGAGATGGACGTTACCGAGCCAGGCCCACAGATTTAAGAGTGAACACGCGGGTGGAGACTCCCTCGCGGGGAGTAGATTTTCCAGTACAGGGAGCTACCCCGGTTCCGTGTATATTGACCACGGACCTGACGGGCCCTAAACCTTTCACGAAAGATGACATACCCCACTTGGTCGAGGAGTTACGAGCAGTGTGGAAACAAGACATGCACGGATTACAGAGTGAGTTGTCTGAACTGCGGAACACCGTTGAGACTGTGCAGGTCAGAATGGACGTTGTGGAGACTGAGCAGACGACAGTGGTGAGCCGAGTGGACTCACTTCAGACCCAGGTGGACCTACTTTCCAGAGCCTTGGAATCGATGGAAGCACGTCACCGTCGACGTAATATTCGGGTTCGGGGAGTCCCGGAGACAGAGCCCTTGGCTTCCGACTTGGATTATGTGAATGGACTTGCCCGTCACCTCCTTAAGTTGCCACCTGAAGCGCCAGCTGTGTTTGGATCGGCAGTTCGCCTCCGCAAGGCTCCAACAGCCCCACTGGGAGCTCCGAGGGATATCCTTGCGGTGGCCAAAGAGGGGACTGTAAAAACGCGTCTGATGTCCTTGCCCGAAGCGCGTTCTCCCTTTTCGTATGATTCGACGCTACTCACCCTGTTCCATGATCTACCCTTCATTACACTCACTGCTCGACGCCGCTTTCGTGAGGTTACGACACGCCTCCGGGCAGAAGGAATTCGCTACCGCTGGGGGGTGGCTGGATCCATTCACATTACTCATGATAATACCCTCCACACTGTTACCTCCCCAGAGGATGCATGGGCGCTGTTTCCAACTCTTGGCATCCCTACATCCCCTCCAGAAGATCTGGGACCAATCGTCCCCATGAAACCCGGCTGAGTTTCCCTGTTATTCCCTCCTCCCAGTTCAGTGCGGCTACAGAACGCTGATGTAATTGCGACTATTTTTTACCTATGGAACTCCTACCCGTTGATACCCCCTGTCTTTTGGCCATACACATTTAAGACTCTTCTTAGGGACATTTTTTGTTATATGCTCCTCTGCTGGAGTCTTCGATTCTTCCCCCCCCCCTTAGTTAATTGTTTGTGCCTTTATCGAGTGAGTGTGCGGACTTCCTTGCCGACATATGGGACTTGCTGTTCTATCTGGGGTTGCATTGGGACTGTCCACCCCCCCCTCCCCCCCCCTTTTTTTTTTTTTTTTTTTTTTTTTTCTTTAAGAAAGGACATTGGGTAGCACCCTGGGTGAGCCGCTAGGACGGCAACTAGGCTCTGGCCGTCCTCCTGGCCCCAGCCTCCCAGCCCTGTGGCCTCTTCCACGGCCCCTGGTCTCTTTAGGGATGTCGGGGAGAGCCGGGAATACCATGATATAAAGGGCAGTCCTTTAATCTTATCTTTCCCCCCCCCCTTTTTTTTTTTTTTTTTTTTTGTTGTTTTTTTTTTTTTTACCCCTCTCCCCCTCCTTGATTGTCACTGATGCACTTTGTCGGATTCCCACCTGATTTGTCTTGTCTCACTCGACATTTTCTGTTTTATACTGATGTGTTTCTCTGCTGACTTTTCATGGCCCTGCGAGGCCACCCCATGCTGTGTATATTGTTACGCTGACTCTTTTTCCAAAATAAACTTTGAAAACATAAAAAAAAATTAAAAAAAATAAAAAAAAAAATAAAATCATTGGCACCATGGCAATTAACCATTTAAAAACAGTTTTTTATCGAAATTTTACAAAGTTAGAATTCAACCGAACCAGAAACCAACTTCCACGAATAAGTAACTGGGGTCGAATAAGAAACTAACTTCAGCCTCGTATATAACAGACACATAAAACTCACAAGCACATGAAAATGAACGCGTATGGACAGAAGCGAGGCTTGGAACGCAAGCGTTGTTTAGTCTCTATCTCCTTACTTCCGTGTTCCGTTATCCCTCCTACACCTCTGCTCTCTCGGCGGTGCCTATTACACCGACCTTGATAGTGCTCCTTTCTACAGCTTATTGCTGTCCATAAAATTGTCACAGTTCTCGTCCCTCCCCCTGCACGAAGTGACAGTGTTCCTCCCCAGTGCCTGGGTCTTGGCAAAAATCAACAGTTAGAAGGCCGCGGGCTCGCCGTTAAGCTGCCTTTGTAATCGCTTATTGGGCCCCTGTGTCGGAGAGCAGCCTGCTATGCCCTGGTTGACATGGCAGAAGGAGGTGGCATTACCCGGGCTATCCGGATTCCTGGCAGGCATGGCTATGCAGTGGAGTTCTCCCCATACGTCCCAACTCGCTTGGCATGTGCAGCCTCACAAAACTATGGCATATCAGGTGAAGGAGGCTTTCACTGTTACATTTCACCTGTTTATTACTGTCAGGTTATTGGTAAGCAGGAGGGTGGAGATATATATATATATATATATATGTGTGTGTGTGGCATCCCATGTTACACTTTCTAAGGGAATAGCATGAGGGATAGAAATAGTCCTGTATTATATAAATTGTGTGGAACTGAAAACAAATCTGAGTAGACTTGATGGAGATCTAATATTTAGTCCATATTCCCATAAACCAATAAATTTGCAACTTTTAAAACTTCTTTACAATTTTTTTTAAATTTTAGAAATTGCCTTTTTCTACGTCCTAGAAAAGGGGGTTGTTGATCTTTATGGCTCGGTTTTTCCGAAATCCTCATTTGCAATTGCTTTTGCTAGCTCCCCTGACACTTACTCAACTCTTGTGACTTTGCACTGTTTGCTCCTCGATCCCTGCTGTATTTACACCAATATGTGCTACTTTTAAAGGGTTATTTACACATTGCTGGCGTTCCGAACATTAGTGAAAATTGCTGTCACTGCAGCGCCGACAAATGCTGGCATTTCCCAAAAAGTAAAATCCAAAGAAGAAAGGAAGAAGATTTACAGGGTTATTTAGATAGCGGTGAAAACCTGGAGAATTGAAAATTGTAGGTCAAAATAGTCAAACCAGAAAAATTCTCCAATTTCTCACTTTCCAAATTGGCTATTTGGTCTAGATTGTTCATTCTCCTGGCAATTCTCAAGGTTTTCACCTTTCTCTGAATAACCCTGTTATTGTTAAGCTTCTTCTGTCATTGTTTAGATTTTATTATTCTAAAATGCTGGGGGTTTTAGTTCTGAATTAACAGATTAACAGTAATTTTCGGTCTTGTACAACACCGATACTTTGTGAATATCTCTTTTAATCCCCTCACTCTCAGTGCATGTTATTCATGTCATGGCCTTCTGTTTATCGTTTTTCTCCCCATCTTTAGTCTATTTTTATCCGATGTGCTCGATCCCTTGGCTGTTTGCTGTGTCTCTTCCCCCTCCCAGCTGTTTTACCCTTTTAATCACTCTGAAATATATATTACATCAGTCTACATTCAACTATTCCTCCCCCCCCCGGTATTCACTGCCCATTTCTAATCTTTCTTTCTCAAGTCATCAGTTTTTCACACTGTTTGCTTATCTGTATTATTATTTTTCCCCTTACTGGTCTCCCCACTTTCTAACACTTCTGTTTCTCCTGCCATTTCTTGTGGTTGATACATCTTAACATTTCTAACCCTTGAGAGTGAGAGATCTGTGCCTCCGTCAGCATAGATCTTTATCCGTTGTTCCCATGTGTCAAGTCCAGGCATGCTATCAGAAATGTTGGGGGCCCCCTCTCATTAATGTGTCAGAGTGATCTGACCAACCCCAGATGCCACAGCCCACTGGGAAGTATCCTGGTATCCCATTGGGCAAGTTCTGGGTGGCATGGATGGGCCCTTACCTCTGTGTCATATAGACAAGCTGCATGAGGTTTGGCAAGGACTGGAGCCATCGGGCCACTGAACATATAATTGGCTTTCACCCCCTGATTGCGGCCCTAGTTTTACTTTTAACTTCATGTTTGAAAGAACCTCGGTATGATGTCAAGCCACAATTCTTTCCATTGTGTGATTCTTCACAGTATTGAGCATGGGGATCTGTTTTGGTTAAGCAAAGAGAAGAGCAGTGCTATAACAGGATTGGGATACCATCATTTGAGTGGTGTTGACCGTCATTTGCCCCTTCTTCCTTAACTTGTTTCTATGAATCATTTAAGCAGATAAAATTATACTAACACTAGTAGCATTACAATATGAAGATGTGTTGTCATCTTGGTGTTGTTATTACAGCTTTCAGTTACAAGAACTGATAAAATACAATATACAGAATACAAAGTCTCAAAACAGTTGTTCTTGGAAGTATACTTAGTATGTATGTGGACGTTCCCCAGATACAGTTGGGTGACCCAATATATATACAGTAGATCGGCTTCAAAGTGTACACTACATCATATCGATCTGAAATCCCCACAGGGGGAAACGAGGGAGAGAAAGTAATATAGTGTAAGCTAAAGACACATTGCCAGCCAATCAAATTCTGTGACTTTATTTTTTCTTCTTTGCCATCAGCGCTCTACTGTGTAGTAAGGGATTCTAACTATATTCAGGGCACATATGCCTTGAGGGCATCGTTATTCTGACACTCCTAACAAACGTAGCAATTTCATTTAATCGCTGTAGATAAGCATGCTCTGGTAGCTCAGGTAAAGGGCTGACTAATTTAGAATAGGTTTACTATTGGAGAATAGGCAATTTAGGATGTGAAAGAATGGTAAATTCTTAAAAAAAAAAAATTAATTCCTCATGTTTTTTCTTTTAGGTAGTGGGACCTTGATTATTCTTGAACAAAATGATGCTGGACTTGTCATTATTAAGAGGTAATATTGACTTTAGAATATGAAGACTGCCTTTTCAGGGGTCTTCTTATACGACTAACCAGGATTAAATTGAATAACAAAATTTGATGCTTATTGAGAATGTAGTAGTATGACAGACATAGAAGGTAACATTGTGTTATCAAATTTGCCTATCTTGTGAGTATGTAAAAAGCTTATGAGCAAACATTTTATACATTAACAGGTTTATTCAAAGAAAGGTGAAACTCTGGAGAATGACTGGAGAAGTGAAAATTCTAGGTCAAAAATGGCCAAACCAGAAACATTCTCCCATTTATCTCATTTTCCAAATCGGCTGTTTGGTCTAGATTGTTCTGTTCTCCTGACAATTCTATAAAATATACAACTTAGAATCTTTTTTTGGGGTTTTAAGGAAAAGAAAGAACATAACGGCAAACCCTGGAAACATCAATCGAAGGCACTGGGTATCCAGTGTCAGTGGTGGCTCGTCCATAGGGTCAGATGGGGCAGCACCATAAAAAAAAATTGCAAGAAGAAAAAGTGAGGCGTAATTTGCTTTTCCTGTGCAATTAAAGTTGCGTAGAAGCACAAATTCTGTTAGCAAAAAAAGCTGCAGGGACTTCTGCATTTCAGAAGCCTTGAGATTTTTGGGACAAACCGCATGTGCTGAGGAAGAAAATTAATATTTTAACCTAAATTTGAAAAAAGATAATTGAGCAGATAGGAAATTTTGACTAGAGTGTCCTTTTATGCCAGTATGTTCATGATTGTACCACTGGATGCTGGACCTGTGTTTTTCTTTCTGTGCCATCTCTTATTTACAAAATGTTCCCAAATGGGATTACACATTTTATGTGTTTTACAGGTACTATAAGAATATAAGTTATCGTTTACATGAACCACCTATGGTCATTCTGCTTTATAGATGTCCCAATGATTTTATAACTGGTTAATCCTCTTGCTTTGTATCGTTTTTTTTTAGCTTTGAATGGGGTGATGCATTGTTTGATGTGACATGGAGTGAAGTGAGTGAAAATTTCCTGGTGACATCCAGTGGAGATGGGACTCTCCAGCTATGGGACACATCCAAGCCACAGGGCCCACTACAGATCTTTAAAGAGCATACTCAAGAGGTAAAAAATACTGCTAAACATTAACGGCAAGAGTTCAAGTACCATATCATTATCTGCGTAATTCGCTTGCTACCACAAACAAGCAAAATGCCTTTTGCCATTCTGGTTTTGTGTCAACATGGCATGTGAATACAGTTCATGGTTTTTCCTGTTCTGTCATTGTGTGTGAATGCAGATGGGTTGTATTAATGGTCTGTGAATGCTGGAGTGTATATGTGGTGAATTAGCGTTTGTATGTAGTGGTGAATATGTCTAGGATTTATTTCTGTATGAATTCAGAGAGAGATAATTATATGGTGGTCAGTGTGAATGCGTGCAGTGGCCTATATTATTTTCTTGCCTTCTACGTTTCTTCCATATAACAATTGTCATTGGAGGGTAAATATAAAATACTAGCTGGATACCCATGGTTCGCGACGAAACGTCGGGCTATGCAGGAGATATTAGGTTCACAATCCGTTGGCTTAGTGGTGGTTGGTTATTGAAACACATAAGGGATGATGATGATAATAATAAACAATAAAATAGATGGGTGTAACGAGTTGCCCAGGTCAGATATTTTCCCACGACTGTCTCGAAGCGTTTGCCTTCGCCAGTTCCCAATGTCAGATCTTAATTTCTCCCAATAAAGCAGACAACCCTCTTCATATTGGGTTAAGCAGACTCTCTCTGGCCATTTCACATGGCCTGCTTTTATTTGGTTCAGAATCACCTAACAGTTAACATTCCCGCTCCCCAGACATCTCGGCACCACCAATCAGCCTGCTCTCCATCAGGTCCTCTCAGAGTGCAAGCTCTTGGGCAGGGGCTTCTCTGATACTGTTCTATGTGTTTTAACTTGCATGTATATTTGTTACCCTGTCTCTCCCATTGTAAAGCGCTACGGTACTTGGTGGCGCTTTATAAATAACTGTAACTGCAGTCATACAGAGCACGGGTCCTTTTCAGGGGTAGTGTTTGATAGCTCGGGCCCCTAGGCTGTCAGTCCAAAAAGCGCCCAGATCTGCAGGCAGGGGTAAGGATGGCAGCGTGTAGCAGTTACCCTCAGCTGATGCCACATGGTCTCTGCTCCTGGGGCCAAGAAACGCTCAGCAACGTGTGTTCCAAATGGAGCTCCCTCCGGACAATCGCCACAATGGTAGCTCCCATGAAGAGGACCCTAACCCCAAAAAAGCACCCTGCTGGAGCAAATGGTGTTCAGGGCACCAAGGTTTAAAATTTCTGCAGATGTTTCCATTAAAATGAATGCTGTGCAGTCCTGGAATGGGATTGGTTAGCCCATCTAGCTCCTTGGATTGTGATTGGCTGGGTTTTCAATCCCAGGCTTCCCCTGGTGTCAGATAACACAGTGAGCATAAGGGAAAGGTTTAAAGGCATTTTGGATTATGGTCTGCTGGGGGAAAATCTCTGAGCAAGGGGTTCTGTGACGTTGGGTTTAAACCCCTTTAATCCCACTAGAAACCCTGGGTTTTTTGTCTATGGAGCCCAGCTAATTACTTGCATAGCATAGACTTTCAATTTATCCCTCAGATGATTTGCTCAGGACCTCCCTGTAAACAACATTCCTGATTTTACTCTCTGGCTGGAGGATGACCAGGCTGTCAGGTGAACTGACTCTGGAGCACGCCACGTACAACTGGCCATGGGAGAGACCGTCACTCGTCAGATGCACACCAGCCACTTTCAGTGTCTGTGTCCTTTAACAGGAAATTGTAGACGTTTGAACTCGAAGTGGTAATCTGATGGAATCAGAGGAATTCTGAGTATGAAAACGGTCTTTCGCTGATTTACGCCTGTGAAAATCGTGGCTTCTATTACGTGTTTGTACAGAGTCTTCACCTGAAGTCTGGTGCCATTGCACAGTTTCGGAGGGGTTAGATTGCGAAACAGCATGATTGGAGCACCAACTTTGAGGTAGAGGACATGAGGTGGTAATCCTGGTGGGTTGCGAGTGTGCAAGAACTCCACAGGGTAATGTACAGCATCCTCAATCTCTATTACCAAGTCCACAGATTCATTCTTCATATGCTCAGTGGACATCTTCTCCAGCAGAAAGTTGTTGATGCTGTTG
This sequence comes from Leptobrachium leishanense, assembly GCA_009667805.1. Classification (NCBI taxonomy): domain Eukaryota; kingdom Metazoa; phylum Chordata; class Amphibia; order Anura; family Megophryidae; genus Leptobrachium; species Leptobrachium leishanense. The sequence goes on along the minus strand of CM019066.1, from coordinate 226,458,190 downwards.
GCTAAGTCATTTGTTGGAGTGAGAAGAACTCTTTCCCTCAGCCATGAACCGCAATTCACTCCAGCCTGGTGAGTGTTTGGGTATATCCTGTCAGTCAAGCTCCTCATATCTGTCACAACCTTGCAAAAGGTTACTTGGCTCTCAGCCAGCCAGCGCGCGCACATCGCTCTCAGCCAGCCAGCGCGCGCACATCGCTCTCAGCCAGCCAGCGCCGGTGGCACATTGCCGGTGGCCGCGTGCTTTTCCTCCTTTTGAGTGGCCGCCGGAATGAAGCGCGGCCGCTCACCTGGGATGGGTCCGACAGCCAGCAGCGATCTTGTGGCGTTCACGTGAATATCGCGACTGGCTGTCGGATCCATCCCAGGCGAGCGGCCGCTCGTAGGAGGAAAAACACGCGGCCACCGGTAATGTGCAGCCAGCTAAATTGTTTCGGGCCTGGCAGAGAGAAGTGGTGAGCTGGGGCCTGGGGGAAAATATATCCATATGAGCTGGGGGCAATATATCTATATGAACTGGGGGCAATATAACCATGTGTGAGCTGGGGCCTGGGGCAATATATCTATATGAACTGGGGGCAATATAACCACATGAGCTGGAGGCAATATAACCATGTGTGAGCTGGGGCCTGGGGGCAATATAACCACATGAGCAGGGGGCAATATATCCATGTGAGCAGGGGGCAATATATCCATGTGAGCAGGGGGCAATATATCCATGTGAGCAGGGGGCAATATATCCATGTGAGCAGGGAGCAATATATCCATGTGAGGGGGCAATATATCCTTTCTTAGTGTGCACCTAGAAGCTGAGAGGAACATGCATGCCGAATTTTAAGTTTGTAGGCTGTACGATTCTGGAGATAATGTGATTACGCACGAGCGGCATTTCACTTTTATAAAAAAAAAATGATAGATATATAGATAGATGTGCAAGGAAGTCTTTGAGATATCCTTCCCCTTCCTTTCACTTCTTCCCTTTTACTTTATGTTACCATTAGGAGGCAGTCCAGAAGTCCATGACCTCCAATAATGTCTATAACGTGGTAGTCAGCTTTAGCCCACTGCTTCTGGAAATTGAAGTGAAAATAAAGATCCTGCAAATAAATCAAGTAGTGGATGTCACGTTCTTGCTTCACTACAGAAGGGCACGTGACTTGGTAGTGTGGATGAAAGGTTAAAAAAATCATGATCCATCTGCGCTAGACCCAAACTAAGGAGCAAGAAACCCACTATTCCACTTCCCTTAATTAATTACTTCCATCTCCACCTAATATGACACGGGGGTGACCTGAAACTCCCTGTTCAATTAAACTCACAAAAAATAACCATTTAGTAGACCGACACCCAATTTAGTAGATCATCCCGAAACTCAAGGCTATTCTAACAATTGTCTCTTCAGGTAACATGATTCTTAGATCAAAGTCAGAGTTTAATAAAAGAATATATTTATTATGGTGAAAAAAGTCACCGTGCATTTAAAATCTAAAATGATATTACCAGATTACTTTCTCACAAGCAGAGAATAAAACTAATAACAGGGACCATGATACTTACAGCAAGCTAGAATCTCTATCCCCAGGGGCTGGCCTTGAAAGCACAGCAGTTACGCTCACTTGAAGTGACCCCAGAAAGTAAGCCAATGGCAGAGGCTGTAGATTAAATTTATGCCAAGAGTTCTTCTCTTCAGATTTCTTGGACATAGGAGTGTCCAGCCCGCCCACTTGGTCTCCCAGAGCACAGTTCATCTTCCAGGCATGCTCATTACATTCTTCATCCCCCAACATATTTTATGATAGGCTCCCAGAACAAAAGAGCTGTGTTGAGACTTTGATTATTGTAATGTAAATAAATTCTGGCCAAGGTTGGTTCCACTCATGCTAGGGGAAGGTGACCACTTTTAAGCATTGTATAAACCCACTGACACTACTGTCATGTTCCCAGCCCTGTCCCCTGTCCTCTGTATTCGTCATAACCTGTTTAGGCCTTGTGTTATGTTTTCTTTCCTGGGTTGCAGCTAAGGCTAGGGTCAGACGAAAGCATTTTTCCCCGCGAACGTGAAAAAGTGCGTCCGAACGCATTGACGTATTTTTTCACGGAATGCGCAAAAACGGTCAGACGACGCACATTTTCGGGCGTGATTTTGTACGGATCGTCAATAAAACTTTTTGCGTCTGGACATTATGTAGGCTGGACATTAGCAGTGTTTGACATCTCCTAATCACGCAAACACACCGGTATGCCGCAGCTGCGCACTCAGTACGTCCGTACTAGCGGTTCAGCGTTCTCAGAAAAATGCGTTCAAATTCCACTTGCGTTGCACGGCCGGACTTTTGTGCGGCCGTACATCGTATATTGGCGTCATTGTCCGTCATCTGCTGCTAGTGCGGCCGTAATTATGTGCGCCAGAACGCACGTTAAAAGTGCGCTGGTCTGACCCCAGCCTAAGGGGTTAATGGTTTCTTCTTCCAGCTCACTTGTCTGTCCTTGTGTTGATCTTCTCCTTTTTTAGAGCAATGCGCCCATAGTGCATTGCTCCATGATTTTCACCTTTCTGTTTTATTCTGTGGTTTGTGTTGTATCCTGAGAGCTGCTTGCTGTTTGTATCCTGTTTCAGTTTGTACATACTTTTGTTCCTGTTTCCCTGTCTATGTGTCTGTTCTCCTGCCACTGTTGTTCCTGGTTTCTTTTATTGCTGTATTTTGGTTTTCTATTTATATGTTATACTGATTACCCGTGTACCGATCATTGGCTTGTCTGACAACCCTTGTGGTTCTGAACCCCAGCATCTGGATAAGGTACTCGCTCTGGTTTTCTGATCTCTGGCTTTCCTTTTGACATTGTTTTATTCTTATTCCCAGTCTGTTCTGTTTATTGTGATTCCCAGTATCTGTATACTCTTAAGACTATGCACGGCTTCATGGTAAACTTTTCCTCTAGTGCAGATCCGACTACTTTAACCTCCTTGGCGGTCTAATTTTTTCAAAATTTTGTGTCTAAAACTGTTTCAATTTTTTCGCAAAGAAAATGTGGTGTTTTATGTAGTAAGCCTGTATTCTGTAGGAATAACTCACTGAAATCCGTGGAAGCAAGAGTCTAGTAAACACACGGAGTCCAAGAAGGTTTGAAACACAAAATAATTTATTATCCCAAAAATAATTATCCAAAATAATGGAAATAAATTATATTCAATAATATAATCCTACCAAAAACATGCCTCTTTCCTCTGGGTGCTGGGATTCTTGTTCAGATGTACACTCCTTTGCCAATGAAATATACAGGACACGGGTATCAAAAAAAAAGAGTATTTTGAAAGCAGCTATACAACAATAAAAGGCAAATAAAAATCATTTGTAAAATGTATTAAGTCTTTGCAATACAAGTTTCGCTGGTGCTTGCCCAGATCCAAGGTCCCCCCCCCCTACCGAGGCGAGAATAAGGCTTTCTCACCTTAGTTTAACAAACCCTTCGAAGCCTTCCTGTGACCAAATGGACCCAACAGGTAACACCCTAGTTCAAAAGGTCTTAAATGCTTTGAAGCTGCCTGGGAGACAAAAGGCTTCCAGATCTTCTTTACACACCTACAGGGTAGTGCTGTACTACCTTCGAAATAATATATGGGTGATCACATATATAGACTAATTCTTGTAAGGAGTCAAATTGGCCATTTCGATGCTAAATTCAAATTACAAGTGTAGTCCAGAATTTATCCACAAGACTTATACATCACACCAGTGTTTCCCAAACCTGTCCTTGGGACCCTCAACCAGGCCAGGTTTTGCAGATCACCTTGGGGAAATGGAGCCTGAATTCTGCAATCACTGAGCAGCAAATCCTATCACCTGTGCTGTGCTTCGGATATCTGGCAAACGTGGCCTGTCATCGGGTCCTGAGGATAGGTTTGGGAAACACTGCATTACACATTCGGTATACATACATTGTTACACAGGCTGAAAAAGAAATGTATCCAATCAAGTTCAGCTTTTCACACATCACTAAAGCTGGGTTCACACCTCAGCGTTTTTCAAATGTGCGCGATCGTGCGTTGTATCTATGGCCACGAACGCGCTGCAATACGCCACCAAAGAAGCTCCCGTACTTCTTTGGGCGTCGGACGTTTCACAGCACATTCTGGAGCGCTGTAAAACATCCAGGTTTGAACCAGCCCCATAGGAAATCATGGGACTTCCGGGGTTGAGCGTCTTACAGGGCTCAGGAAAGCGCTGCAAAAAATAGTCTGAAGCGCTCTCTGAATATGCAACATATTGGGGGGAAAAAATACTTCTTGACCCCCCCCCCCCCCGATGGCATCAGATTTCTTCTTGGATCAAGTAGCTTTTACCCACATATTAAATATTAGAATCCTTAAGATTGTTTTTTGCAAAAAGTCATCTAGTCGTTCTTTTAAAGTCTGTACAGACTCTGACGCAACCACCACAACAGGCAGAGAATTCCACAGTGTAATTATTCTGTGAAAAAAACCTTCCTATACTTTACCGTTAACATCCTTTTGCCCAGTCTCCTTGTGTCCTTCATGAATACGTTTCCAGACAATGGTTTGTAATGGCCCTGTATATATTTATACTGTATAAAATTATCAGATCCCCTATAAGGCAATGTTTCTCTAAACAGGTTTAAGCTTGTTAGCCTTTCCTCATAACTTAAATCTTCCATTTCCCTTATTTATTTGCCTATCTCTGTACTTTTTCAAGCGCCATAATGTCTTTCTATAAAAAACAGATGCCCAAAATTGCACAGCATATTCAAGGTACGGTCTTACCATTGATTTATAAAGAGGCAAAATTTATGTTTTCATCCCAAGAATGAATACCTTGCTGGCCTTGGCTACCTAGCATAGTTTTGTGTCATCTGTGAACACTGACACATGACTTTTGATGCCGATTTCAAGATAATTTATAAGTAGATTGAAAAAGAAGTGGTCCCTTAGCAGACCTCTCAGGGATGCCACTTATCAATGGTGTCCATCTTGAAAATTTATCATTTATGGCCACTCTCTGTACTCTTTTAGACAGTGTTCTAACCAAGAAAAAACATTTCTGCAGATATTTCTTATTTTGAACAATAACCTCTTGTGTGCAACTGCGTAGAAAGCTTTGGCAAAATTCAAGTAATTCACATCCACTGCGACCCCCTGATATACGTATACTTCTTACTACTTCATAGAATGCAATTGGGTTAGTCTGCCTTAACCAGTTTCATAAAACCATGCTTATTTCTGCTAATTACATTCTACCTCCCAATGAATTCCTGAATATTATCCTTTGGGAACATCTCTAATAGTTTCCCAGCCACAGATGTTAAGATCACAGGTCTATAATTCCGAGGTAGACATTTTGAACCTTTTTTGAATACATCAGGTTTACTCCAATCCTCTAGTACGATTTCTGAAGGAAAAAAATCCTGAGGTTAAGATTAAAAACCTGAGGTTTGCTTATTTGTACACTTGGCTCCCTCAGTACTCGTGGGTGAATTCCATTCTGCCCTGGGGGTTTTGTTTATATTCATTTTTAGTTGCTGCAACACCTATTTTTTGAGTCAACCAATCGCACTTTATTAATAGGTTTTTAATCAGTGATTTGCATGTATCTGTCATGATCCACCTGGGGTACTGTCAGGGATCTCATATTTTAACCCTGGCAGCCCCTTTAAACCATGCTTTCCACAGGTTCCTATAGACTTGCCTGTAACCTGTGCACACCGAGACTACAGGTTCACCGACTCTCTGTTAATGGGGCCTCCTTATAAGGATGTCACACCCTCTGATCTGGACTTCCTCATTTGAAGTCAGAACCTTGCACCAGGCTGACCTGTATCTGGAAAGCTCCTTATTTTTGGACCCACTGAACCCCTATCTGTTTTCCCCCTGGACTATCATCAGAGAACCCTATTGACTACCCATCTGAACTCCTTCCGCTTCACCGGTAACCTCCATCCATTTCTTCCCTCTATCTGGATTTATGTGTATGATCCCTGGCTATGGACATTGGAATATTCTATCTGTGTACCTCGACCTCGGCCTGAAACCTGACCACGATTTTTGTCTAGCCCCTTATCTGTATTCCTTGCCTCAGACTTTAGTTTAGTTTTCTCTATCTGTTTTCATTTCTGTTTAGATCAGTAGTTATTCCTTATTCAGTTCCTCCTGTGTCTCCTATTTTCTTCCTGTTTTAATCCTTTCTCCTTTTCAGTCTGCTCTTTTGCTTCCCTCATCATTCTCCGCCTACCTATTTATTTACTACTGCTGTTTTATGTTTATTATAAATAAACATCTTGTTTGACCCCACAACCTGCATCTCTCAAATATGGCTCACTGCACATTGGGCTCACACCCGCACTCCAGGCAGGGTTCCCATGACAGAATGAGGAAGTCTTCAAACAGTGAGCCCGCAGTGAGCAAAGCTGTAATGGATTACCTGAAAGGGTTAATGGAAGAAATCCTGCAGCAAGTGGACACTTTGTTTACTTACCTGCTACAAGGCTTAAGGGGCATCTCTACTAAGGTATGTGTTCCAGTTATAAAAAAGGGGGCCAGAGAACCCCCTAACCCTGGAGGAGCGTGAAAGGAGAAGGTCCAATGACTTATTCTGTGCAGGCCACTCCCACAATAGAAGCCTATCGGCCTGCCCACTACGCCCACCCAAGCCACCTAGCACCCCACCTGAATCAGCATCTGCCAAAGAGACTTTTGTTGCCAAGTCCTCCCCCACTAAGCCTAAAAGGACAGCATCCGCCAAGTCTGTGCCTCCGATTCCTAGTAAGGCACTGCCCACCAAGTTGAAGACATTGCCTGTTAGAGACACGACATCTTTCAAGCCAAAAAAGGAAAAGATATCTGCCAAGTCCTTGCTCCCAAAGCCTAGTAAGGCATTGTCTGCCAAGTCCTTGTCCGAGAAATCCACCACCGAATCCAGACCCAGGAAAGTGGTGTCTATGGGAGCGGGTCCTGAGATCGTGCATCAGGATTCCAGCCCAGCTGAATCTATGGAATTCCAATCCACCCTGCCCACAGAACCTTATCCAGCCGTACCCATGGAAGAAGAGCCCAGCGTACCAACAGAGCCTGACCCTGTTGTGCCCATGGAGATAGCGTCTGTCCTACCCTCCGGTATGACACCCACCACTCCAAGCCAACACCTCATGGCTAACTGTTCTACCGCTCCAGTACCTTCCAGCCGGCATAACTCGCCATACCCATCTGCTTCCGAGTATTGGTCTTCAGAGGAATGGAGTTCTGTGGACTCGGAAGATGAGCTGCCCAAAGAAACCGCACGTCACCCTCGAGGGCTACCTGGCCGGTTCATTGGGTACATGGGAACTGCTAAACCCCATTCCGACCTGGCCGGGGACTTCTTGCCCTTCATAGATTCGTCCAGTGACTATAACTCTGACCTTGAATGGGAGCCAAATGAATATCAGCTCCCTACTAATCTGACAACTGTTCAGTGCCACCCCACCACCGCTTACAGAACTCCTGTTAAGGGATATGCCACGAGACCTGTGGGCCAGAGAACCACCTATATAGGAGCCACGGTCGCCACTTCGGCCTCTGTCTCCGAGCCTTCTCGGGCCTCTGTCGCCTCCACGCTGTCGCCGCAGAGCCACATTGGGCTCACACCCGCACTCCAGGCAGAGTTCCCATGACCGTATCTTGTCATGGGTTCCCCTTTGATATAACTGAAGAAAAATAATCATTCAATATTTCTGCCTTTTCTTTATCTTCCGTTAATAATACCCCTGTCTCTGATTTTAGTGAACCAACACTTTCACTCTTGGGTTTTTTAGAACTGATGTACTTAAAGGGATATGCATATCTAGAAAAAGTTTTTTCTTTTAAATTGGCTTCTAAACACTTTTATACCTATAGACTAGAATAAATAATTTTTGAAAATGTGTAATAAAAAATGTTTATTTTCTTGCTTTAAAGGGACACTCTACTAAAAAAATACCCCCCCCCGTTTTTTAATCCTAAACCTATCCCTATTCCCTTAATAAATAGTTATTTTTTGTTTATGTTTTTGTAACTGTAATACTTACCCTAAAATCCTCTTGTTTCCAGCGGTGTTTTTTTTTTTTTTTTTTTCTTCATACTCCCCTCCCTCCTCTTCCGCTCCCGTCCTTCTTCCATCCGACTTGCCTTCTGGTTTACGTGAGAAGCGCACATGCGCGCCTCTCACGTAAGCCAGCCAATCGGCAGGCTTCCTCCCGGCTCCCTCTGAGGATTAGTGTTGCGCGCAAGAGGATGCGCGCAACACTAACCCTCAGAGGGAGCCGCCAGCTTCTGCGGTGAGTTGGAGACGTCATCGCGATGACGTCTCCTACTCGGCAAAAGTCGGCAGAAGCGGGAAATATGATTCCCGCTCTGCTGACTGACAGCTGGGAGGGCGGAGTAAACTCCTCCGCCTCTCTCAGCTGTTTTCAGCTTTTTCTGCTGAACCGCTGAGCGGAGGGAGGGGGGACAGAGGGCAGGATACTCCGGGCATCATGACCACCTAAAATAGCTTAGGTGGTCATGTTGCCTAGAGTGTCCCTTTAAACTTTGTAATTTCTTCTCTGGCGACGCCCCTCTGCTAGGGTTGTTTCTTCAGCTCTTACTTCCTGAATATTCCCCACCTCCTCCCTGCCTACTACTCCACCCACTATTGCACCCATCAAAGCTTCACATGAACTACATTTCTTGCCCACAGCCCCCATGCACCACATTACTTCACATACTCCACTATTACCCTCGCCTAGTGTGTCACCCCTCTCCTCTTAGATAGTAAGCTCTTAGGCAGGGTCCTCTAGTCTACTGTTCTGTGTGTTTAACTTGTATGAACATTTGTTGTTCTGCCTCTCCCATTGTACAGCGCTACGGAACTTGCTAGCGCTTTATAAATACCTGTGACTGTATGAACTAGCACAAGCTGTGCAGCTCAGGACCTCCAGACTGGGGAAACCGGGGAACTGAATATTGGCATCTCTGCAACTGTGAAAGCAAAACTGACTCGCTAACCCGCTGGCTCGCTCACCTGCTCACCCGCTGGCTCGCTCACCCACTGACTTGCTCACCCGCTGTACCTTTTCTTGCACTTTCTCTAATTTATCTTGCTGTCTTTCTCTCTTTACCATTTTTTTGCTGTCTCTGCTTTTCTTTGTTGTTCCTCTCTCTGCTGTCTCTTTTTCTTCCTGTGTGTATGGATTTCTTTCCTTCCCTGTCTCTGCAGTAGCTGGGGGTGAAAGGTCAGCCCCGCCCTCCCCTCAGCTCACAGTGGAGGAGGAGCAACTCAGATGCACATGTTCAGTGCGTTTTTTTTAGCTATACCCAGGAATAGGCACTGATTGGATAGCTTAAAATGCCTCCTGAGGTGGGAGTGGAAAACACCAAGAAAGATGATCAAGTAAATATTTAATATCATATTTACATTTTATGCCTGCTGAAGGAGACAACTGACTCCTTCAAAAGGCATTGCACGTTTTTAAAAGCACACTAGCAAAAGCATGCATGTCCTTTTATAGAATCTTTTAGGGTTGGTCTTGCTCTCCTTTGTTTTCTCTCGTTCATTTTCTAGTTTAACCCATCTAATATTATTTTTTTTACATACTTTATTGGGTACCTTTTTTACTTGCTTTTATAACAGTGTTTCCGAAACCTGTCCTCAGGACCCTCTAAAAGGCCAAATTTAACAGACCACCTTGGGGAAATGCAGACTGAATCCTGCAATCCCTGAGCCACAAATGATATCACCTGTGCTTCAGATATCTGGCAAACCTGGCCTGTCAGCGGATCCTGAGGACCGGTTTGGGAAACGACTTTATGGGATGTCTCAGATTTATCCTATTTAAAATCTTTAAATGCCTTCTTTTTCATTTCATTTGTTACTTTCTTACTAGGGCCGCAACTGACGATTATCGTCATAATCTATTAGTTGTCTGATTCAACGGATACAAATTTTTTGTTTACTTTAAAAGAAAGACTAAGAAAAAAAACCCACTAACCCCTCTACTTTTTCCCTCCTTTTTTTCTTATGCAATTTTCGTAGCGTCTATCTCACTTGTGTGCTTTTCTCACAGAAGGTACGCAAATGCCTGGTCAGGGCGATGGATCGATAGGCCTGATGATGTCAGCTTGAAACCAGGGTGAGAAGGGTGGGTGGGGGCACTCCACCTTAACCCCTTAAGGACCACTGACTAACCTAGTACGTCCTAGGGGAAATTTCCCTTAGTACGTCCTTGGTCCTTATGTACGTCATGGTCCTTTAACACCCCCCCCCCCCTCACTTCCTATACTCTCCTCTCTGGCTGGGGTCCCATGTCGGCCTGGCTTCCTAGCAGCCAGCCGATGGTTTAGTGGGCCCCGACCGTGCACGATTCAGCGCCGCATTGCGATCCACTCCCGGAAGCGACTGACCTCTTGGATGTCAGTCAAGCCTCCCGGGGTCACCCCCCCCCCACCCACTGATGTTGTCGCCATATGTGTGATTACGTCAGTTGGCCAGCTAACCCCCTAGTTGCCAAGTGGAGCTAGGGGTGTCTTTTGGACTCCAGTAACTCCCGATCCGTGGCAGCTAGGTGGTCATGTTTTGAATCATTGGAAAGGCCTTTCCAATGATGCCAAACATGACCAGGTTTGGTATCGTTGGAAAGGCCTTTCCAATTATACAAAACATGACCAGGTTTGGTGTAACAATAAAAAAGTAAAAAGGGGGGATTTTTAGAATTTTTTAAAAAATTTTTTGTCTGGGGTATAATAAAATAGGGCTTCAAATCACGTTTAAACATGAGCATAAAACTGTCAAAATGAGCTCAGCACACGGGGGTGAAATGGCTCATCAGTGAAGGGGTTAAAAAGCAAAAACATGTAACAATTGGGTATTTATAATCTCAGGACAAAATTTGAAACCATTTAGTCTTTTTGTAGATTTTGGGGATTAAAGTTTGAAAAAGTGTGTGGTGGTTTCTTTTTTTTTTTTCTTTTCATATTTCATGTTTTATAGTAAATTATACAATATAATGATATCATTAGAAAGTCCACTTAATGGCGTGGAAAAATGGTATATAATATGTATTCCTTAAACGACAAAGAGGAAAATTAGACCTAAACACAAACAGGGCAGAAATGTAAAAACAGCAGTGGGTATTTTCGGACAGACAAAGGTAATATCGCCTGATCACTATGGGGTTAATATGGTAAAGTGGTCAGGGTGCTTAAAGTGTCACTTTTAAAATAACTTCATGAACAAACTGAGTGGGGGGTCCAGAGGTGGGAGGGAGTGCGTTTGGGTAAGGGACCATACCAGATTGTGAGAACGAGTGAGTTTGGACAAGAGGATGGACCTGAGGGAGTTTGGGGGGGGGGAACGGGCCTGAGGGAGGGTACGGGTGGTGGCACAGTATTCCAGCTTCGGTAAGGATAAAACACCAGCCTTACAGCTCCTCTACCCAGTGGCAGTACCCAGGGTCTGTGAGATAGTTCTTCTACTGCTGTAAACTAAATAAAACACACTGGTGATGTCTGCAATAAACCTAGAAAAAAATAGAGTAAAGCAGGCGGTACGTCTTCTCCCATCAGCTCCGATGTAGCGTCTGAGGATCGTAACGTTTAACTCAGTCTGACTCTAAACACGGCGTGCTATACACAGACCAAATAATTACTCAACCGATTAATCGATAATGAAAATAGTTGTAGTCCATATTCATTATCGATTAGTTGTTTCAGCCCTACACAATACTGTATGTAAATTTCAATAATTTTCACAATGTAAATTAGGGATAGACCGATATGGTTTTTTCCAGGCCGATACCGATACCGATTATCGGCCGTCTCTCTGGCCGATAACCGATATCAGGGGCCGATATTCTTTGTGCTTAAATTTTTGAAAAATAACACAATTTCATACAAATCTGGTATAAACTGAACATGTTTAATCATATTTTAAACATTAAATTAGGGGGTCGACCGACCCTGCATGCAGATCTCGGAGAGAGCAGGGTAAGACCCGGTCACCGGCCTGAAAAAAAAGGTTCACTGTATGTTTAACTGTAGATCCCTAGCTGGCTGTCTGTTCCTTTAAGTAATTACAACCAGGGTGTGCTGCTGAGTGCTCTGCTCCCTTCACTAGCCCCACACAGTCAGGCACTAACCAACCCCACTAGCTGCAGCAGCTCCCCCTCCTTCCTCAGCTCCATCCATCTTTAAAGCCCCGTTGCTCCGTCCACTGACTCCATCCATAATGAGCAGTTACAGCCCGGGACACAGCACTGCAACCCAGAGCTCAGCTGACCTGAAGCCCCCTTAAACACAGCCCTGCCTAAAGTTCAACCTGCAGCAGGTGAATAAAAAATGGCCCACAGCTGTGTGTGTGCAGACTGAGAGTGCACACACACAGCTGCGGGCCAATGTAATTTTTTTTTTTTTTTTTAACATTTCAAACTTTTATTCTGAACAAAGTGCAGCATTGGGGAGCCTGGCAGTTACAAGAACGGTGAGAACTAAAGCATTAAACTGCAACAACCAGCTTTCTAAGCACTTCCATGGAGCTTCTGACAAGGCATTAGTGCAAGTAAGACAACAGGTGACTTGAGCATCACTGCGAACAAGTGTAGACTGAAGCATTTATGTGTCTAGGAAGACTTGCAGAGTGCCACTGCTGAAAAGCGAACTTCTCCCTTCTCTCGTTCAGTGAACTGCCTGCAGATTCCAGCTGCATCCTTCAATAAGGAGTCTTCAGATGTTGGTCCATGGTCTACTGGAACTGACATTCTTCCATCAAGCTCATAGAGGTGTCCGTCAACTTGAGTTAGCAGTATGACATGAAAGCTTACATCATCTTGTACCCTGCATTGTCCTTCAGCTGCAACAGCATTGTGAACAGCTTGTATGACCTCATTCTCCTCCAGGAGTTTAGCCCGCTCCTCAGGAGAAAGCGAAGCAGATTCATCCAGAAACTCCTTCAGAGCAGATTTCTCAGCCAAAGTCAGTTTGTCCCTGTTATTTGCCACTGCATGGATAAGCCCGATCATGCCACAAGAGTTACCGATTGTCTGCTTCAGAAAATACACTTTGGGATTGTACTCCTCCTTTATCTCTGCCTTCTGTTTCTCCCTGAAAGCTTCATGCTGCTCTGAGAGGGGAAAAGCCAGCATCAGCGCACAGACAGGCTTTGGCACGGCGCTAAGAGATGACTCTTCAAAGCCGATGACATCCTCAAATTTCCAGTCACCAGAAACCCCCAGCTGGGAGAAGACTTCGTTCAGCATCTCGGGGTTGTTCTCCATGCCTGCTGCTGACGCGATGACCATGTGGTGGGCGGCGTAAGCTCCTCATTGGTCGGCTTCCCCTGCAAAGGAACAAGAACACAGCGCATGCGCCGCAGTGACCGAGCGCGCTGGGGAGCGGCGGCAAGCAGGAAAAAAATAATAAAAAATATCGGTAATATCGGGGGCCTGAACACCGATACCGATATACTTGAAAAATCCCAAAATCGGCCCAAAATATCGGTAGAACCGATAATCGGTCGATCCCTAATGTAAATTTAGTTTTGCACATGTTAGCACCCAATCTGTTGGTTATAGGTTAAAGGTTTCCTTTTAAAAATAAAACACAGAATTGGAGAATCTTACTTTTTTCTAAGCCTTTAGAATCCTATTGCATTTTTATAATTAAATACACAATTTTAACAACTTTTTTAAGAGTACACAAATATTTCTCTTGTGTTTTTTATTTGTACATTGTGGGCTATATTACATTTATGGTGCCAAAACAGGTAATCTAATTGGGGAAAACCTGCACCTGCAGGTTTCCCCTTTGTGCAGGGCTCGACAAAATCTTGGCACCATGGCGACTATAAATGTTGTCCTGGGTGTTTGGATTTGTATGTACCAAGAACGGAAGCCAATACCGGGCTGGCTTACTGGGCGGTATGTGGGGGCTGGGGTGACTGGCAGAATGCACTAACAGCCCCTCTGACTGGCGCCACATTCCAATGAGCGGCCGCTTGCTTGGACCTCCAGCCACGATCTCATAAACTCTGCAAGCTCTAGCGAGAGCGCTGCCCCAGTGGAAAAACCTAGCCAGCGGCCGCTCGCTGGAATGTGGCCAGCCGGAGGAGCCTGGCAGAATGCCGTTGGTGCATTTTGCCAGCCCCTTCAGTGTTTGTGTCTGAGGTCTGGAATGTGTGTGTGTCTGTAAGGTGCTGGTTCCGGGGCGGTAGGTACGAGCCAATGTGCAATGAAGAAGTCTTGCAAAGCAGATATATATATATGTATATGATGATTTATTGCAAAGACACAATAAAGCAAAGGCAATAACAGATATAGAAGAGGTATGCAATAGATGGAGAATACTGAATAGGAGGGGAAAAGCTAAGGAATAGGGAAGAAGTGTATATATGTATACACAGGTTACAGGTCTAGAGAGAACTAAAGCAGAATATATACAGGTTACAGGGCGAGAGAACTAAAGCAGAATATATACAGGTTACAGGGCGAGAGAACTAAAGCAGAATATATACAGGTTACAGGGCGAGAGAACTAAAGCAGAATATATACAGGTTACAGGGCGAGAGAACTAAAGCAGAATATATACAGGTTACAGGGCGAGAGAACTAAAGCAGAATATATACAGGTTACAGGGCGAGAGAACTAAAGCAGAATATATACAGGTTACAGGGCGAGAGAACTAAAGCAGAATATATACAGGTTACAGGGCGAGAGAACTAAAGCAGAATATATACAGGTTACAGGGAAACTACAGATCAAAACAAAGATACAATACAACAAGGTGTACTTAGGTTATATATATGTATATATATCCGAGTCCTTGGAGATATGGGCAAGTCCTTATAATCCAGGCAAGGAAAGCTTGGGAGGTCCAGGAGGATAACAAGTCCAGAGGTCTGTAGTAAGTAGGAGATCCAGGAGGTTTACAAATAATAAGTCCAGGAGAGATAACAGATAGCCTTGAGAAAATAGGATCCAGCAGAGTATGGGTCCTAGGAGGCCCAACAGGTAGCTCCTTGCAGCTTGGATATTTCCAAGACAATGTGGAATCGTTGGGCTTCAGGTGTGGCCTAGTTTTATGCAGGAATAGTAGGTGATCTAGGCAACACCTGAACGATGCACAGGCAGAGGTGAGTAGTGGTACTGCTATATGAAAGTCCCACTACTATGAGCCAGCACTGGGTTTAGGCTTTTTATTACGCCGCCGGCGTTGATCCTTACAGTGTGTGTGTGTGTGTGTCTGACGTGTGTATCTGAAGGGGTGTGTGCCTGTGCAGTGGGTAAATGGGGTGTCTGGCCATGCATTTATTTTTTTTAATATATACATTTTTATTGAGGATCACTCATAAACCAGGCCTCCACAAACCCCGGGAGCCAGGTGGCAATTGCGAATAAAAGTTTTGTCCCGTCGCCGGGATTTTAGTGCATTTCCCGGCAAGCAGTCCCGCCTGGCAAGTAGTGTTGCTTTCTGGCTTTTTCCCCTCCTTTGATCGGCTCTTGCAGCTTCACACGTCATTGTCAGTGCTGCCTCCCCTGTTCTGGCACATGTGGGAACCTCTCATATGTGGGGACCGGCGCACTTCCGGTGACGTTTCAGCCGCTCACATCAAGGAACCACCAGCAATGCGCATGCGTACCGCCGATTGGTTACCCCAGCTCTCATGCACGGATTGCACGCACACGCAGGCTGCTTGCAGAGCACAGCTGTATGAGGTCCTGCAAGGGCGATACAGTGTTTGTTCTGCCATCTGCTGATATTTTCAGCAAATAACAGGAAGCAGTCCCTGTGAAGTTCTTATTTATATATATACCCTGTGTCTCCCCAGCCCCAAGTACAATTACAGATGGCTGTAATCGCAGCGAGCGCGTCTCGGCGGTACGTGCGCACATGCGCATTGCTGGTGGTTCCTTAATGTGAGCGGCTGACACGTCACCGGTAGTGCGCCGGTCCCCACATATGAGCGGTTCCCACATGTGCCAGAACACCCCCATTGGTTGCAGCGGAGTCCTTTCACAGCTGCCTATTTGATGTTTCCTGTGGCTCCTCAAGGGGCTGCAGATCTCCCGATTCTGAACAGGCTGTCACTAATGAGGTTAATGTTTTGTCTTGTTAATAAAAAAATAAACCGCTTTAATCCCCCTGCCCTGTGCTGTCTGCTGAGTCCCGGGTCCTGCACCATCAGAAGGCTCAGCGCTGATTTTACAACGGCCATAAATCAGCCTGAGCAAACACATGGGACTCCTGTAATAAGATATCCAGAGGAGCTGTCAAAGCTCACCCAGATCACATCAGGACATACAGCAGTTAACCCTTAATGCTCTGTCCTGAGAGCTCAGGATCACTGAACCCACAGAGCAGAAAGACATCCTGCACAGCTGTGTGCAGAACCCCATGTACATACAACCAAGGGAGGGGAGGGGGCTTACAATAAAAAATACATTAAAATATGGTAAATTAAAATTCTATGTACATTTTATTATGTCTATACATGTGCTGCCAAAAAGTAAAATAATAAAAAAAAAAAATACCAGTGGTGCAAAACTCAAAGCATAACTACTCCAAGCCCACCACACTAATCCAACAAATGAGAAAAAAAAGCTACACGTCTAAAGCAAAATATTCTCATATGTTCTTTTAAAATACACACACACGGAATACAATTCCTTGTGACCAAAGCAGTCCACAGTATGCTAAATAATATACAGCACTTTGAATTCTTGTATTAAACTATGCAAGAACATTGCTATTATTATTGTAAAAAGCCATGTGCACACTCACTGAGACAAATAGCATTATCTGCCTTTCTCAAGCGTTGTTTTATTACATCTCTGTATATAGTTTAAGAGAACCCAATTAAATTTTCTGCATTTTTATTACCATGCGGACTGCTTTGCTCAAGGCTTTTCTATGTTCTATTGCCCACCTTATTTAGATTTTATATAAGAGGGCTGGTGTGTGTGTGTGTGTGTGTGTGTGTGTGTGTGTGTGTATATATATGTGGTCAGGGTGTGCAGTGGGTAATTATTTATTGGAAAGCAGTCACATGACATTAAATAAATGTATCGGTACTCAGTCTTTTTTTTTTAAAAAAAAAAATGGTACTGGTGTTTCTTTTAGTTATTAAAAGTAAAGCTTTGTTAGTCTGGCTCCTAACTTTTGTAGTTGGCTCCTAAAATCAAAACAAATTTGTCGCGCCCTAACAAAATGCCAGACAATAAGCTTGAAGTCGTACAAGAGGAGTCACGCAAGACCCTACAAGTATTACATATTCGGCAGCAGAAACATTAAATGGTGCCAAAAATACAAGTGAACCAACTTTTCTTAGGGTAAATCACATATACAACAAAAATCAACAGCTACAAAAATATAAAAAGCAAAATGAGTTGCTCAACAAGGTATCCATTGTCCAACGTCAGAAGTCATCTCAGATTCCCAGATGCTACAAAGGACTTCCATCCCTCCCACATATCTTGGAGAGAGGATAAGGAGTTTGTAGCCCTGTGAAACATTTCGTCATAGTGATACACATCTTCCAGAGATAACATGACTTCCTTCATAGAGAGACTGGTCGTAGAACGCCAGTGGCGAGCTAGGGTGGATTTGCATTTTAGCATATGCAACAAGTATTGTTTCAGGCATAAGGGTAAGACGAGGCCGGTACAATGAAAGATTAATCTGCATACCTTATCCCAGTACCCGACAATGACTGGACATTGCCAGAAGATGTGGAGGAGGGAGCCCGAACTGGATCTGCAGCGCCAACATGCTCCTGAGTGTCCAGGCATATGAGCCAATCGGTTTTGGGTCAAGTACCACCTATACAGAAGTTTAAGGTGCGATTCCCTCAAATTAGTGCTCCTAGTTTACTTATAAATCGTCTTGTTGGCGTAGTACCAGTCGTCCCTGGATATTGCCATAGACAAATCTTTTTCACACCTGGTCCTGTAGGGAAGTTTCTTACTGGGTTGAGTAGCTAACAGGGTATCGTAGCATAAATATAGCGGTTTCCAGATTTTTTTCCTGCCCATACAAAGTTTGTGATAGCTCATCCGGTCTGTTGTCGTAAAGGATAGTAATACCTGTTGAGTCAAGGTGTGCTTCACCCTGAGGTATGTAAAGCATTCACTAGTGGGTATGGCAAACTCCTGCACCACATCCAGGAAGGGTTTCAAAGAAGAGGGCGTAAAGAGCTGACTGATATGGGTAATACCCATCTTCAACCATTTGTCTAGATTCAGGTCAGGGACAGTGCAGCAGAGCAACTGTAGTGGGGCCAAACTCAGCAGGGGGTATGGGCGTATAAGCGACCTACCCCATTGTCGCCATGCATAAGGGAAAGCAAAGTCGAGGGCAGCACGCCCTCAATCCTGCGACTTGGCATCGCCATGAACCACATTAAGTCATGGATACGGAGGGGGGCGATGTATGCATTTCCCAAGCGGAGCCAGAGGGGGGGTGTCTTGTTGGGACAGGGAGGATAATAATTGTGCCAGCAACGCTGCCCTGTGATAAGCTGTAATATTCAAAAAACCCGAACCCCCTATTCGCCTAGGCGCGGTGATGGTGGAAGCTGAAATGCGTGGCGGCTTCCCTTTTCAGATGTGTGCGTAAAGCATCTTTTGCAGGCGCAATAGCATATGCGTCGGAATAAATACTGGGATGTTCCTGAAATAATAAAGAATTTGGGGCAATATACACATTTTCAAAGCTGCCAAACGGCCCATCCAAGAGACCCTCCAATGAGTGCCACGACTCCAGTTGGGACGTTATAGAAGCAAATAGGGGGTTACAGTTAAATTTAACAATAGAGCCTCTTGATTTGGTAAGGGTGATTCCTAGATATTTTAGTGAGGTTCTCCTCCTTACAAGCCTTATACCCCTTTTGATTGGAGGACAGAGAGGAGGCAGCAACATGCAAAGGCAGGGCTTGTGTCTTGCTTACATTGTTTTTATAGTAGGAGATTGAGCCATAAGAGTCAAGCAAGCAAAGCAAAGACGGTAGGGAGGTATTGGGGGAGTAAAAAAAACCAAACTAAAATGTCATCAGCAAACCGTGCCATCTTACGGTCCCCGTCTGGGGTGGGGATGCCAGAAATACAGTTGTGTTCAAAATTATTCAACCCCCAATGCTGTAAAGGGTTTTAGGGAATTTAGTGTACATTTGTAATTGTATTCAGAATGAAATCCTACAAGGACTTTTTAAAGAACCATATGCAACTAAAATGACATCAATTGGTTTTGTAATACCGTAGTAAATGTTTCTTTTGTGAATTCTTCATTGACACAATTATTCAACCCCTTAAAGACTACCACTCTGAAGAAGAGGTTCATTCAAGTGTTTTCAATCAGGTATTGAAAACACCTGTGGATGTCACGGAGCAGCAATAAAGCATAATAAGCACCAATTAGGCAGCTTTAAAATGAATGTGATACTCAGCTCCTTCTAGACATTTACTGGTGTGGTTACAAACATGGTGAAGACAAGAGGTGATTACTCTTCACAGGAAGGGCAATGGCTATAAGAAGATTGCAAAGATGTTAAACATACCATGAGAGACCCTAGGAAGCATCATTCACAAATTCAAGGCAAAGGGCACTGTTGAAACGCTACCTGGTCGTGGCAGAAAGCAGATGCTGACTTCGACTGCTGTGCTCTACCTGAAGCATAGAGTGGAGAAAAGGCCCCGTGTGACTGCTGAGGAACTGAGAAAAGATTTGTCAGATGTGGGTACTGAAGTTTCAGCTCAGACAATACGGTGCACACTGCGTAATGAAGGCCTCCATGCCAGAACTCCCAGGCGCACCCCCTTGCTGTCTCCAAAGAATAAGAGTCGTCGACTGCAGTATGCCAAAAGTCATGTGGACAAACCACAGAAGTTTTGGGATAGTGTTCTGTGGACTGATGAAACAAAATTAGAACTGTTTGGGCCCATGGATCAACGCTATGTATGGAGGAGGAAGAACAAGGCCTATGAAGAAAAGAACACCTTGCCTACTGTGAAGCATGGCGGGGGGGGGGGGTCAATCATGCTTTGGGGCTGTTTTGCTTCTGCAGGTACAGGGAAGCTTCGGCGTGTGCAAGGTACCATGAATTCTCTTCAGTACCAGGAGATATTGGATGACAATGTGATGCAGTCTGTCACAAACCTGAGGCTTGGGAGGCGTTGGACCTTTCAACAGGACAATGATCCCAAGCATACCTCCAAGTACACTAGAGCATGGTTGCAGATTAAAGGCTGGAACATTTTGGAGTGGCCATCGCAGTCACCTGACTTAAATCTGATTGAGAACCTCTGGTGGGACTTAAAGAAAGCAGTTGCAGTGCGCAAGCCTAAGAATGTGACTGAACTGGAGGCTTTTGCCCATGACGAATGGGCGAAGATACCCGTAGATCGCTGCAAGACACTTGTGTCAAGCTATGCTTCACGTTTAAAAGCTGTTATAACTGTAAAAGGATGTTGTACTAAGTACTAAGATTGAATGTCACTTGGGGGTTGAATAAAACTGATAATGATGTGAGCACAGAAAAGACATTTGTGGTTATTTCATTATAAATGTTATATTTGTCTGACCTACACGTGCCTCTTTGATTTAATTGTAAGCAAGATGACTGATCAAAATCAATGTCAAACTGGCCAAAACACTCAATTTCAGTGGGGGTTGAATAATTTTGAACACAACTGTATATTGCCCCAGCAGCTCACACATGGATATATATTTGCCCCAGCAGCTCACACATGGATATATATTTGCCCCAGCACACATGGATATATATATTCCCCCAGCAGCTCAAACATGGATATATATATTGCTCCCATCTCACCTCTCCTCTGCCAGGCTCCTCCAAGAAAATATTGCCGGCCGCCATGTGCTTTTCGTCCTACGAACGGCCGCCGGCATAAAGGTCTGCTGCTCGCGTGGGTTCCACCAGGCAGCTGCTATCTCGCGAGATCGTGGAGTTCACGTGAACTCCGATCTCTCACTGTTGGCTGGTGGAACCCACACAAGCGGCAGGGCTGCTGCGCCCCTCGGCTGAAAGGCACCCTGGGGCACGTGCCCCCCCTTGACCCCTCGTTACGCCACTGTACTAAAGGCATGTTTAGAAAAGCTCCTTTGCATAATTTATTAGATTTAGCTTAACGTTTGCAGAATAAGACAATTCGTTTTTTTGTTTTTTTCTCTGCCATTTTCATGGGAGACTGCTCAAAATATTGGTGTTGTTCAGACCTCAGGCTGGGTTCACACCTGAGCGTATCTCCTATGCGAGTTTTACGCATGTTTTTGTCTGCATTTTATGAGCCTTTTACCTGGCGTTTTTGACAATTAGAAACGCGCGTCGTACGCATCTTTTTTTGATTGAGTATGGAAGCGTCCAATGAAAAAGACTTTAGTGCCTTTTGTGCCTGTTACCATGTCCGGAAAGCGCGATCATACTCGCGTTTTTGATGATGATAACTCGCAAACGCCCATTTCAGCGCGTTCACGTTGAAATCTATGGCCACAAACGCACTGTAATACGTCCCAAAGAAGCTCCTGTACTTCTTTGGGCGTAGCGCGTTTTACATTCCTACGCGCTGTAAAACGCCCAGGTGTGAACCATGCCCATAGGAAATGATGGGATTTCAGTGTTTGAGAGTTTTACAGGGCGTAGGAACGCGCTGTAAAACGCCCAGGTGGGAACCAGGCCTCAACCATCACATCTGCACAATGCCTACTGCTACTGCCTTCAACAGGATGCTTTCAGAGTTGCAATTGGTGTGTTCAGCATCAGATGTCTATGACATCTGTAATGTTAGTTTTTTGTGCTGCTGCGGTGTTTGTGCAAGTGACTCTCGGATGCAGAAATAAGGATAAACGTGCTCCTGGTTTTATTCTAATATAGCAGAGCTGCTGAAATTCCTGTTGCTCACAGAGAGGCCAACTGCTAACTGACTCAGCCAGTTCAACAGTCACATATGATTGGTTATTAATTGCATATGCAAAATTGCATTTTCCTTTTTATAAATAAAATAACTAAAAGAATAAGTTATATGCAATATATAAAAATCTCAAAACTAAATATTAAACTAAAACTATTTACAAATGACTAAATATATATACACTTAAAACTAGGAATAATGAGTCCATCTTTGTAGCAATTAGCTGCCCTTGTATACCCTTGCGTGGTCACAGGTCCAGGATGTCTATTGGCTTTATCTGCCGTCCATACCTGGTTATGTAGGAAGAAGTTGTGTATGAGGAAGGGTGATGAGCGAGTAGGGTGGATGGTTTGTCGCTGTCCAAAGGTAAACTCGTAAATATGTCCTCAGAGGGTGCGTATTGTGATGTTGGCGTATCTGGGCTGATGTCCTCTGGTACGAAGACTGCATTTTCTGTACTGTGAGACCCTCTTGTTTCTAGGAGGTGACGCCTGTTGCGACGATGTTCTAGCCCATCACTGGTGCGCACATGGTAGGATCTGTTAGTATTAGCTGCTTTGGTGATGACTGCCGGGCGCCACTGACAATGTTCTTTTACACGGACTGACTGCCCTTCAGCGAGTTGTGATAATGGCCTAGCTGACCTGTTGTAGTAGCTCCTCTGACGATGCTGAAATGACCATTGCTCACAGAGAGCCAACTGCTAACTGACTCAGACAGTATGATTGGTTAATAATTACATATGCAAATATTACAACATGTCCGGGGGCGAACTGACAACTGATGGGGCTCCAGGGCAATAAGAGTTTGTGCAGCCCCTTGTGCCACTCTCACAGTGGACCACATCCATTCAAAACCCCCCACACATAATCCACATGCAGATTGTTGTGTATGGGCAGGCACAGAATACACAGCGTTTTTAAAAAAATATTTACCACCATCAATCTATGAAGATGTTTGGGGCCCAACCTGGGTATCCTAACTGTCATCATCAGTCTCCGGCTGGTGCCAGTCTCCCCGAATGGAGTAGATGCAGGCTGGGCTGGGGCCTGGGCTGGCTGCAATGAACCTGTGCGTGCCCTCTTCTGCTGCTGCGTGCTGTCCACCAAGTGATTGAAGGTGGCGGTGCCATAGCAGGGTGCTTTTGAATGTAGGAGGCAGGCGGTGTGAGTGACTGCGGCTGCGCTGATATGTGCCGCAGCTACTCAGCCTTAGTGAGTGACAGCAGTGTGCCGCTGTGCTGGGTAATGACAGCTCCAGATCCGGACTCCGTGTCCGATACCGGAGCTGCGGGATTATGAAACCGGCAGGGCACACTGGGGGTTCACTGAGCCAGCCAGTATTTGCCAAAACTGGACTTCCTCCCACCTTGGGCAGTGCCCGAGTCCCCAACGGGTCAGTCCGTACCTGATGACGTCTGTTACCCAAGGCCCGTGATTGGAGGAAGCCTGTTCGCACAGGAAAGGTATTGGCAGTTTTGCCAGGCCACAACGTGATTCACCAGTGTAACGCCAGTTACTCCTGTGGCATCACATTCTGGTCTGCGGCCATAGAAGCAAGCGTGGTAGCGTGAGCTGAGCACTTGGAACAGACACACGTATGTTATTTGGTACGAGTTACTCCAGTGTATACGATCACCGCCAATTTCTGGCTTAATGATTAATACACGAACATTACTGTCACCAGGTACCTTCAAATGTCTGCATCCTCACTTGCTGATCATACAACAAGACACGGAGGCTTCATATTATGCTTATCTCTCCTATACTGTACCATAGCAGCAAAGAAATATACAATAAAGTTTTTGAATTTGAATCAAAGTTTTTGTATACAGAACAGAAATTTTAACAGAACCAATCATAACAGGGCAGTCCAATTTCCAGCAAATCAAAATTTGAGTATCTCTTTATTGTCTTTTATTGATATATTTACTGGTGCAATTTATCACCAGATTTGTCATTTATGTTACTGCCCGGCGGTTTCCTTGGGTTGCTGGGGCGGCGCCGCGGTAGTTAGGATTCGTCTCCTGCAGCATCTACACTTCAGTTCTGTGTTTGTTGTAAATGAGCGAGGTGTTTGATGCGGCCGTGCTGGCACACACTGAATATTGCGGCCAGCACCATTTCCATAGGGGGCGCGGTTTTGCGCCATTTTGCTAGGAGGCGGGCATATACCTTTCTGACCAGAACCCGACGCGTTAGGTACGGACGCGTTCTGTCAAACCTGGCCTCATAGAGGAAATGCATATAGCACTCCTTTTTTCCTGATTTCCAGGGTAGTTCAGAAAATGCGATCCAATCACTCAACCTTGATTCTGATTACCCCATGGTGGACGACCCAACCATGGTTTCCTCAGTTATTGGAGCTGTCGATAGATGTTCCTCGGATCCTCCAGTCGAACCCGGTACCTCTGCAGGATCCGGAGAACACGTTACAGAATGTTCTGTCCTTTCCTTTGTTCCACCTCATCGCGTGGAAGGTCTCGGGCAACCTTTCGCTGGTCCTAGAATTTCGGAAGCTACTTCCGATTTACTCTCCAGCGCTTAGGCACCAGGCACTAGAAAACGATACCGTTATTATTGGAACTGTTGGGTCACTTGGTGTTTGGGCAGACAGGTTGATTCCTTTTCAGCTGCTATAGAGGATATCCTTCAGTTTCTGACCTCGTTGTTTGAGGAAGGCAGGGCCTATCATGCTAGCTCAGCTTATCCCAGTATAGAGGGGACCCCAGTGGGTCAACATAGATTGGTATGCAGATTGCTTAAGGGCATTCGTTTAAAACGACCTCCTCGTTCACGTTACACTTTCACATGGGATGTGAATATAATGTTAGATTTTCTGGATCAATGGTCTCCCAACACAGAATTGTCAGCTAAATTACCCATGCTCTTATGCCTAATTTCATGTCAGAGTCTCTGATGTCCGTGCTCTGGATTTATCAGGGCGTTCTTTTACCCCATCTGGGGTAGCTTTTTCCATTTCTAGGCGCACAAAAACTGCCACTTCTCACGTTTTTTTATCCAGCTTTTCCCCAAAGACCAAATTTATGTCCGGTGTCATGTTTACAGGAATACAAGAGGGTTACAGCCCCATATCGTCTTCCTTCTTTTGATCGTCTATTTCTGACTATGACTAAACCCTATCATCCGGTTTCATCCACTACCTTGGTTAGATAGGTTAAATGGGTTATGGCAGAAGCTGGCATTGATATTTCTGTGTTTGGAGCCCATTCCTCTCGGAGTGTGGTAGCCTCTACGGCAATGGCTCAAGGTTGTAGATTAGAGGATCTCATAAAAACTGCAGAAGGTCAAATGACTCAACTTTTAAGGAATTTTATTTTAAAACCTGTTGTTCATTTTGCACATTCTTTTATTAATTAGCTTTCAAAAAGCATAATATGAAGCCTCAGCGTCTTGGTGTATAATCCCTAGATTCTCCTATACGTTTGATGGGGAATCTAGATTCTAAATAAAGACACGGTGGCGAATATTATCCCACCCATATCTTGGATGTTACACCACAAATATTAACCCTACCCAGAATAAGATATATTTCTAGTTATGGTTACGTTTAGGGATGCACCGATACCACTTTTTTAAGACCGAGTACAGATACTTTTGTTCAAGTACTCACCGATACCAATTACCGATACTTTTATTTTATGTCATGTGACGCTTTCCAATACGAACAGACCTCCTATAAAGCCCCCAGGTCTCATGGATATTGCCCCAGCTCATGGATATCCTGACCCCAGCTCATGGATAATTGCCCCCCAGCTCATGGATAATTGCCCCCCCAGCTCATGGATATGCCCCCTTGCTCATGGATATGCCCCCCCTGCTCATGGATATGCCCCCCCTGCTCATGGATATGCCCCCCTGCTCATGGATATGCCCCCCTGCTCATGGATATGCCCCCCTGCTCATGGATATGCCCCCCCCCTGCTCATGGATATGCCCCCCTGCTCATGGATATGCCCCCCTGCTCATGGATATGCCCCCCCCTGCTCATGGATATGCCCCCCCCCTGCTCATGGATATGCCCCCCTGCTCATGGATATGCCCCCCTGCTCATGGATATGCCCCCCCCCTGCTCATGGATATGCCCCCCCCTGCTCATGGATATGCCCCCCCTGCTCATGGATGTGCCCCCCCCCCTGCTCATGGATATGCCCCCCCTGCTCATGGATATGCCCCCCCTGCTCATGGATATGCCCCCCTCCTGCTCATGGATATGCCCCCCTCCTGCTCATGGATATGCCCCCCCTGCTCATGGATATGCCCCCCCTGCTCATGGATATGCCCCCCCCTGCTCATGGATATGCCCCCCCCTGCTCATGGATATGCCCCCCCTGCTCATGGATATGCCCCCCCTGCTCATGGATATGCCCCCCCGCTCATGGATATGCCCCCCTGCTCATGGATATGCCCCCCCCTGCTCATGGATATGCCCCCCCCTGCTCATGGATATGCCCCCCCTGCTCATGGATATGCCCCCCCTGCTCATGGATATGCCCCCCCTGCTCATGGATATGCCCCCCCCCTGCTCATGGATATGCCCCCCCCTGCTCATGGATATGCCCCCCCCCTGCTCATGGATATGCCCCCCCCTGCTCATGGATATGCCCCCCTTGCTCATGGATATGCCCCCCACTCTCCGCTCATACTTACCTTCCTTCAGCGCCGCCGGGAAAGTCTTCGCGCGCGCGCGCTCCTTGGAAGGACCCCAGCCGCGACCACGTGGGACCATGTGATTGCGGCTGGGGTCCTTCCAACGAGCGCACGCGCGGGGACTTTCCCGGCGTCGCTGAAGGAAGGTAAGTATGACCGGAGACCAGCTGCAGGGCCTATCGGCATTCGGACAGGCCCTGCAGCTGCTCACTTTGTTTAATACTTAACTTCCTTCAGCGACGCCGGGAATGTCTCCGCGCGTGCGCTCGTTGGAAGGACCCCAGCCGCGATCACATGGTCCCACGTGGTCGCGGCTGGGGTCCTTCCAAGGAGCGCGCGCGCAAAGACTTTCCCGGCGTCGCTGAAGGAAGGTAAGTATTAAACAAAGTTAGATGACCAGCTGCAGGGCCTGTCCGAATGCCGATAGAGCATTCGGCAAGCCGGCTCAATGCCGGCTTCCGGTATCGGAAAAAAATATCGGGGGTACTGCACGAGTACCAAGTACTCCTGCAGTACCCGGTATCGGCACCGATATCGATACTAGTATCGGTATCGGTGCAACCCTAGTTACGTTAATCATATTGACGTCTGTGGCTCGTGACTTCCAAATGAATTTGATAGATTCATGATCTTAATCTTCAGATTCATGTCCCTTCTGTTCCAGGTATATAATATAGAGATCCAGTTCACCTTCAGTCTCCACTGCTTGGTTTCTTGTCTACTGTTCAAAAAATCTTCAAGACGGCTGCATCCAAGAAAAGAGGAAGTGGGTGGCGCAGTCTCAGGATTTATGCCCGCTGGGGACTGCTGATATTGGACTGTCCTGTTATGATTGGTTCTGTTAAAATTTCGGTTCTGTATACAAAAACTTTTGATTCAAAAACTTTATTGTATATTTCTTTGCTGCTATGGTACAGTAAAAGAGCGATAAGCATAATATTTGCCTCCATGTCATTATTTATAATCTAGATTCCCCGTCAAAAGTATAGGATTATCTGGGGATTCCTATGCATCTTCCTGGGTGTATTTTTGTAATCCTCTTAGCTTATGTTTTTTATTTATTTTAAATAAGAGTGAAGGAAAACACACACACACTCTTCAATACATTGTTAACTTCTGGAGTCTAAGGGTTCGTAGAATAATCTATCTGGGTTAAAGGTTTTCACCTAGTACTGTTCTGGGAGTCAATAATCACAAGTGTTGGTATGCATTCAATAACTTTATAGCACCCAAGACAAAATGAGAAAAATGCCACCACAATCAAGCACTGTGATATATCTGCTATTTTTTTCCTAGTAACTACTCTGGTATCTACATCTTGTAGTTGAAATTAGTTCCATCTGTATGTGGTGTGTATGTGTGTGCATTAAGTAACTCTTAAAGCTTATTTTAAAATAGCACTGCAGAGAAGATAATTTCAATGCACCTGTCAGGCTGCCTGGGAATAGCTTCTTGAAGCAAGTGGGAAATTACAGCCTTGATGATAATAATTAAAGACCACAAAAGAGAAATATGATGTGCTGTTCTATAGAGATATATATATATTTTTGTAGAGGTGTTACATTTTCAGTGGCCCTGTACTTAGCAAACAGAGTTTTGTTTTTATCTAAAGCTTTATATTGATATAGACCTTGTTTCCCTGAATTCCATTATCAATCAGTTCGGGGGGGGGCACAAACCTATGCCCCAAGAAGCACTCATTATACCATTCTTACGAAACCTTTAATCTTAAGAAATAATCTTAGAAACCGCCAGTTATATTTCACTCCTTTCAGGTTTTATGACTTTATCATTGGGTGACAGTCAGATCTGGTCAGGTAAAGGGAGAAGTACAATGCTTCAATAAACAGTAGGGGTTAGAATACATACTGAATGCTAACGCCAGGATAAGAGACTTTAAACCCATATTATATTCCTACCACTAAACCCGGTAAAAATCCATTTGTGTATTGTTGATTGTGCAAGCGTACTATCTTTGCGCTCCCCATATTAAGTGTAGGGTGCACAAATCCGTAATAAGTTCTCGAGCAGGGTCTTCTCTCCTACTGTTCTGTGTCATGTGTATGTATATTTGTTATTCTGCCTCTTCCTTTGTACAGCGCTACGGAACTTGATGGCGCTTTATAAATGCTTGCAACTGTAAAGTATTGCAAAGTCCTAACACTAATTACCGCATTGATGGGTTAAAATAATTTTTACCATCAACTAACAGCTGGTGCTAAATGATTCTGCTTTTGCAGAATTATTTAGCACCACCTTAAACTCACCCCAATAAATCCTATATTCACCCCTCATTCCGTGGAGAGAATGGAGGCCTGATCCGTTGCTTCTTGCCGCCAGGAGCAGAGTGAGATGGCACAAATAGTCCCCAGTCTCTCTACGCGATCACACGACCTGGACGCACAACCCTTCATGGAGTCCTATGGACTCCAGGAGGTGATACTTGTGGCAGTGCTACCGTGAATATCACTGAGGTCAGTGCTGCGTCCCGATGCTTTAGTAGTTTCTGCCCCAGAATCTCATGCTAAAATGGGGATGCAGGCGCAGGTTTCCCCTTGTTGGCATCCCCATTTTAGCGTGAGCATTCTAAACTGGCTCTATGTATTTGCTGAAATGGTAATATTGTGTATTAAGAGTTTGTGGCAGGATTCATTTAGTGCATTGTGTTTCTGGACCTTCTAAGGTAAATTACCTGAACGTGTAATCTAATGTTGTAGCTCACATCATATTGTCTTTTTTTATCTTTTTAGGTTTACACTGTTGACTGGAGCCAGACACGAGGAGAGCAGTTTTTAGTATCTGGCTCTTGGGATCACACTGCTAAACTGGTAAGTACAAAAGTGTATGGATCTAGATACGTTTGCATAATAGGTATTTGAACATTGAATAATGATGAACTGAGAACCAGCATGCATCGTTTTAAAACATACTAGAGTTCATTTCCAGCACATCCATTGAGCTCTGTAATATTGCAATGCTAGATATGACACGTGAAGGAGCTGAAACATTGCTCTGAATAAAACAAACTTCTCGTACTCTTGGAACCATTGCTTTTCATTTTTGTAATGCTATCCGGAGTCACTGACTCTGTAACATATCAGTGAAAAAGGAATGCACAGCGCTCCCAGCTTTTAAACATGTTGGGAGCTGCAGCAGGTAGGAGATCATGGCTCCCCCACCGCAATCCCCTTCTGATGTCCGGCAACACCAGCTAGAGACATGATGCCCGAAGTCCTGTTGATTCCAGGCAGCATGTCAGTGAAGGCTGAAGTAGGAAGGTTGATCGAAGCTCTCCCGTGATCTGGAATCTGCTGAAGCCAATCTCCAAACTTGTTTTGTTTACAGCACCCACGTGCTCCTATCACAACTGGAACCACTACTGCCTTCACTTTCCACATGTTTTCTTGCTCATCTTTCTGCCCCCAGTCTCCCATTCCTTGGCAACCAACATTACAACGGGTTGGTTGACCAGCACTTGTCTGTATTGATCTGGAAGTCCCACAGGATCTTGGTATTATCATTCTCTAATACCTTGATTGGCATCTCTCTATACTTATTCAGGTCCAGATCCTACTCTGTACAGATGTTTCAATACACAGTCCTAGTAACTTGATAATGCCTTTGTGTATGTTTTCCCAGTTAACATCTTGCAACAAGTTACCATATGTTGTATTTTCTCTGAATCCTTTTTTTCACAATCTGCACCATGGGTTCTGTCTGGTGTTTCTCAAACCTGTCCTCAGGACCCCCTAACAGGCCAGGGTTTACAGATGGATGAAGCACAGCACAGGTGATATGATTTGCCTCTCAGTGATTGCAAGATTCAGTCTGCATTCCCTCCTGGTGATCTGCAAAATCTAGCCTGGTTGAGGGTCCCGAGGACAGGTTTGAGAAACAGTGTTCTAGACCACCCTCTTCAATTGATCTGATGCTGAGTGTCTGTTCCTGTGCGGTCTCTGTTCTGTCTTTTAGTCCTGCTTTTTTCCAAGGGGGTCTGGCTGCAGATTGTGGAGAGTGGAGCTTCACTGGAAGTGGAGAGTGGAGCTCCGCTCACCCATGTGACCAGTGCTCACTCAAAGTTGTTTTTTTTTTCTTTGAAATCAACTTTAATGTAATGAACAATAATGCTGTCACTGGTTTCTGCTTCATTTTCATCTAACTCTGCCTCAATTATTATTATACAATGATAATGCAGCTATTATTATTATATAATTGTATTGTGATTAATAGTAGCATTATCAGAAATATTAATGATATTATGATAATGCTACTATCCTTCACAATGTAATACTATAATAATAATTATGGCAGAGATAGATATGCAAAACAAAAACACCACCCTGAGATATGAACGCAGGACCAGCTGTTTAGTAGATAGGCACATTAACCAAGTGAGCCACAGCAGCAATTCATACACCCATCCACAAACCTGCTTAGGCTATGCTCACACGAGCGTTTTTTGAGCGGAAGAAACGTCCATGAGAGTGAACATTCCTTCCACTCGGCCAGTCAGTGCGCTCAGCGCTACAAAGTGTGAACCTCTCATGGAGGATCGCACTTTTTAGGCTGGTATCTGACGAGCACACTATGTGTGCTTGTACTGACATGCCTACCGGAGTCTGTCGCAGCGTTGTGATGCTGCGACGGGGCTGGTGTTCTGCCCAGGCAGCGAACTTGCCAAATTAGCGAACCCGCGTCACCGGAAGTGACGCAGATCAGCTGTTCTCAGCATCCGCAATGTCAAATCAGCGACTCCGCCACATTGGGCATACGCGCTGATATCACCACATGCCTCTAACCACACATCTTTGTGTTTAGAGGCAGCGGTGAAAAATTATCGAACCGTCAGGAACGCACATGCACACTGACGTCACCACATGCCTTTAAGCACACCCGGGCGTGTTTAAAGGCAAGGTGCTAAACCAAAGAACCATTATGAATTGTTATTATTGTCATCATTTATATAGCTCCAACAGTTTCCGCAGCGCTTTACAATAACCAAAGGGAATGAGATACATATAAACGGACATATGATGGAAACGAGGTGTAGAGGGCCCTGCTCATGGGAGCTTACAGTCTAGAGGGATTTAGGTTGAGGAAGACCAGAGGAATTTTACTAGATAGCAGTGTCATTAGTGCCAGTGGTTTGGGAATGGTGGAGCCATAGAAGCAGCTTCAATGATATGTGAGTAGGTGAGCAGACGGAGGAGTTGCATCAGTGATGTGAGCAGCCCACTTTTTTCCCTACACACTGCACATTACTGTGAGTTTATTTGCTGTGCAGCTCTGTGGTACCATCACATGCAACATACATTACTGTGGAGCTTGTGATATGCTCATACACACCGCACAATACTGTGGAGCTTGGTGATACCCTCACACACACATCGCACATTACTTTGCAGCTATGCCCTGGCGGCAAAGGTCACACAGCCTTTGCGCCAAGGCATAGCTCCAAAGTTGTGTGTGTGTCTGTCTCCGGGTAATTTTCTAATTACATAATAAAAAATAATTTGTAGTCACACATGGGTTAATATGCTAATTAAATGGTGTGTGGGTACCCGTGGGTTAATATGATAATTATATAATAAGTGGAGTGAGGTCACACAGGGGTTAATATGCTAGTTATAAACTATTACAAAGTCTTGTATGGTCACAGAAGGGTTAATTCTCAATTTTAGGGATGCACCAATACCACTTTTGTTTCAAGACCGAGTACCGATACTTTTTAAAAAGTACTCACCGATACCGAGTACCGATACTTTTATTTTGTCATGTGACCGCTTTTCAATAAGAGCAGACCTCATATAAAAATGCCCCCAGCTCACATGTATATATCCCTTCCGAGAGATTGTGTGTGTGTGTGTGTGTGTGTGTGTGTGTATATATATATATATATTATACAGAATGCCCCCGGCTCGGCTCACATGGATATTGCCCCCAGGCTCACATGGATAATGCCCCCAGGCTCACATGGATATTGCCCCCGGCTCAGCTCACATGGATATTGCCCCCGGCTCAGCTCACATGGATATTGCCCCCGGCTCAGCTCACATGGATATTGCCCCCAGGCTCACATGGATAATGCCCCCAGGCTCACATGGATAATGCCCCCAGCTCAAATGTTTTCGTGGGTCCGGTCTCAGGGCTGTGACGCGGCCGCCGGGCCGTGGAGGCTGTGACCCTGCCTCCAGCCGAGATCTCGTGGGAGGCTCCCACGAGATCTCGGCTGGAGGCAGCGTCACAGCCTCCACGGCCCGGCGGCCGCGTCACAGCCCTGCGACCGGACCCACGGCTAGGTGAGTATGCGGCCGCCGGAGGGGAACGCTGGCCGAGTGCTTTTCATGCAAGAGATACCGGCAAGCCGGCCCAGCGCTGGCTTCCGGTATCGGGGGAGGTATCGGGCCATTTGCATGAGTACCAAGTACTCGTGCAAACCGCAGTATCGGCACTGATACCGATACTAGTATCGGTGCATCCCTACTCCATTTATTATATAATGCTGTATGGAGTGAGGTGACAGGGGTATGGACACAGTTAAAAATGACTTTGAAACCGTTACACATGGGGTTTATATATATCATATACTAATATTTTATTTGTGTGTGTGTGTGTGTGTTATTTCAGACAGTACTGGCATTGACACAGTTAAAATTTTGCACCATCTTGCAGAACATAGTTTTTGTACTTCAAGACGGTGAGGTGGTGAATGGGTTAATGAACCCGCACATGCACATTCATAATGGTTCCCTGGTTTAGCACCTTGCCTTTAAACACACCGGGGTGTGCTTAAAGGCATGTAGTGACGTCAGTGTGCATGCGCGTTCCTGACGTTTTGCTGATTTTCCACCACTGCCTCTAAACACACTGACGTGTGGTTATAGGCATGTGGTGATATCTGCGTGCTTGCCCAGTGTGGCGCATTCGCTGATTTGGGATTGCGGATGCCGAGAACAGCTGATATGCGGCACCTCTGGTGACGCGGGTTCGCTGATTTTTCCCATAGTGTATATGGGAAACAGCTGATCTGCATCCCTTCCGGTGACGCTGTAACAGGAATGGATCAGAAATTAGCCGCCATCTTGTATACCGGCAGCCATCTTGAGCAGGTCACATGTTTCCTGTGGAGCTCCACTCTGCACTTCCTGTGGAGCTCCACTCTCCACAATCTGCAACCAGACCCCTCTCCTTTTTTCAACCACTGGTAGGATTTCCTAATGTGAGCCACATCCTTCTGTCAATGATAAAAGTCATGGAAGCTTCTGCTTATCTGCATGTTTTTTTTGCTGTTGTCTTTGTCATGAGCAGTTAATCTTCAGGAGAATCCTTTGAGATGTATTTGTGGTTAGACTGTGTTTCACCCAGGACCATGCCTTTTGAGATCCGTCTATTAAGTAAAATGAGTTGCCCTTTTATTTTTTTGAATTTTTATTAAAATACGATTTTTAAATTATCAATGTTACAGCTATATTCAGGTCTTTAGACCTTGATTTGGGATCTAAACTTGTAGTTGCACATTTAAAAGGTATTATCAGCTGCTGCTTCAATATTTTCAGACACAAACTCTCAGTTTCAATTTAAGACCTTGCTACGCTGCTAGTTCTTGGTTCATAGAGCTATATCTCTTGACTAAAACAGATGCCTTCAGGGCATTAAAGTGAATGTTGAGGGAGCATAAATGTTGTTATTTTTTTATTTCTGATCATTTATATCCTGTGATGTGGAAACCAAATCTATTTAAGACTGCAGCATCAACGAAAATGTCAAAGTTCATACTGCTTGAGTCTGTGATTTAAAAAATAGACAAACGTCTCTACTTTTATGGGTACATAGCATGCATATGCAAAATATTTCACACTTTAACTTTCTTTAGGAAATTGCATGTAGGAAGGACTATAATTGTTTTCAACTACGTAATAAACCAATGCCTATCTCCTCTATACTGTATTTCTCTTTGTTTCATAAAGAACTCCTTTATCAACATGGGTAGCTGCTCAGTTTGGTTTCCATATTGCAGGCCTCAAAATTTCCACTCGCCTGCTCGCATTTGGCGAGTGGAAATTACATGAGGGCGAGTGGGAATGCAGAGGCAGGGCAGGATAAGGGGTTAGGTGGGCAACTAGTGGCGAGTAACTCTTAAGGCCTGGCTAGTAGCTTGGGACTAGAAATTTTGAGCCCTGCCATATTGTGTATTTCTTACCCTCCTGTTCCCGGACCTGTATTATACTTGCATAGGCTCACAGAGAAGAGGTTCATGCAGTATCCTTTTTCAATAGGATTTATCCTCTGAATCACCAGACCATGTCCTATGCTTTATGCCAATATGGTCTTTCCACTGGCATGGTGTTTTGTGAGACTGTCTCCTTTTTAGGTACTTGATTGCGTCATCCCATGTACAACAACACTGTCTCCTTATTCAGAGCTCATTATGACTCAAGGGTATCTTGGCCAATTGCACTTGGTTCTAGTTAGATCTGTCTCTTGCTCCAAACCCACATTTAGCTCTCTTCTGATGGCTCAGATAACAGTGTTTAAATGGAACCCACTTGGGTACACTATATCTGTACATCTACCCTAATCTGTGTTTGCGAGATCTAGACTTCCACTACATTTGTGCTTTGATATATTCCCTTTCCTTTCGATCCTTTTTATTTTTTCCTGTTTTAATAGAGCTTTGAACCCGGTGCCCATAGTTTGTAGTTAAAGCGTTCTTCTTTTTATAATTTTTAGTGGGATCCCTCTGTTGGGAAGGCTGTGTCTACATTCACCGGTCATGAAAACATTATCTACAGTACTATATGGTCACCACATATACCAGGCTGCTTTGCTTCTGCCTCAGGTAACTCAATCTGTTGTGTCTGTTTTTATTTGTAGTATTATAATTAAACGATTTCTTTAATGGCACTTGGAATATGCAAAGTCTACAACACATTTTTACAAGGTGACAAAGGTTAAATTTTAAAAGTTGGTTGTAAAATAAATATTGAAGCTGTACTCTAAATTATTGCCTTTAAAAAAAAAAGTGCCAAAAATATTTAATTTTTTTGTTTTGGGGCAAACAAAAAATTAACATTTTAAAATGATTAAAGCAGTTTCTCGCTGCAATCTCATCACAAGAAGGGGCAAACTACGCACGCACAGCGCACGTGGCAAACGGACGCAAGTTAGGCAAGAATGTAAAACCGCTAGACGGATGCGCAGAGTGCGCCACGTCCGCATAGCATTCTGTGTGAGTGACGAGATGTCAGACGCAGTGCATTTGCGACGTCCAGCACCTTGACGCACAAAATGGCTTTTCATATCCTTTTCAAATTGTTATAATTTTTCATATTAATTTTGTTTCCCAGAATTCCTTTTTTTTTTCCACGTCCGTCAACAAAAACGGACCGTGTGGCGTCTACACTATCTTCCGTCAGTACGTCCGACCGTTGTGCACGCACGCAGAGTGCGCTCTGACTGCGTTCATCTGACATTAGCTTTAGAATCTACAGTTTAGAACCTTTCATTCCAGCAATATTTCTGTAAAGAATGAAAGAGCTTTAAAAATGAGGAAATTTACACTATTTTGAGATCATTAAAATCTTTATGCAAGCTAGTTTTTTAACCCAACTACACTCCCCTTGATTCAAATGTTTATATAATATTTTTGCACTAACAAAAGAAGTAAAATTATCAATGTCAAACTTGTAAATGGCACACTGTTCTGCTGATACAAAGTATCCATTAGCGCAAAGAATGTTTAGGTTAGGATTATGGTCTATTTGAACATTGTCTTAATACAACATGTAGTAATATCCTGTATATATTTACATCCATTATTGATTTCCTGTCTTTAGCTAGTTATTGCTAAGAAAATAAATATAAAATCTACAGACTTTTCTTGAATGGATGGATGTAATGGATGTAAATTAGGAGAACTCTTGTTCAAAAATCACTCAAATTTCCCTTTGTAAAAATCTATTCAAAATGTTAAAACGAGTCGACACTTAAAACGATTCCTTGATTTGTTGATATAGTCTGTTTTCCAATCAATGGCTTTGTCGTCTTGGGTAATAGATATCTGGAGAACTTTTATTTCTTTATTCTTTTACATTGGCTTTACACATTATGTAAAGTGTCCACTAGAGGATGGTATAATCGCTTATACCGAACATTCCATAAACCTTAGCGTAAAATTCAATTCTAGAGCAGAGCCCGGCTCCATCTATGAGATTTGTAACTTTCTGAATTGCTCTTGACATCTGCAGATGATTTATTTATTAACTCTGTCGAATCGTAGACCATAGCAATCCAAATAGACCTCAGACTTTGAAGATACCTGCAGAATTTTAAGGACATAAATGCTGCACAGACAATGTTCAACTTCATAAACTGTTTATAGGATTTGTTAACCTACCTTTACTTAAATGGACTATATTGTGCGCTCATAAGTAACACCTAGGCATTTGGCATAATGACATTTTAATGCCAAGGAAATCCAGTGCCAAATGCTGCTAGTCGCTGCTTCATATCACTGGTATTCAATGACGCCAGAGATGTGAAGCAGCGACAAGCTCACCTTACTCTTTCACAGTCTGTCAGAAACTGAAAGGAGCATTCAATTGGGGGGGATGAAATAGGGCAAATAATTGACTTGAAAAGGGGTATAAAATGAAAGCAGGACTTTGAGTGGTGGAGGGGGGAGATTAAAATGGGGCATAATATGAAATGGGGCAAGATATTGGTGGAGCTAAAATAGATCTTCGCGCTTGTGCCCAAAACTTTTTGCACTGGCCCTGCTCCACCGCCCATCCAACAGCCGGTGCCTCCCAGCCTTTGACCTATCTCTGTGTGTGTACGTTTATGCATTTATCTATATCACACAACAGAAATTATACATTTCTTTTACAATAAATAAGGGAGTCTTGACTACTGCACCGACTTCTTGTCGGAAGGGGCTTCCTCTATCCAGGCACTCCACTCCATTCCATCCTCATTGCCCCCTTCCAGCAGTCTACTGTAGCCAACAGTCTTCATCAGTGCTCGCTTTGCAAGACCTTAACACCATAGTGCAGGCAATTTTGCCATTGTCAGTCCGAAGGCGCTCACTGCTGTTTTTACATTTCTGCGCTGTGTGTGTTTTAGGTCTAATTTTCCTCTTACTCGTTTATGGAACCCACACATATTCTATACAGTTTTTCTCACCATTAAATTATCTTTCCAAAGCTACCATTATTTCCATCATAGCTTATAATTTACTATAAAAAAAATCTGAAATCCGATGAAACAAATGTAAAAAAAACACACCTTTTCTAACTTTAACCCCCAAAATCTATAACCACCAAAAAATACCCCAGATAAATAGGTTCAAAATTTTGTCCTGAAATAAGAAATACCCAATTTTTACATGTTTTTTGCTTTTTAACCCTATGTGGTGAGCTCATTTTGACACACGCTCATCATGTTTAAACGCGATTTGAAGCCCAATTTTATTAACCCTCCCGACAATATTTTTATTAAAATAAAAAAGCCCCACCTTTTTTATTTTTAAATCACACTTGGTCATGATCAGGCCTTTCCATTGATACCAAACATGACCATCTATTTGCCATGGATCGTGAGATACAGGGTTTCTTTCAAGTTCTGTGGAATTTCCTTTCTCCTTTCATCACTGTCCCCTAATATTCACTTCTTACTTGCTCCTTGAAAACCCTCCAGTCTAGAGAATCCTAAAGTAAGTTTTGTATCCAGGGAGGGTATCCCCATGCAGAAAGGCCCTCTCTTGATGTTAGTATTTCACAGGAGTACTGATTCTGGTCCAATAGCTGGAGCACCTTCTATGGCG
The DNA here is from genome assembly GCA_009667805.1 of Leptobrachium leishanense. Lineage (NCBI taxonomy): Eukaryota > Metazoa > Chordata > Amphibia > Anura > Megophryidae > Leptobrachium > Leptobrachium leishanense. The sequence goes on along the minus strand of CM019066.1, from coordinate 226,419,782 downwards.
GACACAGACCTTAGACTGACTTTATTTTGAGTTTACATTGAACACAGACACCCACACGAATACACACACAGCTTCCCTGGCATGGCAGTGATTACAGAACAGGTTTCAACCAGTTCTTATGGTAGGTGGCAGAAACCTGATTTAAACCAGTTCCTGGGGGACTAGGTGAGAGCACAGTGAAACCTTTAGGATAACAAAGGAACCTTTTTAAGTACACATTACAAATAAGGTAGACAGCACAGCATATACAACATAACAGTCTGCAATAAGTACATCTGGTAATAGGGTACAGAAAACACAAATACCCTTTACCAAAAATTGTAAGTACAGGATGGGCTTAACCTATTACTGCCGGGTGGGTTGTGCCCAGCGGGTGGGTCTAACCACCAGCAGAGCATACAAGTACGCACCTCTCTCGGCGGCTGCTGCTGTGGCCCCCTCCTGTAGCCTGCCTACACAGCTGACATACGTCATTCTGTGGAATTTCCTGGGATAGGCATAAGGCTATCCTAAATAAGAGATAAATCCAGGTAAAGTATCCATGTAATTGGGCAGACTAGATGGGCCGAAAGGTTCATATCTGCCGACATTTTCTATGTTTCTATTGGCTGCAGGGGGACATATTGAGTTCATGCCGTCCTGTGGCAGCGAATGACATGCGCTCGCTGGTGGGTGGGCCGCAGGCAATCCATAGACGCCAGCAGGACTTGTTTTGCCGTCCTGTGACGTTCAGACCCACCCACCGTAGGGACTGCATAGTACGCCACGTGGCGTTAAGTGGTTAACATATGGCTGGGGAGCAAAATAATATCAGGCCCAGCAAAACCCATGGTCCCACACGTTCCAAATGTATTGCTAGGTCCATGTCATAAGTGACTAGTACAAAGAATATAACGGTAACTTCTTCACCTACGTCACTTCAACATGCACTCTATTTAAAGCGCACCTGTCATGGGCAAAACTACTTTCGCACATTTAACGGGGCATCCCTGCATTTTACATAGGTCAGCAATTTCTCACTGACAGATATAGTGGAAAAATTTATTCAGTTTTATAGTTTCCACTCTTCCCCGGGCCTGAGTTTATTTTGCAGGGTTCTCGTGTTTGTGATTAACAGCCAGAGCAGCACACTGGCTAAACTCGGGGGGGGGGGGGCTTTCTGCAAGACTGCTCTCAGTCCACCCATCTGCAGAATACCACAGGTCACATGTGCGAGAAGGAAACTTTTTAAATGGAATATGTTAATTTTTCCCCCATTACATAGGTCAACTAAATAAATGCTGATCTATATAATGGGAGAAATGTTCTGTCGAACTGGCAAAAGGTAGTTTTGCCTTGACAGAGGCACTTTGGCAAATGGCCAAGCCCACTTGTTTCCATGGCCCCATGGGAACAGGATCCTCCCAGTTCTACTGTATAATCTTTTTACATGGTGTTCAAATATTTTCTTTTTTTATGTTGTCCACTTGTGTATAGTGCTGTAGAATCTGCTGGCACTTTTATAAATTGCAATAATCATAAAGGCAGTTGAAACATGATGGGTTCCTTTTGTTTCATCTTGTACTGCATGACCACCATGGTCTATATGTTACATTGTAACTGCCTTAATAATTACCTAAATTACATTTGTTCTTTAATTTAAAATGTTTGATTTTTTTGCTGGCGTTGTCTAGGTTTATAAAGGAGTATTATTTTTGCACAGGTGCCACTTCCAGACATCTGTTATTTTTAATTTATCAAACTACATCTTATTAAAGCATTTGTATGGCCTGTTTATGGTAAAGATGTTGAAAACTTGGAAAATGATTTTTCTCTAGGATTTAATTAAGAAGTGGTTCACTTGAATTGGAAAATTGTAATCCTAGAGTAGTAAAAGGAAAAATATCAATATCCTCCAAATACTAACATTTCATAGCTAATTACAGAATAAAACAAAGACCAACAAAAAAAGGTATTTAATATTCTCTTGCTGTTTCAAACTTTAAAAGGATTTTTTCCCCCCTTTGTAGCATGCAGGTGTTTGCTTGAACAGTTCCAGACACTCGTGTTTTCTATGAGCTCTTGACTGGTTTTCTTGCATATTAGAATTAGCAATTTTGTGAATGCAACTTCAAAGTTTTCCAAACCGAAATCCATGTATGAGTTATATAGGAGAGTGTATGCCTATCCAACACCTTGTGTGTAGGAGCACATGTATTCATGCAGAATGCATTAACACTACCAAAGTAATTTGAAAATACTGCATTTCAAAGTCTCTTCAGAGCTTTGTCTTTTTCCTACCTATTGATAAGCATATAATACCCAATAATAAACGTTTATGTAAAACTATGTGATCTTTTCACAAAGCCCCAAAATTGAAGGTAATTTCGGTAAAAATTTGGAAATTTACTACCGCAGATACTAGAGTATAGCGCGACTCGACTAGAACGCGATGGATAGAGATTTATTATGGAAATGAGAGAATACTCAAGACTCGATTATGACGCGAGGAGCAAAATTCTAAAAGTATACTGAACTGGCAAACCATTAAAATCCTTCCAGGTTCTCTTAACACAGTTAGGCCAGCCCTCAGGCCAGGGTGCTCTGCTCTAGAATGATTGTAGTTGTTACGAAGTATGAAGCCGCCGACCACCCCGTCTTCTTACTTTCAATAAGATGGCCGGCGGAGCGAGATGACCAACAGTGAATCATTCACCAATAGTCAGCGCGCTGGGAGTTGTCGTTTTCTGATCTCCGGCTCCAGCAGGCAGGCTCATCCAATGCGTCGTCTGCCGATAGTTGGGGATCCATGAGCAAGTAAAGTTTTTTTTTTTAAAAAAAAAATGTTATTGCACGCAATGCAGATGTCTCGAATATTGCACGACCCCTCCAATTTTAAGGTAGATTTTTGTCACCAAAATCTAGCGGTATACTCGAGTATCTACTTACCGAATGTTCACTGTATTTTGCCGAAAGTAGTCGCCAAAGTAGTTATTGAACTCCTGTGAAAAGCACCGATACTTAGAGATGGATGCAAGAGACCATTTGCTATCAAGGTTTCACGGCAACCTCGGAGAGTGGCGATGCATAGAGAGGAAAAGATAAACGGGGCAGCCTCCAAACAAAATACACAGCGGGGGTATCCCAAAATAATTATATATAATTATTGTTAGAGGTTGCAATGGTCAAATCTTATTCTGAGAGAGTGGATGTGAGTCTATAAAATGTAGTTTTTAATGGAAAATACTTTAAAAAGTGGTGTATGGACCCAACGTTTACCATAAGACTGGGGTCAGACGAGCGTGATTTCTACGGACTGTACGTCCGTGCAGTACGGACATCGTCAGTACGGATGACGCAGTAGTGGTCACACAGTCCGTTTTTTCACTGAAGTTATTTTTTGACGGATGTAGGAGGGGAAAATAATTACAATGAAAAAACATTCTGTCCGTCAAAAATGCTGGACGTATAAATGCAGTCCGTCTGACCTCGCTCCATCACTCACACACAAAGCTATGCAGACGTTGTGGACGTGGCGCACTCCGCACGTCCGTTCTAGCAGTATTACGTTCTTGCCTAACCTGCGTCGTGTTTGCCGCGGCCGTTGTGCGTCCGCAGTTCAGTGCGGACGTACTTCATGTGTCAGGCCTCAATGGACTTTCTTTCATGCTATCACGGACGTACTTTTAGGCGCAATCACGGACGTGAACACTACGCTCGTCTGACCCCAGCCTAAAACCTCAAGGTGTAGGGAATGGATACCAAGGAACCACAAAACAAACAATAGAAATAGTCAGGCCAAAAGTTTGGACAGAAATGAAGAGAGAAAAAAAGTTGCAAGACCCATAGAGCATAGGCTCTGTATTTGTCTTGTCGTTCAATCAAAACCCCCCCCCCCCCGTTACTGAGGCTTCTTAAGAGTAGAGTGGAGCACAATAGTGATAGAAATGCTGTACAGATACTATATTAGCAATAGGATACTTTGTATCACAATGTTGCTTACATCACATGAACACGTAGTAGAGAATATAGAGAATAATTTGGAAAGCTGTGATTAAATAACATTTGAAAATCATATGGAGTTAATCACCTAATCTATGCATCGTGTATACTCTGCAAAAAATTTAGGGCCCTATGTCATAGAAATTAATCTACTATCAATTCCCTAATGTAGTTTGATCCGCTGTACTTACAAGCAGCTCTCTGCTAACCCTGGCATACTTACCTGAACGCCCGCAGCAAGGAGACCCAGAGACTTTGCTGTGGTCTATTGCATCCTCACCCAGAAAAAGCCACACACACACACGTTGTTTCTAGCTTGAGTTCCTCTGGCCAAGTGCAAAGTGCACAGTGTGACTCCTGGTCAGCTTCATTTAATACACAAAATAGCACAACGCCCAGTGGCCACTGGGCTGTACAACAGAAAACCAGTTTGTCCAGTAATTACATTTACATATCAAAAGGACAGGGGAGTTGACTAGAATGACCGACCGGCCTCCTGGAGATGACTCATCCCTGAGTCATCTCCATGGTCCCCGTCAGCCATGTTTGTCCAACCATCCCCCATCACTTGTCAATATGGACCCCATTCAGATACTGCTCAATCTACTCGTTCCCATGGGTTTTCATACTGACGGTTTTGCCGCTGGTTTGGATTTAAAACCACATTCAAATCCAACACAGGGAGACAGATGACAACTTATAAAACACGCACATCCTAGAATCTAATGTCCACATAATAAAATTTCCACAACACCTATTACATGGTCTTCGCTAAAACAGGGATGCTAACGGGTAAAAATTGCAACTGCGTCCCCGTTTTAAAGACCAGTTTACGAGGCAGGCGCTGATTCGGCGAGCCTGCCCTGTAATGAACGCTACCCTTCCGGATGCTTGCGGCGCTTCAGTGAGTATCACCTCCTGGAGTCCATAGGATTAATGGAGGGTTGTGGTTCTGGGCCATGTGACATGCCCAATCTTGCTCTTGCAGAGCTCTAGGGCAGTGGTTCCCAACCCTGGTCCTCAAGTATCGCTAACAGGCCAGGTTTGCCAGATATCTGAAGTACAGCACAGGGGATATGATTTGCTGCTCAGTGATTGTAGTATTCAGTTTTGGTTTCTTTATGTGTAATTTTATATTTATCACCATATATTGTGATCGGCAGCTACAGGGGATACACAATGAGGAATTTAATGCAATATGTGTCAAGCATAATAGAAAAGATCTTACATTGTTTACATATAGTCAGGGCAGATGTGTATTGGCAATATTTGTAAAATATGTATTGAGTATTGTCAGGATACAGGTTCCGGGGCGGTAGGTTCGAGCCACTATGCAATAAATCAGGAGGCTTGCAAAGCAGAAATATATATCTGCAGGAGGTAATAACAGAATATAAAGGGAGTTATGCGAAAGAAGGAGAATGATGGATAATTAATAACAATAGACAAACTGAAGATATACAGGAGTAGACAAGGAAACTAAACAAAGATAAAATGGTGATATAGTGACGATGCAGAGACAGAACAGAAGAGAAAATATATATATATATATATATATATATTTGTTACAGGTAAAGCCTGAAGTGCAGTTAATCCTAGGATTACCCGGGTAATCCTGACATTGCCCAAAACCGATGGGTAAAGCTGGAAAAAAATGAAATTTTCGGACTTTACCTGGGTAATCTTCGGACCAACCAACTGCCTTTGGGTAACAGTCTGGAAGAGCTGATTTTTTTTTTTATTTTCTTTTGAATAGTTTTATATTGCTATCCTATGCTGATTTATTTCCTTCTATGCGAGAGAGGTGTTTTGGAGGTTGTACCTATATAAAAACAACTTCTGGGTAGATTTCCCCTAGGACTTAGTTTAGGTCCAACTCCATGTGCGTGTATCAACTTTCCTTTTATAATCTTATCTACGGTTACAGGCTGCACTACTCCGTATGTTCTTCTGTTTAAGCTCTGGTGTTGATATTGAAGATCCATCGGGCTGATGGGTGGCCGCTAATAACCCAGAGGTGAACAAGTCTAGAGCCAGATAGGCTCTGTGAAACGTGAGTGAGACCATATAGCAGTCTAATTTAAATCCTATACAAAACTATCTACAACAGTGTTTCCCAAACCTGCCCTCAGGACCAGCTGACACGCCAGGTTTGACAGATATCTGAAGCACAGCACAGGTGATATAATTTGCTGCTCAGTAGGGATGAGCTGTTCGGGTTCGGACGGTTCGGGGTTCGACCCGAACTTAGCCTGTTCGAGCAGATGGCGAACCCAGAACATTTCCGGGTGTTTGCCGCATGTTCGACCACAATGCATTTTCCCACTGCCTGAAGCTCGTAATTGGCTACAGCCTTGCACCTGACCACAGGTCTGGTGCAAGACTGGTTGAACACTATGCCAATCACCGCTCAGAGTCCTGATTGGGCAAATTTTGCCCAATCATGGGCTCACAGAGTGAAGTCCCGCAGCACACGAAGGTTTCAACGCAGCGCTTTCTGCACGCATTTCAGAGGAGATATCAAAGAAGATAGTTGTGTGTGTTGTTACTGCCGGTCTGCCACGCTACTGGGGGGGTCTCATTTCGACCAAATATCAGGGAATTTAGGTGATGTGTGTCTTGTCACTGCGCCAGCAATTTTTTTGGGGTTTACAACTTTCTTTAAAACATTTGTGAATTGAGGTGATCTTCTGTGTCTCGTCACACAGCCAGCAATTATTTTTGGGGCTCACTAATTTCTTTAAAACCCTTGTGAATTAAGGTGATCTGTGTCTCGTCATACAAACAGTACCATGCTGTATTTTGGGGCTCACTAATTTCTTTAAAACATTTGTGAATTAAGGTGATCTGTCTCTTGTCACTGGCTGCCAGCTATCAGTGTGTCTCACTGAGTTATACCAGAGTTATTTAAATCTTTATACCAGAGTTGAATCATAGTTCTGTATATATTAATCTATATATCACTCACCATGTCTGAAAGAATAAAAAGGACAGGCAGACGCTCCCAGCCGCAGATAAGAGGGCAAGCAGCCCCTGTGTCGGGAGGCTGCGTCTCTGGTCGTGATGGACGTGGTGCATCCTCTGCAGGGGCACGCTTGTCCTTTCTAACTGGTGCTGGCCGTCTTAAGCAGCAGCAACATACAGAGGACTTGGTGGATTGGCTAACCAGGCCATCCTCATCCTCCGAGTCCTCTGTGTCAGGCACGCTCACGTACCCGAGGGTGGACGAGCGGTTAGCCCTGAGAGAAAACAGGAGTCTCAAGTGCTTTAAAGAGATACCAGTCCTTGTAGTGGCTGGGTTAAAACAAATAGCAAGGGCTGCCCTGTAGTCAGGCCAACATAAACCAAGGGTACCTAAAGGTAGTGCCAGCCTAACAAGAAAATCTAAATGCGGTACCAGTCCTTAGGGTGGCTGGGTTTCGCAACAACAGATGGTGAACCAATAAGGCAGGGACACACGAGGAGGACAGGAACCAGTCCTTAGAGTGGCTGGTGTAAACGCTGATAAGCAAGGATAGTATGATAGAAACCAATTGGGTCTAAGCAAAAACAGAGTCGAGTAACAAGCCGGGTCAAGGGGTATAGAGGTACACAAGTCGAGAGGGATAGCCAGGTCATACACAGTAAATCGTACAGAGTGAAATAAATGAGCGCTTAAGGGTCAGATGAGTAGAACCACGAAAGGGCATCGAGGAATGGCAAAAGCAGGTTTAAATTTAGCGCCCTGTCTGCTGATTGGGTCACAGAGGTCACATGGGGGTGTGGTGACGTCGCGCCGCCCGGAGGGCTAAATCCGGAACCGCCGGCGGCGCGCGCGCCTACTGCGCACACACAGGACGCGAGGAGGACGCCGACCCCGGAGCCGGGAGGGAGGACGCCGGGTCGGCGGCGCCCGCCAGGGCATGGCAGGACGCCGGGTCGGCGGCGCCTGCCGGAACCTGACACTCTGCCAGCCAGGCTTCTAGTGCTTTACAGTCCACCTCGGCTGCCAAAGCATCTAATGCAGCCTCCATGTCCACGGCTACTCCTGCCGTAGCCTCGCTATCACACACGGAGGAGTCAGCTGAATTGTTTGACTACAATGAGAGTGACATGCTGCTTGAGGATGCGCAGCAAGTACAGTGCTCTGATTCAATCTCTGAGGTTGAGGAAGGGAGTATAATCAACCTAGAGGAAGGGGGTGCCAGTGATGACACACAAATAACTGGCACTCATGTTGCCCCAGCAGCTGCAGCATACTGCCAAGTTGGCTCCAGTGACGAGGAGATAAGGGGTGAAGATGACATTGATGATGATGAGGTCACTGACTCCACCTGGGTGCCAGATCGAACTAAGGAATTAAGTGAGGAGGAGGAGGAGGCACAGCAAACACGAGGCACAACATCCTCTGTGACCAACCGTAGCACTAGCCAGTCCAAGGCATCACATGTCAGAGCTGCTCTGGTGCAGAGCGCTGTTGTCTCAAAGAACACATGCAGGAACTCTGCTGTCTGGGAGTTCTTTAAGAAATGTGCAGCAGACCCCACCGTTGCTATTTGTAATCTATGTCAGAGGAGGCTGAAGCGTGGGATAAACACCAAACGCTTGGGTACCACGTGCTTGAGGCGACATATGAACAAGTGCCACACATCCCGTTGGGGCACAACTTTGCGTAGGTCCTCCTCCTCATCTGTCTCTACCCACACTGTATGTCCTGCCATGCAATTGCCTACAAACTCCACCGACAGGGATGATGCTACAGTAATGGATGTACCAGCAGGTCCTTCCTCACAATGTGACATCATCCCAGTAGCTAAAGATTTACGCAGTCAGATTACGTTGCTGCAGCTGCTGCAGCGAAAGAAAAAATATAGTCCCAACCATCCCCAAGCACAGCGTCTAAATGCCAGCTTAGCAAAATTACTCGCATTGCAGCTGCTGCCTTTTCAGCTGGTGGACTCTGCTCCCTTCCGTGAATTTGCTGAATGCGCTGAACCACAGAGGTTCCAAAACGCCATTACTTTTCATGCAAGGCCATTCCAGCACTATACCAGCACGTGGAAGACAATGTTATCCAGTCATTGGGAAAGGCAGTCAGCAACAAGGTGCATGTGACTTTAGACACGTGGTCCAGCAAGCATGGACAGGGTCGTTACATTTGCTTCACGGCACACTGGGTAACTCTGATTGCAGCTGGGAGGGATCCAAGATGGGGCTCTGTGCTGGAGCTTGTTCATCCACCACGCCTCCAGAAAGCTGCTTGTATGAGGTCTGTCTGCTCCACCACCACCACCACCTCTTTCTCCTCCTCCTTCTCTGTCTCTGGCGAAGTGGTAGTTAAACCCACGCCTGACAGGGTCTACGCAATGGCTCAAGCAAAAAGATGCCATACTGTGCTTGAGCTGGTTTGTTTAGGGGACAGGAGCCACACCGGGTCAGAAATTTTGTCAGCTCTGCAGGGGCAGGCGCAGGCGCAGAGATGGTTTACACCATGCCAGCTTGAACTGGGAATGATCGTCTGCGATAATGGCAGCAACCTTCTCTCCGCCCTACGCAAGGGTAAATTGACGCATGTACCATGCCTAGCACACGTCCTAAATCTGGTGGTACAGCGTTTCCTAACCAAGTACCCAGGGCTGCCAGAGCTTCTCATCCAGGGCAAAAAAGTCTGCAGCCACTTCAGACGGTCATTCCCAGCAAGCGTTCGCCTGGCAGAAATTCAAAGAGAATTCCACATTCCCACAAACCGTCTGATCTGTGACATGCCCACCAGGTGGAACTCGACATTAGCAATGCTGCAGCGTCTGCACGAGCAGCAGAGGGCCATCAACGAGTACCTGTGTGAGTATGGCACAAGGACAGGTTCAGGTCAACTTGTTTTTTTCCCCCCCGCAGTGGCTGATAATCAAGGATGCATGCACTGTACTGTCACCATTTGAGGAGGCAACGAGGATGGTGAGCAGGGACAGTGCATGCATCAGTGACACAATTCCTTTAGTGTTCCTGCTGGAGCACACTCTGCAGGGAATTATAGATGTGGCTCTAGAGGCAGAGCAGCGGGAGGAAGAGGAGGTCTTCCCTAGCTCTCAAGGCCCCAGTCTTTCCGCAGACAGCATTCCAGCGGGTCCTACTCAGATCAGACAGGAGGACTATTTAAGTAGTGGGGGCATTGAAGGTGGGGATTCCTCAAGGCAGGGTTTTGTGTGCCCAGAAACAGAAGGGCTTGTGCGTGGCTGGGAGGAGGAAGTGCACAATACGGTCATCCTCCTTGACCAGGAAGACTCGGCAGCTAATGCCACCTCCAACCTACGCTGCATGGGCTCCCTAATGATGCAAAGCCTGCTAAAGGACCCCAGGATTCGTGCTATCAAGGAGAGGGATCATTACTGGTTGGCAACCCTTCTTGATCCACGATACAAGGGGAAAGTTGCAGAGCTCATCCTGCCCGCACAGAGGGAGCACAGGATGACAAAACTTGAGGACGCTCTAAAGCGATACTTGTGTAACACCTTTCCAGGCACTGTTAGATTACTAAGTGCTGACACACGTGCTTCTGAGGCTGCAGGTGATCAGAGGAATAGCGGTGAAGGCCAGGGCCGCTTGACTGATGCATTTTTTAATTTTTTTAGTCCTCGACGCCCAGGGACGTCAAATGTAGGCACCCATTGCCAGCGTCTTCACCATATGGTGCAGGACTACCTAGGGGCAAGGGCAGACCTGGATACCGTTCCAGCAGATGATCCACTGGCTTACTGGGTGTTGCGATTGGATCACTGGCTAGAACTTAGCCAATATGCTATGCAGCTACTAGGTTGCCCTTCATCTAGCGTGCTTTCCGAAAGGACGTTCAGTGCCGCTGGAGGTTTTGTCACAGACAAAAGAATGCGTCTGTCCACCGACTCTGTAGACCAGCTGACATTTATAAAAATGAATCAGTCCTGGATCAGCAGCTATCAATCCCCTGATCTGAAGTAATGGAATAGATAGGGGATGTCCTCTTCTGCATTCACAAAACCTCCAGCACTGAACTCTTCCACAATACCACAAAAGGGTTACGGTGTGAAGGCACTTGCTGCCATGAAAGGCACAATATATCTGAAGCTGATTTTGTTCACTTCAAGTTTATTCTCCGGTCATACACCTCTGCCCTCCACTTGGCCAAACAATCCTTCTTCTCATCTCTTATATCTACGCTGTCCTCCAACCCTAAACGGCTCTGGTCCACCTTCAACACCCTCCTCCACCCACCTGCACCTCCCCCCTCAGCTGCCTTCAGCGCTCAAGACCTGGCAGACTACTTCCTCAGTAAAACTCTAACTATCAGAAGCAACATCCCTACACAAGATAGTTATCTGCCACCTCCACTCCCACAGGTCCCCTCTGCCACCCTCTGCCGCTTCCTCCCAACCACTGAGGAGGAAGTCAATTCCTTATTGTCCTCCTCACATCTCACCACGTGCCCGCTCGACCCCATTCCCTCACATCTAATTCCTCCCCTCTCCTCCTCCTCACCCCTGCTCTCACACACATCTTCAACCTATCTCTCTCCACTGGCTCCTTTCCATCCGCCTTCAAACACGCGCTAGTTACCCCTTTACTAAAGAAACCATCCCTAGACACCAACTCTCCATCCAACTACCGCCCTGTATCCCTGCTTCCCTTCACATCAAAGCTCTTAGAAAAACTAGTCTTCAACCGCCTCTCCCTCTTCCTGTCCTCCAATTCCCTACTTGACCCCCTGCAATCTGGCTTCCGTCCGCTACACTCAACTGAAACTGCCCTCACCAAAGTCACCAACGACCTCCTAACTGCTAAAAAACACGGCCACTATTCTATTCTCATCCTGCTTGACCTCTCGGCTGCTTTTGACACTGTTGACCACCCCCTCCTTCTACAGACCCTCAACTCTCTGGGTCTCGGTGACACTGCACTTGCTTGGGTTGACTCCTATTTATCCAACAGGTCCTTCTGTGTGTCCTTTGCTGGTAACTCCTCCTCTTCATTGCCTCTATCTGTTGGTGTACCTCAAGGCTCTGTCCTTGGTCCTCTGCTCTTTTCCATCTACACCTCCTCCCTGGGCAAAATCATCAACAGCTTTGGCTTTAATTACCACCTCTACGCTGATGACACTCAGATCTACCTCTCTACCCCTGATCTCTCTCCCCCTGTCCTTTCAAAAGTCAGTGACTGTTTATCTGGCATCTCCTCCTGGATGGCCTCCCACCACCTAAAGATCAACATGTCAAAGACTGAGCTCCTACTTATTCCTCCCTCTAATGCCTCCCCACCTCCTGACTTCTCTATCACGGTGGAGGGTATCACCATCTCCCCATCAAACCAAGTTCGCTGTCTTGGAGTTACACTGGACTCTGCTCTTTCCTTCATCCCCCACATCAAGTCTCTTTCCTCCTCCTGCCGATACCAACTGCGTAATATTTCCAGAATTCGGCCATTTCTTACCGCTGTCACCACAAAACAACTCATACACGCCCTGGTAATCTCCCGACTCGACTATTGCAATAATCTCTTATCTGGCCTCCCTCTGTCCTGCCTCTCCCCCCTACAATCCATCCTGAACGCCTCCGCCAGGCTAATTCACCTCACCCGCCGCTCTGTCTCTGCCGCTCCCCTCTGCGAGTCCCTTCACTGGCTCCCCATCCACTGCAGAATTAAGTTCAAAATCCTTATCCTTACCTACAAAACCCTCACTAACTCAGCGCCCCACTACCTGTCCTCACTAATCACCAAATACACCCCAGCCCGCTCCCTAAGGTCAAACAGTGACCTGCGCCTAGCTTCTCCCCGCATCACCTCTTCCCATGATAGACTGCAGGATTTCTCACGCGCAGCCCCCACTCTCTGGAACGCTCTCCCTCGTGCTGTCAGACTTTCCCCTAACTTCTCTTCCTTCAAACGCTCCCTGAAAACATTGCTATTTAGGGAAGCCTACCACCCAACTCACTGACACAACCATCAATCACTCTCACCTTACAGTCCTCTCCTCCTGTTTCCAACCCCAACCCTCCTAGATTGTGAGTTCCTACGGGAATAGGGCCCTCATCTCCTCCTGTACTGTTTGTCAAATGTTGTTCAATGTATTGTAACCCTGTCTGTACTGTGCTTATTGTACAGCGCTGCGGAATATGCTGGCGCTTTATAAATTAATAATAATAATAATAATAAAAATAATAATATGGCTGCACTGACGCCCATTAAAAAAAACCCAAAAAATTTTCAATATAGGACCACATGGTCCACCCCTGCACTCTTCCACAATACCACAGTGGGGTTACTGTATGATGATACTTGCTGGCCTGGCATTAAAGGCACAATATCTGGGTGCACTGACGCCCATTAACAGATAAAAAAAAAACCCTTTTCAATATAGGACCGCATGGTCCACCCCTGCACTCTTCCACAATACCACAGAGGGGTTACTGTATGATAGTACTTGCATGCCTGGCACTAAAGGCACAATATCTGGGTGCACTGCCATTGACGCCTGTATCAGATTCATATCCTCAGAGGGGTTACGGTGTGACGGCACTGTTGCCGACGCTAAAAGCCCAATTTTAAAGCACCTATTGTTACTTTCATCCAAAGCCTGCATAAGTTTCACAATAATTTAGCCCAAAAAAACACTAAACTTTTTCTGCGCGTCCTAAAATGTCTTTTCATACAGGCTGCCGCCCCAAGCAGTTGTTTATGGATAGATTAAAGGAAAAGCATTTACCGTCATATGAAACGTCATTTATTTGTTTTTAAGTGTTTCTATACATCCTAGAAATCCGCCACTTCATGGGCAGGTTATGGGGACCTCCTAGGCACGATATTTGAAGGAATTTTTCGTTTTTATTTTTAACCCTTATTTCATGGAAAACTCACTGTCCCTTTTTAAAAACGTTTTTTTTTTAAAACTTTTTGTCCTTGTTTCCTGTCCTCCAGGGCACTAGCCGGACCCCCATACACCTTTTATGGCAAATATGTAGCATATATGCCCTCTTGGAGGGCACTCTAAAAAACAGGATTTTCAGCTCCATTGACTTGCATGGGGGTTCGGGTTCTGGTTCGGTCCCGAACAAATGGGAAGTTCGGGCTCGAACCGAACTCAGGGAGTGTTCGGCTCATCCCCTACTGCTCAGTGATTGCAGGATTTACAGGGTTATTCAAACAGAATCGCAACGTCACCGCTTGTTCGGTGACTTTTTGTTCTCTTCAATTCGGTGCGATTTGGTGATCCCATTTCGGCGTCCATGCGGTGTATTCAGCAAGCACCACGGGGCCATCGTAGTGCAGGGAAAAGCAGCCGCAAACCCGACGAAAACTCACTGCAAAACCCGGCGAACACACACCGAAACCCGCAAAAACATCTGGATTAACCTCGCCGAACATGCTGGAGAAACCCGAGCAGCTGCCAATCACAGTTCAGCCGCTGGAAAAACCCGACACCGCAGACAAATGGAGTGAACCCCCCCCCCCAAAAAAGTACGCTTGAATGTTTGAAAAGTGAAATGCTGTTTGCAAAGAAACAGAATGAAAATGTCTGAAAATTACATATAAGATCCAATGAATGATACTAAAAAGGGCTGTTGCAGAAAAAAGAAAAAGCGATTTAAAAAAAACATTTTCCCAAAAAATCCTAAGGATTTTTTGGGAAAATGTTTTTTTTAAATCGCTTTTTCTCTTTTCTGTAACAGCCCTTTTCAATATAGGACCACATGGTCCACCCCTGCACTCTTCCACAATACTACAGAGGGGTTACTGTATGATGATACTTGCTGGCCTGGCACCAAAGGCACAATATCTGGGTGCACTGACGCCTTAACCAATCATTCATTGGATCTTATATGTAAAAAAATCTATAAAACTTTTTACTGCAGAATATTATAATCAACGGTTTATTAGATATTGATTTAAAACGGGAATATTTTTAACATTGAAGCTTATGGGATTCGCCTGAATAAACCTGTTGCATGAAACCACCGAACAGCAGGGCAATTCGGCAACTTTTCACTGCTGTTTTTGTTCTCTGAATAGACCAAGCATTGCTTCTCTATGGGGAATTCACTGCCCTCGAACAGGCACTGTATGTGCAGGCAAGTCGCCAAGATTTGGCTAACTGCCTGCTCTCTGACTAGCCGAATGGCCAGGAAAGGTAACCGTATGCTGAATTTCACTGTTCGGTTACCCTTCGGCCACAATTCGGATCTTTTTGAATAACCCGGTTAGTCTGAATTTCCCCAAGGAGATCTGCAAAATCTGACCTTTTTGAGGGGCCCGAAGACCGGTTTGGGAAACCCTGATAAACACCATGATGTTTTTATTATTTTGAATTTGAGGCAGCCTATGACCACTGTGACACAGACTTTTCAGAAACAGCAGGACTGTCTTGCATAATAATGGGTACGCTACAATTTAGAATTTTATGAATAAGTGAATTTTTATGGTTGTTGGGTGACAAGGGCAACATCATAAAGTGTATAGCGACACCCCCGACATCCCCCCATAATAGTCAGCGCTGGACTATATCTCCTTTGTATTGTTCACATAACTGAAAAGTGAACAGTAGTGCTGTATGGGGGGGGGATATTTTTTTTTATTTTTATATATAACCTGGTCATGTTTGTTATCACTGGAAATGCTCTGGACTTTCCAATGATACCTTGCATGCCCCTTTACCTGGTATGGTTCAGGAGAAACGGGTCCAAAGGACCCTTGTATCTCTACTCCGGGGAGCTCCCTGCCTGGCCGGAGGGAGGTCCTGGAGTCAGGGCTGACATTCAAGATGTCTGCCCTTACCGGGAGAACACTGCAGATGGTGCCAGATCGGCGTGGGGCTATGATGACACGCTGAGCGCAACCAAATGGGAAAGCGAAGGTTGCGTTCAGCGTTTCGTCCACAGCCAATTGAAGTAAGCAAGTCTTTGTTTCAACTGTAAAGAGAAGACTTCAAGCCGTGGGTTTGACAGGTCAAGTATCAGTAGAAAAGCCATTCCTAAAATGGCACATTAAGAAAAATTGGCTTGCCTGGGCCACTAAGCCCGGCCAGTGGACTACTGAAGACTCTCCGGTTCTTCACAAAGGGGTTTTTGTACGCTGTCAAGTAAAGTAGACGAAAGGATGGTTCTTTCGGTGTTTGACACCAACTGTCAATTATTGAACAAGAAGCATGGTGGTGAGGGGCTCTGCAACAGTGTTGGGAAGAGCAATATTTGATTTCTGTCACTAAAAGTGTGTAGCGTGTTATTTCTACAAAACGTGGCTAAAGTGAGTCAAAAATTTTGTTAAGCCATGGAATTTTTGTTTTGTCAGATTTTTTTTATTTGGTCCATGCTTTATTTTCAGAGTAAATTGAGACCTTAACTTCGTATATCTCAATAAAAACTGGAAAAATTCTAACACTTTTAACCAGTAGTCTGTGTATATATGATATAAACATTATCCTAATATCCTACCATGTAAAGCCTTGTATGCAATAGGCTATACAAATTACAAACCAAAAATAATTGTCAAAAATATATATAACTAAATATGTATGGTAAGGAGGTGTCTGTGTGTCACTTAAAGGGCTGTGCAATTTTGTGGCATTTTGCCTATTCAGAAAGCTGGCAAATAGGTTGAAATTCCACTTAGAGAAGTAATGGTTAATCTATTCAGAGTATGCCGAAAGTTGGCAAAATACCCAGATTTTCGTTGCTTTCCTTTGACAGGTTTAAACAGGTGAATCCCATAGGATTCAATGTAAAAAAATAAATAAAATGATAATATATATTTTTTTTTTATTCAGCCGTTTATTATTTTTCATGCGCATCAGAAAATACTTTTTTTAAATAAATTTTTTAGAATGGTTTTAGGTATTTTTTTAAAAAAAATTTATGCAACATTTTTGAATACGATTTCTTTATTCTGTAACGGACCATTTTATTATTCATATGACCGTATTCCATGCTGTTTTTTATTTTCTTAAAAACCATGGCAATTTTTAAAAGGAGTTTATTTTGGTTTTGGTTTTTTTTTCCCCCTGTGCGGCATCCAGCGGTCTATTCGGGATCGTCGGCTGCATTTGACCCACTTCAGGGACCCTGTGGTAAATAAGTCACTATTGCTCCTCCAGCCTGTCCCAGCGTGCAGTGCGGCAGTGGGCGATACTTCCCCGGTTTCCGCTCTCCTTCCAGTCTCGCTGGTTGCCCGGTGTCCTCTTTTTGTTGGTGGCCGCTGCCTCAGGATGTTGTCTTCAAGGCTGCTTACCTTAGCTGGAAGGAGGGCTCTCTCTACCTCCGTCTGTCTGCAAGGGCACGCCGGTGTAGTGAAATCTGAAGAGTACAGCCTGCCGGTGTACATTGACCGCCGGGAGACCCCGCTGCCAGATATCCCTTACGTCTCGCACCTCACTGCCGAGCAGAAAGCCCTGAAAGAAAAGGAGAAAGGCACATGGGTAGCGCTCAGCACCAAGGAGAAGCTTGAGCTCCAAAAGCACCTGCACACACAGGACGGCACGTCGCCTGCTTTCTGGTCAGAGCAGACTGGCTCAGGTCCAGTAAATCCAGCTTGTAACTGAGCCAGTGTACCGCATAAAATTCAGCGACACCTATGCCGAGATGAACAAGTCTTCAAGCGAATGGAAGACCATCATCGGCGGTATACTGGTCCTCACGGGGTTGACCGGTTTCATTATCATTTGGCAGAAGCACTATGTTTTTGGAGCAGTTCCTCACACTCTGTCCGATGAATGGATTGCTTATCAGACAAAGAGGATGTTGGACTTGCGGATCAACCCAGTGGAGGGCATGTCATCCCAGTGGGACTATGAAAAGAACGAATGGAAGAAGTAAAGCTCGCATTCACCCCTCACTCCAGATCTGCAGACCATAACCTGTCTGGTTCATTCCTGACCTCACGCCTCATGCTTTGCGACTTTACCGGAATGTCGTCCACCTGAATTATATTACCAATAAAGTGCTGGTTTACTGGAAAAAAAAAAAAAAAAAAAAAAAAAAATAAGTCACTATTAAATTTTCTAATGATGCACCGAAATGGAAGGTCTGTCCCCACCCCAAAACCGAAAATTCAAGAATTTGGCTGAAAAACTGAAAGAAACCAAAAATGGACCCCCCCCCAAACTTTTTATAAAGTTTTTTTTTTTTTTTTTTTGTGTAATCCTAGCAACCCAAGCTTTTTATTACACTTTATACAAATGTCGGTCCTGCATGAGAGACTGCGCCAGGCTATTACGGTCACAGCGCCACCTGGAGTCTCCAGCAATTATTGTATGCTGCAGTTTCGGTTTAATTTTCGGCCAGCTTTTTTCATTAGGCCGGAACCCGAAAATACCAATTCCAGCTGATAAATTTTGGTGGCCGAAATTTCGGTGCATCCCTAACATTTTCATCTACAAAATGCCATATTGCATGGTTGTCATTAAAAGTTAAACTCTAATAGAACATTTTTGCGCCAGCTGTTAACCATTAGAGTTTCACATTTAACGTCTGTACTCCAAGATGCAAGTCAAGCCACTAAAATTGCTTAGCAAGATTTTAAAATGTTTGTTGAGCAGTGATGTTAACTGCTAGCGCTAGTGAAAGTGGAATTTGTGTGCAGCTAATGGTAATTAAGCCCCTTTGTCTGTATTTCAGCCCAAATGTAAACTTAACCGTTGGGCGGTTTGTGCTCGGCGGCGGGACATACTAGTACGCCCCGGCTGCTGCGGTGAGACCCTCCTTTGACTCGCCAATGCAGCTGAAGTGCGGTGCCCGTCACAGGCTGCATGGGGAGCGCCCTGAGTTCAGGCTGTCCCGTGGCAAGCAACAGCGCTCGGGCGGGACGAATGAGGCCCATTTGAAGCTAGTGGGATGTACTATGCCGTCTCGTGGCTTCAAGGCACATCTGCTGCAGGGTTGGCATAATACGCCCTCCTGGTGAGAAAGGGTTAAGCCGATCCTTAAGAGTTCCATAGACTTCAGTTGCTCTGGGAGTTAGCACCAGGGTTTACACACGAGTTATATAAAGAAAACTACGACCATCTCAAACTGGTAAGTGTACACAATGTTTGTTATTCCTAAATATGGTCTGTTTTAATTATTGTGCCCCATTTGTTCAGACTAGGAGTTCGGGAAAAAGCATGTATTACATCACATCTGATATATTTAACAAAGGCAACACCTCTTGCCAAAGACTCCACCACAGATCTGTCCTATTATGCAGAAGCTGCTTAGGCAGTCTCTACAATGATTTGTACTTTTGTTAGTGATTTAGATCCTTGGCTAATAATAAACATGGCTCTTAATGATAATTTTGTACTTTATGTAGCTCTGATAAAGTATTGCACGAACAAACAAAAAGCAGGCGTGCTGCCACCGAAACGCAATCTCTTTGTAGTGTGGGGGGACTAATTGAATGTAGTCCCTAATTTAAGATGTCTGTTTCTAGGTTACTGATCTATGGTTTTACAAGGTACAAGGCGCTGTGACATGGTCTCAGTATATTGTAATTAATAGATAATTGTTACTTTTGTGCGTAAGAGAATAAAAATGCTTCGCTGATAAACTGTTAGAAATATAGTTATTTTTTTTAATAAGCTCTGTGTAGATTTGGGATACAGAGGCTTCATTTACTGACGTTGTTGCATATGTAAATTACAATTCCTGTTTTTTCCTTTGTGTTTATTTAAAACCCGAGAACCCCTAGCATATATTTTCTATCTGCTTAGCTGTCAGAAACTTTATGGAGCGTTAAGTTAATCTTTATAGGTGCTCATTCAACCCCCTCCTATACAAAGGGCATGCGATGCACTCAAAATAGATTGCACAGATAAGTCTTTCAGCAATCATGTATGCGTATACATATACCATTCTCTTTTCTTACCATATACACTATTGCATCTTTCTGTATGTGTCAGATAAACCAATCATAAGTTGATAATTTTTAACTCCATCTCCACAAGTAATATTTTGTATTTAAAAGGATATCGTAGTGAAAAATGACATTTCCTGTTTAGCATAGCCTGCAGGATTGTGCCCTTTAACTCTAGCAAATCGGTTAAATCTGATAAACATCCGCTCGAATTGGCACAGAAGCAATCCGTATGCAAGCTGACCATATGCCACCTCTGTGACATGGAAAACCTGCTTATTGACTGGCTGTGTGCATCTAAGTGCTTTTAACCCCTTATTTAAGATAAAACATACGTTCTCTAGGGCTTTTCAGGTTAAACGGGCAATCTCTGTTGAAATAAGGCATATCCTTTTTTTTCCCCTCTTCCTACTTGAATATCCCTTTTTATATACTGTACTACTGCATTAATCAATTTATAGAAGGGCAGGTGTGAGTTGCTTAATATAGTTAACAAATGCATTATTTTCTTACATGGATAATCTGTATATTTAATAATTTCCCACATTCGGCAGCTAAATACAGTATGTGCTGCTGGGTTTAATGTCTAGTTTCATCATTTGCTGACATTTTTTTTGTGTGCCCTGACAATTTGTTACTAGGAATTGTTTACAGGAACTACCTGAAGGGATATTCATACCCTCTCCGCACAACCACAAAACGTGGCCAGGATGAGCAAACAAGTATGAGCTGACTACTAGTAACACAACAAATAGAAGATCTTGCATGCTTAACTCCCATTATTCTAGGGAGGGCCAAGGCAACATTAGCAGACAGCCCCTGGGCCGGGGAGGGTATAAATATCTCTTCAGGTAGTTTGAGTTGAAAAAGACCAGATACCTTATGGTGTGGTACATTGTGGTATTGGCTTATTAGCTTTAGCTTTTCACCATTTGCCTTACTTTATTTCTTAATGATTATTCATAAGTAGCACTATTTAGTAGCAAAGATTGTACATTAATTTATTGAGAAATTTTGGCACTCTAGATATTCATTTCAAAGGTGGTCTCCTTAGTAGGACACTCGTTTCTATGTTTTTTCCACATATTTGTTTAGCGTACGACCCACCAAGGAGATTTGCCTTGTTGCTGGCTGGTGGGCGAATGCTTCTAATGTCCATTAAAAGTAACCAAATATTGAATTTGTAGGCTAAGCAAAGGATTTTGAGCATGTATGATAAAATGTTTTTTTTTTTTCTCTTGGTACAAATTGGGGCCGACTTCTAGTGTTGCGTTGCCCTTCCCTGGAATAATGGGAGCACAAAATATCTTCTATTAACTTTGAAATCACTATCCTAATATGCACTAATTTGTATATTTTGTGACTTGATCGCAAGTGACGTCATATGAAATATAAGTAATCATGTTGACAAACGTCTATTTCATGGTGTAATGGAGTGGACCTTGTCACATGAACACCACAGCAGGGAAAGTGTTTCATCAAGCAGTCTTTATTCCTTGTAGCATAGGTGTATACAGGCACAGCTGCTTGGTTCAACCAAATAAACAAAAGAAAACCTTTCTCTTCTATCCAGCAATCAATGTAACAATAACAAAAGATTGTGTCCTCAAATCACAGGCCTTTAACCCTTTCGCTGCTGAGGCGTTTCACGCCTCTGTGCTGAGGTCATATTTACCGGTTTTGCTCATCCTGTTTAAATGAGTTTTGAAGGCTTATTTTAGTATATGACCCAGACATATTATATATCGTTCTTTCCGTCAGACTCGGCATATTAATAATATGTCATTATTATATGTATGTCATGACCTGTCTGTATATTATAACAAAAAATGCAATAAAATATGAATTTTCAATAATTTACAACGTGTAAAGTGTATTTTTTTCACATTTTAACATGCGAGCAATTGCGGTTATATTTTGTATGGGGTGCGCTTGTTAAAAAAATTAGAGATGGGGTCTCGTTACATTTGTTTTGGGGAAAATTACGCGATTTTTAACAAACGCACCGCATACAAAAATCGTTAGTGCAGCATCATTGTTCACATTATAATTGAAATGGGAACAATATTGCTGCATTAACAAACCAAAAAAAAAACAAAAAACTTGTTTATTTTTTTTTTAAATCTTTTTTTATTTTTATTTTTAATCGTTATTTTTTTTAAAAAACTTTTTTCACAGTCGTGTTTGGTATCGTTGGAACGGCCATGCTCTGGCCGATCCAACAGTACCAAACTTTAACCCCTAGCTGCCACGGATCGGGAGATAGGGGGTTCATTGGAACCCCCTATCTCCACCGTTGGTGGCAGCTAGGGGTTAACTCCAGGACTGGCGTCATCGTGCTATGCACGATGACGCCAGTCCTCAGGGGGAGTTCCCGGAGGCTTGGCCGACATCCAAGATGTCGGCCAGCTCCGGGAAAGGATCACGAACCGGCGCTTTTCAGCGCCGATTCGTGATCCGGCTCCCCAGGGGTTAATGACAGCCGCGATGACATCTAATGTCCCCGCCGGGCTCCCGAGTGCTGGCTGACATCCAAGATGTCAGCCCGCACCGGGGGGGGGGGGGCGCAGCAATCCGCCGGAATCCGGCGGATTGCTGCCTCCTGTGCTCGGACTCGCTGAGCGCGTCCGTAGCACAGGAGAACCACTTGGCTGGACGCGCTGAGCGCGTCTATAGCAGCCAAGTGGTTAAGAGCTGTGTCTGTCTGAGGGGAGATCCACCAAAAATGAACCTCCTGTGCCTGTATAGGTGTCTCTTTTAAAGCCCCAGCAATCACAACATCAAGCCATTGTGTGTGTTGCTGGGCTGATCAACCCTGCCAAGTTAACCCTTTCCTCAGGGAACCTTATATACACCCCATCACACATGGGTTCATTCACATATGAAAAATTAGCAAATTTAAGGAGCTCAGATCTCTCAGATATCTTTTTCCAAGCTTGGTTTATAATGAAATATGATTCACTAGTTGGTGTATACTCCCCATGGAGCGAAGTATTTTAGTTCTATTAAGGTGTGCCTAGACTGCTTTGGTGCTATAAAGCTCTCCTTTAAATCCCGGTGTTGTGTAATCACTACTTAGTCCTATATTGATTACTTTGGTAGGGCTGCAACGGCTACTAAATCTACTGATCACTGTGAATGTAAATTTATCAGACAGCTTTAATACTTGAGGGTACTTGGAAAACTCTACCATCTTTTGTATGTCTTCAAGCATACTGGAGCAGAATAGAATCATCCAAGCCTGCAATTTTGTTCTCTGTATCCATTGATGGCACTCATCTAGAGTCTGTGTCTCCCGCAAGCTTTCAGAGGATTCAGAGCATCTTGTGCATCAAGGATTTTATCCTGTTGCTGAGTAACAAGTGTGTGTAATTTCTTTTTCCTGTAGTACCAACCTGGCATAGATGCTGTTTAATGAAAAGCAAATCTGCATCCTTTTGTTGTGGAGTTCTGTAAATAAGATAACATCAAACATCCATTATGTGCACATCTCCCATAAATCTTGGGCGTGCCTACTGTTGTAGCATTCTGTCCCACATGGTACAAAGAGCACAAAAAAATTGTCACTTGCTAGGAGAATCACGATTATCTACATCAAAAAAGAGATTTTTTTTGTTATTATTATTCTTTATTTATAAAGCGCCAGCATATTCCGCAGTGCTGTACAATAGGCACATTATGTAAAATGGTCCTAATAGTAAGCCCACCTGCCCATGTCAAGGCTAATCTTTTAGGTGGGGTGACAGTGAAAAATAAAGCATGATAAAAGTGTGTTTGTGGGGAAAAAAAGATAAAATTCCTGTTAAGGATCAGATGGCTCATATAGTAATTGTCTTCTTAATGTGGTGCTATTTTCTTTTTTCAAAGTGTTACTTTTTCACTTATCCTGTCAACTTTGTTTTAAAGTGACCAGGATGTGTAGAGTCTTCCCCCTTCTCACCCCCCTTCCCTGCTGCCCCAATCTGGCAAATTCATTCACTCGGTCCAATGGAGTTTCCTTCAACCCACACAGTGCCACCAGCAGCTGGGATTTTGAATTTCTCAGCTGCTGGTAACCAGATCTGTCCCTAGTGACATCCACAAGCAGAGAGTGTGCCGATGTCACCCTCTCTTCGCCAACCCACTGTAGAGAATGGTCTCCGAGGCAGCCAATGCAATAGATTTGTGCAGCTATGGAAACTACTGTGCTTCCCCGAAAATCGGACCTACCCCGAAAATAGGACCTAGTGGGTTGTTGTTAACTACTAAAAATATAAGACCTACCCCCGAAAATAAGACCTAGTTGTGACCAACTTGAGGAGCTGCGGGGGAGAATTGGCACCAGCAGCGGCATTTCCGTATGTATGTTGAGCTGGATTATGCGATTCCCTTCATGGCTGCGCTCGGATTGCGGTTATGTGCAGCGGGATGGATTGCATGGCTGTGCAGGGGAGCAATACCGGCGGCAGCAGAGGAAGCAGAGCTGCATAAGCCAAGGCTTCCTCTAGCGCCGGCTCCTGTCACAGGCTGAGTGATACCAGATGCACACCGCCTGTGAGGAATCGCTAGGTAGTGAAACATACCGGTATTTTGACCCCCAGATAAGAGGAGTGCAAAAAGAAAGGGCTATAACTAATTGAATAAATCAGGGCTCAAAATTTCAAGTCCAAAGCTACTAGCCAGGCCTTAAGAGTTACTCGCCACCAGTTGTCCCACCTAACTCCTACTGCCCTTAACTCCGCCCCAAGCACACCCTTTTAAATTATATTATGAAATGACTCTGGTAAAGGTTTTATTCAGAATAAAGTTACAAAAATAAATAACATTAATATTAACCTCCCTGATGGTCTATTTATTTAAAATTTTCTTGTCCCAAAGCGCTCAATTTATTTATTTTTTAACCCAGAGTGTAGCTAGGGGTTAAATTCCTATGTTGGAAGCGGTAACCCTGAGCAACACTCGGTATAACCGTCAGGGAGGTTAACATAAAGCAATGTAAAAATATAGGAAAATAAGTGCTTAACATCAATGAGGATGCAAACAAAATCTTAAGTGTAGCTGCTCAACTTTTAATAAACTTAGTAAAAAAAATTAATCTCCAGAATCACAATCTTGCATGTATACCCAGACCACAGATATATGTATACCCAGACATCTGACCCAAGACTTCTGTATACCCAGACAACAGGCAGGGTGTGGCCGGTACCTGTTGAGAACCGCCAGGGCAGGAGTGCAGGGATGTGGAAATATAGAAAAAAAATCTACTTGTGACAATCTAACAAAAATTTAATCATCCAACCAATGCCAGCTACCCTTCAAAAGATGCTCTGCGTGCTGTCATCATCCTCTCTCCCAATGATAACAGCAGCGAACTTTCTGGGAGACAGCAGCTGAGGATATGCTGGTGCAAGCACATCATTCTGTGCAGGCAATGTGAAATTTCCATACATAAAGTAAGCAAGTTCTGAGCTTTACGCAGTTTGCGCAGTGTACGCAACACACGATCTGTGTGCTACATAAATTGCTTTAGACGTTGCAGGGACATCTGTGTTTTTAAAGCCCCAAGCTGAAGGGAAGGAGCAGCGCCCCAAGAGCGAAAAGGAGTACTCATACCCAAAAAAATATATATAATTGGGCAGATAGTCAGCAGGATCTATCCAATTAAAGGGTTAAAAATGGGGTCATTTGTAATAGAGTGGCTTTAAATGCTGGTGTTATACACCTACAGTGGGGCAAAAAAGTATTTAGTCAGCCACCAATTGTGCAGGTTCTCCCACTTAAAAAGATGAGAGAGGCCTGTAATTGTCATCATGGGTACACTTCAACTATGAGAGACAAAATGATAAAAAAAAAATCCAGAAAATCACATTGTCTGATTTTTAAAGAATTTATTTGCAAATTATGGTGGAAAATAAGTATTTGGTCACCTACAGTACAGTACAAACAAGCAAGATTTCTGGCTCTCACAGACCTGTAACGTCTTCTTTAAGAGGCTCCTCTGTCCTCCACTCGTTACCTGTATGAAGGGCACCTGTTTGAACTTGTTATCAGTATAAAAAACACCTGTCCACAACCTCAGACACACACACACACACTCCAAACTCCACTATGGTCAAGACCAAAGAGCTGTCGAAGGACACCAGAAACAAAATTGTAGACCTGCACCAGTCTGGGAAGACTGAATCTGCAATGGGCAAGCAGCTTGGTGTGAAGAAATCAACTGTGGGAGCAATCATTAGAAAATGGAAGACCTACAAGACCACTGATAAACTCCATCGATCTGGGGCTCCACGCAAGATCTCACCCCGTGGGGTCAAAATGATCACAAGAATGGTGAGCAAAAATCCCAGAACCACACGGGGGGACCTAGTGAATGACCTGCAGAGAGCTGGGACCAAAGTAACAAAGGCTACCATCCGTAACACACTACGCCGCCAGGGACTCAAATCCTGCAGTGCCAGACGTGTCCTCCTGCTTAAGTCAGTACATGTCCGGGCCCGTCTGAAGTTTGCTAGAGAGCATTTGGATGATCCAGAAGAGGATTGGGAGAATGTCATATGGTCAGATGAAACCAAAGTAGAACTTTTTGGTAAAAACTCAACTCGTCGTGTTTGGAGGAGAGAGAATGCTGAGTTGCATCCAAAGAACACCATACCTACTGTGAAGCATGGCGGCAGAAACCTCATGCTTTGGGGCTGTTTTTCTGCAAAAGGACCAGGACGACTGATCCGTGTAAAGGGAAGAATGAATGGGGCCATGTATCGTGAGATTTTGCGTGAAAACCTCCTTCCATCAGCAAGGGCATTGCAGATGAAACGTGGCTGGGTCTTTCAGCAGGACAATGATCCCAAACACACTGCCCGGGCAACGAAGGAGTGGCTTCGTAAGAAGCTTATCAAAGTCCTGGAGTGGCCTAATCCGTCTCCAGATCTCAACCCCATAGAAAACCTTTGGAGGCAGTTGAAGGTCCGTGTTGCCCAGCAACAGCCCCAAAACATCACTGCTCTAGAGATCTGCATGGAGGAATTGGCAAAAATGCCAGCAACAGTGTGTGAAAACCTTGTGAAGACTTACAGAAAACGTTTGACCTCTGTCATTGCCAACAAAGGATATATAAACAAAGTATTGAGATGGACTTTTGATATTGACCAAGTACTTATTTTCCACCATAATTTGCAAATAAATTCTATAAAAATCAGACAATGATTTTCTGGATTTTTTTTTCACATTTTGTCTCTCATAGTTGAAGTGTACCCATGATGACAATTACAGGCCTCTCCTCTTTTTAAGTGGGAGAACCTGCACAATTGGTGGCTGACTAAATACTTTTTTGCCCCACTGTAAGTCCTTTGAGAGATTTTACCAAGCTAGGGACTAACCCTAACAAATGAGGACACTTGGGTGGTGTGTGTGTGTGTGTAAGGGAGCTGCTGAGGGTAATAATGTGGAAGAGCAAGAGTCCCAGTTTGGAGGGGGGGGGGTTATATATAATTTATTTTCTCTTGTTCTAATGCATGCAGGCACATCTCCTGTCACTAATTAGGAAGACTGTCTAACAACCCCTGTGTGTTCTAAGCATGTTCTATACTGTGCATATAACCGACAGTGTGCCTGAGTTATTCTGTCTCCCTTTCCTCTCCTGTCTCCATGGCTGCCCCTCCCTCACATTCCCCTTGTATCTGGGGAGGTAACTTTTTAAAGTGGAGACGTTTTCCTTATCAGTCCGGGCTGTGTGTCCTTCAGTGTCTGGCAGGCTTTTAAACTCCTGCCAGACTCACGATGTAATGAGCAGAGCCACCCGATCCCGAGTCTGCATGCTCTCATGCCGGGGGAGGGAGGAGGTGGGCCAAAAGCTCCCTTCTGAACAGCCTGTCACACGGAGGTCTGAATCTGATACAAAGTTTCCAACTCGCCTGCACTTAATTTCCTCTCGCAAAATGCGAGCATGCGAGTGGAAATTTTGACCCCTGGAATAAATGTATGTTGTACATAAAAAAAATTAAATATAAGACCTACCACCGAAAATAAGACCTAGTGTGATTTTTGGGGTCCAAAAAATATACAAGACTGTCTTATTTTCGGGAAAACACGGTATGTAGGTAAAGTGCTTAAGTCCCATAGCACTTGAGTTGCGAGTTGTCATTGGAGTGGTCAGAGTCAAGGATACCAAATATGACCACTTAATGTGTAAATATAAAATCCAAAAAAGAAATTTCAAAACTCCCTTTTTTCGTTTCTCTGTTCTAAGGCTGTGGCATTGGATGCTTTTACTTATAAAGCAAACAATGCTGCTGCCCTAGCTCACCTTTTCATTTCCCACACTGGGGCCAAATGTGGAGGTGATGACGCAAAGCATTTACACATGGGTCCATTTAAAACACAAGGCGCTTCACTGCTGGGAGGAGAGTGGACCACTGTATTTTCATTCTTTACACCTTTCAAAGTCATGTTAGGTGTCATTGGACAGGTCAGAGTCTGGCCTTTCTAATGATACCAAACATGACCATGTAAAATGTCATGTAAAAAAAATATATATTTTTTTATTTTAGTTTATGTTCCAAACCAATGGCATTGTCCATTTGTCACATATCAAATGAGCAATACCACTGCCGTTACTCGCCTTCTAATTTTCTAAGGCATCCACACACCTTTGAGTTTAAAAGGACTTTGAGGCTCACTGATTCTGATGACCCTGCTGTGAATGTTAATAAATTAACCATGCAAGCACACACTCCTTTTATACTGCAGACAGATGCTGTGGCACAGAGTTATTAACCCTTTCACTGCTGAGACATTTCACCACTGTGTGCTGAGCTAATTTTTACCGCTTTCGCTCATGTTTAAATGCGATTTGAAGCCACATTTTATTATACGACCCAAACATATTATATATCGTTCTTTCCGGCAGACTCGGCAGATTCCTTATATATCATTCTTATATGTATACATCATGTCCTGCCTGTATATTATAACAAAAAATGCAATAAAATTTGAATTGAATTTTGAATTGAATTATCTGCAGCGTGTAAAGTGTTTTTTTTCACCTTTTGATCACATGAATATTTGCGGTTAGATTTTCTATGGGGTGCGCTTGTACAAAAATTAGAAATGGGGACTTATTACATATTTTGGGGGGGATTACGTGATTTTTCGCAAACGCACCCCATAGAAAAAAATCGTTAGTGTAGCATCATTGTTCACATAATTGAAATGTGAACACTATTGCTGCATTAATAAAAACAACACACAAAAAAAACCATGTTTTTTTATTATTATATTTTTTTTCTGCACCTGGTCATTTTGGGTATCATTCGAAAGGCCATGCTCAGGCCTTTCGGTAGCTGCCACGGTTCTGGAGATATCAGGGTTCCCCGGGCAGCTATGGGTTCCCTGGCTATCTGACATCATCACGCTATGCGTGAGGACGTCAGGCAGCGAGGGGGGGACCCGGGGGTGGAGCCGCCATCTGAGATGGCGGCCCACACCGGAGCTAGGCCGCACTTCAGCGCCGCAAGGCGCCGAAGTGCGACCCGGTGCCTAAGGGGTTAAAGCCAGGCACCGCTTAAGGCTAGGGTCAGACGAACGCATTTTTCGTGTTGTCAGTGAAAAAGTGCGTTCGAACGAATGGACGTATTTTTTCACGGAACACGCGATAGCGGTCATACGATGCGCCTGTTCGTGATTTTGTACGGATCATTAATAAAACACTTTCTGTGTCTGGACCATAGGCGTGCGCAGCCTATTGCATTAGGGTGTGCACCCAAAAGCTCGTATGTCTGTATGTATGTACGTACGACGACACACACACACCATTACTATGTGTATGCTTCAGGGGTTAAGCAACCTTCGATACCCAGACGTTTTGAAACTACATTTCCAATGAGTCTCATCTATCTTAATTATTGGCCGAGCAACATAGGAGATATAGTTCCAAATGAGCTAGAGGACCAATGACCCCGGTATACATCATGTCACGTTAAAATTTGGATTTCGATCACATGCAGCGTGTAAATTTATTTTACCACATTTTTTCATCCAAAAGATTGTTAGTTAGCGCGGGCGCACCATATTAAAATCCAAACGCTAATCTGTTAGAAAACCAGTTACCGTTTGGAATCTTGCACTTTTTAAATTCAAAAGTTTTTTATTATTTTTTGAAACACGAAAAGGACAGTGGGATACAGAAAGGAAAAAATTCAGGGTATATAAATCCTTCTAATTACATATAAGGGGGACAATACACACATTCAAATACAAACAAACATTAGCCACCAACTTGTAATTAAAAAGTGGTTCATCGGAAGAGAAATACCAAAATTTAACTAGCTAAGCTCCCACTATTACATGGTTGTACTGTATCCCAAGCAAGTTAGGATCCTCTCTGGGCCGGTAATCGTGAGGCTGCGGTACACTCCGCAGCTAACATGGAATCCCAGAGGGTCCAATGATCCTTTTCCGGTTGCGGGAAATCATATATATGTCTAGCCATCAGCTCATAATCTCTTACATTATTCACCATATCTCGCACGTCTCGGACTGTGGGAACCCCCGTTTGCTTCCGAATCTTGCACTTTTCAGCTCCCTATACTTAACATGGGGAGTGGAAAGTGTTAATCAGCATTAGCATTACAATCTACTAGCGCTGATTACCGTCCGGTTGCGGTTACTGAACATTTACTCACAACCAGGACCTGGTGCTAATGGATTCCACTTCTGCAGAATCAGTCAGCAACAGCTGAACCCCCCCCCCAAAATCAGATACTCCCCTCTCATCCCGCAAAAAGAACGACTGCTCCATTCACCTCTTCTGGCTGCCAGGAGCAGAGGGAGACTGGGAGAAAAAGTCCCTCAGTCTCACTCTGGGAATCACTATGTCGACCTGCCGGATCTCACAAGGACTTCAACGACGTGCCGAGTACATCCTCTACACACAAACATGAAACCAGAGGATGCGCTCAGCACGTCGTCAGCAGCAAAGTGGTTAAATGTTAAAAAGGGAGTGAAATTTGAGTATAGTGGCCCATTTAACCTCTTGCTGACTTGTACCAATACAGTCTCCTACCTGTACCTCACGATGCTGCCAAGACGCTCGCTGTAATTCTTTTTGTGGAGTGCAGGCAGCAGATATTGTGGTGATTTCTGTGCACAATACAATCCTTTATGGTACAAGACAAGGAAACAGGTGCAGAATTTTATGCAAAGCAGCCTGTTTAAAGACAGATACATGCATTTATACACACAGCCATACGTTCACATACATAATCCTCCTCCCTACACCCTGGGGGTATGTAGCAATAAAGCCCACATTAATGTGCAGTGTGAATGAGCATATCCCAGAAACCACAACAATAAAACTCACAGTAATGTACAGTGTGTATGAGCGTATCAGAGCTCCACAGCAATAAAACTCAGCAATGTGCAGCATGTATGAGCGTATCACAGAATCCACAGCAATAAAACTCAGCAGTATATAGTGTGAATGAGCATATCACAGAATCCACAGCAATAAAACCAAGCAATGTGAATGAGCGTATCAGAGAATCCACAGCAATAAAACTCGGCAGTATGCAGTGTATGTGTATCACAGAATCCACAGGCATAAAACTCAGCAGTATGCAGTATATGTGTGTCACAGAATCCACAGCAATAAAACTCAGCAGTATATAGTGTGAATGAGCGTATCAGAGAATCCACAGCAATAAAACTCAGCAGTATGCAGTGTATGTGTATCACAGAATCCACAGGCATAAAACTCAGCAGTAGGAAGAAAAGGGGTGAAGCGCCCACCGGAATAAGTACCTATCCCACTCGCTGAATGCTGTGTGCGGGGGTTTCTCTAAATACCCAGTGACAGTTTAAACAAAATAATACAACACAGCGCTAAAGAACCAAAGTCCACAAGATAGTAGGTTAGATACTCAATATGTCCATAAACAGTGATCTTTATCTTCAGGAACAAATCCAGATCCTGATCCAAATCCTGATCTTCTTTAAAGGTACAGATGGAATTATACTGCAGGAAAAAGCACAAAGAACCAAAATTGCGCAGTACGACAACACCAGATGTGGGGTCAACTTGCATCAGTGTTAAACTCACATTTAAGGGAGCCCACAACCGGCTCTCAGGAATAAAGCGGACAGGGACTTATAACAGGCGCCCATAGACCCTTCAGTTCACTTCTCCAGGATCGACCAGCAAGAAAAGGCTGTAGAAAGAATTGACAAAAGGCCAAAAGAAGCACCTCCTAGTGCAATAAATCACAAAAAATTGGCAATATTTAGAGGCAGAAGCCAAATTCGCACTTACAGGCGGCTGAGCCTCTATTGGCTCCGTCACAATATACACTGGGGATCATATAGGTGTTCCCCGAACCTTCCTTGTAAAATCCAAAAGGCAGACAGCAAAATGAAATTTAAAAAATAAATAAATTTCATTTTGCTGTCTGCCTTTTGGATTTTACAAGGAAGGTTCGGGGAACACCTATATGATCCCCAGTGTATATTGTGACGGAGCCAATAGAGGCTCAGCCGCCTGTAAGTGCGAATTTGGCTTCTGCCTCTAAATATTGCCAATTTTTTGTGATTTATTGCACTAGGAGGTGCTTCTTTTGGCCTTTTGTCAATTCTTTCTACAGCCTTTTCTTGCTGGTCGATCCTGGAGAAGTGAACTGAAGGGTCTATGGGCGCCTGTTATAAGTCCCTGTCCGCTTTATTCCTGAGAGCCGGTTGTGGGCTCCCTTAAATGTGAGTTTAACACTGATGCAAGTTGACCCCACATCTGGTGTTGTCGTACTGCGCAATTTTGGTTCTTTGTGCTTTTTCCTGCAGTATAATTCCATCTGTACCTTTAAAGAAGATCAGGATTTGGATCAGGATCTGGATTTGTTCCTGAAGATAAAGATCACTGTTTATGGACATATTGAGTATCTAACCTACTATCTTGTGGACTTTGGTTCTTTAGCGCTGTGTTGTATTATTTTGATAAAACTCAGCAGTATATGTGTATCACAGAATCCACAGCCATAAAACTCAGCAGTATGCAGTGTGTATCACAGAATCCACAGGCATAAAACTCAGCAGTATATGTGTATCATAGAATCCACAGCCATAAAACTCTGTTTAAATATTTTGAATACACTATTAAACAATATTTTTGTTATCTAAAAATTGCCCCCTCTTCTGCTTACCTTTGTTTGTTTTTTGTGCTTGCAGGGAGGGGGTTGAATATGTATCATTGGTGGTCCAGTGGCACAGAGGGGGGGGGTCGAGGAGGGGGAACCCGGCTAGCCGCATCTGATGGATAGCCGCCGGGACCCCTCATCTCCGCGGGCCTTGCGGCAGCCTCCGCTTCCCTGGTGGTCCCTGTGGTTCGTGGGGTGCTGCACTGCGATCTGTACATGGCGCACAGCACATCCCTCACTGACACGAGCGGCCGGTGATGGCTGATGACCTGTCACCTGACCGCCGGCGCTTACTGTCTGTGTCAGAGCGCCGGTGGTCAGGTGACAGGTCATCAGAGATCGCCGGCCGCTCGTGTCAGTGAGGGATGTGCTGTGCGGTCTGTGCGCCATGCACAGATCGCAGTGCAGCACCCCACGAACCACAGGGACCACCAGGGAAGCGGAGGCTGCCGCCAGGCCCGCGGAGATGAGGGGTCCCGGCGGCTATCCATCGGATGCGGCCAGCCGGGACCCAGAATGTGCCGCGGGCCGGCATTAGGGTGTGCCTAGGCACACCCGGCACACCCCGTGCGCACGCCTATGGTCTGGACGTTATGTTAGCCGGACATTAGCTGCGTCTGACGTCTCCCAATCACGCACACACGCCTCTAGCGGACGCAGCGCACTCTGTACGCCCGTACTAGCGGTTTGACGTTCTAGGAAAAATGTGTTTGTTTGCCACTTGCGTTGCGCGGACGAACTTTCGTGCGGCCGTACTTCGTGTGTTCCCTGGCATTGGACGTCATTTGCTGCTAGCACGGCCTTGATTTCGTGCGGTTAAACGCACGTTAAAAATGCTTTCGTCTGACCTTAGCCTAAAAGGGGAGACTCTCCCCTTTTAAGCGGTGCCTGGCTTTTCTTTGTGGGACCTCCCGATTGAGAGGGATCCGAACGGATCCCCCCCCTCCCTTCCAGGCGATCTCCCTGCATTGCCGGGGGGGGGGGGTCACCTGGAAATGACATCATTGACGTCGGGCGGGTCTTAAGTCTGAGGACTCTGAAGTCAGACCGCCACGGGACCCCGGACAGAGAGGCGAGTATCTACGCCGGGGGTCCCGCAAAGCTGACGTGTGGGACACGTTCTCAGCATACAGCAGGAGTAACTGAGGACGTGTCCTACACGTCGTCAGCAGTGCTGGGGTTAATATTTTACATTGGCTTTATTGTTACTATCATGGACAGGGGCAAATACAAACAATGTTACACTATATCCTGGACGCTGCAAGAAAACAAAGACTATGCTTAGGTGATTGAAATGCAAAAAGGATAAAAGCGCAACAGTTGTTTATCCACCCAGATATACACAACACATGGCTGGAGCTGCCAATGTATTCAGGTCAACAGCCAAAGCAGAAAGAGTGAGATCACTTCCTGGGTTTCCTGGTTGAATCAATAGAAGGTTGGACTAGAGTCTTAGTTTTCACCTGCAAGAGTTGGTCCCAGTAGCTATTTGAATAGAAAGTGACTTTCCTGGGAGGGTGTAGCTGGCATATGTCACATCCTGACAAAGCACATGGTTCGCTGTTGCCATCTTGTATCTTTGGTAAACCAGAGCATTTTGTTCTTTAGTGACACATATTGGTGGTCACCGCTGTTACATGCCCGTTTGGGGGATTATTCACTTAACATTGTCTAATGAATATATCACTTCACAGAAATTCATATCCATAACCATGGATCCATTGCACTGCCGCATGAAACTCAAGACTGGCATTCTTATTCTCCTCCTAATGGCCAGCTCATAAAGCTTTATTTATAATATCCTTGTTTAGACATGTATCTTAATTTTAATTGGGATTTCCATATATCATTTTTACAGAGTTTACGGATAAATCCTTTAAATCCATTTTTTCTATTTATTTTTTCATTTTAAAGCATTTTATAAACCCCATATTACATAATTACTAGATAGATTAAGCACTGAATGAAAAATTGTTACTCTCCTGTAATCTGGGTTCTGCATTCAGACTTTCAAATTATGGAAGGCTTGTTGCTGTAGTTTTATCTTTTCTGAATATTGAATTTTAATCAGCATCTTTGATATGACTTGAGGGAGTCCCTACAATAAAATCAATAGCCTTGTTTCAAGTACACCAAATGCAGGATATAACTTATAATAAAAACAAAACCATGTGTCTCAGCGGCTGCAGTATTACTGTAGAAGAACCTATGCTGTGGTGATCGTGTGTTTTTTAAAGGTTTGTATAGGTTTGACTTTTTAGTAACTCAGAGTAGCTGAAATGTCTGCAATATAGTAGC
Organism: Leptobrachium leishanense; assembly: GCA_009667805.1. Taxonomy (NCBI): domain Eukaryota; kingdom Metazoa; phylum Chordata; class Amphibia; order Anura; family Megophryidae; genus Leptobrachium; species Leptobrachium leishanense. The sequence goes on along the minus strand of CM019066.1, from coordinate 226,384,515 downwards.
TTATTTTGCGGATTTGAAATACTCTATCGTTTGCCTAGCTTCATTTCAATAACAATACTTTCAACATTTGGATAAAATCCAATAAACACACTGTCTTCAGGACAATACAGTCATTTGGTTTATTTTATGCCAGACCTTAAAATAAAAAACAAAAACCTAGCTCCTCTGAGCTCCTCTAACATAAGTTACTGACTAACGGGCTGGCTTACTTGCAGCCATCTAATAAACAAAAAAGCACTTTTATCTTGCTTTTATATCTAGAGAATATATGAATATATATATATATATATATATATATATATAATATATATATGAATAGGGAGGCACCTGAGGAGACTTGGGTCAATAAAAAAAATAAAGTTTTATTGGAAAGTCCTAAAAATCGACGTTTTGGCCCCTAAAAGGCCTTTTTCAAGATTTTCAATAAAACGTTATTTTTTTTATTGACCCAAGTCCTCAGGTGCCTCCCTATTCCTATACTTTTTTTGAATATTTTTTCCCAGGGAGCTAAGCACTGAGGCTAATATGCATTCATCTTGTCGGTGGGCCTCTTAGGAGTCAGCCACCTGGGAAACGAGTGCCTAGATAGATATATATATATATATATATTATACACACACACACACACAGTCAGGTCCAGAAATATTGGGACAGCGACACAATTCTAACATCTTTGGCTCTATACACCACCACAACGGAGTTAGAATGAAACAAACACAATGTGCTTTAATTTGAGGGTATGTACATCCAACTCAGGTGAACGGTGTAGGACTTACAGCAGTTTGCAGATGTGCCTCCCACTTGTTAAGGGACCAAAGGTAATGGGACAGAATAATAATCATAAATCAAACTTTCCCTTCTTAATACTTGGATGCAAATCCTTTGCAGTCAATCACCGCCTGAAGTCTGGAATGCATAGACCTCACCAGACGCTGGGTTTCATCCCTGGTGATGCTCTGCCAGGCCTCTACTGCAACTGTCTTCAGTTCCTGCTGGTTCTTGGGGCATTTTCCCTTCATTTTTGTCTTCAGCAAGTGAAATGCATGCTCAATGGGATTCAGGTCAGGTGATTGACTTGGACATTGCATAACTTTCCACTTCTGTCCCTTCAAAAACTCTTTGGTTGCTTTTGCAGTATGCTTTGGGTCATTGTCCATCTGCACTGTGAAGCACCTTCCAATGAGTTCTGCAGCATTTGGCTGAATGTGAGCAGATAATATTGCCCAAAACACTTCAGAATTCATCCTGCTGCTTTTGTCAACAGTCACATCATCAATAAATACAAGAGAACCAGTTCCATTGGCAGCCATACATGCCCCCGCCATGACACTACCACCACCATGCTTCACTGATGAGGTGGTATGCTTAGGATCATGAAGTTCCTTTTCTTCTCCATACTCTTCCCATCACTCTGGTACAAGTTGATCTTGGTCTCATTGGTCCATAGGATCTTGTTCCAGAACCTGTTTGTTAGGTGTTGTTTGGCAAACTCTAATCTGGCCTTCCTGTTTGAGGCTCACCAATGGTTTACATCTTGTGGTGAACACTCTGTATTCACTCTGGTGAAGTCTTCTCTTGATTGTTGACTTTGACACACATACACCTACCTCCTGGAGAGTGTTCTTGATCTGGCCAACTGTTGTGAAGGGTGTTTTCTTCACCAGGGAAATAATTCTTCAGTCATCCACCACAGTTGTTTTCTGTGGTCTCCCGGGTCTTTTGGTGTTGCTGAGCTCACTGGTGTGTTCCTTCTTTATGAGAATGTTCCAAACAGTTGTTTTGGCCACGCCTAATGTTCTTGCTATCTCTCTGATGGGTTTGTTTTGTTTCTTCAGCCTACTGATGGCTTGCTTCACTGATAGTGACAGCTCTTTGGATCTCATCTTGAGAGTTGACAGCAACAGATTCCAAATGCAAATAGCACACTTGAAATGAACTCTGGGCCTTTTATCTGCACATTGTAATTGGGGTAATGAGCAATATCACACACCTGGCCATGGAACAGCTGAGAAGCCAATTGTCCCATTACCTTTGGTCCCTTAACAAGTGGGAGGCACATCTGCAAACTGCTGTAAGTCCTACACTGTTGACCTGAGTTGGCTGTACATACCCTCAAATTAAAGCTGACAGTCTGCAGTTAAAGCACAGTGTTTGTTTCATTCCAACTCCATTGTGATGGTGTATAGAGCCAAAAATGTTAGAATTGTGTTGATGTCCCAATATTTCTGGACCTGACTGTGTATATATATATCTATATATATATATATATATATATTATTGTGGCAGATTAGACCTGTATTTCTATGTGTCTATCTGCCGGTTTATACATATTTGTGTCTGGCCATTTGGTAAGTGTATCCCTGTGTTCACAGCTGAACTGTAATTAACAGGGTTAGCTTTCTCCCCTGGGGGGAGGATATAACACGTAGCTGAAAAAAAGGGAATTTCTGTTGTACACTAACATAGAGAATCACACCTTGGCAGCCAGCTCGGCACCAAGAGATGGGGACACAATCTTCAAAGACAGGAAGCACATCCTTGATCTCTAAGGGGGGTCTGGAGGGAAGAGGGACGCCTTTAGGCAATTAAAGATTAATTGACAAGCTTACTGAGCACGAGCGAGAGTGGCTCTCTGGGAAGTGGAGTCCAGGACACTGGGCCATTTGTGGGTGGGGGCTGGAAAGATCAGGAAGTGTATAAATTCGGAACACTGGCCATGTGCTTTGGCTGATCACTTGGGGTACCTTCGACAGAGGACTGATCGGTCCATGCTACATCTCCAGACTCCAGGAGGCCATGGCTGCTAGCGTAAGGAATAGTTCTTCGTAAGTAACGCTCTATGGTTAAACCTTTTTCTTTTTATTTTGCTGTGTAGTGTGTAAGTAATTGATTTATTCTAGTTATAATTTTTTATGTAACCAAGGACTGTGATTCTTTTTATATCATAAATAAACAAAAAGTATTTAAGTTTTGACTCTGGCTGATGAAATCCACGCTAACTAAGAGATTGGGGGTATTGCTATTTGCTTTAAGCTCGGTTATATATAAGAAATTGCGTGTTGCGGTCGTCATGAAACAGCAGGGAATTGTGGGATCCGTAGTCACTGTCCGAGTCTAGGATAGTGCGGCTGCTAAGCCCTGCGTCTCCTGTTGCAACGCGCGTAGTGTCCGTGAGGACTGGTGGCAGCGTTACTAATAGAATAAGAAAGTGAGCTCCGGGATTGTGAGAGACGTAGTTAGTACGCGCTTCAGGAGAAGACTTGTACTGCGTTGCAATCCTGGGATCAGTATATCGCGCTCTACGTGCCTGTTGTGAGAGAAAGTGTGGCCGGGACGGGTAGATAAGTGCGCGTAATTATCTGGGTCTAGGATAGATAGTGCGCGGCTTAACCCGGCGTCTTTGCGCAGCAGCGCGCGTAGTGGTCCGTGACATATATATATATTTTTTTTAATGTTTTGGCATCTTCTGTGGAGAGAGCTTCAGTATCCCCTTCTGTTCAGGGTTCTCTCTCTCTCGGAATCCCTCAATGGGAATACTTTTACCCAGCAGGTGAGGAACTCTCTGGGCAATCCGGAACTCCTGTACTAGACTCGTTACCTGCAAACTGCAGTGTACAGCACTGGCACACCCTACAATCTAAGTGCCCGCTCAAGGACCCAAATCACCACCATGAACCCCTTTAACCCTTTTACGCCTCGTTGTGTATTATGCCATCCCCACGCCGGGTACGACTCAATGCCGCAGGGCTGCATAGCACACCCTGCTGGCGTCTACGGGCTACATCAGGTCCGCCCACCAGCTGTTGCACTGCACGTCATTCGCTGCCACGAGACGCCCTGAACGCAGGCCATCCCCCTGTACCAAAGGATATGCAGCACTGTTGGGGGAACATAAACTGCCCCCTGACACATACCCTGTGTTAGGTACCATCGTGGCAGGCAAGGTTACAAACCCAAGATGCAGTAATACAACGAAAACAAGGTGTGGGAAAACAGGGGAGTATTGCCATATTCAGGTAAAATAATAAGTCCAGGTTATACAGGGTGGTGGGCAGAACTTAAATGAGAGATCAGAGGGATATGTAATGTTGGGAACACAAAGGGATGCAGGAAACACAATACAGAGAGACACGTAGGAGACTTATTCGGGATACGAGACGAGACAGGAAAAGGGCTGAATGGGCTTGCATCACCGCGGGTTCGTTTGGTTTGGGCTTCTGCATTTTGTTAGATACCAGCGTGGCAGCAAGGTTACAAACCCAAGATACAGTGATGCAACAAAAACAAGGTGTGGGAAAACCGGGGTTTATTGCCAGATTCAGGTAAAATAATAAGTCCAGGTTATGCAGGGTGGTGGGCAGAACTTAAATGAGCGATCAGAGGGATATGCAATGTTGGGGACACAAAGGGATGCAGGAAACACAATACAGAGAGACACAGAGGGCAGATACACGCAGAAGACTTACTGGGGATACGAGACAGGACAGGAAAAGGGCTGAATGAAATCTTGATTGCAGAGGAATTCAGGAGGCAGATGATCAACGGGAAACCAGGATGCAGGGGTCTTGGAAACAGTCTCTGGAAGACACAGGATACTGGATGCAGGGGGTTCACGGGATAGTTTCTGGATGGCAGAGTATACAGAGGGAACAGGATCACAGTCCACTGGGCTTGCTGGCTTAGAGAAACTATAATGCAGAAGCATTGTCTTCTGGGAGCTCCATCCTTAAGTAGCTGAACAAGCTGGTAATGGCAAGCACCTGTTGGACCTGCAGATTTGCAAGCAAGGCTGGACATTGGGAAAGCAATTCGTGGAAGTGCTGCCCTGCAGTCAGGTTAACGCAGCACCAGGTTTGCCTTTCTTACCATGGCTGCTGCGGGCTTTACATGGGGTGCTGGGGGGCTCCAGACAGGGGTCCTGACACCCTGTCTTGTCACTATATATTCACACCACTTTACAATAATGTGGAATTAAGCTAACAATCACAAACAAATTTTTGGATCAGAGGTGAATCAGGCCTTGCCTGATACGCCTGAATTTATAAGGCGGATGATTACATTCAGAATTTATGAGCCGGATGATTAACTATGATGTATAAAGCGTAGCATGAGCACAGCGTTTCACATCAGGGCCCCTATCCTGATTCTGCTTGTGATAGAGAACATCGCTAGTAAATGGTGAATTTGGTTGCACTTAGAACTCTTAATTTTAGACATGCATGTCCCTTTATTTCCTTTTTTTTTTCCTCAAGTGACGGTTAAACCCTTTTATACCAATAGACAAACTAGAATAAATTAAGAAGTTCTAAGAATGTGTAAAACAATGTTAATTTTCTTTTAAACCCCTGTCATTTCATCATCTCTGGCACACCCCTCAGCTGGGGTGTTTCTTCACATCCTACTTCCTGTATATTCCCCGCCTCCTCTCTGCCCACTGCTGCACCCATCAAAGCTTCAAATGAACTAGCACAACCTTTGCAAGCTCAGGACCTTAGACTGGGGAAACTGAGGAACTGAATATTGGCTACCTCTAAAACTATGAAAGCAAGACTCGCTCAATGCTGACTCGCTCACACAGTCACCTGCTGAATTCCTCGCTCGCTCACCTACTGACTCACTCACACACTAACGGTACAACTCAAACTCCCTCATAGGTCAATCACTCCTCACACTCTTTCTTGCGCTGTCTGTATTTTGTGTGCACGCTCTCTCACTATATCTTGCTGTTTTTATTTTTATTTTTTTTCCTGTCACTCTTTCCGCTGTCTCTTTTTCTCCCTTTGTGTATTCATTTCCCGGTCTCTGCACTAGCTGGGGGTGAACGAGTTACAGATTGGAATGTCAATCAGCCCCTCCCTCCTCACAGTGCAGGAGCAAGTGTGACCGGAACGGCTCAGAAATTTGTCGCCATCTTGTATACTGGCAGTCATCTTGAGCAGAGCCATGGCAAGAGCAATTGTACATCGCACATGCAATTGTACATGTGGAGAATACTGACTTTAGATAAATTTACATAGATTCTAACATTCCAGAGGTCTCTGGTGTAGAAATTAGAAGAAGAATCCGGCCAGAATAAACAGAGGTGCCAAGAAAGTGATTTAGTTGAGCCAAGGCCATAAAAGTCCCAAGCCTGGGTAGAGTGAGAACAAAGAATTCCCTTAGTACAGCTGGGGCCTTATCAGTTTTGGGAGGGACAGACCCACTGTGGGAAGACATTGGCAGGATCTAACAAGCTTCTAAACCAACTAAATGTCCTAATTGTATAATAAAAGGCAAATTGTGGAATGTTCTTTGTGTCCAAGTTAGAGGGATGTACTTGGGATGTACCTTTTTTACTGATCAATGTATAAGAATTGTATCTCTGTCCCGAAGTTTTCACTTGAGCTTTGTGATTCAATCCAGCTCGAGTCTGACTTCATAATAAAGAAAGCTTTTTACTGCCATTGACTTGTGTCCGGCCTGTCGTTGTCCGCACTGTGCCGACCTTCTCACGAACAAACCAATGTATTGCCGGTAACCGTAGCAGGAGCAACTCAGTCGCATATGCTCAGTGCGTTTTTTTTTAATGAATTCCACAGAATACACACTGGTTAGATCAATGTTCTTTCTGCAGTGGCCGTGGAAGGAAGGGGTTGATTGCTAAAGGAAGCGGAGTGCGGGATATTCAAGGCAGGACTCTGCATAGACCTGGGCTGTGGGCTGAACAAAGTCCAGGTGAGACATGGCTCAGCTCTCCAGTCCCAGCAGCCGATTTTTCCCAATATCCCTGAGCTCCTTCTCCCCACCAGCTCTGACGGTTTGCTGCTACCAGCTCTGACGGTTTGCTGCTGCCACCTCTGTCGGGAGAAAGGTGAGCCCGGTGCGGAAAATGACTATTCGGACACGAGTCTCTTTTGGAAAGGCGTACTTTATTTGACGTCAAGTCTCAGCCAAGATTGAATCGCAAAGACTGAGTGACGTGAACACCTGGTCACAAAGTTTTATACATGAATAGATAAATGGGTACATCCCAGCAACCCACCCATGGGCGATTTGCCCATCCCAAGCCGATTTGTACCTTCCCCTTATCGAATACAAAGACATTCCACAACTTGGCAGTAAATTGGCAGCTTTCACATACAGTTATGACAATTGGATAATTTAACATCCAGCCAGATCCTGTCTCTATCTGACTCCATAACACTTGTTTACTGTAGGAGCTGATAAGCTCACAGATGGTTTAATGAGGGCTTTTGTTCTCGCCTGTGGCTCTGTGGCCTTGATGTTACTAAATCAGTTTCCTGACACTCCTGCTTATACTTGGCCGGATTTTGTTTACTTAATTGCTCTGCCTGCAGATATCTGGAATGTCTGACTTCTATGCAAACGCTTCTAATTCAGCTAATAATCCCTATATACATTTATGTGAACCAAAGTCTTGCTCAAGATGGCCGTTATGAACCATCATGGCGGCTTATTTCTAGCCTGATTCTGTTACACCTCCTTCCGCCGCCACATCCCCCTTACAGCCCAAGGCAGCTGGACACGAGCTGTGCTCACATGCTGAGCTTTCCGCTCACCTCAGATGCTTGCGAGGACAACTAGCTTCGCAGACTGTGTCCTTCTGCCACACTCCATGATACTCTAATGCAAGTAATTTTTTTTTTCTGTTAAATTTTTTGCAGATGTCTCGAGTATACCACTCCCCCTCCATTTTTTTTATGTTCATTTTTTTCACAAAAATCTTGCGGTATACTAGAGTATCTACAGTACTGCCGCATTCAAAAAGCATTACACGTTTTAAAGGCGCAATGACAAAGCATGCATGTTATTTTAATGGCTCAATATTACAGTCTCTATTATGAGTTAAGCCATTATGTTAGCCTCTTGAGTTGGTAAAGTGTGGAGTCACTAGTGCATATTGGACTCCCTCTAGACTTGCGCTGCTCTGCACAAGCGTCGTCACGCAGCGTAAGAAGGATACTTTTTCTCCCAGTTACCTTCTGCGTTTGGCTGCAAGGCGTGGCAGGTTCCCCTGAACACCTGGGTTTCTGAGCTAGTACCCTATACAGAATACCATCGAGTGACCTTGGAATCGCTCAAGATTCTCTGGCTGGCCGTTAATTAACACTTCCTACACAAAATATAGGAATCCTATTTTCCCTAAGCAGCCATAACAGCTGAGCCCCAAGCATATTCCTGGAAACAATGAATGATTACAGTGGGTTTGGAGGTACAGTTGCATCACTGTCTATTTCAAAAATATTCAGGGACAAAAGCATTGCAATTATTGTTGGGTTAATAACTTGCCATAAAGTGCTTCTCAACATTAGTCTTGTTGTAGTAATCCAACTGGCTGCATGCTTGCATTAAAGCAAGAGTTTTCTTTCTTAAAAAATAATTTTAATTGGCCCTATAGCTTTTCTCAAACCAGCTGATATACTGATGTCACTAGCAATTTCAGAGCTGATAAGATACACAGGAGCCCAAGAGGATGTCCTCCAGCGGCATTGGGTCTGATCAATGTCTAGCTAACAAAGAAACTGTTCATCTGGAAAATGTGATTAAAGAAATTACATAAATAACAATGGCCTAGTGCTTTAAAAGGATTTAATGAATAATAGTAATGTTTGTTCTGAGGTTCATTTTACTACCTGGAAATCTGATTTGCTGCATAGAATCTCTATGGAAAAGCAATACACATACGTGAGCGTGTGATGTCAGTGCATACAGGATGCTGTAACATAGCATCAGTGTTTACTTCTATTTGTAGTCATTAGCACCTTTTTGTAAGCAATGTAGTTCTATTTTCAAGATACAAAGCCATGGGAAAGACACATTTTCTTTTCTTTTTGTCTTGTATGTCTTGGGAATTACTTACATATAATGGCTCCTTTTGTGGAAATACAGAATAAATTGATCCATTCTTTGCAGAGACAGGCAATAAATTCCATTTTTTTTCAGTCCTCAATTTCTAAAAGAGGTCAAAAGGTTTTAAGACACATCACCACATTTTAAATTTAATTCATCTGTTTTATACTTCTGGTGACTAAATATAAAGTAGCTGGAATTGATAATAGTACTGTATAGTGTCTTTTGGTAAAGAATCATCTCTAAAATGTAGAATTAATTTTATGACCGTCTTCATATGTTACCAGATTGTGTGTTAGCAGTGAACTGTTTTAAAAAAACCCTGACGTACAAATTCACAGCAAAATTGAATGTTACTTAATTGTATGGAGGAAAAAAGTCACCAATTTTTTAGGTGCAAATTTCAATTGTGCAGCAAAATGGCTAAAAAATCTAAATCGTATTGAATTTATAATGGCCATTATAGCATGAGTTGATTTTTTAAGTATTCGATCTGTATTTAAATACTTTTGATTACCCTATAGTTCCCTATACTCTATACGTTAACGTTGCTGAGAATAGGGCTCAAACCACACATCAATTAAAGGGATATGCATGTCTAGAATTTTTTTTTTTACATTTAAACACTTTTATACCAATAGACTATAATAAATCAATAAAAGTTTTCAAAATGTTATTTTTTTTATTTTCTTGCTTTAAACTGTCATTTCATCTTCTCTGGCCAAGACCCTCAGCTAGGGGCGTTTCTTCAGCTCACACTTAATGAATGTTCCTCGCCTTCTCTCCGCCCACTACTCCACCCAACAAAGCTTCACATGGACTAGCACAAGCTGTGCACGTGAAACCCTGTGCACACTCAGGACCTCAGACTGGAGAAACTGAGGAACTGACGATTAGCTATCTCTGCAACTGTGAGAGCAAGACTCCCTCACGCTCGCTCACATACGCACGATTTCTCAGACTCGCTCACCTGCTGACACGTTCACTTCCACTCTTAATCGTTTACATACTCCCTGTCTCACTCAAACTCCCTCATAGTCACTCACTCTCACACCCTCTCTTGTGCTGTCTTTCTCTTGTGCGTGCACTCTTACTGCACTTTTTCTTGTGCTTTCTCTGCTTTATCTTGCTATCTTTCTCCCTTTACATTTTCTTGCTGTGTCTCTGTGCTTTTTCTTTTTTGCTGTAACTCTCTCTGCTGTCTCTTTCTCCCTGTGTATATGGATTTCGTTCCTTCCCTGTCTCTGCAGTAAATGGGGGGTGTGAAAGTTACAGATTGGAATGGCACTCAGCCCCACCCTCCCCTCAGCTCACACTGCAGGTGGGAGGAGGAGCAAGTCAGTCGCACATGCTCAGTGCATTTTTTATCTATTCCTAGGTATGCACTAGAGATGGGAAGTTTGGTTCATTCTGGTGAAACGATTCATTTGAACGGTTCAATTCAAAGAACCAGTTCATGAATTGCTGCATCAGTTCACTTCCCCGATGAATCAGGTACTGATGAAGCCTCTGGCTTGCATGCCTAGTCTCCTGACAATCAGTGTGTGTGTGTTTGACTAGCTCATACACGGCCAATCATTGGCAGAAACCTTGACAACCCTGGCAGGTCAGCTGATGAATACTTGGTCAGCCAGCCATCTTCTCCTTAACCCCTTAGCGACGCAGGGTGTACCATGCTGTCCTGCATCGCGCGGGCATAACACCGCGGGACGGCATAGAAACATAGAAAATGTCGGCAGATAAGAACCTTTCGGACCATCTAGTCTGCCCAATTACATGGATACTTTACCTGGATTTATCTTTTGTTTAGGATAGCCTTATGCTTATCCCATACCTGCTTAAATTCAATTACTGTTTTGGCCTCTACCACTTCAACTGGAAGGCTGTTCCATGTATCCACCACCCTCTCAGTAAAATAATGCTTCCTGATGTTACTTTTAAACCTTTTCCCCTCTAATCTAAGACTGTCAGGGTTATCCAAAGAGATTCTAAAAGTCACCGCACGTTCAGTGACTTTTCGTTCTCTTCAATTCGGTTCCTTTTGCCGATCCCATTTCGGTGACCCTGCGGTGTATTCAGCAAGCACCACAGGGTCCCCGAATTGCAGGGAAAAGCTACCGCAAACCCACCGAAAACTAACCGCAAAACTCACCGAATGCAGGCTGAAAAGCCACAAAAACATCTGGATAAAACCGTCGAAAAGCCCGAGCAGGAGCCGATCACACAGAGCCGAAGCAGCCGAGATGCAGACAGAGGGAGGTGAATAAATTAGCAAAACCGTTTGTATGAATGTGAAATTGAAACTACTGAACGAAAAGGTCTGAAATTTGCACAGGAGGTCCAGGGAATGAGAGTAAAAAGGGCTGTTACAAAAAAAAGAAGTAAACTGAAAACAAAAAAAAATCTGACTTTTTAAAAAAGAAAAAAAAAAATGCTTAAAGTATCCTAAAAAATCTATAAATAAAGAGACTCCTTACTGCAGAATTTTATAATGAACGATTTATTAGATATTGAATTAAAACGGGAATATTTTTAACATTGAAGCCTATGGGATTCTTCTGAATAAATTTGCCGCATGAAATCACCGAATGGCAGGGCATTAGGGAAACCTTTCACTGCTGGTTTGTGTTCTCTGAATAGCCGAAGCAGTGCATTTTCATGGGGATTTCACTGCCCTCGAACAGGCACCGTATGTTCAGGCAATTTGCCAGGATTTGGCGAATTGCCTGCTCTCTGGATAGCCGAATGGCCAGGAAAGGTAACCGAATGCTGATTTTCAGCGTTCGGTTACCTTTCTCAAGCAATTCGGATCTCTTTGGATAACCCTGTATGTCCTCTTGTTTTGCTACTTTGTTTCCTTTTAAATATACTCCCTTCCTCTACCTTGTGGATTCCCTTTACGTATTTAAATGTTTCTATCATATCTCCTCTGTCTCGTCATGGCATGGAACGCCCCGCGGCGTTTGATCGCTCTGCACGTTGAAAATGACCCACCTCCCTTCCAGCCGTTTACCGCGTGCAGAGTGATCAAGCAGCCAATCCGACGATCGAGGTGACGTTGCAGCGGTGACAGGCTGTCCTCACCATATGTGTGAGTATGTCAGTGGGCCAGTTACCCCCTAGCTGCCATGTGGAGATAGGGGGATCCTTTGGATCCCCCTATCTCCCGATCCGTGGCAGCTAGAGGGTCATATTTGACATCATTGGAAAGGCCTGATCATGAAAGGCCTTTCCAATGATACCAAACATGACCATTCATTTTAAAAAATAAATACATAAAAAATAATGAAACAAATTAATATATTTTTTTTATTTTTTAAATTATTATTTTTTTTTGTCTGGGGGGTTTAGTTAAATAGTACCTAGGCTGTTATTTAAAAATAATTAGCCTAAAACGGTCAGAATGAGCTCAGCGCACATAGGTGAACTGGCTCAGCAGTGAAGGGGTTAAAAAGCATGTAAAAATTGGGTATTTCTATTATTGGGGCAAAATTCTGAAACTATTTACCCGGGTTCTTTTTTGGTGGTTGTAGATTTTGGGGATTAAATTAGGGAAAAGTGTGTGTGTTTTTTTTACTATTTTTTTTCATCATATTTCCTTTTTTTTTATAGTAAATTATTCGATATGATGGAAATAATGGTATTTTTAGAAAGTCCATTTAATGGCGGGAAAAGCGGTGTATAATATGTGTGGGTTGAATAAACGAGTAAGAGGAAAATTTGACGTAAAAACAGCAGCGGTAACTAAAGGACGGATTTGTGTAAAACCGCATGGTCACTAAGGGGTAAGAAATAACAAATCTAGAAAATAATAAAAATAAAGAATATATAATGAAAAAGTAAAAATCTAAAAATAGAAAATAAAATGAAAGGAGGATAAAAGGAAATGCAGTGAGAAATTGCATATATATATATATTTCCAGAAAATCGACTGGAGTGTCGTTCCAACTGTTTGAGTTTTATTACTGTATTCTTCCCTTCTAAGATTCTTAAATTCTTAACTTTTTCTCTCTTCTGATCCAGAAAAATAAATCTATCATCGACTTATATCTTTCGTAGGACACCAGGTTCTTCTCCCAGGAAGATAAAAAAACAACTCATGTCAATCTTTATGGCATATTGGGAAAACTGGGAGCGAACCTGATGCCCGTATTTGTCCCAGATATCTGCTGATAGGTTCTATCTTGAAACCAAAAATAGTTGTTATTCACAATTCGGCATATTCCATCCAATATGTTAGAGATTTGCTCAGGTGGTAATGTGTTGCAGTTTTCCAGAAAATATTTTGTGACTTCTAACTCTATTTCATGTGGGATAATTGTATAAAAGGAGTGTACATCACTTGTTGCCAACAAGTCCCTTCTTCCCAAGAAATTTGCTGTATGATATTCGAAACTTCTGTGGTATCTTTCAGCTATGCTTTAATTAATTTTACATATGGTCATAATTGATCCAGATATTAGAACAGCCTACTTGTGATGGACCCAATCCCTGATAATAATCGGCCTTTCATGGCCTTTATAGATCTTGGGCAGGAAATAAAATACAGCTATTTTAGGAGGTGCTATTTGCATATATTTATCATTGAATGAAATTGTGTTATAAACTCATTCTACATGAGCCATGCAGTGTAATGAAATAAGAGCAAACCGATTACGTTACTGTATGCCCAACTTCAGTAGCTCCCATGAAACACAAAAAAACTGAAATATTTATAGTAGTGTAATACTGTTGGGAAGGCGTAAGTTGAGTATGAACTAGAATGCTCTTTCACGTACGTGCTCAGGAACCTTTCTCATGCGTTGGCTCGGTAGGGTAGCAGCGTGCAAACTTCTGCAGAGTGGCACTGCCCGTCTCTGGTGACTCCTCAAAGGAATGTATAAAAAAGAAACCAAAATAAGGTAATGGTAAAAACAAAGAAAATAATTCTCCAAATATGGGATAAAAATAAAGTGCATCTAGTGTTAAAACTGATATCTGATCTATTGAGCAAGAAATAAGAAAAGGGGGGGAAAAAAAATTCTATGACAAAGGGAGGGGGAGGAAAAAAGCTATATAAACCAGGATTTTCAATAAACCTAAACCGGAAAAGTGGTTTTGTGCACCGTGTACATATGATACGTAGTCAATAAAAATTATAATGTGCAAAGACTGAAAATACCACTGTAAAAATAAAAGGAGGATAGATCGATGTTAAAAGCAAGTACCAAAATGGAAACCACTTCCATCTACAAAAAACAGTAGGGGTAGCAGTTGGACCAAATAATTAAGTAGCTAGTAAAAACATCTGTATGGTAATAAGGGTAAACCTTGCATATAGTTGTCCATATAGGTCCTACCGGTTACTTCTTCCTCAAAGGGAAAAAAAGTGCTGGGGTGGAGACGCGTTTCGCCAAAGGCTGCCTTGGCTTCCTCAGTCCTACAATGTGCAGTCTTTCATGGTGCTTATAAATACAACTGTAATCTTTCTATGATCTTCTACACCTGATCCTCTTTGCGATTTGGTTCCTGATGATGACTTCATTCCGCCACTTCGAATGAGGAGTCTCAACATAGTCACCGGGACCATGGGAATCAGTCCCAACATCATGGCCGCCAGCTGGAAGTTCCTCCTCGGCACTTGGGCCTGTGGGACAAACGCATTGGACAATTAAAGTGAAAGGGCAAACCTGATGGGCGCCAAATTTTTCCTGCTCTTTCTAGAACCAAGGATTGGAGCACAATAGTGCAATGGAGTATTTAAATATTGAGATTATCAAAAATGGATTAGATGCCAACTGAGAAAGCCAATGGGATATTAACCAAAGTTGATACGTTTTGGCAGTGTATTTTTTTAATCATTTTCGTTTGAATAGTTTTACATTGCTATCCTTTGCTGATTTATTCCATCTATGAGAGAGAGATGTTTTGGAGGATGTACCTTTTTATGAAAAACAACTTCTGGGCCGATGTCCCCTAGGACCTGGTTATGGTCCAGCTCCATGTGAGTGTATCCACTTTTCTTTTTTAACCTCTATGTTTACAGTCTGCACTACGCAGTCTGTTCTTGCGTTTAAGATCTGGTGTTGATATTGAAGATCCATTCGGGCTGATGGGTGGCCGCTAATAACCCAGAGGAGAACAACAACTCTAGAGCCAGATAGGCTCTGTGAGACCATATAGCAGTTTTGTATATGATTTTATATTATATTACTTACACCATGATGTTTTTATTCTTTTGCATTTGAGGAAGCCTATGACACCTGCGACAGACTTCGCAGAAATATCATTAGTGTCTTGCATAATATTGGGTATGCTACATTTTTGAATTTTATGTATGTGAACAATGATGCTGCACAAATTCACCTTCTCATTTACCACAATACTAGCAGTTTGAAGGCAACTGCACAATGCGTTATTACACATTGGTTCATCAAAATCCTTTGGAACCCTGTGTCTCCCATACACAGTCAAGTGAAGTGTCATTGGAAGGGTCAGAGTCTGGCCTTTCCACTAATACTAAATATGACATCGTAATGTGGACTTACACAAAAGATACTTATAAAATACTCCAAAAACACTGGCGAGTGCAAAAAACTGATATATTTTAAATGATATGTAGCGCTCACTCCCGGAGGAGCCGCTGAAAATGAACCACGGGTCAGTCTCCCCGCACTAGGGAATAAATTTACTCCAACACAGTTGTGGGTTTTTATCATTTAAATAGTTTACTAAAATATTTGGCAGATCTTGAGATACGGTATTCACAGATATTATTACAGTACTTTCGTATTGCGATAAAACGCGTAGCGGAAAAGAAACGAAACACGAGGCTTCGTATTTCGGAAAATAAAATATTCGTAACCGAACATAAAAGAAAATGCAATTGCACGAATATTCGGAAAAGGGACACGTAGTGGAACCCCAGAATATACAATCACTTCGTATCACGGTAAACGCGCAGCGGAAAAGAGGAAAATATATTTTCGGAACGTATCTTTAACCCGCGTTCTGATTCGTAACAAAATGAGTCCTGCACAGGTTAAGTCCCGGAATGTAAAAGGTGTGTATGTGTGTAAGGTACCCGGGTACTGTTCAACTGGCCAGTGAATTTACTTAAGAAATGTCTTCGACTAGTCAAGTTGGGGCCCTGTGGACTTTTTAAAGAGAAAACAGCAGCGTGCTCTTTGTATTATAAACGGCCTTGGAGGCCTCTCACCCATCCGCCGGTTGCTTTAGGCTCCGCTGACCCAGGACGTCTCTCCGCTGGATTTTGACTGGGAATACTAGCGGCCGGATCCGTTGTCTGACTTCCCGTAGCTTGTCCACGACTTTTCCTCAGCTCACCGCCTGCTCTCTGTACCCGATCAACTTGCGGTGACTCCTTACTCGAGGTCTTGGTTCCCTCTGCAGCAACTCTGGAACTTGGAGGGCTCCTTCTCTTGAGGACTGAATGACCCGGTAACCGAACTGACAGGTCTCACTTGCTTTCCGCCCTAGGCCCTCTCACAAAATATGGCACTGCGTCTGCTCTCTCTCGTTCTCTGGCGCGTTCTCCACGAGGCAGAGGATGTAAGCGTCCAGTCCCCACCCACTTCCTGTCTTCTTGCAAAGCATGCCGGGCATTGTAGTCCCAATGTCCAGTGTCTCTGATCGCGATAGTCTCCATCTTGTGGCCAAAAATAGGTACTGCCACAGCAAGATTTTAACACAGCGCTACAGATATTTTACCCAATAGACCCAAAGTTATGTTTAGAAAACTCCTAATTTGAAAAATATTTGACCTCCTACCATGCTACCTAAACTAAACACTGATTATTTAAACTTTTTTGAACGAAAATCAGGTTTTTTAAATGCGGAAGCTGTAAGTTATGTAAATTTTTACTTGGGAAATACATATTTTAAGTGCACATTAACCAATAGGATCTTATGAAAGATTTTATTGTAAAAGCAAGGAAGTTATGTACCTCCTGACTTATCTCTGTTGGAAACACTATGGCCTCTATTACGCTCTTGGCGTTAAAACGCAGGCACAGGGGAGGACAAACTGCGCCCACAGTTCCCCCCCCCTTGCGCCCGCGCTTTAACGCCAGATTACAATGCAGGCGCAAAAAATGCTGCCTGCATTGTTATCGAGCGTTAACGTTAGGGATGCGAGCAGCAGCGCTGAGCGCAGCCGCACGCACCCTCTCAATGGAGTCCATCGCGAGATCCGGCCGGTCGGCATAGTGATACGCAGGGAAAGACAGGGGGACTTTTCCCCCCTGTCTTTTTCTGCTCCCGCCGGCCGGAGGATGCGACCGGAGCCGAGGGACAGAGGGTAAGTATAGGACTCGTTTTATTATTTTTACAGCTGGTTTTAACGGATTCTGCAGAAGCGGAATCCGTTAACACCAGGTCCTGGCTCTGGTTAACGTTTCGTAATTATCCAAAATAATAATAATAATCATTTCGTAATTATCCAAAATAATGCAAATAAATGATATTCAATAAAATACAACAAAAAACACTGAAATCTGTCTGCAAACAAGGGTGAGATGTATGGTCTATTTCTTATCCTGTACTGCCACCTAGTGGCCGTTCATAAACATTACACTGTATAATCCAAAGTGTAAACTGTAAAAAAAGATTTATTTTATGCTGGTCCCGCCCCGCCCCCGCATCGTGTGACTCGCAGGGAGCCTTCCAGGAAGCAGCTCGCCGCGATCACACTGCGGGGGACAGCGAGGGAGCCAGGAGGAGGTGAGTAAACATCCATCCCGAGTGTGGCTCGGGCTTACCGTTCGCGGTAGCGAAATTTAACCCCGAGTCACACTCGGGAATACCGCCAGGGAGGTTAATCACTGTTACAAATGTCCTTCTTACACTGCTAAAGATTTTCGATGGTGAGTTATTGAATTGGTTATTAAAGAATGGAGAGGTGGAAATTCTACTGAAACCTTGGCCAGAAAGGAAAGCAGAATATTGTATGCTATATATAAAAAATACGAGAGGAGAGCACAACAGCAGCTAAATACGTTTAAACAGAGTTTTTCCAGATTTAACCCTTTCAGTGCTTAAAACCATTTTTTTAAACCCCTTCAAACATTGCGGTTCTTAACCCTTGCATACATATAATACTGAGCTCTGTTGAACAATGGTGGAAGTTTAGTTTGCAATAGATGGCCATGGTGCACATCCACCACCGAGCACACAGAGCTCAGAGGGCCTAACAAAAACCTGTCCCCCCCCCCCCACCAACGAGCCACCAAAGCTCTGAGCACCCACCGTGCTTTCATTTCCACCAACATTCATGCGCACCACACTTATGAATAGACTGCCCTCTGGGCAGGCTTTCCACCTAGTGTATTATAATGCAACAACTATTGTTTATGTGATTTAGGTGCTATATACTGTTTAGACTATAGATGGTGATGTTTAGAGTGTTTAATGTTCAGCACTCTATGGTATGTTCTGAACTCTATTGTTTCTGTGTTGTTCAAGAAGTTTAAAGCTGCAGGCTGAACTGCTGCCATGCTCTAAAGAAAAGACTGTGAACACTTTCTTTAAGGTTGAATGGAAATAATTTTCCAATACAGAAAGTTTTTAAACAACACATCCTGCATTGGTGATACAGGACTGAACATTGAGTGTGGAATAATCCAAAGCACATTCCTGCCTAAATCGGCAAAATCCTCTTAAATCTAACTATTGCCACCCAGCTGGTTGTATGTCACACCCCACTACCCCCATAACTAACCTCCCCCTCTGTCTCTCACGAAATCTACCCACCTCAATCAATCAAAGGAATGCTGTAAGCACATTCCTGTCATTGAGACCCCTTGGTTTCACCGTATCCAATTTATGGATCCAGACCGCCTCTTCGCGTAAAAGCATTGGGGACCTATCTCCTCCCCTCCTGGGTGGGGGATATGATCAATGGCTGTGAACTTGAGGGAGGACAAGGGATGTCCTGCCTCCAGAAAATGTTTGGCATTGGGCTTGTCTGACCTACCATCTCTATAGGCAATTCTGATTTTAGAGCGGTGATTCTGAATCCTCTCACACAGTGGTGTATCAGTCTTGCCTATATATGTGCGACCACATGGGCATACCAGTTTGTATACTACAAATTCTGTTTTACATGTTATATTGTGATTGATACTGAACTGTTTACCAGTGTGTGGGTAATTGAACCTTTTTGCTGGAATCCTATGTCCGCATGTAACACACCCAAGGCACCTCCTACAACCCAAATTCTGTACCCCTTTTACCTCTCGTGTGTAGCTTCGTATGGGGTCAGTGTGGACCAATAGATCCTTTAGATTGCGCTTCCTTTTATAACAAAGCATAGGTTATGTCTTAAACTTAGCCGGTAGGGACTCATCGTTGGCCAATACTCCCCAGTTCTTCTGGTTTACTGAGGCCACTTTAGAAGTCATAGTGTCAAACGTCAAAGGGAAGACAAGCCTACCTTCATTGTCCCTCGTGACTTTCGGAGCCCTAGCCCTTACCAATGCCTGATCTAGTACCTCCCTTGAATACCCCCAAGCTCTAAACTTCTTACACATGGTATCTAATTGCTTCTCCCTGAGGCTATCCACACTGTTATTGAATATTACTCTAACAAATTGTGCCTGTGGCATTCCGTTTTTAAGGTGTTTAGGGTGTGCACTATTACCCTGTAGCAATGTATTGCAATCAGTGGGTTTCGAAAAAAGCGTATACTGCAACCTTCCATCCATGTTAAAAACATTGACGTCAGGAAAATCAATGGCTAGGTCACTCACCAAACACATGACCTTAATGGGGGAATCCAGTGAGTTAATTTAGCGCTCCAGTGAGTCCACATCGTTCAGAGGGCCCCGCCACAATATAAATATATAGTCAATAAACCTGCCGTATTGTATGACCTTACTTTCAAAATTCCTTGTTTTCAAATCTAAAGTAGTTGTTCCGCAGAGCTAGAGATAACAATTCAAATACAAACTCAATAGGAGGACCCATATAAAGGTCAGACTTAGTTAACAAGTCCCACGTGGCTTCAATGCCTGCTTCATGGGGCATCATTGTGTACAAACTCTTCACATCCATCGTAATCAGGATTGCATCTCCTAGGTCTGTGTTAATTGCAATCTTTGGAGGAAATCCGCGCTGTCCTTGAGGCACGTAGGGATGTTTAAAATGAGTATCTTAAACAGGAAGTCCAACCACTTTGCTATTGGATCAATAATCCCACCAATGGCTGAGACTATAGGACGTGCCAGTGGACAGCACGGATCTTTATGGATTTTAGGGATCCCACACATGATTGGCTTCCTGGGATGTGCCTGTAGAAAAAATTGATATAGATCTTCCTCAATATAGCCAGCCTGAAGTCCTCTACTCAAACACTCCTCGAATTTCCTTCCAATACTGTCTGGCATATCGCGAGTCAGTTTCCCGTATGTCAACTGATCACGGAGTTGCAGGTGCATCTCTTCTGCATATTGCGAATAGTTTTGTATCACAATGGCCCCACCTTTTGTCTGCTTGCCTGATGACTATAGAGGTGTCGCGGGATAGATTCATGATGGCCTCACGCTCTTTCCTGGAGTTGTTGCTGTACCTTGATTTGTGGGTCTTCATGGCCTCAGAGACCTCACGTTTAACGTAACGGATGAACATTTTAATGGAGGGTTGATAGCTTACGGGGTCATAGCGACTTTTGCATCTGAGCCTAGGTGCTGCAGCCAAAGGTCTCATTTTTTTTAAAAAATCGGCCGGGTGTAGAGTCCTACTGAACCGGTGTAGGTCAATGTTCCAATTCAAGGAATCCATGCTGGTTGTGGGAACAAATGATAAGCCACAACTCAGTATGCCCAGTTCCACTTCAGTGAGTTGTTTATCAGAGATACGTGTGTGTGTGTGTGTGTATATATATATATATACAGTTGTGTTCAAAATTATTCAACCCCCACTGAAATTGAGTGTTTTGGCCAGTTTGACATTGATTTTGATCATTCAGTCATCTTGCTTACAATTAAATCAAAGAGGCACGTGTAGGTCACACAAATATAACATTTATAATGAAATAACCACAAATGTCTTTTCTGTGCTCACATCATTATCAGTTTTATTCAACCCCCAAGTGACATTCAATCTTAGTACTTAGTACAACATCCTTTTACAGTTATAACAGCTTTTAAACGTGAAGCATAGCTTGACACAAGTGTCTTGCAGCGATCTACGGGTATCTTCGCCCATTCGTCATGGGCAAAAGCCTCCAGTTCAGTCACATTCTTAGGCTTGCGCACTGCAACTGCTTTCTTTAAGTCCCACCAGAGGTTCTCAATCGGATTTAAGTCAGGTGACTGCGATGGCCACTCCAAAATGTTCCAGCCTTTAATCTGCAACCATGCTCTAGTGGACTTGGAGGTATGCTTGGGATCATTGTCCTGTTGAAAGGTCTAACGTCTCCCAAGCCTCAGGTTTGTGACGGACTGCATCACATTGTCATCCAATATCTCCTGGTACTGAAGAGAATTCATGGTACCTTGCACACGCTGAAGCTTCCCTGTACCTGCAGAAGCAAAACAGCCCCAAAGCATGATTGACCCCCCCCGCCATGCTTCACAGTAGGCAAGGTGTTCTTTTCTTCATAGGCCTTGTTCTTCCTCCTCCAAACATAGCGTTGATCCATGGGCCCAAACAGTTCTAATTTTGTTTTATCAGTGCACAGAACACTATCCCAAAACTTCTGTGGTTTGTCCACGTGACTTTTGGCATACTGCAGTCGACTCTTCTTATTCTTTGGAGACAGCAAGGGGGTGCGCCTGGGAGTTCTGGCATGAAGGCCTTCATTACGCAGTGTGCGCCGTATTGTCTGAGCTGAAACTTCAGTACCCACATCTGACAAGTCTTTTCTCAGTTCCTCAGCAGTCACACGGGGACTTTGCTCCACTCTACGCTTCAGGTAGCGCACAGCAGTCGAAGTCGGCATCTTCTTTCTGCCACGACCAGGTAGCGTTTCAACAGTGCCCTTTGCCTTGAATTTGCGAATGATGCTTCCTATGGTCTCTCTTGGTATATTTAACATCTTTGCAATCTTCTTATAGCCATTGCCCTTCCTGTGAAGAGTAATCACCTCTTCTCTTGTCTTCCTGGACCATTCTCTTGACTTCACCATGCTTGTAACCACACCAGTAAATGTCTTTGAAGGAGCTGAGTATCAGTCATTTTAAAGCTGCCTAATTGGTGCTTATTATGCTTTATTGCTGCTCCGTGACATCCACAGGTGTTTTCAATACCTGATTGAAAACACTTGAATGAACCTCTGTTCTTCAGAGTGGTAGTCTTTAAGGGGTTGAATAATTGTGTCAATGAAGAATTCACAAAAGAAACATTTACTACTGTATTACAAAACCAATTGATGTCATTTTAGTTGCATATGGTTCTTTAAAAAGTCCTTGTAGGATTTCATTCTGAATACAATTACAAATGTACACTAAATTCCCTAAAACCCTTTACAGCATTGGGGGTTGAATAATTTTGAACACAACTGTGTGTATATATATATATATATATATATATATATAATATATTCGGTATCTGGCAGAGGACAGGATTAAATATGGAGCTGGATGTGGAAACTGTATATAGATGTATAGTTTTTTTAGTCTGTGCTGTTTTTTTGTTTTTCCGATGCCCTCTCTGAGAGCACCATGATTTGAGGGCAATTAGGATGTTCAAAGATGGCCATCGGAGCGAGAACTACAAAGAGTCGCATCACCGGTATCGCTGATTTTAAGTTGGTGGACTAACCGGAAGTGGTCACAAGAAGGCGCCGGAAGGGTGCAAGGTATGACGGGACTCATAGTATTGGAATAACATCTGGAGAAGGACGTGATCAGCGATTGAGTTCCAAGTAGTGGAACGTGGTAATTAATTGATTTTTCACCTGTAATGAGTTGCTTTATGGACTTGGGGGGTATTTATATAGGGAAATGTGTGTTTATGTATGTAATTTTATCCTTGATGAAGTTGATTCTCCATCGAAACGTGTCGGATATGCTATATTAAATTTTCATGTTCTTACTTCTGGGGTTCTTGGTGATTTATTGCTCACTAGATTAATTGGAAATATTGGTGATTTGCCCGTGGACCTCTACTTTGAAAAAGGGAGCCACGCTTCACTAGTTGGATCTTTGCCACTTGTACAAGAAGGTGTTTGCTGCTCTTAGACCAGGATACTTGGTGCCATTACACATTGAGGAGGGGTTACATCAGTCTTTAAAATGCGTTTATAAATGGTTTTTTTCTGAGTGCGTTTCAATATGTACTTATTGATATTTGTTTGTTGTTTTTTTAATGTGTGATTTTCTGTTTTGTAAAGCTATACTCTTGCCTTTTACGATTTGTGTTAATGAAAATAAAAGCCATAAAGGGGTTCATTATGATGCGCCTAGCCCCGAACATGCAAATGTCCGGGGTTACATTAATCGGGAGAGCAGGGGTGCAGAAGGTGCCAGGCACACAGATCTGCACAACCTGGCTTCTGGATGCTCCCCACTGTGTGCCCCTTACAATGCAGGACACAGAAGGGGAAAAATGCAGTGCTCTAGCTGCAGTGTCTGCCTGTGTGTCTCCCCTGCTTGCTGCCTCTGCCCCTCTGCCTGCACCAGGAGCAGGTCCTGACGGGGAGATACACAGGCAGGACTCTTTCTCTTGACTCCCCCCCCCCCCCCTCTTCCTTTACTCTCCACTCTGACTCACTCTCTCCCTCCACTCTGACCCCCTCCCCCACTCGACCTCTCTCTTATCCCCATTCTCTCTCCCTTCGCTTCCCTCGCTGGGATCCCTCACTCTCTTCCACTCTCCCATTTTCTCCTCTCCCCTTTTCTCCCTCCCTCTCACTCCCACTCTCTCCATTTCTACTTCTAGGATAACTAAAGCATCACAAAGTCCTAGCGCTAATTACTGCTCCGATGGCTTACATTATTTTTTGTCGACCCCCTAAAAGCTGGTGCTAACTGACTCCACAATTTGCAGAAACATCTAGCACCAGCTTAATCCCCTACCACCCCAATAAATTCGATATTCGTTTCTCATCCAGAAAGTGAGAACACTGGCCCAATCCGTTGCTTCTTGCCACTGCAAACAAATAGTCCCCAGTCTCCCTCCGTGATCTCGAGAGAACGAGACTAACGGAGGGCTCGTTGGCCGGCAGTGCAACCCTCCATGGAGTGCTAGGTACTCCAGGAGGTAATCCTCACGGCGGTGCGGAAGCATTACCATAATTTTCACCGATGGTAGCGCATAGTTCTGCAGCAAGGTGCTGAAGTAGGGCCTGCCCTGGAATCTCACGCCAATATGGGGATGCTACGGGGAAACATGCAGGCTGAGGTTTTCCCCGTTAGCCTCCCCAGTTTAGCTTGAGGAACAGAATGGTGCCCCTGGAATTGATCAAAACCGCAAAAAATATGCAGTATTTGGAAACCATACAGATATTTGGCATGCCTTGAAATTGCATACTTTCATGTAAGCATTTTAAAAATCCTAATTGCATAGCTTGGCAGGCTTTTGGATAACTGTTAACAGCTAACAGTCCTTTATTTGTCTAACCTATGTCAATATATAACGGCCTTAGTTCTACCTTCTATCTCTAAGCTTAGGAGATGATCCATGGCATTGCTTCTTGGCTGCTTTGATCAGATTGGTAAATTATACCCAGTTTTCATTGTTGTAATTATACGCTATTCAATTATTTCTTGGGCGAACTGGCTTTCTTTGAAGACGGAAATATTATGATTTGTCTTTTGATAACTTCGGAAATTAAATTCCGCATATACCATAGCCTGACATACAATCTGCTTATACAGGATCTGAAATGATTAATGACTTGAAATTCTATTCACTGCTTTGTAGAAAACTAAACTATTTCCAATAATTGGATCTTGGATATGTGTGTGATTCTCTGAACATTTGTGTTTATATATATATACTTACACAGATAAAATGTAAACTGACAGGGACATATACATGAAATTACATGTCTAGATATAACTTTTAAAATGCTTTGTAGAAACTTTAAAAACAATTGTCATACTAGTAATTATTAAGATTCGTCCATTGCTTTTAAACATAGAAGCAGTGAAATACAGGAAAACAAACTATAATGTAGTTTCTACCAGTAGAATGAGTGTGTCGATTAAAATACCATTTTGCTCTGATAAATGTTACTAGAAATAAAATTAGAAAAATTGATACAAGAGTCCAAGAACCCTTGATATGAAATGTATAAAACTAGGGATGCACAGATACTAGTATACCTAGTGCCGATACCGGAAGCCAGCGCTGGGCTGGCTTGCCGGCTGGTTTTTCATGGGGCAGTGCTTGGCAGTCTCCCAGGCTCCTCCGGCGTCTTCTTCCTTCGAGCGGCCGACGGCGAAGAGTTGTATCCCCGCCGCTTGTTGGGATCCACCAGCCGTGAGACCGCAGAGTTCACGAGATCTCGCGAGACCGTGGCTGTGCGTGGTTCCCAACGAGCAGCCGGGCTACAACCTCTGCCGGCGGCCGCTCGAGTTAAGAAGACGGAGGAGCCTGGCAGCTGATATTTCCTTCAGTTTGGTAAGGGAGGTGCCGTGGTGGATCAGGCAGACTGTCTTGAAACAATGGGTCTCCGTGACTGCAGAATTAACTTGTTTTAAACCTAAGGGAACTTGGTTTTCAGTAACCCATGTGTTTTTTTTTTTTTACTTTTTACAATTCTTATAAGAATTTTATAAATTGACAGGAGATGGGAGAAATACAGAAGCCAGGTTAAACCCTCAACAATGCTTGGAACTCTGACTTTCCTGTAAGCCTGTATGTCTAGTTTTAGTTGATCTACATTCAGAAGAAAAGATCAGTTGTTCCGTACCATACAATAAGCTTTAATTCTCTAAAACCATAATGGGGGACTCATTGTTTATTTCCAATTAAGTGGGATCAAGTGTTTAGCATTATTAAGGACACGTACGACTACCAAATTCTTGTAACATGTAGTGGAAAGAGCTGTATGGTGCAAAAGCATAGAAGCAGGATCTGCCAATTTAGTGATTATTGTAGGAATCCTTGCCCAATAAGGTTGAATCAAAATGTGAGTGGGGAGGGGGGCGTGGCCGGCTACCGAAGGGAGCAGACGTGTATCTGTGGAGCTCCACATGTCTGCTGCTCTTGAGGCCCATCTGTAACCTAATTAGCTGAGTATTTTACTGATTTGGGGACTCAGGTTGGCTGGCCATCGGAACTGAGATGTCCGGAGGCTGTTCTGTCCCCCCCCTCCGGACCAGAGACGCTCGTCGCGGCCAACGGAGTGGAGAAGACACGAGGAGCTGGTGGCCATTTTGCGGCCTTCATACTGGCCCCTGCGGCCTTTCTGCCTGGAGTGACTGACAGGCCGGCGAACGAGCGGCAGGCTGAACCGACTCCCCCCACGAGAGGTACAGACGCCTTCCTAGCCGGCCTGGAGGCTTGCTTGCTGCTCCTGGATGGAGAGGACCTGGACGGTCCGCTCCCCAGAGGAGTGTGGCGACGGATGATGCTTGCCTTGCGCCACTGCCGAGGGGTGGCGAATCGTGGTTCGACGAGGGATGGAGCTGCATCGGCTGGACGCTCTGCTGAGGCCTATTTTAAGGATGCTGCGGGGAGCCTGGATGTGGATGCTGAGAGAGGTGACAAGCCTGTGAAGCTCGACGGATGCATGGACTTATCGGACTCTGGCGGCCTGGGGAACGTGAGAGGTGCCTCGGGTATCTGGAGGCCGCTGGTCCCTGCGATTGGCGCTGTGTTGGAGACCCAGGGAGCTGGCGCTCGGATCGAGGGGTCCGGACTGCCAGCACGCATTACACCGGGGGGAGTTCCGGTGCGACCTGGAGGCCGAGATCATGACTTGGAGGGAGTTGAGGGCCCTTCTTTGTCGATAGTGTGGGCGAAAACGCTTCAGGGTTCCCCGGATTACATCCCGCGGTGGTCGGAGTCTCTCACCCAGGTGGCCGAGGTGGAAGCTTTCTGGGTGTCCCAAGGCATAACGCAGCTGTGGACCGTGCTCCCGGACGTAGAGCCAGCTTGGACGCCACGAACCGGCTGCCCGTGCGACGATCTGCCTGCTGCACGAGCTGCCCTGTTTAGAGATACAGGTTGAAATATCTTGTTGTTTCTCGATTGTTGACCCGTTTTCTGATCTGGCCTTATTTTTTGACACTTGACGACCCCTTTTTGTTGTCCGAGGACATTTTTTACTTTGCTGTCATGCCCTTTTTCATTTTGTTATATTTTATATTTTTTCTGCTGAGTTTTATACAGATGTACCCCCCCTTTTTTTTTTTTTTTTTTTTAAATATATATATATATATATATTTTTTTTTTCCGGGATGTCTCGAGAGGTGCTGCAGCGGCCTGGTGCCCAGATTGGCCCCCGAGTGCCCAGGCCTGGTGCCACTGTACCCCCTGGCCCAACCCAAGGTCTGTCACCGTGCGGGAACCCGCCAGGACAGGCACAATTTTGGCCTTTGCCATTTTCCACCCCCAACCCTACCCCCTCATCTTTCTACCTTTTTTCTTTTTACTGCTGACCTTCTTTAATTATTGTTTTCCACAAGATGTGTTTGTTGCCGACTTTTTGCTTATTTTTAGATGAGACCCCCCCTTCTGGGGATGTTTTTTGCGGACTTATTAATACTCTTTGATGACTTCTTTATCTGTTTTGCTCTACATTGATGAGTTCTTTATGATGACAATTCTTGGCCCTGCGTGGCCCTTCCTTTCTTTATAGCATGATTGTTAAGCTGACTTTTTTCCAAAATTAAAAATTTTGAAACACAAAAAAAATGTGAGTGGACCAGTGCATTCCCAACGTAGGTGGAGAAGAGTGACTATCTCAGTGCCACATCGCCAGCATAGCCCATTTTCATTCTGGTACATTTTGTGGATGTGATGAAGTTTTATACCGTTGGGTCAGGGGTTTGTAGGCAGTTTCCTGCGTCTTATTGGAAACAGAGCAGGTCTGTCAGATCAAATTTTTTTGCCGTTGTCAGTTTGTAAATGTTTATTCTATCCACATTTCCCAAGTACACCTATTCCTGGGGTAGGTGGAGTATGGTGTGTATAAAGGAATGCCATGAGCCAGTGGTTTAGAGTCCTTACTTAAGGATTGTGAGGCATAGCCTCTTTTAAGTTGTTGTTGTGAAGATGTGAGTTATGTAGCTCTGCAATTGTTTTTATCGAAATCTATGCATAAAAGACACCTGTGTACCCGTCACTAAGGATGCCAAAGGAATGAAACCAGTTAAAGTCACTGCATGAAATATTCAAGTGCGCCACAGAAGGTTTGGAAGGCCGACTGACCCTTACCTGGAAGAAAGTCTGTCTGGTTTTGTTAGGGGTGTCAAGGGTGAGGGAAAGGAAGATAACCCACATTTTATTGCTTGTTGATTCCAAAGTTGTAGTCTTGCTTTTACGTAGGGAAGATTGTGTACTAATTTCAGCGTTTGTTGCGTTGTCAACTACAGAAGCATTGCCAGATCTAGCAGAATAGTGGATGACAGAATTGTATTCCTGGCGCCACCTAGTGGTGGTGGTGGGATGAAATGAAGTATAAATGGCAGAGGCAATATGATGTGGAAACAGAACAAAAAATCTATGATCACAGATGATGTGAATTAAACAATTTATGTACTCCGGATGCGTGCAGGACCGCGCTTTAAAACGTCCCGCGCCCAAAGAAGTCCAGGAGCTTCTTCTGGTGCGCATAGCAGCGCGTTCGCAGCCATAGACATAGCGAACGCGCATAAAAAAAAACACAGAGCATTTTGCGCACATTTGAAGAACGTGCAGGTGTGAACCCGGCCTTATGCTGGCCTCTATGCTAATAATAACTAATAGTACTGGATACATACACAGAACATAAACATTAATACACAAAGACTAGGATGGTCAGGACTGGAGCAAAAGGATATAGAACCAGGAAGGAACGTCAGACTAGCAGAGGTTGGCAACAGATCAGTAATCTACAAAATACAGGGAACAGACCGGGTAGTCTAGAAAGCTGACATCAATACCAGAGAAATACAAGAATGCTTTGCAGCAACAATGGAACCAGAACTCACAGGAGCAGGAGTCACAACTACAACTCATGCCAGAGCAATGAGCCTCTGTGTGCTGCTGGCGTTTTAAATAGTGAACAGGTCTGGGTAATGAGGACATGATCCCAGACCTGAACAGCACAGCAAAACCCAGGAGTGGCACAGGGTGGAATAGCTAGACTCGGACAGGGAAAAGCTGGCCTGGATCGCTCCCACCACCAGGGGGCACGGCTGAAACCGGTGGAAACGTGACACATTGGGTATTTCTAAACTCAGGACAAAATTTAGAAACTATTTAGCCAGGGTCTTTTTTTTGGTGCTTGTAGATTTGGGGGTCAGAGTTCGAACAAGTTTTTTTTTTTTTTTTTTTTCCCATTTTCATATTTCAAATTTTTTTATATAGTAAATTATACGATATGATGAAAATAATGATCTCTTTAGAAAGTCCATTTAATGGCGAGAAAAACTGTATTTAATGTGTGTGGGTACAGGTAATGAGAAGGAGGAATATTTAGCGTTAAACACAAGCGGAGTTGTACAAACAGCAGTGGGTACTTTTGGACAGACAGCCTGGTCTCTATGGGGTTAAATATGAACATATACAATGCTGCACTATGAATTGTTACTGTTTTAAGAGACTTGGAGTGACCTATACGGATTATACAGTATCTCACAGAAATGAGTATACCCTTCACATTTTTGTAAATATTTTATTATATCCTTTCATGTAACAACACTGAAGAAATTACACTTAGTTACAATGTAAAGTAGGGAGAGTACAGCTTGTATAACTGTAAATTTGCTGTCCCCTCAAAATAACTCAACACACCGTACTCGACTTCTTTGGTCGAAAATGGCGAGGCCTGTTCTGAGTGGAACCTGTCCTGTTAACCACTGTATGGTCTTAGCCACCGTGCTGCAGCTCAGTTTCAGGGTCTTCTTGGCAATCTTCTTATAGCCTAGGCCATCTTTATTTAGAGCAACAATTTTTTCAGATCCTCACCGTTCTTTGCCATGAGGTGCCATGTTGAACTGCCAGTGATCAGTATGAGAGAGTGAGAGCGATAACACCAAATTTAACACACCTGAGACCTTGTAACATTGAGTCACATGGCACCAGGGAGAGAAAATGGCTAATTGGGCCCAATTTGGACATTTTCACTGAGTGATGTACTCACTTTTTGTTGCCAGCAGTTTAGACATTAATGGCTGTGTGTGGAGTTATTTTGAAGGGACAGCAAATTGACACTGTTATACAAGCTATACACTCACTACTTTACATTTATAGTATAGTGTGATTTCTTCAGTGTTGCCACATAAGTTATAATATTTACAAAAATGTGAGGGGTGTACTCCTGTAAGATAGTGTGTGTGTGTGTGTGTCTGTATATTTTTTTAATAGTCGGCACTCGCGGAACTTATACATGTACTTTATTAATCACTGTTTTAGTTTGCTAATCGCTAACTTTCATCAGGACATCAAATACAATTATTAAAACCAATTTCTAGAAATCCACTCACCACCTCTGTGCTCCCCCCGCCCTTATTCAATTGGTGTTCCAAATTCTGGCTGCCAAACGTCCGCTTAGTCCTTCTGATCACCTGTTACCATGGCAACACAATGCCACAATAATACCAAAGTTACTGACCACCAAAATGATTAAAAAGGAGATATGTCTCCTGAAGGCCCTCCCCAGAATATGATGAAGTGTAAATGTTAACTTTAATAATTGTTTCCTTTTCCTGTAACCAAGCATACTAGTTTCCCTGTAGAGGGTACTTGACATCTACGTGGAGCTCAAGTTTCCAAGCTTTTGGTTCACCTGACCAACTTTGGACTTGCTCCACCAATTTATACCTTGAGCGTCCCCTGCAGAAAATCCAGTTCATCCCACCAACATTACTGTTACTACTATTCTCAATTGTAAAGAAAAGGGGACTATGACGTTTTCTCATTTATCTCTTTGGGGCCTAATGTATCCAGTTCCTTAATCCAAAAACGTTCTCTCTGCAATAGTTCAATGCTTCGACCCCCCCCCCCATTCAAAAGGTGGCATGTGGTCTATTGCCATAAATTTCAACATAGGATGTGCATGCCCCTTGTCCAAAATATGTCTAGCCAATATGGCTTATCACTATCCCATCACAATATGCAATCCTGATAGGTGAGTGATGGCCTCAGATTCACTTCTATTGTGGTATCTGTTTTACAGGTATGTTGGTCCGCACGGACACATAATCTTATATATCACAATCTGTCATGCAGGTTATTCTTTGTCGGATTTTGTATGTTTTCCCCCAATGTAGATGTTGAAACACTGTGCCTGGGATCACATCCCAAGCATCAAAAACAACCCAGGTTTTGTGGCTTTCAGTCGATCTGTTTTCATCAGCACATTGCTTCATCCAGGCTTTGTACTGGTTCCTTCATTAAAAAATCCAGTCACTTTGCAATTGGCTCCAGAAGACCTATTGCTGAAACAATAGGATGTCCTGGGGGATAATTTGGGTTCTTGTGAATTTTAGGGATATGGTACATAACCGGGGTCATCAGGGTCTTTCTCCACATATACTTATTTAATTTGTAATCTATAACCTGCACATCCCATAGTTTAGTACCTGGGAAATCTTTTTTGCAATGACTTTTGTGGGATCTGTTTCAATCTCTTCATAAATTGTAGAATTCTTTAACTGGTTCAAGACCTCCTGTTTGTAATCCATAGTTACAATCCCACCTCCCTTATCTGTTGGTCTGACATTAATATTCTTATCCTCTGAGGAGCAGACTGTGGCAAAATCATCTTTGCTTAAATTGGATTGATATTTATTTTTGAACTGAATCGTTGTTTTGATTTCTTCCTGAGTGATCCTCAAGAATGATGTAATAGATGGTTGGGTTGTTGGGAGATCAAACCTACTTTTAACCTTAAATATTGATCGTGGTTCCTGTTGCTTCATTGTATCTTGAAAATGGTCTTTAAGTCTCAACAATCGTCCCAATTTATAGATGTCCACTTTTTATTAACCAAATAGTCTGGGAAAACATAGGGCTCTCTTCCATAGTTTGTGTTAATGTAATATTGATATGTAATCATTAGTGCTAGGATAAGCAAGTTTAACTTCTGGCATTCATGTTACATTTCTGATGCTTTACTGGGGTGAAATCCATTTAGCGCCTCGCAGCTTGTGTGAGCTTACCGTACTTTCTGCATCCTGCTACAAACACGGGGAGTGCAGTCATTAAAAAGTGTTTCGATGAATTAGGTATTGTGCAGGTGCAAATTATCATCGGGATGCGTTGAGCCAAAAGGTTAACACCTCTTAAAAGCTGGTGATATATGAGTTTGCAATTGCAGAATCCTTTAACACTCCACCCCCCCCCCCAATTAAATCATATATATATATATATCTCCCCACGGCGAGAAAGGTGGTCTGATCCACTGTTTCTTCTGGTTGCGAGCAGAGTGAAACTGAGAACAAATGGTTCCTAGTCTCTTTCCATGATCACTCCGTGATGCGAGGTCGTGTGGGCTCATGGCCCAGAAACACGACCCTCAATGGAAACCTATGGACTTCAGTAGGGACGCACCGATACCACTTTTTTAGGACCGTGTACAAGTACCGATGCTTTTTTCAAGTACTCACCGATACCGAGTACCATTATTTCTATTTAATGTCATGTGACCACTTTCCAATAAGAACAGATATATATATATATATATATCTGTGGGGATGTGCGTGTATGCAGTATATATGTCTTTGGGGGTATATCTGTGTGTGTGTGTGTATATATATAATATCTTTATCTCTTTGGGGGTATGTATGTGTGTATATACACAGGTCTGTGGTTGGTATACACACACATACCCACAGACCTACACACATATGCATACCCCCCAGACCTGTAT
Source organism: Leptobrachium leishanense (assembly GCA_009667805.1). Classification (NCBI taxonomy): domain Eukaryota; kingdom Metazoa; phylum Chordata; class Amphibia; order Anura; family Megophryidae; genus Leptobrachium; species Leptobrachium leishanense. Next base: position 226,351,697 of record CM019066.1, on the reverse strand, counting down.
ATACACTGTACATATATATATTTGGGGGTATATATGTATGTCTTTGGGGGTATGTGTATGTGTTAATATAATACATAGACCCACAGACCTGTATATATACACATACCCCATAGACATACATACACACACACATATATCTATATTTATTTGGGGGTATGTATGTCTTTCAGGGTGTGTGTATATATATATATTTATTTATTTATTTTATTACAGGTCTGGGTATAATATATATATATTATATATTCCCCCACAGACATACATACCCACACAGACCTGTATATATACACATACCCCCAAAGACATACATCTGGTGTGTGTGTATATATATACATACATACCCCCACAGGCCTCAGTGCACTCCGGCCAGCCTCCTCTTCTAACGGGCCCCATCCGGGTGGATTTGTTTGTTCGAGCTTCACTGGGGAACTGCCGGCCGCGATCTTGCGAGATCCCGCAGTTCGCGGGAACTCTGGGATCTCACAAGATCGCGGCTGGTGTTACCCCAGTGAAGCGAGCGGCCGCTAAAAACAAACAAGCAAATCTACCTGGATGGAGCCTGGCAGAGTGCTGTTAGAGCACTCTGCCAGCCGCGCCTGCCCCTCAGACACCGACCGGAAAGCCAGCGCTGGTATCTGTTGAGGTATCGGGGGGACCTGCACGAGTACCAAGTACTTGTGCAGGACCCGGTATCGGCACCGATATCGATACTAGTATCGATATCGATGCATCACTAGACTCCAGGAGGTGATAATCGCAGCAGCGCTACCGCGAGTATCACTGTGGTTAGCACTTCGTTCCAGGGCAAGGTGCTGACGCCTGCCCCGGAATACAACACACTAACATGGGGGCACTACAGAAAGATCTGCAGGCACAGATTTTCCCTGTTAGCGTCCCAATTTTGACATTAAGCAGGTTTTTATACTGCCATTGAGGAAGCGTATTGATGTGCGAAACGCGTCTGGCTTCTATTTTAGACTCATATAATCCATTGTTATTATTAAAACCTGCTTACTATGAAGTATGCAGTCCTTTGGAATTCCTTATCCGGAAAGAGGCTTTTTAAAATTGTGCCTAAACAATTTGTTAGCGGTGGATTCCTAGAGCTTGGTACAGCTCCCTAGAGGGTGAGTGAGATTCCTTTCCCTGGGGTCACTATTTTTTTTGAAGGATCACTGTTGCTTTGCCATGAAGGTCTTCTCTTTGCTTTGAGACATAGAGGAAAGTGATCCCGATATGGAGAAGTCGGGCTAACAGTCCGTAACGTGATATAAATAGAGCTAGGGAGCTCTCGAAGAGTGTGAGTGCAATGTACTACTGAAATTCAATCAATTTTTTCTCCAAGTTATTTCTGATTGATCTGCACTATTGTACCATTATCTTTGTTTTTCCCCTATGTCTGGAGGCCAAAGATGTCCATCTAGCATCTAGACCCCGTTAAAAGGAGTATTACTGGAGTCGTTATTCCATAAGAAATACAGGAGTGTAAGAGAATTGTATCTTATCCTTACACCTTGGTGGTTATTGGGGTTGGAATAAGTTGTCACTAGGGTAGGAGCGCTGTTCTTTCATTCTTTGTTCCACATTTATTTCCGTCCTTGTTATATGTCTACTCGTCCAGCCACTCTCAATTCGGTTATAGTTCCCGAAGTGCCCTTTTCTGAAAAAGACTCCTCACTTTATACTTGATTCTGTGGGACAATTTCCGTTTCGGTTGCAGACTCTCCTGAAGTATTATAAATTGTTAAACTGTTAGGCCCCGTTCACACCTCAGCGTTTTACAGCGCTTTCCTGAGCGCTGTAAAACGCTCAACCCAGGAAATCCCATGATTTCCTATGGGGCTGGTTCACACCTGGACGTTTTACAGTGCGCAGGAATGCGCTGTAAAACGTCCGGCGCCCAAAGAAGTACGGGAGCTTCTCTGGGGCGTATAGCAGCGCGTTCGCGGCCATAGACATAGCCGCGAACGCGCTGCAATGCGCGTTCGCACGTTTTTTCATATGTGTGTAAAAAAAAAACGCGATCGCGCACGTTTGAAAAAATGCTGAGGTGTGAACCCAGCCTTAGCGTGTCAAATCTTTTTTTGCCTTTTCTGCTGCTCCCTTTTAACGGTTTGTCTTAAAAGCCACTTTATTTACACAATGTTACTTTAATCCAATTTTACACTCTCCTGTTTCGACCTTTTAAAATTCACCAACTCTATTTTATATTTAATCACCTCTTCTAATTTCAGCATTGGATTCTTTGCTTCCTGAATTGCTAGGAGTAACACTTGAACACTAATTTTTAAATCTTTGCAATTTGTGTACTTCCACCAACTCAATCGCCACATTTTCAATTACTATAAGCATTAGATCCATTGTGCACTTATTCAAGACAGCAACCCATTCTTTACATACTTGAGGTTTCGTTCTTCCTATGATAGGAATATCGTTGATCTGGAAGCCTCTTGGTATTGGTTTCATTTTATAATAATCCAAAAGAAATAAGCCACGTAAATCAAAGTTTGTTTCCTGTTGTTTTTTTTCCAGCCTTCTTAATTCAAAGTATACCTCTTTAACAGATTTGCTATTAGGGAGATCCTGGCTAGTTGTTGGCCATGAAATACTCTGTGCATCTTCCTCCGTGTACTGAAAAAGCTCCACCTGTTCTAGGAAATTCTTCATTGCGAAAAAACAGTGGGTAAAGAAAAGAATCACCCACCCCCAAAAAAAAAAACTAATCACATTTTGTAGCTTTGCAGCCTGAAATAAAGACGCCCCTTTTTTGTTTTTCCAGTTATTTACTCAGTGCAACTTATAACATCCAAGTGATAGATAGAACACCCAACATGTCAGAAACAAAGACAATTCAAAAACAGAATCAATGAGTTGGAAAAAGGATCACCCCCTTGTCAGTATTTTGTTGAACTGCCTTTTGCTTTAATTATAGCCTTTAGTCTATAGGGATATGTCTCTACTAACATTGCACATCTAGACTGTGCAATCTTCGCCCACTCTTCTTTAGCAGAACTGCTCAAGTTCAGTTACATTTTATGGTGACCGGTTGTGGACTGCAGTCCAGATATTCAATGGGGTTTAAGTCTGGACTCTGACTAGGCTATGCAAGGACATTTACCATTTTCTCCTTCAACCACTGTGTGGTCATTTTTGCGGTGTGCTTTGGGTCATTGTCATGTTGGAAGGTAAACCTTCTTCCCATTGACAACTTTTCCTGAAGTATTTTGCCCCATCCATTATTCCATCTATCCTGACCAAGTGCTTCAGTGCCTGCTGCAGATAAACACCCTGCATAACAGGATATTGCCACCTCCATGCTTTACTGTAGGTATGGTGTTATTTGGGTGCTGAGCTGCATTGAATTTCCTCCAGGCAGAAGACTTCAGTCGAAACTGTTGCATTTTATTTCTTATGCTATATCTTTTTATTTAATAAATATGGCCAGATCATGGCCTTTTTATATTTCCTGCGTGTAATTCCCACATCCAGTCTACAGCAAGATGCCCGTCCTGGATTCGAGGAGGAGATAGACTGCACCTGGGGGAGGTGAGATCTGAGAGTACTGAACACATATATAAATAAATAAATAAATATGGAGATATATATTTATTTATTTATAAAGTATTTTACCAGGAAGGATACATTGACATTTCTCTCGCTTTCAAGTATGGGTTCAAGAACATTGAAATGTTACAGTCGTTACAGAAATACAAAGTTATAAAATGCAAGATATTAAACACACAAATATACAGATTAACAGAAAATAAATATGTAGGAAATAGTCATTATGTTACATGTTTACAGGTGCATTCCGTATTGAGGTATGTTAGTAGGGAGCTCTTGAGTGACTTAAGACCGGGGGAAGATTTGATGGCGTCTGGGAGGTTATTCCATAATTGCGGTGCTCTGTAAGAAAATGAGGACTGAGCCACTGTCTTTTTGTATTGTGGTATTGCAAGTAAGGTGCAGGTCCTGGATCGGAGGTTATAGGATGAGGGAACTGCTAAGGGAAGCAGTCTATTCAGGTAGGGTGGCAGCTTCCCAGAAATGCTCTTAAACACAAGGTTGGAAAGGTGAAGGGTGCGTTTGGACTCCAGCAATGGCCAGTTTAGTTGTTTTAACATGTCACAATGGTGGGTCATGTAGTTACATTGTAGCGCAAAGTGGCAGAATGAGTTATACAAAGTAGTAAGTTTCTGAAGGTGCGGTTGCGGGGCCGTTGCATACACTACATATCCGTAATCAATAGCCGACATAAGCATTTGTTGTACAGTTTGCTTTGCTGAATCATTGCTGATATAGTTTGGAGCCAACTGTACAAAGGCTCTTAAATAAGTGAGTGGTTTTCCTGTTCTAGGAATTTTTGGCTCATTGTACTGGAAGTACTGCACCATATGTGTTCCATTTTAGGATTAACCACTATGCGAGGAACCTGAGAAGGTCTACAACTGTATTCGGATCTGCGTGCATGAAGACTTTTATATTTACCTGCTTGTGGCTGTTTTTTGTGCCATAAAGCAGCAGCAATTATAGATCAAATATTGTGTATTACTGTTTGAGTAAATGGTTTTCGGTTTCATCGGCGCCAGTATCACCTTCTGTGGTTTAGACCCATTGGTTCTTCTGTTCCTTCCTTTCCTTGGGTATGTCCTGTGTGTGTGTGTGTGTGTGTGTGTGTGTGTGTGTGTGTGTGTATATATTCAGCTGTAAACCCTAAATAAAGCCATTTTTTAAGTCTCTGTGTTCACCCTACTATGCGCTACGACTATTGAATGGGTGAATATTGAACCATTACTTCTTTAGTAAGCTTTACTGATAGAGCTCTTTTGCAATGCCAATTTAAAATTTGTTGACTTTCATAATATGTCTAATAATCGTTATTTGCCACTAAGAAAATCGGCTGATCTGACACAAGGGCACTTGAATATCCCCTTAATGACAGGGCAGCGTTTGATACAGGCGTGCCTGAATTGCCTCGGGACAGCATAGCACGCCCGGGGGTTCTGCGTCAACTCCCCTGATCATCACATTTTGCTGCACTTGGGACTACCTGAACACGAGCAGCTCACCTGCAGCCGATTGGCGGTTGGCCTCCAGCAAGGAAGGTGGACAGGGGAGTAGCCGGAGAGCAGAGGGGTGTGCTATGTCGTCCCTCAGTGTCCAGGCCCACCTGCTGCCAGACATGCTATTATTATTCTTTATTTATAAAGCGCCAGCATATTCCGCAGCGCTGTACAATTGGCACAGTATAGACAGGGTTACAATACATTGAACAACATTTGACAAACAGTAGAGGAGGAGATGAGGGCCCTATTCCCGTAGGAACTCAGAATCTAGAAGGGTTGGGGTTGGAAACAGGAGGAGAGGACTGCAAGGTGAGAGTGATTGATGGTTACCTCAGTGAGTTGGGTGGTAGGCTTCTCTAAATAGGAAGAGAAATTAAGGGAAAGTCTGACCGTACGAGGGAGAGCGTTCCAGAGAATGGGGGCTGCGCGTGAGAAGTCATGCAGTCTATCATGGGAAGAGGTGATGCGGGGAGAAGCTAGGCGTAGGTCACTGTTTGATCTTAGGGAGCGGGCTGGGGTGTATTTGGTGATTAGTGAGGACAGGTAGTGGGGAGCTGAGTTAGAATTTTGTAGGTCAGGGTAAGGATTTTGAACTTAATTCTGCAGTGGAGTGGCAGAGACAGAGTGGCGGGTGAGGTGCATTATCCAGGTGGAGGCGTTCAGGATGGATTGTAGGGGGGAGAGGCGGGAGAGAGGGAGGCCGGAGATTATTGCAATAGTCAAGTCGGGAGATTACCAGGATTAGTTGTTTTATGGTGACAGCGGTAAAATGCTATGCTGTTAATGGGTTAAAAGAGCAAGAAAATTATTCCAAATGAAGAGTCTCATGTCCCCCATTTTGTTATGGAGGGTAGCAGAGGGAATACCTGTGATGAGATGGTAGTGACATCACAGGAAGGGGTGTGGCATGGGAGTCGAGACGTGGATGCGAAGACGCTGGACATGGTTAATGTGGTCTTCTCCTCACATGTTTAGCATTTTAATAAAGATCTACTGCAAATATGTTTACGGTCACTCTGCCGGAGCTATTTGATTTCTCCCAGTCCACGGCATGGACTGCCTAGCAGCAGCAGTTTGTACTATTCAGGGTTGCGTCCAAGCTGGATAAAGAACCTGATAAAGTACCAGTTAATTGTTTTGTATGCTATGTGGAGCTTGTGTACAACACACCAGCTGTGATGTTGTCATGGAGGAGTGGAAGAGGACTCCAGTGGCAACCTGTGAAGCTCTGGTGAACTCCATGCCCAAGAGTGTTAAGGCAGTGCTGGAAAATAATGGTGGCCACACAAAATATTGACACTTTGGGCCCAATTTGGACATTTTCACTTAGGGGTGTGCTCACTTTTGTTTCCAGCGGTTCAGACATTAACCACTTGGCTGCTAAGGACGCGCTCAGCCAAGTGGTTCTCCTGTGTTGTGGACACGCGGAGCGCGTCCTAGCACAGGAGGCAGCAATCAGCCGGGATTCCGGCCGATTGCTGCCCCCCCTCCCCCGGTGTCGGCTGACATCTTGATGTCAGCACTCCGGGACCCCGGCAGGCACAATAGAGGTCATCACGGAAGGTGCCTGAAAGGGAGGGGGGAAGGTCCTTTCGACCTCTCTCCCTCCTGATCGGCCGGGGGCAGCGGCTAAAGGCAGGCACCGTTTGGAAGGGCACAGCCTGCCCTTCCAAACGGTGGCTGGCTTTAACCCCTTGGGGGCCGGATCACGATTTGGCGCCGAAAAGTGCTGGATCCTGATCCTCTCCCTGAGCTGGCCGACATGTTGGATGTTGGCCAAGCTTCCGGGAACTCCCCCTGACGACTGGCGTCATCGTGTATAGCGCAGTGACATCAGTTTTGGAGTTAACCCCTAGCTGCCACCAATGATGGAGATAGAGGGTTCATTGGAACCCCCTATCTCCCGATCCGTGGCAGTTAGGGCTAAAGCCAGAGCATGGCCTTTCCAACGATACCAAACATGACCATGGTAAAAGTTTTTTTTAGAAAAATAAAAATGAAAATAAAGAAATATTATAATAATAATAATAATAAAAAAATAATAAACAGGGTTTTTTTTTTATTTTTATTGCAGCAATATTGTTCCCATTTAATTTATAATGTGAACAATGATGTTACACTAACGATTTTGTATGGGGTGCGTTTGTTAAAAATAGCGTCATTTTCCCCCAAAAAAATTAACGAGTCCCAATTTCTACGTTTTTTGTAACAAGCACAACTCATAAAAAATATATAAGCAAACGCTCGCATGTTAAAATGTGAAAAAAAAAACACTTTACACGTTGTGAATTATTGAAAATTAAAATGTTATTGCATTTTTTGTTATAATATTCAGATAGGTCATGACGTATACATATAATAATGATATATTATGAATCTACCGAGTCTGCCGGAAAGAACGATATATAATATGTCTGGGTCTTATAATAAAATATGGCTTGAAAACGCGTTTAAACATGATGAGCGAAACCGGTAAAAATGCCTCAGCATCGAGAGGGTTAATGGCTGTGTGTTATTTTGAGGGGACAGAAAATGTACACTGTTATACAAGCTGTACACTCACTACTTTACATTGTAGCAAAGTGTAATTTCTTCAGTGTTGTCACATGAAAAGATATAATAAAATATTTACAGTGTTTATCCAAATGTGATTTGTGTCCGGAATGTCGGTCTACACAGAGGAGAAATCCTCTAACTTCAACCCCACTGCCTCTACAGTTGATACCTGGCAGCCCTGCGCAGTTGATGTTGCGGCAACCGATTCATACCCTGTTGGCGTCGATGAGTGCATTCCAGGGGCGGACTGACAACTAATGGGGGGCCCCCGGGCAATAGGAGGTCATGGGGCCCCCTTGTTCCACACCCACAGGAGGCCACACCCAACAAAAAATAGAAACATGCCAAAATTACTATTTAAATTTTTGATTTGAGGCTAAGAAAACGTAAAAAAAATACATTTTAAAAAACTGAAATCTGTTTTTCTCTGCGCTCAAATCAAAAGAGGCAGAATCTGTTTCCTTAGTTGAATTAATTATAGTTAGGAGTATTTATAAAGCGCCAACAAATTCCTTAGCACTGTACAATGGGAGAAACAGAATATACATATAGGTTACACACACTGAACAGAAGGAGGGAGGACCCTGCTTGAGAGCTTTCAATCTAAGAGAGGGGTGACACATTAGGTGAGGGCGAATAGGGTATATGAAGTAGCGGGTTACATGAGGACTGAATGGGAAGAGGAGCAGGAAATGTACAGTTGGGGATCATGGAGTGAGCTGATAGGCTTCACTACAGTATTGCGTTTTCAGATCCTTCTTAAAGGATGAAGAGACGGGGAGAGTCTGTTACAGGGGAGCGAGTTCCATAGAAAGGGGGCAGCTCGAGAGAAGTCTTGAAGACGAAAGTTGGGGGTGCGGGTACGAGAAGCTGATAGCATCAGATCATTGGCAGAGCGAAGTGTTTGGGATGGGATGTACCGGCTAATAAAGGAGATGTAGGCAGGGGCGCGGTTATGGAGAGTTTGTACATGAGCACCAATATAATGAATTGGATTCTAAAGGAAACAGGGAGCCAGTGTAGAGTTTGACAGAGACGTGAGGTGCAGGAGGTGAGGTGTATGAGTCTGGCACAGGCGTTCATTACAGACTGCAGAGGCAGAATCTGGGATCTCTTAAGGCCAGAAGAAGGAGCTTACAGTAGTCAAGGTGGGAGTTAAGGCTGGATTAAGAAAGGGACGGATGCGTGCAATCTTTTTTAGGTGGAAGTAGCAGGATTTGGTTAGAGACTGAATGTGAGGAGTAAAGGATAGATTTGAGTCCAAGAGGGCAACGAGCCTGAGAGGTAGAAGTAATGGTGGCACCATTCACCTGAAGAGAAATGGGCACAGGAATGGAGGTTTTAAAAGGAGGGAAGATGAGAAGTTCAGTTTTCGAGAGGTTGAGATTTAGGAAATGGGAAGTCATCCAGTTGGAGACAGTCAACACCGGAGAAGAGAGATCGCGAGAGGAAAGGTAAATTTGGGTGCCATCCGCATAGAGGTGATATTCGAATCCATAGGAAGAGAAGAGGTTGTCCAAAGAGGTGGTATAGATTGAGAAGAGTAGGGGACCCAGAATAGAGCCTTAATGTACCCCAATTGAAAGAGGAAGTGGCGTTGAAGAGACACCAGCGACGGAGACACTGAAGGAGTGAAAAGAGATAGGAAGAGGACCAGGAGAGAGCAATGTCGCTGAGGCCAAGTTGACACAGCGTGAGGAGCAGGAGAGGGTGATCAACAGTGTCAAATGCAGCGGAAAAGTCAAGAAGAATAAGGAGGGAGAAGTGACCTTCGGTTTCAGCAGTAGCTAAATCATCTTAAGCAGCTTGGTCAGAGCAGTCTCCATAGATTGTTGGGAGCAAAAACTAGACTGGTGCGTCTCAAGTAGAGCGTTGGCAACAAGAAAACTGGTGAGCTAGTTATAGACTAGACGTTCTAAGATTTTGGAGGCAAAGGGGAGCAGAGAGATTGGACAGTAGTTCAAGAGGGAGGTAGGATCAAGAGATGGCTTTTATAGAATTGGGGGTGATCAATGATCCCAAAGAACCTTTGAATACAGAGGGGAAGAGGAGAGGGAGGGGTTAAAAATATGAGTCAAAGCAGGGGCAGTAGCTGGTAGGACAGGCCAAATAAGGATGGAATCAAGTGGATAAGGTGGTCGGGCAGGAGGACATGAGAAGTTCTGAGACATCTTCCTCCAAGACCGGAGAAAAGCAAGATATAGTAGAAGCAGGGAGTGAGGGAGTCAGTGGGGTAGAATGGTTAAAGGAAGAGGGCAGTGAATGCCGCTGCATTGTTTGTTTTATATGTAAAAGCATATATTGCCTCTGCTGTAGAATAGTGATGAGCCGAACACCCCCGTGTTCGGTTCGCATTCGAACTCTAACAATTTCAAAAGTTCGAGTTCGAACACGAACTGGACTCAATGCAAGTCAATGGGACTCGAAAGTTTGAATTTTAGAGTGCCCTCCAAGAGGGCATATATGCAAGATATTTGCCATAAAAGGTGTATGGGGGTCCGGGTATTGCCCTGGGGGACAGGAAACAAGGACAAAAAGTTTTTTAAAAAAACTTTTTTAAAGTTATAGTGAGTTTTTCATGAAATAAAGGTTAAGAATAAAATCAAAAAATTCCTTCAAATATTGTGACTAGGAGGTCCCCATAACCTGCCCATGAAGTGGCGGATTTGTAGGATGTATAGAAACATTTAAAAACAAAACAATTACATTTCAAATGACGGTAAATGGTTTCCCTTTAATCTATTCATAAACAACTGCTTGGGGCAGCAGTCTGTATGAAAAGAGGAGACATTTTAGGACTCGCAGAACAGGTTTAGTGATTTTTTTTTGGCTAAATTATGGTGAAACTTATGCAGGCTTTGGATGAAAGTAACAATAGGTGCTTTAAAATTGGACCTTTTTAGTGTCGGCAACAGCAAACATTTTGCAGGCTTGACTTCACTCCGCTCCGCCTCGCAGCGTGTCTACACTACATTACATTTGCTTCTCACCGCACTGGACAGGAATCCACTAACTAAATTAAAATGTACACAGAAAACCGTTTTATTTTCACAAAGCACATGTGTAGCGCTGGGTTTAATTCCCTGTCGTGGCAGTACCTATTTTTGGCCACCGGAGGGAGACAAGCGCGATACGAGACATTGAACATTGGGACTACATTTCCCGGCATGCTTTGGGAGCGGACACAGGAAGTGGGTGGGACACAGACCCTTACATCCTGAGCCTCGTGGAGAGAGCTGGCAGAGCGCGCCAGGGAGTGAGAGGAGCAAGACGCAAAGCAGCAGAACGAGACAGTGACTAGGCCGGAGCGCAGCTGGGGCCTGACAGAGCTAAAGACTGGGTTATTCAGCCTTACCAGAGGAAGACCCAGTGATGCACAGGAATACCCACGCTGATTCCAAGTGAGCGAGAGGACCCCGAGTTAAGAGCACCGCAGATCGATCGGACAGGGAGAGCAGGCGGTGAGCTGGACATCTTGCAGCAGCTACAGAAAGGCAAGACAGCGGATCCGGTAGCCCAGAGAATCCCAGCCAAGATCGAGCGGAGAGACGTCCTGGGTCGAGCGGAGCACCAAGTATCCGGCGGATGGGTGAGAGGCCTTCCAGGCCGTTTCTGAATAAAGAAAGCACGCAGCTGTTTGTTTCCAAAACCCACAGGGCCCCAACTTGACTAGTCGAAGATACCTCATAAGCAATTCACTGGCCAGTTGAATATTGTACCCGGGTACCATAACACACACACACACACACACGTACATTCTGGGACATAACCTGTGCGGGACTCACTCCCCAACCTCAAGGAAGGGGGTTAAAGATATATTTTCCTCTTTTCTTTTCCGCTGCGCGTTTCTCGAATTACGAAGCCTTGTAGTTTCTCTTTTCCGCTGCGCGTTTCTCGAATTACGAAGCATCGTATTTCTTTTCCGCTGCGCATTTCCCGCATTACGAAGTACTGTAAATATATCTACGAACACCGTGTTATTCATTGTATGCCATTTATTCTAGTAAACTATATCATTTATAAAATCCACAACGGTGCTGGAGTATATTTATTCCCTAGTGCGGGGAGACTGACCCGAGGTTCAATTTCAGCGGCTCCTCCGGGAGTGAGCGCTACACATGTTATATAGGCAAAAGAAGTTTATACTGAATAAACTACATCAAAAATTACCGTTAATTTAATAGGTGAGGGAAGCGTGGATTATCCCTGCCCCCTCACTCTACTACTCGCGATGTCAGGTAAATGGAGGGGGATGAATTGCAGGGGAATGGGGAGGGGGGATGAATTGCAGGGGAGTGGGGGAGAAATTAATTGCAGGGGGGGAAAGGAATGAATTACAGGGGGAGAGAGAAATTAATTAAAGGGGGCCCTTGGCAGAACTAACCTCTCCCATGAGGGGTCATAATTGGTGAAATGGTGGCGTAGGCGTTTGAGGTTCAGCAAAATTAAATATATCTATTTATAAAGAAAGATGAGTGATACGGAAGGGGCAAATAAAAGAAATGGGGATGGAAGTATCGCACACGAATATTAATGGATTAATCTGTATAAGCATCCAAGGGGGAAAACTGACTCTGGGGTCTTCTAACTTCTATTGATAATCTGGCAAACGAACAATTAAAAGAGAGTATTCGGTTCCACTTGATATATCGGATGCGTAAACCCCAAATTAGTTTGGTCCTAAAAACTGTTGGCGAGGAGTCTGTACTTAATGGAAGATATTACTTGGATCTGATGTCTGGATATACATGTATCTGATGTGTGGATATACATGTATCTGGCTTCTGATGTCTGGATATACATGTATCTGGCATCTGATGTCTAGGTATACATGTATCTGGAGTCTCGGTCTGGTTAAAGTTATTTATTTTTGTAACTTTATTCTGAATAAAACCATAACAGTGTAATTTCATAAGATAATTTAAGAGTGTGTGTTTAGGGGCAGAGTTCAGGGCAGGGTAGGTGGGGCAACTGGTGGCGAGTAACTTTTAAGGTCTGGCTAGTAGCTTGGGACTTGAAATTTTTAGCCCTGTGTGTGTGTGTGTGTGTGTGTGTGTGTATATATATATATATATATATATATATATCATACCTGCCCTTACCTTCCCCTTTAAATTTGCTAAAAATATACACAAAAAAAACAAACCACTGCCTGAGACCCCGCGCAGCCCACATGCCACTCCCCCTCTACCTGGCTGGATGTATCAAATATATATAATTAAATACATTCAGCCAGGTAGAGAAAGAGAAAAAAGGTTTTATTTTATGTTCCCGGTGACATTTAAAAATGTCCTTGGACTTTATTTTTTTAGAAATGTGTCACCTTACCTTAGCCTGGTGGTCAGTGGGGGCTCCCTGGATCCTGGTTGTGGGGGGGTCTGCCGTGGACGCAGGCACATGCACCCGGGCGGCTAGCCTGCACAGTCGCAGCTTTCATCCGGTGGCCGCATGCTTCTCAATGCTCCTAAAGGGGATCCTTGGGAGGCCCCTGCAGGCTGCCCTCTACAGTGCCTGATTAGAGGACCGTGTCTGCCTGATGTTTTAGTAACAAGAATGTTTTATCCCATAGGCTTCAATGTTGAAAATATTCCTGTTTTAATACAATATCTAATAAACCGCTGCTTATAATATTCTGCAGTAAAGAGTCTCTTTATTTCTAGATTTTTTTTTTAGTATTCTTTAAGCATTTTTTATACTTTTTTTTTAAAAAAAAAAAATCATAGAACTTTTGGCGAACGTCCCAAAAAGTTCGAAGTTCGCAAACTGTCGAACGGCCGATATTCGATGCGAACTCTGAACAGATCGAACCGAACAGCTCATCCCTACTGTAGAACCGAACAAAATAGTTTTCATTTAGTTTTTCATTTTTACACATTACATGGTCATCTTTGGTATCATTGTAAAGACCAGACTCTGACCTTTCCAATGACACCTCACTTAACCTTGTGTGGTGTACAATTCAGGGATGCAGGTTCCAAAGTCCCCTGTCTCTCCTCAGTGTAGCGCCACGGTCTAGGCTGTGCATAAAACAATGCGTTGCTTCACCAGATACACACATGCTGGCAGTATGGTAAATGAGGTGAGTTAGTGCAGCATCGCTGTTCACTTTAGATTTGTAAACTGAATAATAGTGCCGTGTTAGAAAAAGAAAAGAGAAAAATATTATTTTAATAGATATTTTAGTTTTACATAAATCTAACCTGGTTATATTTAGTATTACTGAAAAGGCTATAAGCTGACCTTTCCAATGATATCTCATATGTCCCTCTAGCCCTTAGGGCTCCAGAGATATAGTGGTCTAAATTATTGCAAATTGTAAAATAATTTTTTTTTTTTCCACAGAGCAAGGCGCCCCCTTGTGGCAGGCGCCTGTAGGCACATGCCTTCTCTGCCTTATTATAAATCCGGCCCTGTCCACAGCTGGTAACATGCCAGGTCTTGAGAAGTGCACCCCTTCTACAGGAGGATTCTACGTCACTTCCTCCATTGGAGTCACATCTCCCACAAGGACTTGGACAAGGGGCCATATTATATACTTCACGCTAACGTTGGCGCTCAGCTATGCGAGCATTAATGTCAGCTTTGGTGGCCCTAGTGCACACTTTGTGCTAATAGGAGATCGCTGCTGTGATCTCCTGACATACACTACTCAGTGTGACTCCTCTTTCAAAAACAGCTTTTGAAATTATTCTTGAAAAAAATTATCACAAAATTGGACCAGGCACTTATACTATAATACACACTTAATACAGGTTCATTAGATAACTAGGGCATAGCAACGTTTTGCCAAACAGCCTTTTGTCAAGCTTTTTACTGAATTGTTGCTGTGTTACACTTGTGTCGTCTCATAAACCGGTCTGAAAGTTTAGTTTCCTGTCCCATTTTTCTAACCTTTTGTGGATACGTTGTAAATGGTTGCTGGATTGTGGTGGCACCTGCCTGGCCTTCCATGATAGAGTTGCTCTACGTTAGGTGACCATTTGTCCCCGATTTCAAAGGACAGTCCCCGGATTGAGGAGACCTTCCCCGGACAAATGTCACCGGAAATGTCCCTGGTACAAAGCCCCGCCGGTGTCATATAGAGAGCAAAAAGATCAATTATTCCCTTCTCCGAGTCCTCCTACCTTCTGGGGTGGGGTCGCAGCCTCCAGTTGCCCTCATTTGCCGATGCAGATATGCTCACGGGACAGGGACCTGTCAGCTATCCGGGTCCTCCCTGCCCCGGGCTCTAAATCCTTTAGCAATCGGCAAAGCAGCGTGTCTCCATGAGTTGGGCTGTGGTTCCGTTAATGCTCTTGCATAGTAAACCGGAGGTTGTGAGTTCAAATCTTAGCAGTGCCTTTTTTTTTCTTCTTTTTTTTACATCTACCCGTGCCTTTTGTTTTACTTCCCAAAACAAGCACAGTAATAATGATATTATTAAATCATCTTTTATTATTGTGCTTGTTTTGGGAAGTAAAATAAAGGCACAGACAGGTAAATGTGTAGAAAAAAAAAAAACTGGCGCTGCCAAGATTTGAACTCCCTGTACATGTTACATCCTCAGCCACCGCTGTGCCCCCTGGGGAGTCTGGGCAAGAAGGGAGACCGCTGGCTGGTTGGATGCCAGCACTTTCTGCTGGAAGATCAGCATCTGAGGGGGCGGGGTCAGGTGTGGCTACCAGAGCCCCGTTCAATACCTCAGCAGCTGCTGAATTGCTGCAGCAGTATCATTGAACGCTTTGGATGTGAATTTTGAATCCAAAATGGCTGATTTTTTAAATTAAAGATTCAGATTGTTTTTCGTATCACTCGGACAAAATATGATAAAGAAAAGCAGTCAGCACAATTCCGTTTTGTATGCACACACCACAAATGATAGTTTTTATTGAATAAACGTTAAGTTTACTTCTGAAACAAAATATAAATTGAACTGTAATATATGCCTGTGCAGGGGTAAGGCTGGGGTCAGACGAGCGTGATTTCTACGGACTGTACGTCCGTGCAGTATGGACATCGTCAGTACGGATGACGCAGTAGTGGTCACACAGTCCGTTTTTTCACTGAAGTTATTTTTGACGGATGTAGGAGGGAAAAATAAATTACAATGAAAAAACATTCTGTCCGTCAAAAATGCTGGACGTATAAATGCAGTCCGTCTGACCATGCTCCATCACTCACACACAAAGCTATGCGGACGTTGTAGACGTGGCGCACTCCGCACGTCTGTTCTAGCAGTATTACGTTCTTGCCTAACCTGCGTCCGTTTGCAGCGTCCGTCATGCGTCCGCAGTTCAGTGCGGACGTACTTCATGTGTCAGGCTCCAATGGACTTTCTTTCATGCTATCACGGACGTACTTTTAGGCGCAATCACGGACGTGAACACTACGCTCGTCTGACACCAGCCTAAATAATAAATATTTTGTACTTTGGTGAGCAAAAACCTCAAAATTAACATTGCTGTACGGAATTGTTACTTCATGGCGGTGGCCATCTTGCTGTACGGAATTCTTACTTGCTTCATGGCGGCGGCCATCTTTAATACGTCACACTCAGCTACTCGCAGCATCTCCTCGGGTCGGTCGCTGCAAGTGCTAAGTTAGTGCTGAGCGCTGAGTGGCTGAACGGCGTTCAATAGCAAGTTGCTAACTTAGCACTTGCAGCGGCTGAGGTATTAACCAGTTCGCTGCTATGGACGCGCTCAGCGCGTCCACCTGCAGGTAGCGTTCCTTGCGGTGGACGCGCTGAGCGCGTCCTCCCTTTGGGGCCAGCGTTCGGCCGGGTTCCGGCCGATCGCTGGCCCCCCCGGTGCAGGCTGACATCCTCGATGTCAGCCCAGCACCCGGAACCGCCGCCGGAGTAATTAGGTGTCATCGCGGCGGCGCGATGACACCTAATTCAGGCACCCCCCCCATGTGCGGAGGAGGCGCCTGAAAGGGAGGGGGCGTCCTCCGCAGCCAAGTACCAATGCGGTTGGACGCGCTGAGCGCGTCCACCGCATTGAAGTGGTTAATGACAAGCCTAGAGTAAACCTCATGATGATGCCTATGCTAGAATACCATATATAATAACATTTATCTTTTTCTTATGTAGGATTATATAATTATTTCTACATCTTGGTATGTTCTGAGCTATGATGCCTTGGCCATTACATCATAGAGATCAAAACAAAAAAAGCCGTTGCGGAGAGGAGATCGATTAAAGTTATTAAAAAGAAAGGAGAAACTGTGGATTCATTAACTTGACACATTGTGGCCTAGGGGCCTCAATAGGGAGTTTAACCCTTTCGCTGCTGAGGCTTTTCACACCTCTGTGCTGAGGTCATTTTTACCTGTTTCGCTCATCATGTTTAAACGCGTTTTGAAGCCTTATTTTAATATATGACCCAGACATATTATATATCGTTCTTTCCGGCAGACTCGGCAGATTCATAATATGTCATTATTATATGTATACGTCATGTCCTGTCTGTATATTAGAACAAAAAATGCAATAAAATTTGAATTTTCAATAATTTACAATGTGTAGTGTTTTTTTTTCACATTTTAACATGCGATGGTTTGCAGTTATATTTTCTATGGGGTGTGCTTGTTAAAAAAATTAGAGATGGGGACTCGTTACATTTGTTTATTTTTTTTATATCATTTTTTTTATTTTTTTATTTTTTTTAAAAAACTTTTTACATGGTCAAGTTTGGTATCGTTGGAAAGGCCATGCTCTGGCAACCATATCAAACATTAACCCCTAGCTTCCACGGATCGGGAGATAGGGGTTCCAATGAACCCCCTATCTCCACCATTGCTGGCAGCTAGGGGTTAACTCCAGGACAGGCGTCATCGACGCCAGTCCTCAGGGGGAGTTCCCGGAGGCTTGGCCGACATCCAAGATGACGGCCAACTCCGGGAGAGGATCACGATCCGGCGCTTTTCAGCACCGAATCGCTGATCCGGCTCCCCAGGGGTTAACGACAGCCACCGTTTGGAAGGGCAGGCTGTGCCCTTCCAAACGGTGCCTGGATTAACCCGGTGCACCCCGGCGATCGGGAGGGAGAGAGGTCCGAAGGACCCCCCCTCCCTTTCAGGCGCCTCCTCCGCACACGCGGGGGGTGCCTGAATTAGATGTCATCGTGCCGTCACAATGACATCTAATGGTGCTGGCGGCGGTCCCGGGTGCTGGGCTGACATCGCTCAGCGCGTCCTCCGCACGCAACCCTACCTGCGGGTGGACGCGCTGAGGGCGTCCTCCACAGCGAAAAGGGTTAATCTTGATGTATTTAATTAATTTTTATTAATTTTCTATATGTACTATACTTGCTTTGTGATTAAAGAGATGGGAGACTAAAGAGTTAACAGCATAAACCCCATATAAACTCCACCCTTGTTATCCAATTATTTGGAGAATGATTTGGTCTATTTAAGGAACTGCATTTGCATGATTAAGGTCCTGTAGGACCAAAACGTCGCATTTTTACCTGCTGCATTTTTTTCAATAAACTTTCCGATGGAGATATCTGTGTTGCATGCTTTTTGTGGATCTATGGCCATTACATCATGCAAGAAATGTTTTCTATATTCTTATTAAATTTTGTAAAAGATTATACAAAGAGTACAACAAGGTGATATATGGGACACTTTAAAAATGCATATATATATATATGTATATCAGCATTTTTAAAGTGTACCATACATAGGTTTCTGTGGGCTTGTGTTGCTTTGAATGTATGGTGATGGGGTTGCCAACAAGGTATTTAATGAAATCTGAATGTAGAAAATTGTATTTGTTGTAAAGTACTCTGTTCACCTTCCAAACCTAAGCTCTTGTTGATGCCTGATTGCTGTTCTTCCTTCTGCTTTCTATTTTTCTCACCCATCCAATATGTAGCACTGTGGGTAATTCAGAATAATTTCGTTCAGGATCTCAAAAAAACAGCTGCAGCAAAAATATGCAGAAAAAAAATAACAAGGCGTAAACAAGTTATGATTAGTAAGGCATTATTTTTACTCTGGGAATAATGCAACAATCACGTTTTAAGGACGGATAAATATGCATGAGCTTTGGTTGTTGACACTGTACTGCGTTCAAAGTTATTTACAAGAGTCTACCCTTATTGTTTCTTCTGCTCATTACACTATATTCAGACTCTAACTAAAGATTTCTTTTCTGTATGGCAGATATAATTAAAGTCTTTAATTTCACTGAGCCACCAATGATGGTTAAGAAAAAAGGGGGATTACCCAGTGACATAGCACCACACGTTCCATAATATACATTTTTTTGTTTCTTCACTCCATATACGAGACCAATTGTGTTAGCGATTGGTCCGACAGAGGCCGCGTTGGATCAGAGCTGCGCATGTGCATCCATCGTTCTGCACAAGCACTATGTGACTTGTGTACATAGTGTTCACAAGTCCCATTGTGGCCCGCAATTTTTGTTCCCTATGCTACGAACGTAGCGCAGGGAGCAAAACTGTGTAGAAAAGACTCGGGGACTTCTGGGTTTGGGAGTCCCTGAGCAGGAAAGGAGAAACAGAGTGTCCTTTTATTGCCCAATTATTTAAGGGGAATTAGGCTAGGGTCAAACGAAAGCATTTTTACATGCGAACGTAAAAAAAGTGCGTCCGAACGCATTGATGTATTTTTTCACGGAATATACGAAAACGGTCATACGATGCGCATTTTCGTGCGTATGTTTTTACGAATCCAAACCAGGAAACTTTTTGCGTCTGGACGTTATGTTGGCCGGACATGAGCAGGGTCTGACGTCTCCAAATCACACACACACACCGCTAGCGGGCGCAGCGCACTCTGTACGTCCGTACTAGAGGTTCTGCGTTCTCGAAAAAATGCGTTCATTTTCCACTTGCGTTGCGCGGCCGGACTTTCGTGCGACCGTACTTCGTATATTGGCTGTCATTGCCCGTCATTTGCTGCTAGTGCGGCCGTGATTAAGTGCACCAGAACGCACGTTAAAACTGCGCTCGTCTGACCCCAGCCTAAAAGAACACTCTAATTTTAGTAGTTTTCTTTTAAGTTCCAGTTCAGTTTTCTTTGGTGCCAATTGTGTCAGTTTTGGTCTTCTGTGACAAATGCACATTTTATCAAATTAACTATATTTTGTAAATGAATTGCCTAGAAAAATCACTTTCCCTTGGTAACATCAACGTCGGAGCCAGGGAGGGGGCACATGGGGAAATTGCCCCTCCCCCTGAGCTACAGTCCCATTGTAAAGACACAGATGGGGGGGCTTTGGGCAGTTTAGACCCTGTTTCTGATTCGATACCCCATACATGATCCAGAGAGGTGTTATTGGAAAGGCCAGTGTATGGTCTTTTCCAATGATATCAAATGTGACATGTACAAGAAAAATAGAAAAAATAAAATACAAAATAACACTTTGTTCCCCAATTTTGGTTGCAATTGCATATTTACTTACGCCTCCGCCAGGCTAATTCACCTCACCCGCCGCTCTGTCTCTGCCGCTCCCCTCTGCGAGTCCCTTCACTGGCTCCCCATCCACTGCAGAATTAAGTTCAAAATCCTTATCCTTACCTACAAAACCCTCACTAACTCAGCTCCCCACTACCTGTCCTCACTAATCACCAAATACACCCCAGTCCGCTCCCTAAGGTCAAACAGTGACCTGCGCCTAGCTTCTCCCCGCATCACCTCTTCCCATGATAGACTGCAGGATTTCTCACGCGCAGCCCCCACTCTCTGGAATGCTCTCCCTCGTACTGTCAGACTTTCCCCTAACTTCTCTTCCTTCAAACGCTCCCTGAAAACATTCCTATTTAGGGAAGCCTACCACCCAACTCACTGACGCAACCATCAATCACTCTCACCTTACAGTCCTCTCCTCCTGTTTCCAACCCCAACCCTCCCAGATTGTGAGTTCCTACGGGAATAGGGCCCTCATCTCCTCCTGTACTGTTTGTCAAATGTTGTTCAATGTATTGTAACCCTGTCTATACTGTGCTTATTGTGCAGCGCTGCGGAATATGCTGGCGCTTTATAAAGAAAGAATAATAATAATAATAAATTACTTACAAAAATGCAGTAACAGGTTCTCCATTTAGAAGTTTGTTTTTGCTTTTTAAGCGTTCCCTGTCAAATCTATAACCACAAAGGTTTGGTTGATGTGGGAAAATAAATTTACATGGTGAAATATGAATAGAAATGTACAGATTTATGATAAATCATTCCAGAATGCCTTTAGAAATAAAAATCTAACGTGTCAGAATGCTGAGCATTGCAACTTGGGGTCTGTCAGGTGTCTGTCACGTTCCAGCACTGCCCCTGGTGGTGAGAGCGATCCAGGCCAACTCTTGCTTTTGTAAAGCCAAGCCATTCTCCCTGTACCGCTTCTGGACTCCCCTGGGGTCACATGGTCCGCCCTGTTCCTATAAATATGCAGGCAGGGAGGGCATAGGCTCCTTGCTCTTGCATGCGTCTAGTTCCTGAGGATCTCGTTTCCCGAGAGTCATTGCCTCCTGTGATCATGTCCTGGTATTTCCTGTGTGTTTGCTATTCCTGACTACCCGCTGTGTGTTTGATCTTGGCCTGGTATTGACAACTCTATTTGGTTTATCCCTTGTACTCTGTGTATTGCTATTTCTTGAAATCTGTGTACCGAACTCTGCTTGGCTGACTTCATTCCCTCTCCGGTTCTGGATTCCTGGCTGTTATGACTTCCTGCTGTGGTATATGATCTTGGCTTGTATTCGGACTACTCTTTTGGTAATCCCTGTTGTTATTCTGTGATTTGTTTCCTTGTGTCCTATATCCTGTTTAGTGTATCACCCATCAGCATATTATTAATTTAGTTTAGAAGGCCGTTGCAAGGACCGTATCCCAGTTCAGGGTTTCCCTGTGTTGCTGCTGGGTGGGAGTATATTCTGTTGATGTATCCTGTTAACGCTCGCTTCCTGTTCTTTGTTTTGTGTATTCTTGTGAGGTTCCCTTTCCCTAGACAGAAGTCCATTCAAGGACCTTATACTAGAGCTAGGGTTCCCTTTAGCCTGGGTTCACACCTGCGCGTTTTTTGACGCACGTAACATGCGCGTTGTTTGACGCGCGGATCGCGCAAATGTAAAAAATTGCACAAACGATCATTGCAGCGCATTCACACTGCAGTCTATGGCTGTGAACGTGCTGCAATACGCCCCAAAGATGCTCCTGTACTTCTTTGGGCTTAGGGCGTTTTAGGCCCCCGGCACACGAGCGTATAGGTACTGCGCACAGTGCGTCCGTTACAGACGTAATTTTTGACGGGAGATAAATGTGTTCAAACAGGGCTAAGTTAATAATTACGGACGTTGAAAAAAAAAAGGAGGGAAAGTGAAAAAAAGAAGTATTTTGGTGTTTGGAGTTCCAGCCCACAGGAAGCAGCACGTATTTCCCACGTCCGTCTAGCTTTTTTACGTCCATGCCATTTTGACGTCCGTTGCAGTACGCGAATGCCGTGCGTGAAACAGTGCGCAGGTGCATCGTGTGGTGTTCAGATTAACTTCTTTGCAAATCTATAACGGACGTCAAATTTTGCGCACAGACGGATGCAAAAATAACGCTTGTGTGCCGGGGGCCTTACAGCGCGTTCCTACGCGCTGTAAAATGCACAGGTGTGAACGGGCCACATAGGAAATCATGGGATTTCCGTGTTTAGGCGGCTTACAGTGCACAGAAACGCACTGTAAAACGCCAAGGTGTGAACTGGGCCTTAGTGTCCTGTTTTCTCCTTGATCTCCTGCCCTTCCTGTTGTTCCAGTTGTTCTGTTGTTTGTTTTGTCCAGTATCTGTGTTTTGTGGTCTGCTGTGTCTATGCAGCCAGCAGCTAACCTGCCTCAAGGGCTGAATATCCAGTATAAAGGGCCCACCTTGGCTCACGCCGGATGCCCTGGTGACAGTGCCACCTGTACTCCAGAAGGACAGACCCTGTGCAGAATGTCCTAGGGAGAGGGAGTGTGATTAGCACAGTGTGATCTTTGCCGCAGCTCTATCTTTTACAGTTACTGTAAGCCACACACTATTTCTTAGCCAAAACTGGTAGAGTGCCCCTCCTTAAACTTATTTCTGGATCCACTCCTGGGTAACATACCAGAGCCAGCATTCAAGGTACTTATACAAGGTCCTCCAAGATAATACTTTAGTCTTATTCGAGCTTAACTTATTTTTATACACTGAACATATTTGGCTAGTAGACATTTCAGTGTTAATCAATTCTTGAAGTATATAATTTTTTTGAATCTGTGCCTTCTGCACCTCAAGGCACTGTATCTGCTCTGATTCTTAACCATTCCTGGGCTTTTTAAAGTTTATTTTATCTTGTTTCTCTCACATATGTAATAATAGAAGCGCTGCTCTTTTTTAGTCTCCTATTGTTTACTTTAATGCACACTATTCCAGTAGTTCTATATTGCGGAGATCAATGTACAATTGTTTGAAGCATTCATATCTAGGGAATCTTGTAATTGCTCATAAGTGTGCTCATTGAAATGACTGCAACAAACAATAAATACTTGTGTGCTGCGTGAACAATAAATACTTGTGCGCCTTTTTCATGACTGTGTATATAAATATGTCTGTCTATATCTCTAAATTTGAAATAAAATTATTCAGGCTTAATAAATAGACCTGTGCCTTAACCCCTTGAGAGATGACTAGCTATTACGTCTCAGACCGGTTGATGTACCTTGTATATCAGCACTGCAGGTCTTTAGACCGGGAAGACTAGACTAAAATGACTCCCTAGTTCTACACAAGGCACCCAATCAAAAGCAATTGGGCCAATTTACCATCAAACACATCAAAAGCCTTCTCCCCTCTCCTTTGGTCCTCACATTTATTATTGGCACTTTTGTGTTTCCTAACCTGGATTTTTGCCTAGGAACCTGTGCTGCATAGCTCTGACCCTTTGCCTTGTTTTGGGTTGCACACTTTGAACTCATCCTGTGCATACACCTGCATACTAAGCCTTCACCTACATTTTTCTTTCAAAAATGTGTTCCACTTTGCTAACGACGCACCTTTTTATAAGGATAAATAACCACTTGGCACACCGTAATTAAGAGCTTTGGGTCTCATATGAAATATCGCTTCAATCATTTTGATGTTATTTTTTTTTATCTAAGATGGCAAGGTCCAAAAAATTGTGTGAGCCAAAACCATGAAAAGTGAACTTCCAATAACTTATAATATTATTAGTATTATATTAAGTATTAACTCAAAAGGAGACCTTGTTTCTACTTCTCTACAGATATCTGAATTAAAGCAAAAACCATGCAGTACAACAGTCAGTTTTATAACACTGGTCAACATGATTTTTTTCACAAGAAAGCTAAATACTGGCTCTAGTGCAAGCGTTTTTTTTTATCCTGAATCATTTTTTTGTATAATATACTGTACTTCTATATATCAGGCTTTCTTTGTTATGAATTTTGTAAGTTAAAAAAGTGGATTTTTTTGTGAAATGTGGGAAATTTTATGCAGAATGGCTTGGCAAGATTATGCAGACTTATTAATGTTCAGACATGTTGTATTACGTTTAGATATTGCATTGTTAAGGATAAGCAGACAGAGGTGAGACACAAATTGATAGAATTAAGAGCTTTGGATGCTATTGCCGCCACAGTCTCCGGTACACCCCCCCCCCCCCCACACACACACACTCGTTGGGACTTCTGGTATATTTGGGATCTGTATTTGGTGTCAGGAGCCACCCCCCCCCTAATGTTTGAACCAACCTGCCCTTTTGACTTATCTCCTGGAGTGCGCCTTATCCTTATCAGATATGTTACACTTCGCTTGTTGTGTATCAGGTGTTAGTCTTCTCACTGGATGAAAAAATATGAAACCCCTCAAATGCCATTTGGAATTCCTATGATTTGTAGAGAACCGAAGGACCATTTTACTGATTGCTATTGAATCACGTCAAAAACCAAATATACAGCTAACTATCCCATCAGCAATGAGGTCTGTATTACGTAGTGAAAAGTACCTGGCCTGCACCAAAGTGTCCAGAATTCATGATCTAAAGTGATATCTCCCAAAATCGTCGTATAAAACGGTTTAGGTAAGCCAAAATGAGGTGTATATTTATCATTCAGTGTTACGCAAGTACGAATTCTATAACAAATTTAAACGTGTGCCACATGAAACCCCTGCCCGTTGGGGAAAATCTAAAAGCATACTTGAACTCAGCATGACAAAGACACTTATTTATTTTATTTATTTATTTATAAAGGATTTTACCAGGAAGGATACATTGAGATTTCTCTCGTTTTCAAGTAACCCTTAGATTCAGTTAATTTAGTTCTTGTGAAAGAAAAAAGTTTTATTTTGTTGACCAGTGTAATCAATGTATGATGTGCATAACCAGATCTTTTCTGATAAATCCCGAGCATTATAACGCACAGGCCTAGACTGGGACAAAATTTAGGCCTGGGAATTTAGGCCTGGGAATTTTGGACTGAGCAGCCCACTTTTTTTTTTCTACACAGTGCACATTACTGAGAGTTTTATTGCTGTGGAGCCCTGTGATATGCTCATACACTGCACACATTTCTGTGGAGCTCTGTAACACCCTCATAAACACTACACATTACTGTGGAGCTCTGACACCCATACAACACTGCACAATATGAGGGTGTCACAGAGCTCCACAGTAATGTGCAGTGTTAATTACATTTCATTACCCCGTCTTTACATTTCATTGCATTTCATTCCGCCCTCTTTTAATTTACTTCCCCTCTTTTCATTACAATGCATTTCATTCCCCCTTTTCACATTACAATGCTTTCATTCTCCCTCTTTACATTACAATGCATTTCATCCCCCTCTTTTCATTGCATTCCCTTTTCTTTTCATTCCATCCCCTCCCTTTTCTTTTCATTCCCCCCTGTTCTATGCAAAACAAAGGGGAGGGGTAACCCCAAAAAGATATGTTCAAACAAATATACTGAGTTCATAAATAAAATATAACCTTTTAGTTATATCAAATAAAAGGTGCCAATACCGTGCACCACAAAACAAATGCACAAGGATAGGTGGCAAGTGCACCGGAATTCACAGAAAGCCCTGATATTAGTAGCTATGTTTGATAGGCTAATTAGAACAAACGTAGGTCTACATACATGCACAGGGTTCCCTGGAGATGTATGGTTTTATCCACTTTCTCTATTACCTTTATGATGAAGCTAGCTAAACTGTACCCTATATGGAAGAAAAGGAAACAGGCCTTCAGGGGTCTGCGGCAATAGGACAGGGAGTATAGTACAAGTAGAGAAATCAATACGGATTGAAACGGAAGCATTAAGTATAAGAACCCGTTGATGGGCATGGAACAAAGTAATCAAATAATCAACTCTACACATAATGAGCAGTGTCCTCAGGAGTATCAAAGGATATTTGTGTGTAAAGAACAATAAAAAGGGAAAAGCAGCAAACCGAGGCAATAGCTTGTGAACGTTAAATATTACCTTGAATGAAGGGTTAAGGCAGGAAAGGGATGTGGTCAGAGTACATAGATACCTATGTAAGGGGATGATTGAGATAATTTTACACCGGCCCTCTATAGTGCCGTTATACTGGGTCATTGGCTATTAATGGGGATAGCCAAGAGGTGGAGCCACGATGTCGGGATCAATGGAGGGTAGGGGTGGTCGTACTTAGCGCCGAAAGCTAAGTGGGATGGACAGGGAGGAGTAATTTACTCCTATAGCTGCCACTCG
Organism: Leptobrachium leishanense; assembly: GCA_009667805.1. NCBI lineage: Eukaryota > Metazoa > Chordata > Amphibia > Anura > Megophryidae > Leptobrachium > Leptobrachium leishanense. The sequence continues at coordinate 226,325,371 of CM019066.1, read as the reverse complement.
TATGGGCCTACCACGCATCCATTTTCCTGTAACTGCCGGGCATGCGCAGTCTTGGAAGACAACATGATGCGCATGCACAGATCGTTGGCCTGGACTCGGTGCAGATGCACATGCCTCCCTGGGAGGCGATTACCTACAACGCGGGCATCCCCAGTCTAAACAGAGCCCATACCAGGTGGGGAGTGGGAAACTATCCATGGCAGAATGGTGCTAAAAAGTGTAAAGAGCCGGTATACAAGCGAGTGCCTATTGCAGCCTATGGGGTGTGTAAGAAAGGGAAATTACAATAAATGCATTTATTAAAGCTTGAAGAGAGATCTGTGCAGGCGCAGTTATATAGTTATATAATTAGACAGTTTAGTTATTACCAAGCCTCCTTAGCTCAAACAAAGGAGGGGGGGGGGTGTATGGTATGCTGCTAAACTGGAAAAATAAGCACAATATAAACACTCTTTAAAACAGCATTTCCTTCTTTTTGAGTCACCCCCGTGCATGACCTAGACGTGAAAGAGCCACCAATACAGAAGGCCAGGCCACCCTTGATAAAGTTGGCCAGCTGCTTGTAAAGCCTAGAGCCGGGTTAGACCTACCTATTGCCTCATTAAAATGTGAGTGTATTCTTTTATACATTTACACTCATATTCATCTGATCTAGAGTTTCTGCACCATCTTTTGAGCTCCTAACGGGACCTGCGACTGAGCAGTGGATACCTCTACTCCCATCTCCCCTACAATGTATGCTGAGTGACTTTTCTTTAGCAAGTGAACATTAATGCTGCCGAACCCCCCCCCACCTTTTTTTCCTTCCCTCCATACAGACTGTGAGATATTATATGCGACCTACAAGCTACATTTCACTATAAAACAAATATTTGTTTGTGACCGCTGTATCCGCAATTTATTACATATCTGTAATAGAAAGTTGTATTTTAATTACTTTATATTAATTGACCTTTGCGCTATCTGGATATATGCTTTTCTTTTGCATATATTAAAACTTACATAAACTGCCAAATAATTGGGTACCATTAATAAAAATAATAATCCAAACAGAAGAATTTTGTGTCATGTAATTGTGTGTCAGGCTATTAGATAGGCAGAGAGATGGAGGCCCTATATAGTTAATGTGATGCAGGGTATACTCCATCCTGCTATTCACAATATTCATAAATCATCTGTCCAACGTCTGCAAAGCCTCAACTGTACGCAGACGACACCGTAATCTATACTAGCAAACCAAATCTCCTGCAGCTGGAGGCCGTGCTGCAAGAACAATTCAGAGGTAGAAAAGTGGATTGCAGATAACAAACTTTTTCTAAATACTGACAAAACTGTTTAAATGCTATTTGTAACTGCACCTAAACTACATAAATTACAAACTTCCCATCTATGCGTCAGGACAAAATCAAATGGCACGCTGACCACTGTCAGTTCTCGCAAATATTTAGATATGTGGTTAGTTAGACCCAAGTCTATCCTTTGGCCCCCACATCGAAAAACTCATATAAACTTTACCCCAAACTAGGTGCCCTGTACAGAAACAAATCCTGCCTGAGCCCCGCAGTAAGAAAGCAGATAGTACAACAAATGCTTATGCCAGCTATGGAATACAGAACGTGTTTATACTCTCCTATGTTTGGTGTTTTCGGACGGTTTTTTGTTCTTTTTGTCACAGGCTCCCACTCGTCACTTTTCTTGATTCTTTCTCTCTCCCCCCCTTTTTTATTTTTTATGTTTGGTTCATCCCCTCCAACTTTGCCTTCCTGTGCGTATTCGCGGGTTTGATGGCTGGGAGGGCCACAGGCCTCCCTCTGCGTCCTGACTCATAATGTCAAGGGCCTAAGGTCACCGCAGACTAGAGGGGCTCCATTATAAGCGCAGAGGAGCGTACATGGTATTGCTGCAGGACACCCACTTTTCAGGTACTCTTGTCCTGGGCATTTGGGGCAATGGATTCACCTATCACACTGTGGGTCAGAGTCATCGGATGGTGGTTTCTATTTTGATTGCAATGGCCTGCGATTCCAGCATATCTGCACTGCCTCTGAGATGGATGGCAGAGTTTGGGGACATGCGCAGATGCTTGCACACTCCCCTTCCTCCTGGCCCGTGGTCTGCCCTGCTGGCCCCCACCCTTCTGCTCGGCTCACCAATTGTGAGCTGAGGCTTATTTCTCAGATCTGTGCAGCTGTGCGACTATGCCTGGCACGTACATGGAAGGGTCCTCCTCCACTCGGTCGTTGGTAGACTCCAAGATAAGGTATGTCCTGACTATGGAACACTTGACCGCAGTGCTGCATGACCGTATGGCAGATTTTTAGAGGGTGTAGTCTCCGTCGCTTGAAGCATTCCCTCCCCCACCTCTCAGGGCTTTTGCCTTCTCTGGATGAGGTGGAGAGTGTTTCCTTTCTGGACTCTAGGTCTGGGTGTCCTCGGGTGCTATGGGGGCTTGTTATTCATTACCCCGCCCCCTTTTTTCTTTTTATTCATTTTTCTCATTTTCCCTTTCATACGCTTTCATCCTGCTACTCTCCTCTTCTCATACTTCATCTTTGACTCCCCAACCCTCCCCATCGATCTGTCCTGTGTAAATCAGTGGCTTCTGCAATAATAAACATAACTAATTATAGCGTGGAGGCTTTTTATCTCACTTTTTGTCCTCCACCACAACATTATATATATATAATCAGTGGCAAGAAAAAGTATGTGAACCCTTTGGGATTACGTGGAGTTTTGCATGAATTGGTCATAAAATGTGCTCTGATCTTCATCTAAGTCACAACAATTTGAAAAACACAGTCTGCTTAAAATAATACAACACAAACATATGTTTTCATGTGTTTATTGAACATAACATGTAAACATTCACAGTGCAGGGTGGAAAAAGTATGTGAACCTTTGGACTTAATAACTGGTTGACCCTCCTTTGGCAGCAATAACCTCAACCAAACGTTTCCTGTAGTTGCAGATCAGACCTGCACAATGATCTGGAGTAATTTTGGACCACTCCTCTTCACAAAACTGTTTCAGTGTAGAAATATTCTTGGGATGTCTGGTGTGAGTCGCTCTCTTAAGGTCATGCCACAGCATTTCAATCGGGTTGAGGTCAGGACTCTGACTGGGCCACTCCAGAAGGCGTATTTTGTTTTGTTGAAGCCATTCTTTTGTTGAATTACTTGTATGCTTTGGGTCATTGTCCTGTTGCATCACCCATCCTCTGCGGAGCTTCATTTGGCGGACAGATGGTCTTACGTTTTCCTGCAAATGTCTTGATTGGTGTTCTTAGGTGACTATATAAAGCTTGTGGAATATTAGCTTGGTCTAATTGAGCTTGGGAAGCCTTCTAAGTGAAGCCTTCAAAGTGAGCACTTAGAGATATCCTGGTGAGTGATTTTGATTTTTGTTTCAAACAGATCTTTTCTATTCATCTTAAGGTTTTAAGTTAGGTCTGGTGTGTAAATTAGGTTAGGCTGGTGACTCATTCCTCTTACTGATTAGCATACAATTGGAATCAATTGGGTGCTATTTGCTAAGGTGGTTAAACTTGTCCACGCCTTTCTGGGGGAGGTGTTCTTAGGTGACTATATAAAGCTTGTGGAATATTAGCTTGGTCTAATTGAGCTTGGGAAGCCTTCAAAGTGAGCACTTAGAGATATCCTGGAGATACTCTGGAGGTAGTCTGAGGTTAGACAGGAGGTAGAAAACGTACAAAAAGGTAAGATTTGTTGGTTTAAATCCATTCTTTTATAATGGCAGTCTTGGTCCAGTGTAAGAGCTGTCATGCATTTGTTTTTAGATCCAATTTTTGGAGGCTTGGAGTGTGCCTGATATGTAGGCAGCTCTCTTTATTGCAGCAGGAAATTGCCTGTTTGAAGTCTGAGATTTGTAAATTATCTGACTGTTACAAAGCCACTCCCACAGAGGCCTCCTAGGAGTGGCAGATGGACTACTGTAGGATCTGGTAGACTTAGAGTTGTGTATAGAAGGCATGTCCCACAGTCTGTGGCTCTTCTTAATTCTTTTGAGGCACTTTCAGAGTGTAGTGGTGAGACGGAAGTAGGCTCAGACACCATAGTTGAGGAACCACCATCCCCTATGCCTAAGGTATGCAGGACTGCAACCAAGAACAATAAGGAAAAGGTGGGACATGATAGAAGGCAATTGTTGCTGGGTGATTCTATCATAAGAGGTGTTGAGGTTTGGTGAGATGTCTTCCTGGGGCTATTGCTCGTAGAGACAAGAGACGTATTCTCAATATTGTCAAACAAGCAAAGCAGCAAGGGGAAGTGGATGTTCTAGTCCATCTAGGGACACATGACTTGGCTAGCAATGAGGTTTCTGAGATTAAGGAAGATTTTTGTGTTCTTGGAGGTGAAATACAGCAGATTGCGTCCACTGTGTCATTCTCTGAAGTTTTGCCTGTGCATAACATTCAGGATAGGCAGATGCGCAATAGGGAATTTAATTTGTGGCTTCGGGAATGGTGTCGAGAGCAAGGATTTGGCTTTGTGTCCCATGATAGCTCTAATTGGAGCAGAAAGGAACTGTATAAAAAAGATAGTTTGCATCTTACTCATAGGGGAACATATGTTCTCAGTGAGAAGTTCAAAGGTTTCGCAAAGAAATATTTAAACTAGGAGGGGGGGACAAAAGAGTTAAAAAAACAATCTGCCTGATTGTCCCCCAAAACTAAATCGGAGGGTGCAAGCAACATGCGGGGGAAAAAATGACAAGCTCAGAGTCGCGTCTATAAATGCTCGCAGTTTAGTCAATAAAATCAATGAACTGGAGGCAATGATGACAGCTGAAAAAGTAGATTTAGTTGCGGTTACTGAGACATGGTTCAGTGAGAAAAATAACTGGGACATAACAATACTGGGGTACTCTTTATATAGAAAAGACAGAGAAGGTAGGAAAGGAGGAGGAGTGGCCCTGTATGTGAAAAACAACATAAAAACGAACCAAATAAAAGTGAGCGAGGTGAACGTAGAGTCAGTTTGGATTACGCTAACATTTGGCAATCATAAAGTAGCTTGTGTAGGTGTGATCTATAGACCCCCTGGACAAGTAGAAGAGCTAGATAATCTGCTGCTTGAGGAAATAGCCAAAATGGCAATGAAGGGGGAAGTTATTATCATGGGGGACTTTAATCTTCCTGATGTGAACTGGAACACCAAAACAGCTGGGTGCACCAAGAGTACAAATATTCTAAACTCCCTACTGGGATTATCTCTAACACAAGTAGTTGAGGAGCCGACCCGTAAAGAGGCCATATTGGATTTAATACTCACAAATGGAGGTTTGGTATCGGACGTTGTTGTAGGTGAAAATTTGGGATCTAGTGATCACCAGTCAGTATGGTTTAATATAAGAACAGGGATGGAGCCGCACCACACAAAAACAAAAGTTTTAGACTTTAAAAAAACAGATTTTTCTAAAATGAGATTTTGTGTGAAGGAGTCATTATCAGACTGGAGGAGTTTAAAGGGAGTCCAGGAGAAATGGGATTATTTAAAGGAAGCATTAATGAAGGCCACAGGCAATTGCATTCGACTTGTTAGCAAAAACAAAAAAGGGAAGAAACCACTGTGGTACTCTGCAGAAGTGGCCAAAATAGTGAAGAACAAAAAGACAGCATTCAATAATTCTAAAACAACTCAGAGTGAAGAAGATAGGTAAACCTATAAGATTAGGCAGAAAGAGGTAAAGCAATTTATAAGGGTTTCCAAAGCACACGCAGAAGAGAAAATAGCTCTGTCAGTAAAAAAGGGTGACAAAACATTTTTTAGATACATAAACGAGAAAAGAAAAGTAAAACAAGGATTAGTTAGATTAAAAACAAAGGAAGGAAGGTATGTAGAAGAGGATAAAAGTCTCGCTGACTGCCTCAATGAATATTTTTGTTCAGTCTTCGCAGAAGAAAAGGAAGGAAAGGGACCTCAGTTAGGAGGAAACACTAACGAGACAATTACATATCAGTTTACAGAGGAGGAGGTTCTACAGAAGCTGTCTAAAGTAAAGACAAATAAGTCAATGGGGCCTGATGGGATCCACCCTAAATTATTAAAAGAGCTCAGTGATGTAATAGCAAAACCGTTAGCAAGGATTGGTTAAATAAATCTGTTAACGGGAGTCGTCCCAGAAGACTGGAAATTCGCAAATGTTGTGCCAATTCACAAGAAGGGTAGTAGGGAGGAATCTGGGAACTATAGGCCAGTTAGTCTTACGTCAGTAGTGGGGAAATTAATGGAAACCATGTTAAAGGAAAGGATTGTTGAACATCTAAAAACACATAGATTACAGGATCAGAAACAACCTGGGTTTACCTCAGGGAGATCATGCCAAACTAATCTTATTGATTTTTTTGATTGGGTAACAAAAATAATAGACACAGGTGGTGCAGTAGACATTGCTTATTTAGATTTCAGTAAGGCTTTTGATACTGGTCCGCATAGAAGGCTTATCAATAAATTGCAATCTTTGAGCTTGGATTCCAATATTGTTGAATGGATTAGGCAGTGGCTGAGTGACAGGCAACAGAGGGTTGTGGTAAATGGAGTTTATTCGGCGCAAGGTCTTGTTACCAGTGGGGTACCTCAGGGGTCAGTACTTGGACCCATTCTATTTAATATTTTTATTAGTGATAGTGCAGAAGGTATTAATGGAAAAGTATGTCTTTTTGCTGATGACACAAAGATTTGCAACAGGGTTGACGTTCCTGGAGGGATCAGCCAAATGACAAATGATTTAGGTAAACTAAAAAAATGGTCGGAGCTGTGGCAATTGAGTTTTAACGTGGATAAGTGCAAGATAATGCACCTGGGACATAAAAACCCAAGGGCTGAATATAGAATATTTGATACAGTCCTAACCTCAACATCTGAGGAAAGGGATTTAGGGGTTATTATTTCAGAGGATCTAAGGGTAAGTAGTCAATGTAATCGAGCAGCAGGAACTGCTAGCAGAATGCTTGGTTGTGCAGGGAGAGGTAAGTGCTCATGCCACTGTACAGAGCACTGGTGAGACCTCACTTGGAGTACTGTGTGCAGTACTGGAGACCGTATCTCCAGAAGGATATAGACATCTTAGAGAGAGTTCAGAGAAGGGCTACTAAAATGGTGTACGGCTTGAAGGAGAAAAGTTACCAGGAAAGGCTTAATGATCTTAACATGTACAGCTTGGAAAAAAGACGAGACAGAGGAGATATGATAGAAACATTTAAATACGTAAAGGGAATCCACAAGGTAGAGGAAGGGAGTATATTTAAAAGGAAACAAAGTAGCAAAACAAGAGGACATAGTCTCAGATTAGAGGGGCAAAGGTTTAAAAGTAACATCAGAAAGCATTATTTTACTGAGAGGGTGGTGGATACATGGAACAGTCTTCCAGTTGAAGTGGTAGAGGCCAAAACAGTAATTGAATTTAAGCAAGCATGGGATAGGCATAAGACTATCCTAAACAAAAGATAAATCCAGGTAAAGTATCCATGTACTTGGGCAGACTTGATGGGCCGAAAGGTTCTTATCTGCCGACATTTTTCTATGTTTCTATGTACTCCATTTTTGTTTTATGTTGTCCTTATTGTAGATGTGTCAACAAAAATGTTAGCATGTGCCAGAGATTTCTGTAAGTCTTTAGCTGACACTCTAGGATTCTTCTTTACCTCATTGAGCAGTCTGCACTGTGCTCTTGCAGTCATCTTTACAGGACAACCACGCCTAGGGAGAGTAGCAACAGTGCTGAACTTTCTCCATTTGTAGACAGTCTGTCTTACCATGGACACATGAACATCAAGGCTTTTGGAGATTCTTTTGTAACCCTTTCCAACTTCATGCAAGTCAACAATTCTTGATCGTAGGTCTTCTGAGAGCTCTTTTCTGCGAGGCATGGTTCACATCAGGCAGTGCTTCTTGAAACCAGTTAACCCAAAACTGGTGTGTGTTTTTAAAGGGCAGGACAGCTTTCAGCAACACATCCAATAATATCACACTGATTGGACTCAAGGTTGGCTCACTCCTGGCTCCAATTAGCTCTTGGAGAAGTCATTAGGCTAGGGGTTCACATACTTTTTCCACCCTGCACTGTGTATGTTTACATGTTATGTTCAATAAACACATGAAAACATATACAGGGTTATTCAGAGAGCGTGAAAAGCAGGAGAATGACTGGAGAATGAAAAATTCTAGGTCAAAATAGCCAATCCAGAAAAATTCTCCCTTTCATCTCACTTTCCAAATCGGCTATTTTGACCTAGAATTTTTCATTCTCCAGTCATTCTCCTCCTGCTTTTCACGCTCTCTGAATAACCCTGATAATGTCTGTTGTATTATTTTAAGCAGACTGTGTTTTTCAAATTGTTGTGACTTAGATGAAGATCAGAGCACATTTTATGACCAATTCATGCAAAACTCCACGTAATCCCAAAGGGTTCACATACTTTTTCTTGCCACTGTATTTATAGGATTCTGTGCAATTACAGACCCAGGATGCATAAAAGTGTGACAGATGTCATTTGCATGTCCTACCCAGAATTACTTGCTGCATGTGGGGAATGTGGCACAGGAGCTCTCATTCATCGAATTGCTGTGATGTGCGGGTGGGTTCTGCAATTTATATATATATATAATCTATCGTGATGGTGAATAGCGCACTCAAGAGACTTACAGGGTTATTCAAAGAGAATCGAAAAGTCACCGCACGTTCGGTGACTTTTCGTTCTCTTCAATTCGGTGCGTTTTGGCGATCCCATTTCGGCGACCCTGCGGTGTATTCAGCAACCACCACAGGGCCGTCGTAGTGCAGGGAAAAGCAGCCGCAGACCCGACGAACACTCACTGCAAAACCAGGCGAAGGCACACCGAAACCCGCAAAAACATCTGGATTAACCCCGTCGAACACGCCGGAAAAACCCGAGCAGGAGCCGATGAGAGCACAGAGCAGCTGCCGGAAAAACCCAACCCCCGCAGACGAATGGAGTGAAAAGAAAAACTGTTAGTTTGAAAAGTGAAATGCTGTTTACAAAGAAACTACTGAGCGAAAATGTCTGAAATTTACATATAAGGTCCAATGATTGATAATAAAAGGGGCTGTTACAGAAAAAAGAGGAAACGTTTAAAAAAAATCGGAAATTTGTTTTCGAAAACAAATCCCGAAAAATGCCTAAAAGAGCCTAAAAAAATCTATAAATAAAGGGACTTTTTACTGCAGAATATTATAATGAACGGTTTATTAGATATTGAATTAAAACAGGAATATTTTTAACATTGAAGCCTATGGGATTCTCCTGAGCAAACCTGTCGAATGAAACCACCGAATGGCAGGGGATTTCAGCAACCTTTCACTGCTGCTTTTTGTTCTCTGAAAAGACGAAGCATTGCTTCTCTATGGGGATTTCACTGCCCTCGAACAGGCACCGTATGTGCAGGCAATTCGCCAACATTTGGCGAACTGCCTGCTCTGAATAGCCGAATGGCCAGGAAAATTTCAGCGTTCGGTTACCTTTCTCCAGCAATTCGGAGCTCTTTGAATAACCCTGATGGTATCGATAAAAAATGAATTTTATTATTGCGAGTCGACGTTTCAGTCCATGCTGGACTTTTCTCAAGACATGAGACTGAAACGTTGACTCGCAATAATAAAATTTATTTTTTATCAATACCAAGTCTCTTGAGTGCGCTATTCACCCATCACGATGTCTACCTATACGGTATAGCCGCACCAGAGCACGTAAACTTTCTTGTTAAGGGTTGAATACCAGGCACCTTTTGGAATATATATATATATGTGTGTTTAATGTTACAGAAGCCACTTGCACATCATAGCAATTCAAAGAATTGCATCCCAGAGCTCCTGTGCCACATTCCCCATATGCAGCAAGGAATTCTGGGTAAGATATGCAAATGACCTCTGTCTCACTTTTACACATCCTGGATCTGTTATTACACAGAACCCTAAAATCAATGCTATGCCACACTGTGGCTTTGTAGCAAAGATAAGGTTATGCAACTGGTCAAAGCCACTCCTAGGACAGCGCTGTTTCAGGTTTGTTAACCCTCATCAGCTAGGAGACAGGCATGACCAGTTGCAGTGGATGTTTGGACCATAGGTACCTATGGTCCAAACATCCACTGCAACTGGTCATGCCTGTCTCCTAGCTGATGAGGGTTTAACAAACCTGAAACAGCGCTGTCCTAGGAGTGGCTTTGACCAGTTGCATAACCTTATCTTTGCTACAAAGCCACAGTGTGGCATAGCATTGATTTTAGGGTTCTGTGTAATAACAGATCCAGGATGTGTAAAAGTGAGACAGAGGTCATTTGCATATCTTACCCAGAATTCCTTGCTGCATATGGGGAATGTGGCACAGGAGCTCTGGGATGCAATTCTTTGAATTGCTATGATGTGCAAGTGGCTTCTGTAACATTAAACACACTTTTGATAGTGTGGAGGCTTTTTGTCTCACTTTTAGTCCTTCACCACAACCCTTATAGACATATATATATATTATATATATATATTATATATATATATATATATAATATTATATAATATATATATATATATATATATATATATATATAAAATCACGAGTATAGCAGTCTGTAGTGATACCTTTTTTATTGGACTAACGTTACATTTAAAGTACAAGCTTTCGAGAGGATTCCTCCCTTCCTCAGGTATAGAAGCTAACTGATCAGGATAATAGAATAAAACATAGGGACAGTCATAGGGCTCACAGTTGGGGGTGTTAGATGTAGTACATTGCCAAATGGCATGGTCAGAGGGGGAATAAAAAAAAAAAAAAAAGGGAAACCTTAATTGTCTCGGGCAAGATGCAATCATGTCCACTTCAAAGGGAATGTGAAAGGACAGAACGAAAGAAATAAGAAAAAAAAACAACCAAAAAAAAACAAAAAACAAAACACACACAAAAAAAAACCACAACACAGTGAGTATGGGGAAGGCACAAAAATAGGAATGATGAATATTACGTGACGTTATTATAGTGGGTTAAAAAACCCGAATCTATATTAAGTCCTTGTTTTATATTGTTGAAATATGTGATCATTTTCATTTCATATGTTTTGCGTTCCCGGTGATCTTTAAAATGTCCTTTGAGGATTTTGATTCTGAGGTTTTGGATGGAGTGGCCTGCTAGATTGAAGTGATGTCCCACTGGGGTACAATATGTGTTTTCCTGGTGGTTCCTGATGGAGTGTCTGTGCTGGTTCATCCTGAGATTTAGTTTAAGGCTGGTTTCACCAATATAGCAGCCCTTATCACACGCCGTGCACTGGATCATATACACCACATTTTCTGACGTGCATAGGAATGATCCCTTGATGTTGTGAGTGGCATTGTTGTGCTGCGCAGTGCTGCTGTCACATATATGTTGGCACAGTTTGCAGCGGGGTTTGTTACAGCGTTTGGTCCCATTCTGTATGTCATCCTGTTCCTGAGCGAGTTTGCTGCAGACCAGTTTTCGCCTCAGGTTTGGGGGTTGCTTGAATGCCAGTAAGGGGGGCTGTGGGAATATTTCTTTGAGCGCAGGGTCCTCTGTGACCAGTGGCTGCAGATCTTTGATGATTTTGCGAATTCCCTCTAGAGTTGGGTTGTAGGAAACAACTAGAGGGATCCGTGTGGTGTTTTTCTTTTCTTTGTAGCGCAACAGCTGTTCGCGCGGTGTTTTCAGGGCAGATTTGATTTTTTTCAGAGGTTGTGCTTTCCTTGTAGCCCTTCCGCTGGAATGATGCAGACAGTTTGCTCAGGTGTTTATCCCTGTCCCCAGTGTCCGAGCAGATTCGGTGGTACCTGATGGCCTGGCTATAGATGATGCCTTGTTTGGTGTGGTTGGGATGAAAGCTGGTGTTGTGGAGGTAGCTGGGCCTGTCTGTGGGTTTCCTGTACACAGATGAGTGCAGCGTGCCATTGGCAGCTGATATGGTACAGTCCAGGAAGCTCACACTGTGCTTGGAAAAATCCATCTTGAGTTTGATCAATGGGTGGAACGTATTAAATGCCTTGTGACAGTCTAGAAGGCGTTCCTCTCCTTCTGTCCATATGATGAAAATATCATCAATGTATCGTAGATATTTGTGTGGTTTGTGAGGGTGAGTGTTCAGGAACCTCTGTTCTAGATCTGCCATGAAAAGATTGGCGTATTGTGGTGACATTTTACTACCATAGCGGTCCCAGTCATTTGTAGGTAGCAGTTGTTGTTGAAGCTGAAGCAGTTGTGTGTGAGAATAAATTCAATCAGCTTGGTAATAATGTTACCGCTATATTTATGTGGAGTATTGTGGGAGGAGAGAGATTGGAGACAGGCATTGATACCATCTTTGTGTGGGATGTTACTGTATAGGGATTCTACATCCATAGTAACTAATATAGTGTCGGCCGGTAGTGTCTGGATATCCCCGCGTTTGTTGAGAAAGTCTGTGGTGTCCTGTATATAACTGGCAGTGTTGGTTACTAAGGGTTTCAGGATACCCTCTATAAGGCCAGAAATAAGTTCGGTAAGTGTGTCCATACCTGCGATAATGGGTCGTCCTGGGTTCCCGGGCTTGTGGATTTTGGGCAGCATGTAGAACGTGCCCATGCGAGGATTGGAAGGCACCAGATTCTCCAATTCTTGCTGTAGGTGTTTGGGGAACGACCTGATAAGTATGCCAAGTTGGGTTTTGTATTCTGACGAGCCAGTTCAGGCGAAACGCACGTCGGGTGCAGTCGCAGCTTGGGACCCTTCGTTCATTTACTTCATTCCGTCAGTATTGTGACCTCATTAACCCTTGGTGGGCTTTCATATATAATACAATTGGCCAATTACTGCGGCATTATCTGGGCAAAATTTTAGCAGATCATTTTGTCTAAAAGGGTACCCTTTGCTGTGTTTTTTGACAACTGTGGTGCTTTTTTGCATATATATTATGCTCAATTATCATTTTCTCCTCTGTCAGCCACTATCAATTGAAGTGATCCTCGAAGATCACTTATTGAATGGAGTTTTCAATCCTATCCATTGCTGCACACATAATATCAATTGTTGTCTTGTTCTTAATATGTTCGTTCTCTTGAGCATGGTCTATTCATGTTGTTTAAGTTATTACAGATTTTAAAAAAAAATTTCAATAAAAGCTAAATTTTATTGGTCTCAGGGAGACATTTGTATTCTGATGGCTACATCGTAATAGTTGTATCCAAATATATATATCTAAACATCATGTTTTTATGATGTGGGCAACTACTAAGGAAGGATTTTTGGAAACTCCGCCCCTAAAGGGGTGAAAAAGGGGGTTGAATATTTTAAACAGGATACCTATAGCTCAAAAACAGAAGATGTTACAGATGTGAAAATCGGTATTTAGATTCGTCTTGAAAAAAAAAAAACACGTATTTTACCGTTTTTCCAAAATTCGACTGGGCGGGGCGAAAAAAGGGGGTTGAATATTTTAAACACGATACCTATATCTTAAAAACAAAAGCTGATACAGACGTGAAAATCGTTCTTTAGATTCTTCTTGAAAAATAAAAAAACACGTATTTTACCGTTTTTCAAAATTTGAACTCGGGGGGGGGGGGGGGGGTTGAATATTTTAAGCAGGATACCTATATCTTAAAAACAGAAGATGGTACAGATGTGAAAATCGGTATTTAGATTCATCTTGACAAATAAAAAACCACGTATTTTACCATTTTCTGAAAATTCCTTGGGGGGGCAAAAAGGGGGGTTGAATACTTTTATCATAAATGCGAAAGTCCTGACTGACTCATCAATGCCGAGCTGAAACCGTTTAACCTAGGAATGTGAAATTTTGAAGGTGCACTGTTTTTATGATGTGGGCACCCACTAAGGAAGGATTTTTGGAAACTCCGCCCCTAAGGGGGTGAAAAAGGGGGTTGATTATTTTAAACACAATACCTATAGCTCAAAAACAGAAAATGTTACAGATGTGAAAATCGGTTATTTAGATTCTTCTTGAAAAATAAAAAAACAAATATTTTACCATTTTTCAAAAATTCTACTGGGGGGAAAAAGGGGGTTGAATAGTTTCATCATAAATGCAAAAGTCATGACTGACTGACTCATCAATGCTCAGCTGAAACCGTTTAACGTAAGAACATGAAATTTTGAAGGTGCACTGTTTTTATGATGTGGGCACCCACTAAGGAAGGATTTTTGGAAACTCCGCCCCTAAGGGGGTGAAAAAGGGGGGTTGATTATTTTAAACACAATACCTATAGCTCAAAAACAGAAAATGTTACAGATGTGAAAATCGGTATTTAGATTCTTCTTGAAAAATAAAAAAACATTTTACCGTTTTTCAAAAATTCTACTGGGGGGAAAAAGGGGGGTTGAATAGTTTCATCATAAATGCAAAAGTCATGACTGACTGACTCATCAATGCTCAGCTGAAACCGTTTAATGTAAGAACATGAAATTTTGAAGGTGCACTGTTTTTATGATGTGGGCACCCACTAAGCAAGGATTTTTGGAAACTCTGCCCCTAAGGGGGTGAAAAAGGGGGTTGAATATTTTAAATATTTTAAACAGGATACCTATAGCTCAAAATAAGAAGATGTTACAGACGTGAAAATCGGTATTTATTTTCATCTTGAAAAATAAAAAAAACACGTATTTTAGCATTTTCTTAAAATTCCATGGGGTGGCCAAAATGGGGGGTTAAATACATCTATATATATATATATATATATATAAACACGAAAGGACTGACTGACTCAACGCCCAGCTGAAACCGTTTAACCTAGGAATGTAAAATTTTGAAGGTGCACTGTTTTTATGATGTAGGCGCCCACGAAGGAAGGCTTTTTGGAAAATACACCCATAAGGGGGTGAAAAAGGGGGTTGAATATTTTAAACAGGATACCTATAGCTCAAAAACAGAAGATGCTACATATGTGACAATCGGTATTTAGATTCGTCTTGAAAAATAAAAAAACACGTATTTTACCGTCTTTCAAAAATCCAAGTGGGGGGGGGGCGAAAAAAGGGGGTTGAATATTTTAAACGGGATACCTGTATCTCCAAAACAGACGATGTTACAGTCCTGAAAATTGGTATTTAGTTTCTTGTTGAAAAATAAAACAACACGTGTTTTACCATGTTCTGAAAATTCCTTGGGGGGGGGGCAAAAAGGGGGTTGAATACTTTTATCAGTATACCTCTATTTCAAAAACCGAAGATGTTACGGATGTGAAATTTGGTATTTACTATCTTCGTAAAAAAACCAAACATGTTTTTTGCCATTTTCCACAAATCCAATTGGGGGGGTCGGGGGAAAGGGGTCTGAATATTTTTTATCATTATACCTATATTTCAAAAACCAAAGATGTTACAGACATGAAATTTGGTATTTACAATCTTCTTGAAAACCAAAAGCAGGTGTTTTACCATTTTCCAAAAATCCCAAGTGGGGGGGGGTGAAAAAATGGGGGGCTGAATACTTTTAATCAGGATATCTATATCTCAAAAACAGAAGATGTTACATACGTGAAATTTGGTATTTACAATCTTCGTAAAAAAAACAAACATGTTTTTTGCCATTTTCCACAAATCCAATTGGGGGGGGTCGGGGGAAAGGGGTCTGAATATTTTTTATCATTATACCTATATTTCAAAAACAAAGATGTTACAGACATGAAATTTGGTATTTACAATCTTCTTGAAAACCAAAAGCAGGTGTTTTACCATTTTCCAAAAATCCCAAGTGGGGGGGGGTGAAAAAATGGGGGGCTGAATACTTTTAATCAGGATATCTATATCTCAAAAACAGAAGATGTTACATACGTGAAATTTGGTATTTCGATTTGTCTTGAGAAACAAAAAAACACCTATTTTACCATTTTCCAAAAATTCAGTTAAGGGGGGTGGGGGAAAGGGATGTGAATACTTTTATCAGTATACCTATATTTCAAAAACCAAAGATGTTACAGGTGTGAAATTTGGCACTTACATTCTTCTTGAAAAATAAAAAAACACGTGTTTTACAATTTTCCAAAAATCCCAAGTGGGGGGAAAGGGGGGGGGGTCCTACCAAATAAACCAAGTTTCTTTTAAAAAACAATTTTAACAAATCTTAAAATCCACGCGAGCGAAGCCGCGGGCAAAAGCTAGTATATATATATTAAAAGATATATGAAAAAATAAATGAGCCGTGTAAGGGGGGGAACAATGTTGTTGCTTTCATAACAAAATATATTTTTTACACATTACAGTCATGTTTGGTGTCCTTGGAAAGCCCAGATCCTGACCTGTTCAATGACACTGCATTCGACCTTGTGGGGTGAATAGCATGGAGATATAGGAGTCCAAAGTCCCAGCCCCTTTCCTTGCAGCTTGTGACATCGCCTCTACACCAGTGTTTATTTTGACAGCAAATTTAATTTTAATCTTAATTTTAGTCTTTTGACTATAATACTACTTAATTTTCGTCATAGTTTAGTCAGAATTATTATTAATTTTAGTCTAATTTTAGTCAACTAAACAGATTCGATTTTAGTCAATGTGTAATTCATTATTTAAGCATTTCTGCGGCATTTGCAAACTCATTTTATACTCCTGGGGCTGGATTACATGCCTGGAGTAAATGAAAAAAGGAGTAAGTGAACTTCTAACTCTTTAATGGCTCTTGAAGTTCACTTACTCCCTTTTTTCATAGTCTACTCTCCAGGAATGGACTCCAGCCCCTGGAGCATACAAACATACAATAACTTATTTAATGCCCCAGACCAGCTCACACATGGATATATTGCCCCAGACCAGCTCACACATGGATATATTGCCTCCAGACCAGCTCACATATGGATATATTGCCCCCAGACTAGCTCACACATGGATATATTGCCCCCAGACCAGCTCACACATGGATATTGCCCCAGCTCTCATGGATATTGCCCCAGCTCTCATGGATATTGCCCCCAGAACACATGGATACTACCCCAGCAGCTCTCATGGATATTGCCCCAGCAGCTCTCATGGATATTGCCCCAGCAGCTCTCATGGATATTGCCCCAGCAGCTCTCATGGATATTGCCCCAGCAGCTCTCATGGATATTGCCCCCAGCTGCACTCGTGGATATTGCCCCCAGCTGCACTCGTGGATATTGCCCCCAGCTGCACTCGTGGATATTGCCCCAGCTGCACTCGTGGATATTGCCCCAGATATTGCCCCAGCTGCTCTCGTGGATATTGCCCCAGCTGCTCTCGTGGATATTGCCCCACCTGCTCTCGTGGATATTGCCCCAGCTGCTCTCGTGGATATTGCCCCAGCTGCTCTCGTGGATATTGCCCCAGCTGCTCTCGTGGATATTGCCCCACCTGCTCTCGTGGATATTGCCCCAGCTGCTCTCGTGGATATTGCCCCAGCTGCTCTCGTGGATATTGCCCCAGCTGCTCTTCGTATATATTGCCCCTGCAGCTCTCGTGGATATTGCCCCAGCTGCTCTCGTGGATATTGCCCCAGCTGCTCTCGTGGATATTGCCCCAGCTGCTCTCGTGGATATTGCCCCAGCTGCTCTCGTGGATATTGCCCCAGCTGCTCTCGTGGATATTGCCCCAGCTGCTCTCGTGGATATTGCCCCAGCTGCTCTCGTGGATATTGCCCCAGCAGCTCTCGTGGATATTGCCCCAGCAGCTCTCATGGATATTGCCCCAGCAGCTCTCATGGATATTGCCCCCAGCTGCACTCGTGGATATTGCCCCCAGCTGCACTCGTGGATATTGCCCCAGCTGCACTCGTGGATATTGCCCCAGATATTGCCCCAGCTGCTCTCGTGGATATTGCCCCAGCTGCTCTCGTGGATATTGCCCCAGCTGCTCTCGTGGATATTGCCCCAGCTGCTCTCGTGGATATTGCCCCAGCTGCTCTCGTGGATATTGCCCCAGCTGCTCTCGTATATATTGCCCCAGCAGCTCTCGTGGATATTGCCCCAGCTGCTCTCGTGGATATTGCCCCAGCTGCTCTCGTGGATATTGCCCCAGCTGCTCTCGTGGATATTGCCCCAGCTGCTCTCGTGGATATTG
This sequence comes from Leptobrachium leishanense, assembly GCA_009667805.1. Taxonomy (NCBI): domain Eukaryota; kingdom Metazoa; phylum Chordata; class Amphibia; order Anura; family Megophryidae; genus Leptobrachium; species Leptobrachium leishanense. The sequence goes on along the minus strand of CM019066.1, from coordinate 226,307,331 downwards.
CCCCAGCTGCTCTCGTGGATATTGCCCCAGCTGCTCTCGTGGATATTGCCCCAGCTGCTCTCGTGGATATTGCCCCAGCAGCTCTCGTGGATATTGCCCCAGCAGCTCTCGTGGATATTGCCCCAGCAGCTCTCGTGGATATTGCCCCAGCAGCTCTCGTGGATATTGCCCCAGCTCACCTCCTTGCTCCTGCCGCCATGTCTTCGGCTCCCTCTGAGCGTCCGGCGGCGTGGAGCTTGGGCGCTCGCCTGGGGGAGCCACGTGACCAGCGGTGATCTCGCGAGAACTCGACTGGTGACGTGGTTCGCCCAGGCGAGCGCCGAAGCTCCATGACTTCGGACGCTCGCAGGGAGCCAAACACGCGGCGTGGTCGCAGGGTGTCACATTTACGTCGTGTAAAAAGTATTTTCGTCAGAATTTTCGTCAGGCACACTTCATTTTCGTCTCATTACAATTTCGTTTCTAGTAAGGAAAAAGTGTGCCTGACGAAAATTATGACAAAAATATTTCGTCAACGAAATTAACACTGCTCTACACTTGCTCCCTGTGTGGGAAATGAGAATATGAGTAACTGAAGCACCATCGTTTACTTTATAATTAAAAAGTTGACAGTGATGTTTTAGAACAAAAAAGGGAGAAAAAATAACCTTTTTTTTTTTTATATTGTATATATATATATATTATATTTATTTAATTATTATTATTTCTTTGTTTTAGGAGACCAGACTTTGAGGATTTGGGATGTGAAATCGCCTGTGTCTAAAATAGTCATTCCAGCTCATCAAGCTGAGGTTTTAACTTGTGACTGGTGTAAATATGATCAGGTAAAACACATATTTTGGTGATACATACATTGTTTAATCTTTACTGACAGTTTTTGTCTCTGATAAAGAATAATGTATATGTAACCCAAAGAGGAATAATTTCTGTACAATTTGTATATCCATATAGATCAGGCTATAAGGGCATGTGTGACCAATTTCTTTGCAGATTGTTTTTGGTTAGTTTAGTCGATATTTTTTCTGTGTACAGAGTACTATTTTTGTAGATTGTACTTTTATAGCACCTATACCTGATAGTTGTACAAAACCGTGTAATAATTGTGCCTTAGTTAGTAAATAAATTGGGTATGTTCTGATCATTTTTGAAGTTCCCAATTCCACCTGGATTGTGTAGTGTTTGGGATCGGCCGATACAGGTTCCCGATCAAATATTGCTCTGACCCCACATCCGGATCCGCCCTAGCAAATGGGAATTTGGGAGCCTTGCATGACTCACATTTCTTTCCCTTCCTCCTCCATGACCCACAAGAAGATAGGGAAGACACTGCAAGTCCTTACAGAGGCTGTAAGGTTCCAACTGGGAGGCTGACTGCCCAACATTTGTAGGACACAGTGATCGGATTGGCTTGATCCTAGGGTTGGAATTGGGACTTATATCTATCTCTTTGACCAGTTGCATAAACCTGATCTCTGCTTTAAAAAACCATCTAATATGGCATGTCATTGAAGGGTTCTGTGTGAAAACAGTCCCAGGATGCAAAAGAGTGAGACAGAAGTCCTTTGCATGTCTTACCCAGAGTTCTGTGCTGCTTATGGGGAATGTAGCACAGGAACCCAGGACATACTTGAAAACGAGAGAAATCTCAATGTATCCTTCCTGGTAAAATCCTTTATAAATAAATAAATAAATAAATAAATAACTCTGGGTGCAGTTCTTTGAATTGCTGTGCAGATGCCTTCTGCAATAAATTATATTCACCCACCACTTTATTAGGTACACTTTGCTTGTACTGGGTTGTGTGCCCTTTTGCCTTCAGAACTGCCTTAATTCTTTGTGAGATAAAATAAAGAGGTTTGTGAGGGTCCTGAGGACGAGCAGCTGCACTAGTGGCCTGCTCTATGGTGGGGCCCACTCAGGTCTCACAGGGTTTAATTCTTTGTCGCATAGATTCAGCAAGCTGTTAGAAACTGTAACGTGGGGCCTGGCCTGACGTGGTACAGAAAGGGTGTGAGCTACTGGAGCAGTGAACAGACATAAATGAATAGTATAAACAAGAGATTTATTTACAAAATATACAGCAAGGAATCCAGAAAAGAACACATATGACACTAAAGACCTGAGTACTAGAAATAAACCAGAAGACTGAGATTCAAAAGCAATAGGCGATACAGGGCTATAAACAGGGCAGAAATTAAAAGGCAAGCAGGCAGACTGACCTGAACTAAAATATACAATGATTACTAAACTAGATAAACCTAAACAAACAACCAAGGACCTGGGTAACTATAAGCAGACAAACATAAACAGAACTAGGCAGGGGAATAAACAAGACTATACCTGACCGGGATGTGACCTGAAGACAGACATGAAAAACAAAAGCAAACTAGGGCTAAACCAGAATAGCATACAATGAATCTGGATTACAATGAGGCTAAATTCAAGACGCGGGATACAGACAAACTGAGAGCATGGAACAACTGGAGGCTAGGAACAAAACAGACTGAGGCTTGAACAAAATGAAGCAGCCCCCTTCCTAGGGCGATGCCTGCCTATATACAATGTTCAATTAGTACAATAGAGTCCAGGTGAGTGACCAGGCTTGGAATCCAGGAAGTGAACGACATGAAAAGTCCAAAGCAGCAATGTCCATTTGAGACCAGGGGTGGCGCCAGAGACACAATGTCTATATCATACTGGCACCCTCCACCTCTGCCAGAGGGGGCACAGAACATTACAGAAGCATTCCTCAGATTTTGGTCCATATTGACATGATGGCATCACGCAGTTGCTGCAGATTTGTAGGCTGCACATTCATGATGCAGATCTCCCGTTTTTCAACATCCCAAAGGTGCTCTGTTGGATTGAGATCTGGTGACTGCGGGGTGTGGCTTGGGCGCCATTCGGGATGGCCACGTGAGTACAGAGCTCCGCTCAGACTCCTGCTATATCTGGCTCTCCTGCACTCCCTGACTGGCGATGGGGAAAGCCAACAAGACCCCCGGCACCCAGAAACCTCAGGGGACTGACCGGGCGGCTGATACCCCTTCCCTGCGACAATTCCTGGTTGGGCCGGCGGGTCCGCCGGACAAGATGGCGGCCGAGGCGAGGGCGCCAACGGAGCCTGAAGTCTCCGATTCCTGCAGTAGGTACTGATGAGGCTGTCTCGCTGGACCCAGCAACATGGCTTCCCCTGCTATGAAATTTACCCACCAAATATTATTTAAAAGATGCCAATACAGAACTGCGCTCCTCCATCATAGCTGAATTGCAGCTCGTGCGCCAGGATATCCAGGGTCTCGCACTCCAGGTGGACACGCTGGAACAAGGGTCTGATTCATTGCAGTTGGCCCACAAAGTGACGGCATCGATTTTACAACTGCGTTCAAGTCAGCTACGTAACATGACCCTCCACCTGGCCGATCTGGACAATAGAGGCCACCGCAACAACCTCAGGCTGCCTGGACTACCTGAAATGGAGACGTCTGTGGATCACCTTACGGGTATGCTCTCCTCCATTTTTAATTCATTGCTAGACAGGCCCGAACCCTCGGCCATAGATTTTGTCCGGGCCCACAGAGCTGTCAAGCCAAAAGGCCCGTCTGGAAGCCCGCCACGGGATGCGATATGCTGTCTTTATGACTTTAGCCTCAAGGAAGACATTTTACGTAACGTCCGTGAAGTAACGCAATTTTCCTTGAAGGGACTGCGCTCCAATTATATCCTGACTTATCACCAGCCAATTTGGCCTACAGACGTGCCCTGAAACCCCTCACCTCGCTTCTGCGAGATCAGCAACTCCACTACCGTTGGCACACCCCAATGGGTCTGGCAGTCATCTCTGAACAGGGCACCCATATTCTGCAGACCCCAGAAGATGTTGAAGCCTTGTCGGCTGACCTACAGTTACCCCCCTTGCAATTCACATGGCCAGACCCTCTTGCCTTCTACAACCAGGCGGCTCGCACCAGACTCCTCTTCCCCCGCGCCCTGGAAGAAGCCGCGGTCAAGCGGGGAGACGTACTGGCTCACAGTCGTGAATTGGAGACCGTCCGCCCTTATTGCATACCCTCTGGAGCTGGTCCTTTTGTCTTTTAGTTCCGCTGACGAACCCCATTAGACTGCGAACCTTGGTCCGCTGTTTCCTCTACGCCACTGCCCTTCTCATCAACACACGACTGCCGGTGGACCTGGAGGATACCCTTGGGAGGCTCCTTCACGCGCGGATCGTTTCGTGATTTTTTTTCCCCCGGATCATTTGGGGTCCCTACCCCGTTTTTCTGCTGACTTGTCCCGAGCATGATCATGGTAAACGACGCTGATGGGGACCTTTGCACATGACGGAGCACTTTCACAGATTCGTCCTCACGAGACTGGAGCGCACCACTGTTCCGCCTGGGCTGGAGGGCCCTCTTGGGTGGTCGCTTGTTCCTTACTTATTCAAGAGCTGATGGCCCGCTCCCCGTCACCCTAGCAATGAAGTGACTTCACGGCCAGCATGGACGCGATCTATTACCGCACTCCCCAGCAAGACTGGCCTCGCACTGGGACTTCTTTTTCAGACTTTGTCGGAGTGCCTTCATCTACGCCCTAAGTCCGGTCAGGTTCGTTTAAATCACTAATGTTGGCCTCTGGCCTCAAGCGCATTTGTTTGCCGAAAATGTTTTTCTTGGCTGCTTTATGAGTCATATTACTGCTCTGCAAAGATTGTTTTTTCTTTTTAGTGTTTTGTCAGTCCCGCGTGGAGCCCGACCACGAACCCCGTTGAGGTTAGCAACCTCGCAGAGTGTGGTCACTGTCCGGCGTTTTCGCCGGGATTGTTGCCGCACCCGCCGATCGTCACCTCTTTGAGTTTGTATATAGTTTCCCTTGATTCCCTGTTCCTTTTCCCTTACCTTTCCCCCCCCTGAGGATATAGACATGTCAGCTGAACAACGCACGCCGCTGGCGCCTGCTGATTTAATCATTGTTTCTATTAACGCTAATGGACTAAATAGTCCAGAGAAACGCTCCCATGCTATGCGAGACTTTCGATCCCAGAAGGCCTCTGTTGTGTTTATACAGGAGACTCACTTTCAGGAAGGGAAGGCACCCTCTCTAACTCCCACTATCCTACCGGGTTTTTTAGCCATAATGCTGAGGCCAAGTCCAAGGGGACAGCAATTCTGTTTCACAAGCGGATCCCGTTTCAGCTCCTTGTCTCCGTGACTGACGTGGGAGGTCGCTTCATATTTGTGAAGGGGCAGATCATGAATCAAACCTACACCTTTGCTAACTCCTATGCCCCTAACAAAGCACAACATATGTTCCTCTCCACCACACTGCGCACACTGAAGGACTTTGCGGAGGGACTGGTAGTAATGGGGGGTGACTTTACCGTGCCTCTAGAACCTTCCTGGGACACTTCTGCGGGCTGTTCCTCAATCCCACTACACATTCTGCGCTCATGCCGGGGCTTTTTACATAAAGCTAGATTTGCGGATTGCTAGCGTACACTACACCCCATGGGTAAAGACTTTTCGTTTTACGCACATCCCTCCCAATCGTACTCTAGAATTGACTACCTATTTGTCCCCCAATACTACCTCTCTGCTTTGCGCAGTGCCTTGATAGGTACTGCCACTTGGTCGGACCACGCCCCGGTAACCATCACCCTCCGCTCCCCCATGTTTAAACCTACCTCACCAAACTGGCGCCTTAACGACTCCCTCTTATCTGACCCGCTTGTGGCTGAGGAAGGTTGGCAGGTCCTCACTGACTATTTTGAGGAGAAAGCAAAAGGGGATGTGACCTCACCTATGGTTTGGGAGGCTCATAAATGTGTGATCAGAGGCTATTTCATTCGAAAGGGTGCTGAACGGGCTAAACGCTGTTCGACTTATCTACGAGACCTCCAACAAAAGATATCCCAGGTCTCCTGACCACAAGCGGGACAGGGATCCTGGAACCATGGCCCTTCTGACTGAGCTGCGTAGATCCCTAGCTAAACTTCTAAACACAAGCTATCACAGGTCATATCTGCGCTCCAAGGCCCTTTTTCACTCACACTGGGACAAGAGTGGGAGACTGCTAGCACGAATGATAGCCAAGAAAAGATCAGCAACCTACATAGCGAAATTACGCGACACGCAGGGCACACTGCAGCGGTTGCCGGTAAAACTACTACAGATAGTTCGTGACTATTACACCGCTCTGTGCGACCTGCAAGGGACCACCAACCCCCAAGACCTGGCGCGCAAACGCTCTGACATTATGTCCTATCTGACAAAACACTCCACTAAAAAAGTTTTCCGCCAAACATCCGAACTCATTGACCGCCCCTTAACCACTGAAGAGCTGGCCCTGGCACTTAAATCCTCTAAACTCGGTAAAAGCCCGGCCCGGATGGTCTCCCGGTCAGGTATTATAAATGCTACGCTGCGATCCTCTCCCCCCATCTTTTGACGGCATTCAATGACTTGACGGAAGGGCTGAGACTTCCCACACAGACACTCAGTGCCAATATCACGATTTTACCAAAAGAAGGCAAAGATCCTGAACTCTGTGCCAGCTATAGACCCATCTCCTTACTGAACTGTGACCTGAAGCTCTTTGCACAAATTCTTGCAGAGAGACTGAAACCCTTCCTTCCCACTCTTGTCCATGCAGACCAAGTGGGGTTTGTTCCTGGCCGTGAAGCCCGAGATAACACCATTCGGACCCTGCAGCTTATGCACCACACCCGCCGCTCCTCTCAGGCACTGACGCTCCTGTCCACTGACGCGGAGAAGGCCTTCGACCGGGTAGATTGGGACTTTATCTTCCTCTCCTTGACACATATCGGCCTGGGCCCTAATCTCCGTGCTTGGATAGGTGCCCTGTACGGAGATACGAGCACGAGCGAGCGTGCGCGTGTGTGTCAACGGGGTGTTTACAGCCCCATTTGCCATCCGCAATGGTACACGGCAGGGGTATCCTCTCTCGCCGCTACTGTTTGTGCTGACTCTAGAGCCATTCCTGGAGGCTATAAGATCTGATCATAACATAACGGGGGTCACAGTAGGATCTCAACAGCACAGAGTGGCGGTGTATGCCGACGACCTCCTGTTTTTCATAACTAGGCCGGAGGTATCTTTACCGGGAGTAATGGCAGCTTTCGAGGAATATGGCAGACTCTCTAACCTGAAGATCAACTTCTTAAAATCACATATCCTTAATGTCACGGCCCCAGAGCCCAGGCAATGAGGCCACACTTTGCCTTTAAATGGTCGACTGATAAAATTAAATACTTAGGCATATGCCTCCCGTCACAACATTCCCACCTCTACCAGGATAATTTTCCACCACTCCTTAAATCCTTACAACGCGACCTGGCTAACTGGAATTATCCGCATATCTCCTGGCTCGGCCGCATTGCAGTGATCAAAATGAACGTTCAACCTAGACTCCTATACCTGATGCAAATGATACCTACCGACCTTCCCAAGGCGTTTTTTACTTCCCTTCGGACTATGGTAGCCACCTACATCTGGAGGGGTTAACGTCCTAGATTGAGTTATCAGGTCCTTACCAGATCCAGAGCAGTGGGAGGATTGGCCTTACCCAATTTTAGCCTCTATCATCAGGCTTGCCACCTTCATCGGGTGGTGAAGTGGTTGAGGGAGGGGTCAGTTAAATTATGGAGGGCAGTGGAACAGGAGCTGGTGGGGAAACCGCTGACTGTCCTTCCCTGGCTCACATTGAAGGAGGGCAGGAGACTGGCCAGTTCGTCGCCATATCTGCAGGCTACTTTCAGAATATGGCACCGGTCTGCCACGACAACTCACCCCCCCACCTCTTTCCCTCTGGTTTACCCGCATGGAAGAACTACATTCAGTGGAACAGCTGGTATTCAGCGCTTCTGACAGATTACCCCAATACACAGCGATTTGGTCCACTTGGATACTTAAGTCCTCGTCTCGCTCTTTCCAAGCGTTACTTATCATCCCTGAATAAACGCATGTACATGCTCGGCTTTGGAACCCAGACATTCTGGTAACACATGTAAGATTGGATCAAAGCGTATATATCTAGACTCCCTCAGTTCCCTACCCTTTCCTTTCCTTTCTTATGTCTTAATAATTGAATTTATATTGAAACATTATAAGGGTCCTGCGTGTCCCTCCGTTGATTTTCAAATTGCACTAATTTATTTATTTATAAAGGATTTTACCAGGAAGGATACATTGAGATTTCTCTCGTTTTCAAGTATGTCCTGGGTTCAAGAATATTGAAGTGTTACAGTTACAGAAATACAAAGTAATACAATGCAAGATATTAAACAACACAAATATACAGATTAACAGAAAATAAATATGTAGGAAATAGTCATTATGTTACATGTTTACAGGTGCATTCTGTATTGAGGTAGGTTAGTAAGGAGCTCTTGAGTGACTTAAGACTGGTGGAAGATTTGATGGTGTCTGGGAGGTTATTCCATAATTGTGGTGCTCTGTAGGAAAATGAGGACCGAACCACTGTCTTTTTGTATTGTGGTATTGCAAGTAAGGTGCAGGTCCTGGATCGGAGGTTATAGGATAAGGGAGCTGCTGGGGGAAGGCGTCTATTCAGGTAGGGTGGCAGCTTCCCAGAAATGCTCTTAAACACCAGGCTGGAAAGGTGAAGGGTGCGTTTAGACTCCAGCGATGGCCAGTTTAGCTTTTTTAACATGTCACAATGGTGGGTCATGTAGTTACATTGTAGCGCAAAGTGGCAGAATGAGTTATACAAAGTAGTAAGTTTCTGAAGGTGCGGTTGCGGGGCCGTTGCATACACTACATCTCCGTAATCAATAGCCGGCATAAGCATTTGTTGTACAATCTGCTTTCTTACCGCAGGGCTCAGGCAGGATTTGTTTCTGTACAGGGCACCTAGTTTGGGGTTTAAGTTTAGATGAGAGTTTCTCGATGTGGGGGCCAAAGGATAGATTAGGGTCCAACCACATACCTAGATATTTGAGAGAAGTGACTGTGGTCAGCGTGCCATTTGATTTTGTCCCCACACATAGATGGGGATTTTGCAATTTGTGTAGTTTAGGTGCTGTTCCAAAGAGCATCGTTACCGTTTTGTCAGTATTTAAAAAAAAGTTTGTTGTGTTTGAGCCACTTTTCTACCTCTGTGAATTGTTCTTGCAGCACGGCCTCCAGCTGCGGGAGACTTGGTTTGCTGGTATAGATTAGTGTCATCTGCATACATATGTACAGTTGAGGCTTTGCAGACGTTGGGCAGATCATTTATGAGTATTGTGAATAGCAGGGGGCCTAGTATTGAGCCTTGGGGTACACCGCAAGTGACTGGGAGGGGGAGGGAGGAGCTGCAAGAAATTGACACATATTGTGATCGGTCGGATACATATGATTGAAACCAGGTTAGCGTGCGATCACCAATACCAGAGTTTTTAAGTTTTTTTAACAAGATGCCATGGTCTACTGTGTCAAAGGCCTTGGCAAAATCCAGGAAGATGGCTCCAGTTAGGTTTTCGTTGTTCCATCCCAGCTTGGATATCATTGCAGACTTTTAAAAGGGCGGTTGTAGTTGAGTGATTTGGCCGAAAACCTGATTGAGCCGGGGTTAAGTAGTTCCAATATTGATAATAATCACGTAATTGTGTGTAGACGCATTTTTCCAAAATTTTTGACATTACAGGGAGCAATGATATTGGATGGTAGTTGGATACCAAAGTACTGTCACCACTTTTATGGATAGGTACCACTCTCGCAGTCTTCCAGAGTTTGGGTATGTATCCAGTCGCCAGTGATTCATTGACTAGGGTTGCGACAGGATTTGCAATTGCTGGCACACTGATTTTCAGCAGCATTGCTGGTATTTGATCAGGTCCAGACTATAAAGCTATTCCTATCAACATTCAACTCAATGGCTCTCATTTACGTTCTGGTCCGGTAAAACATGAGACCATACCCCTAAAAATGACGATAGGTACTCGTGATACCGAAAAAATATGTTTCGATATTGTGTCCTCACCTATATATCCGGTCATCTTAGGTCTTCCGTGGCTAAAGACTCATGACCCTTCCATCCAATGGTCCTCTGGTTCTGTGTCCTTCACCTCTCCACACTGTGTTGAATCCTGTCTTATAGACATGAGAACATGTGGGTGTTTATTAGACAAGGATATGAAACACACCAATATCCAACTATCTAAAGTGTATCATGAGTTCCTGGATGTCTTCGACCCAAAGAAAGCCGATGCCCTACCACCCAGACGACCCTACGACTGCCCCATTGACCTTCTACCCGGTTCCACCATACCGTACGGTCGCATTTATCCCCTATTCGAACCGGAATTGGCTGTATTAAAAGAGTACATCCATGAGAATCTTGAAGGGTTTCATCTGCCATTCCACATCCCCTGCTGGAGCGGGATTCTTTTTCATAAGTAAAAAGACGGGCTAAGACCATGTGTCGATTACCGCGATCTTTTCAACATCACCGTAAAAACAGGTATCCATTACCTCTCATTACAGAAGTGTTGGAGAGGTTGAAAACCACCCGAATATACTCTAAACTTGATTTACGAGGGGCATATAATCTTGTTAGGATAAAACAAGATCACGAGTGGAAAACTGCGTTCAGATCTCGTTACGGGCATTATGAGTACACAGTGATGCCCTAGGGACTGTGCAATGCCCTGGCCACTTTTCAGCACTTCCTAAATGATATCTTCAAACCTAATGAACCTGTGTGTTCAATGATGTTTGCCTTTTATTTTTGAAAAGCAATAAACAGTTATTTACAAAAAAAAGATCTGGTGACTGTGTAAGCCATTAGAGTACAGTGAACTCCTTCTCATGTTCAAGAAACCAGTTTGAGATGATTTTAGCTTTGTGACCTGGTGCATTATCCTGCTGGAAGTAGCCATTAGAAGATGGGTACACTTTGCTCATAATGGGATGGACATGGCCAGCAACAGTACTAAGGTAGACCGTGGCATTTTAACAAGGCTCATTTGGTATGGAGGGGCCCAAAGTGTGCCAAGAAATATCCCCTACACCAGTGATGGCGAACCTATGGCACGCGTACCACAGCTGGCATGTGGGGCCGTCTGTGTCGGCAAGCGAGCCATAGGCTTGCCTCTGTATCCAAGCTCCTTCGTGCAGCCGCCGGCAAAGGATGTAGCCCACCCGATCACCTGGGATCCACTAGCCGCGATCCTGCGAGAACGTGGAGTTCACAAAATAATGTGAATATCGGGATCTTGCGAGACCGCGGCTTGGGCGTGGTTGCCAAGCGAGCGACCGGGCTACATCCTTTGCCGGCAGCCGTGCGAAGGAAGAAGAGCACGCGAAAGAGCCTGGCAGAGTGGAGACAGATTGGGGGCAATTTATCCATGTGTGAGCTGGGGCAATATATCCATGTGTGAGCTGGGGCAATATATCAATGTGTGAGCTGGGGCAATATATCCATGTGTGAGCTGGGGGCAATATATCCATCTTAAGCACATAATTAGTTCAGGCATATGAAGAGTTTTTTAAATCAGTATTCAGGTTTAATTGCGGGGTTGGCACTTTGAGACACATAAGTTGGTTCAGCGATCCAGTTTGGACACTCTGGCTCAAAAAGGTTCCCCATCCCTGCCCTACACCTCATGTTGTTCACTCCAAATTCTCACCCTACCAACTGAATGTCATAGATGAAATCGAGATTCATCAGACCAGACTACATTTTCAATCTTCTATTGACCAATTTTGGTGAGGCTGTGCGAATTGTAGCCACTATTTCCTTTTCTTAGTTGACAGGTGTGGCAACTGCTGCAGCCCATCTGCTTTAAGGTTCGACGTGTTCAGGGATGGTATTCTGCATACCTTGGTTGTAACGAGTGGTTATTTGAGTTACTGTTGCATTTCTATCATCTCAAACCGGTCTGTCCAGTCTCCTCTGACAATAACAAGGCATTTTCGTCCACACAACTGCCGCTCACTGGATATCTTCACTTTTTCGGTCCTTTCTCTGTAAAAGCTAGAGGTGGTTGTGCATGAAAATCTCAGTAGATCAGCAGTTTTTTAAAAATAATCAAACCAGTCCACCTGGCAGCAACAACAATGCCACATCCAAAGTCACTTAAATTGCCTTTCTTCCACATTCTGATGCATGGTTTGAACTTCAAGTTGTCTTCACCACGTCAAGATGCCTAAATGCCAGGGATGCACCGGAATTTCGGCCACGATAGATATCTGCCGATAAAGGGGTTATCTGTTTCGGCCCGAAAGCAAAACACCAGCCGACAACGTCAGCTGACAATTCCTGATCCCAGCTGACACTGAGCGAGCACTCTTTCAATGCTGCTTAGCTGGAGATAATTGTAATTGGAAAGAGGCAGGAGCTGCTACACATATTTATTTCTGCACACAAAGGGTTAACTGCATGATCCACACTATCAGGGCAAGCAGTAACCTCTGGCCTCTCAGTGACAAGGAACAAGTGATTTATCACTGACCTCCTGCCAGCGGTGTCTGCTCGGAGGACAAGACACATCGAAAAACTCTCATCTAAACTTTACCCCAAACTAGGCGCCCTGTACAGAAACAAATCCTGCCTGAGTCCCGTGGTAAGAAAGCAGATTGTACAACAAATGCTTATGCCGGCTATTGATTACGGAGATGTAGTGTACGCAGCCGCCCCACAAACACATCTTCAGAAACTTACTACATTATATAACTCATTCTGCCGCTTTGCATTACAATGTAACTACATGACCCACCATTGTGACATGTTAAAAGAGCTAAACTGGCCATCGCTGGAATCCAGACGCACCCTTCACCTTTCCAGCCTGGTGTTTAAGAGCATCTCTGGGAAGCTGCCACCCTACCTGAATAGACTGCTTCCCCCAGCAGCTCCCTCATCCTATAACCTCCGATCCAGGACCAGCACCTTACTTGCAATACCACAATACAAAAAGACAGTGGCTCGATCCTCATTTTCCTACAGAGCACCACAATTATGGAATAACCTCCCAGACACCATCAAATCTTCCCCCAGTCTTAAGTCACTCCAAAGCTCCTTACTAACATACCTCAATACAGAATGCACCTGTATACATGTAACATAATGACTATTTTTCTACATATTTATTTTCTGTTAATCTGTATATGTGTTGTTTTCTTAATATCTTAATATCTAATATCTTGCATTGTATTACTTTGTATTTCTGTAACTGTAATACTTCAATGTTCTTGAACCCAGGACATACTTGAAAACGAGAGAAATCTCAATGTATCCTTCCTGGTAAAACCCTTTATAAATAAATAAGAGGGGGGTTAATGTGGGAGCTTACATCCATGCCTCCAAAAAGTTAATGGAATGTATACATATTCATTTTGCAGTGGTTTGTCTTTTCCTTTGCTTCTTAAAGGCCCCTTTTATAATGCTTTGTTTTTCTGCACTTTAAAAAATTAATAGATTAAGAGAAACAGTCTGATGTTTAGGCTCCATCTGAGCCATTATAGATTATAGATATATATCTACTCATTTAAGTTGTGTTGGAGGGAAAAAAAAAATTAGATTAAAAGCCTCCACACAACAAATAATAAACTTTATAGTTGCAGAAGACATTTACACATCCCAGCAATTCAGAGTTCTCTGAATTGCTGGGATGTGTAAATGTCTAATGAAACTATAAAGTGTGTGTAAAACTTTTACACATGAATGTATGCACTAGATGCAAAATAACTCCACCAAAATAGGACTAAAATATCTTAAACATTTTAATGTGGATTAATTTAAATTCATGATATTAATTTAATAAAGTCTAGTATTAATACAATTATACAAAAATTCTTAAAATAAATTGTAGGGGAAAAAAGTCATTTTCGTTTTCATTTCGGAGCATCACTAATATATATATTACACACACCAGACACATGTATACACAGTATGTATATTGTAACGGGTGCTATGGCGCTCACCCTGGTGTAGCGTTGTTTGGATCCTATTGGACAGATTTCTATGATACAGGGTTTCAAAGCAGTAAAGACTGTAATACCTATAATCCCAAACCAGGGAGGTAATACACAATCCTGAATTCCAATCAGCGCCAAATGGTTTTGTGATCAAGAGGTCGCTGAGTGAAAGCACATTAACTCTCTGTAAACAGATACAATGACTTAAGAGATGAGTATAACGTGACACAAGAATAGCAGGGTTATAGATATATTTCAGATTGCTGATATCAATGGTTGTGGTACATAAAGCACCTATAACAGAGGCAACACCCTTATATTTGTTCTCAACCATACAGAGTAGGAACTCACTGTGTTCAGCAGCCTGCAGGGCAGGCCTACAATCAGAGATTGTGATTCTGTATTGCGACTTGGTTTTACACAGATTACATGAAAGATAGTTATATTAAGCAACCTGCAGGGCAGGACTATGATCATTGTGCGATTTGCTTTGCAATCAGACCAGACGTTACAGAAGCAACTAGAACTTTTGGTTAAAGCTGCATACAACAGATAACTGGAGCAATGACTAGGTCTCTCGAACTGGCGGGCAGACACACAATCGGACGCCTTGCGATTAGGACTCACACCTGATTAGTCAACAGAGACCTTGGGTGAGAGGTTTACCAAACTGGCGGGCAGACCTCCAAACAGCAAACATGCGGTTAAACATAAACCTGAACACTGAATACCGCACAGACAGAACACAAAGGGAATAAGCAAGAGAATCATCAATGAGAAAAGCCGGGTCAAAACGTATACAGGGTTCTCGTACAAGCAGGTTGGCAACTAGGAAATCAATCAGCAAATAATACTAGACAGCAGGCGATGCGGGAACTTTACTCCACGTCAGGGCGACGAGCAGATCCTCTCGCCCTGCTTTAAAGGCTGGTAGCTCCTCGTCATTATGCCAAGCCCTGCCCTCTCAGATGCTGATCTGCCAGCTCTAACTACGGGCACCCTGACCCCCCCAGGATGCGCCACAGGGCCCGAAAACATAACATGTATATATAGTCATGTATAGAAAGTCATTTTCGGTTTTCGGCCAAGCTCATCGTGTATTTTCAGTATCGGTTTTGGTCCCAAATTTTCATTTCAGTGCATCCCTACAAAATGCATTGAGCTGCTGCCATGTGATTGGCTGATTTCCATTTTGTGTTATAAAGCAGTTGGACAAGTGTACCAAATAAAGTGACTGGTGACTGTATATCCCTGGCATGGAGTCATTCACACAAACATATTTTTAATAGGAAGTGGTGAATGTTCTTTTTCCCTCTGTCTATGTTTTAAGACCAGAACTGAGACGGTCTTGAAAGGCGGACTGTCAGGGTTAGTCCAAGGGGGTGGGCTCAAGATTCAGAAAAGGCAAAGGGGAACACTGGGAAGCAAGTCAAAAATCCAATTGTGAGGTACAAAACAGAAATCATAGAGACAAGGTCAATAATGCAGTCATAGGGTCAGAGTTTCAGGCGGCAATTGGGCAGATTCAGCAGTACAAGCCAAGGGTCGAACACAGAAATCAGGTAGGAGAATGCTTAAGAGTCAGGTAACCACTAGACAATGCACAGGTCAACTGACCACTGACAAGTTAGTGATTGAGGGTTTGAATAAGGCCCCTAATTCTGTGATGTTACTGAGAGCCATCTGGTTGCTTTGGCGACCACTTCCTACAAGACCACGACTATTAAGGTGGATCTGAGGCTGCATGTGCCTCCTTTGGACTTGAAGGTGAAAGGACCAGTGTATCGAGTTCCTCGTTTTTTGGTAGGGCGATTTTAAGTTTCAGAAGCTTGGTGACCCACACTTGATTAGCTCATGAGGGAACTTGACGTCTGTCTTCATAGGATTTGTAGCTGTCAGGACCCTCGCAGTTGCCAGGCGCAAGAAGGGAAAAGCCGGTGTTGCCGCAACATGAAAGGTGCTGACTGGGTTTCAGTTATGGCCTGCTGGATTTCTCCTCTACAGGTGTCGGCCCTCACCTGCAATCGGCTCTCCTTAAAGGGAAGTCACACCCTTCCTTCCTTGCTTCTGCATTGATGTTACAGCACTCAGTGTACCTGCCTGTCTTGCAACAAGCTTGCTCCCTGGATCCCATTCTATACCTGATTTGTGTACTGAACCGCTCGTTTTGATTACTGGACTTGCTGCCTTCTGCTTACCTGTGACCCTTGGCTTCTCTCTGGACTTTGTTTATGGGCTACCCCTTGATACTACGCCTCTTTTCTGTGTTTACCAGTGAGTGTTCCTTGGTAATAAACCACGTTTGTCTTCCATATCCTTGCCTCCAGCGTCTCACTACATTCTGGGCTCATATCCTCACCCACTGGTTCGGATCCCTGACAGTAGCGTTCTTGTGGTCTTAGTAAGATTTATTTTGCTTGTGCAAAGCTCTTCTGCAGTTGTTCAATGTGTTCCTTCACTGTAGGAACTGGAGAACATTAGGAAGAATAGATGGATGGAAACCTTGGTTTCTGAAAAATGGAGATTGTCGTGTGGAAGCATGTTTCTGAGAATTATAGGCAAATTCAGCAATAACAAAAAGATTGTACCGATTGTCTTGCTGGTAAGTGGTATAACAGTGTAGATATTGTTCCAGTTTCTGGTTGGTGCAGGGAACTGTGGTCCTCCTATCTGATATCACGGGTTCTGAGACCCCATGTAAACAGAAGACGTTTTAAAAACAATAACTTGAACGTGGTACGTGCAGATGGAACCCCCCCCCCCCGAGTGAGGGGAAAAATTAGCCATTAGGTCTATGATAAAATCAACAGAAACACTTGACCAGGGACCTGAAGGAATGGTTGCAGAATGCAGCAACTTCGGTCCTGGGAACTTGATTACAGGCGCAGACAGAACATAAACATACAAAGCCATTGTTGTCATCCGTGACAGTGGACCACTAGAAAATCTCTGGACTAGATTGTGATGGAAGCCGCTACTTGAGCCGAATACATCTGCCAAAGTTGCCGTCCTTCCCCTGGAGAGATCAGCGTTGGCGAGCTGATGTGATAAATCCCAATAGAGCGTGTTGTCACCGGTGGTGAGCCAGTGCAAGAATATTCCTCCACATACTAGCAGAGACTTGGTATAGGGGTAAAGCAGGTTGAATCTTTACTGCAGACAACACAGGTTACTTTTCTACAGACTGTCCCTCTTGTTCTCCCTCCTGCCTGGTGCCGGAGCTTCGCTACCCCTAGCCGTAGCCTAATTTCCCTTGGTTAACTTGAGTCACCAATGCCTCTAGCGTGTGCCCAGTGAACTAGCACACAAAGGGTCACCACCACACGAGCCCAGTTTTTGTGGATAGTTCATCGGATCCTTCGGCTCGGAATCCCGCAGGCAGCCTGGTTTCCCTACAGGGTTTATTTGGGGTGATCCTTCTGAAGCGGCAGCACAACCCTGGTACTACCACATAACTCTGGTCCACTGGCTCCTTCTGCCAAAGAAGCACCCAGATTCACGCATGGGGTTCGAGCTGTGAACTGTAGAAGTCTGGGTACAATACAACAGCCGGACAGCAGAGCAGCCGCGCTCCCCACAGGAGGAGAGGGAGGCTGGATAATGGGGTTCCCTGACAGCGCTTCCCCTTAGGACTCACCCCCTATCAAGCTCCTGTTTTAAAGGGACCCCCTGCCCCTTGGTGGAGTGTGCAGGGGCTGAAGCGCTTAAGGGCAAAGACCTGTCAGGCAATGTCGGGTCTCAGTGGACAGTGGCTCTGTGTCTGTGCGTATAGGGGCAGACAATATATGATTTATGGGTGAGCAGGGTACATCAGGGGACATTAATAAACCTAGGGGCCACCCGGGCATAAATTGGGGAAACAAAATACCACACGTTAAGAATGAAATAACAGTAGAACACAAATTATAAGTGACGGCCGTTCCGTCACATAGATCCCTTGTTTTCTTTTTGTCTGCCATGACCAGCTAGTATTGAATCGTGGAGAGCCTGAAGATCTAAGATTTGGTTACCAGCTTGTCCTTATCCCCGTACGCCTTCCCCTGCTGAAGAAGACTTAATCCTTTTTATTAAGGTTCTCTTTGCGGCTAGGACATGACCACATTTACATGTGATGTCTTCTTTCTTTGTCAGCTGATGTAAGCGGGGTAGAGGAGAAAAAGCTTCTGCTTTACCGATTTTATTGCCAGGACTTTAAATTATGTGGAACGTGAATCCGTTACAGTTACAAGTTCCGTAGCGCTGTGCAGTGGGAGGCTGAACAACAAATAAACATACAGGTTAAACTCACAGTACGCAGGGTGAGAGGACCCTGCTCAAGAGCTTACTATCTAAGAGGATAGGGGTGACACACTAGGTGAGGGTTAATAGAGAATGTGAAAATAGAGGAGTGCATGTGGGCTATGTGGGAAGATGAGGCGGAAAATGAACAGCGGGAGATTAGGGAGTGAGATGATGGTCTTTTTTAAAATAATGCTTTTTCACAGACTTCTTGAAGGACTGGAAAGATGGGGAGAGTCTAATGTTGCGGGGGAGGGAGTTCCATAGAAAAGGGGCAGCTCCGGAGAAGTCTTGAAGGCGGGATTTGGGGGTGAGGGTATGTGAAGTTGATGGCATCAGCTCATTGGCTGAGCGAAGTGGTCGGGATAGGATGTAACTGTTAATAAGGGAGGAGATGTGGGCAGGGGCGTGGTTCTGGAGAGCTTTGTGAGTACCAATGTTTTGAATTGGATTCTATAGGAGACCGGAAGCCAGTGTAGAGATTGACAAAGTGGAGAGGTGTGAGAGGTACGTGAGATGAGGTGGATGAGCCTGGCATAGGCATTCATAACAGACTGCAAAGGGATAATCTGGGATCTCTTAAGGCCAGCGAGAAGGAGGTTACAGTAGTCGAGGCGGGAGATAAGTGCTTGGATGAGCATTTTAGCAGAGTCCTGATTAAGACGGGGACGAATGCGTGCCATGTTTTTTAGGCGTAAGTAGCAGGATTTGGTTAGTGACAGAATGTATGAGGAGTAAAGGAGAGATCAGAGTCTAGGAGGATACCGAGGCAACGAGCCTGAGAGGTAGAAGTAATTGTGACACCATTCACCTGAAGGGAAATGGATGCAGGAATGTTGGTCTTTGTTACATTTTCCCTGGTTTTGGCTGCGCCCCCTGGTGATGAAGGGCCTTCATGTCTGTTTTTCCCTTGTGGTGTGTTTGGCCATGCTGTCTGGGGCTGTTCTGGGGTTCTGATGTGATCTCCTGGTCTGGGGTCACATGGCCAATCACACAGACCCACTCCCTATAAATATCCCAGCAGCACAGAGCCTCATTGATGGTTTGTGGAGTTTGATGGTGGTTGTGTTCTGCAAAGCATTCTTGTTCAAGTGCATTCTGGTTTTGACCTCTGCTGTGTTTCCTGATGATCCTCTTCTGCTTACTCCTGGTACTCTGTATGCTGCTGATCTGTTGCCAACCTTGCCTGCTTGACCATTCATATATATTTCATGTTTTCTGTACCTTGTCTGTCTTAGTTTAGTATAGTCTCCGAGGCCATTAAAAGGACCTCCTCAGTGCAGGATGTTTTATCTGTCTGGTTAATCCCTTGCCCTTCTTGATCTGTTATATCTTTGTAAGGTTTTTCAAGATAGGGATTTTTGCCCAGCATAGGGATCCCTTTAGTTTTCTCCCTGGCCCTCCTGTTCTAAATTTCTGTCTGGTTCCTGCAAAGCCCTTATGTGGAGTCCAGTTCCCGTATCGCCAAGTCTGTCTGTTTGTTGACTGCCCTGCAGCCTGCTCAATTCACGAATTGTCAGACGAATCATTGTGTTTTTGAGCATGTCCTAAGTGGTCTGTCGGTCTTGACACCTTCGGAGCTTAGTGGCAATTCAGTTCTGTTTTTTGGTGCTCTTTGGTTTTGGAGAAATTTGTCTGTCCTTGTGTCCAGTCAGTAATTCACCTGCCGTAAGGGCTTCACCCCATGTTCCATGCCACCACGATGGCCCAAGCAGGGGCTAACCGTTACAGTTTTAGAGGGAGGGAACATGAGAAGTTCAGTTTTAGAGAGGTTAAGCTTTGGGAAATGGGAAGTCATCCAGTCGGACACAGCTGACAGGCAGGCGGTAACCTGGTCCAGCACAGGAGGTGAGAGATCGGGAGCAGAAACGTAGAGTTGGGTGTCATCAGCATAGAGATTATATTGAAGTCCATAGGAAGAGATGAGGTTGCCAAGAGAGGCGGTATAGATCGAGAAGAGTAGGGGACCCAGAACAGAGCCTTGAGGTACCCCAACTGAGAGAGGAGTTGGGGGAGAAGAGGCGTCGGCGAAGGAGACACTGAAGGAGCGTATAGCAAGGTAGGAAGAGAACCAGGAGAGAGCCAAGCCACTGAGGCCAAGTTGACGCAGCGAGAGGAGCAGGAGAGGGTGGTCAACAGTGTCAAATGCAGCAGAAAGATCGAGAAAAATGAGGGAGAAGTGACCTTTGGTTTTGGCAGCTACTAGATCATTGGCCACCTTGGTCAGAGCAGTTTCAGTGGAGTGCTGGGAGCGAAAGCCGGACTGGTGCGGCTCAAGTAGAGAGTTGGTAGTGAGATAACCTGTGAGCAGGTTATAGACCAGGCTGTTACGGATCGAGGTACCCCCACGCTCGATACCCTCCGTCTGGGCACCCCTTTCCGTTGTGTAAGACGGTGCTTGTATCCACATAGAGTAGACAACACATAAAGTGTGAGGAGTTCTTGCAGATTCAAAATCCAAATGGAGACTGACTCTTTATTTCAAATACACACAGTTGAGACAACCCCCTCCCTTCCAGAATGCATTACAGATAACAGGCTCCAGCCACTGGACAATAGAAAAGACATTCAACACAATGGAGTGTTTACACATGCACTCTAGACAGCCTGCTAGGACTAGAGGGAAACAGTCTTCTTACAGCAGTAAGTATACAATATGCAGAGTGGGGGGTAGCTACAGAAATGTTCAATATACAGATGACCGCTAATACAGAGAGAAGGTACACATAAACACTACTCTATAATAAACACATAAGGGAATATTAATATAATGCAGACATCCGTTAACCTCCCTGATGGTCTATTTATTTTGAAAATCTCTGTCTAAAAGCGGTCAATTAATTTTATTCCCCCCCCCCCAGCGGCATCCCGAGTGTGGCTCGGGGTTAAATTCCTATGTCGGAAGCGGTAACCCCGAGCAACACTCAGGATGCCGCTGGATACATCACCTCTACGTGCGCTCCCTCGCTGATCTCTGCAGTCTCCTCCGGCGACCGCGACCTCATTACTTCCTGGTTTCCTCCTCGCGAGAAGGAATCCAGGAAGTATAAGGTCGCGATCGACGGAGGAGACTGCAGAGATCAGCGAGGGAGCGCACGGAGAGGTGATGTATACAGCCCGAGTGTGTCTCGGGGTTACCGCTCTCAGCCGTGAAATTTAACCCCGAGACACACTCGGAAACACCGCCAGGGAGGTTAATAGGGCACACAGAACACAAACCTTCTACCCTATATACAGTGACAATGAAATGCAAGCAAAATAACTGCAAATAAACATTGGGGCGGCCGTTTTGTCACATATCCCCCCCTTCCAGATCGTCAGGGTGAGCTTCGATCCCAATGGATCGCTTGCCACTGTCAAGACTCCTCACTCTGTCCCTGTTTGCGCCAACTGTAAAGTTCCAGGATGCTGGTACACAAACACAGTCTGCAGGGTCTGACGGTCGCTGCAGGGTACCCCTGGTTGTGGGTCCATAGTCCCGGGGTAAGAGGCAAGTCACCCCTCATGTCCAGTGCACCAGACAACAGGTCACCACAGTCCACAGACACAAAATGTTCGCTAGCGGGCACACTGAAATTCCCCCCCACATCTTTCTCTCTCCAGGGCACCTCTGCAGACCCAGGACCAGAATACAGTCATCAGTCCCAGTCCCCAGTCTCTCCTTCTGTGGCTGTCCCCCTCCCAAACATTCAAAAGGAGCCCACCCCACGGCAATTCCCTCAATCCCCAAGGGGTGCCCTTCTTTCTGGGACCAGGAATTTGGTAGCTTCTCAGGGTGGTCACTCACCGGTCTTCTTGGCAGGTGGGAAGTGGTTCCCTCTCTGGTGGCACCTTGGTTCATAGGGGTGGAGTACTGGGAGGTCTCCATTTTCCTCGGGGACTAGGCACACTTGGATGCCAGGACCGCATCTAGCCCCAGCAACACTGGGTACAATCGCTCTTCGGTGCAAATTATAACAGGGGCAATGACTCAACCCCCTGTTGTGCTGCTCTCCTTCGAGGTGGGCAAGTGGGTGCTGGCAGCTCGTAGTAGGGACAGCTCATCTTGAAGCTGTCGGCACTGTGCTCATGTCCCATCAAGCTCAGCCTTCAGGTGGCTGGCAGTGCCCTGGTGCTCCTGCGCCAACACCACTTGTTGGTGTGTCAGACAGCTCACCTCCTCCTTGCTTGTCTTGGTTTGAGTGAGGCTCTCTTTTTTTTAGAGCTGCGTCAGTTTCTTGCAGGTGGCGTGGCACAGCTGGAGTTGGTTCTTGAGCAGCTGTATTTCCTCTTGCTGCTCACAGGCCCATGCCTGCATAGAATCCTGGGAGAGCTGTGCCTGCTCCAACTCCTGCTCACGGAGCTCCAGACGAGTTTTAAAAGCAGTCATTTCTCTCTGAAGAGCAGCTCTGGTTCGCTGCTCAGCCTCTAGCTGCTCAATCATTAAACGTAAGCTGTGCTCCAGCTTCTCTATTTGAGCGTGGGCCCCACTAAGCTCCGGGTGTACGGTGTGGGTAGAGTCCTCGCTGGGCCTACAATTGTTGTATAGTGGCCGCCTGCTCTTGCACTTCCATGCAGTGGCAAACTCTCTCCTGTGACCACTCGCAGTTTGGTCTGATGCTCTTGCAATGTCTCTGTCAGGGCCATTATCTGTGCCCGAGCAACAAACTGACCAGACCGTCTGTGGACTGCGTGTTCTCCTCTCTCATGAGGGGAACAGCCTGGGTGCCAGTCTCTCCGGTGACCAGATACTGCCCCCTGGAAGATGGCTTAATGCCAGTGCATTAATTCCAGGGCTGTGATGGCATTTCCCTCTGCTCTGGTTTAACTCGGCCGTCCCTCTTTTTCTTCCTCTTCCCGCTGGCTGATGTGGGGAGGCTTCCTCCAGGTATCTCGGAGACTTGCTGGGCTGCAGCCTGCAAACTTTTTACGTCCCTTGCTGGCCCATTCAACTCTAGGCCTTCCAGCTCCCTCATCCATCCTTGGCTTGAAGCACACTGTGGGCTATCAGAGTATCAGAGCCAGCTGACCAGCCTCCTAGTAACTCGCCGGTGAGGCTTTCACTCTTTCTCACCGTCACCAGGCAATCCTTCTGGCTGCAAATATCCTCTGGCTCGATTCAGAGCAAGAACTGGTCCTCGTTGCACCGCACATCCTGAGGGCCAATCTTTGCCTCACCCCGCACAGCTCCCTCTTGCTGCAACAAGCAGACCTCTGTCCACACGCTCTGGAACAGGTCCATACTGGGGTGCGGCCCATATTTCTGGAGGCGTCGCTCTACCTCCTCTAGAATCTTCATCTCGCTCTGGGGTGCACCACATCTGTGCCTTTGGTCCCAGCTCCTCCAGCTGGAAAGGGCAATCACACCGCTGCCACTAGTGTTACGGATCGGGGTACCCTCACGCTCAGTACCCTCCGTCTGGGCGCCCCTTTCCACTGTACACAGGAGATCTTTGTATGCACACACAGAATAGACGACACATAAAGTGTGTGAAGTTCTTGGAGATTCAAAATCCAAGTGGAGACTGACTCTTTATTTCAAATACGCACCGTTGAGACAACACCCTCCCTTCCAGAATACATTACAGATAACAGGCTCCAGCCACTGGACAATAGAAAAGACATTCAACACAATGGAGTGTTTACACATGCACTCTAAACAACCTGCTAGGACTAGAGGGAAACTGTCTTCTTACAGCAGTAAGTATACGATATGCAGAGAGTGGGGTAGCTACAGAAATGTTCAATATACAGACGACAGATAATACAGAGAGAAGGTACACATAAACCCTAATAAACACATAAGGGAATATTAATATAACACAGACATCAGATAATAGGGCACACAGAACACAAACATTACACCCTATATACAGAGACAATGAAATGCAAGCAAAATAACTGCAAATAAACATTAGGGCGGCCGTTTTGTCACACAGGCGTTCTAGGATTTTGGAGGCAAAGGGGTGCAGAGAGATGGGGCGGTAGTTAGAGAGGGAGGTGAGGTCAAGAGATGGCTTCTTTTGGATGGGGGTGTTTAGAGCACGTTTGAAAGCAGAAGGGAAGACACCAGAGGAGAGTGAGAGGTTGAAAATGTGAGTCAGAGCGGGACAACTGCAAGACTGAACGGGTAAAGTGCGAGGAGATAGGGTTAAGCGGACAGGTGGTTGGGCAGGAGGACAAGAGAAGTGCCGAGACATCCTCCTCAGAGACCAGAGAAAAGGAAGACATAGAAGAGGGGGCAGGAGGATGACGGAGTGAATGAGGTTAAGTGGTTGAGTGAATCAGGGAATTAAAAAGGCAAGGGCATAATCTCTTTGCAGAATCTAGGTTTTCGATCTCCTACACAATAATTAATCCCTGCTGTAGATAGTCCTTTGGAATGGAATGCTACTGGATGGAAAAGATCACACTTTGTGCCTCTCTGGGAAAGGATGGTTCCTTTTTCAACACAAGAAGCATCCACCTCTAAGAAATAAGGTTTTTGATGGGTCCGGTAGCGCCAAGATAGACGGTTTAATAAAGCAATTTCTTAATTCCTTGAAAGGAGTCTGGGATTCTTCAGACCAATGGAAGGGGACATCCTTTTTTTTTTTGTTTTGTTGATCTGGTGAGGCAATTTTTGAAACCTTGCATATGAATTTCTGGTAACAATTGGCAAACCCCAGGAAACTTTGCACAGCCTTTTTACTTTACAGTGTCGGCCATGTTTTTATTGTTAGGTCACGTCACCTGCAATCAATATGCTGCCTCCACTCTTTCCATCTCTGTTAATCGGTATGGAAACTTTATATTTTCATTTAAAAAAATAAATAAATCTAATTGATACAATAATTCCAAATTTATTGTAGCATAAAAGGATTATAATATAGTGCAATAAACTCAACTCAGTTCGTCTAACCCTTTAGACTTCCTCAGGAGCAAGCACGAGTGATAACACTTTGGAAAAATAATCAAGTGAATGAGGGTTTTGATGCAGTACTGTCAATAGTAACCACAGGTGGCAGGCTAGTTGGTGGAGAGACAGCAGGCATAGCGGGGTTGAGTGGATTATTTCAGTCACTTGGGATTGTAGGAGAAGGGGGGTTTGTGAGGGTCCTGAGAACGAGCAACAGCACTAGTGGCTTGGTTTACGGTGGGGGCCCGCTCAGGTCTCACAAGGTTTTAGGTTGTATGTGCCATTACAGGGATGAATGCTCCATATGCAAATCAGCTTGCTCTCACCCAAAAAGGGTGGCTAGTGCTGACTGCCAAGGACGTCATACCTGCACAAGAGGTGCAGCAACCCCCGACGATCGTTTCGGCCATGTTAGGCCTCGTCAGGAGGGTAAAGCTGACACCCCTCTAGGCACACCAAGCAAGGGGTCCACGTCTGGATGACCCTGCAGACTAATAGTGAGGAGAAGGGGGGTTGGGATTGTAGGCATGAAACTTGGGATTGTAGGCATGATTGTCCAGCTTGTAGATCTTCCATGGACTGGTACAGGGAGGCTATCTGTCTGGACACGGTTGTCAGTGCTTCTGCCATTTTTGCGAGTTCCATCTTGAAAGGCTGAGTTATATCTGTCAGGGTTAATCTAGGGGTGGACTTGAAATGTAGAAAAGGCAAAGGCACTGGGAGGCAAGGCAAAATCAAATGGCTAGGTGCGAAAGGGAAATCCGAGAGGCAAGGTCAATTATAAAGTCAGAGGGTCAAAGTTCCAGGCAACAATCAGGCATGGTCATACACAGGAATCGAGCAGGAGAATGTTAAGGAGTTGGTAACCACTAGTGAAAGCAGCTAAGCAGTGACTAGTGCTGAGGGTTTGAACATGTGTGTAAAAGTTGGACACGCCCTGTGATGTTGCTAACAGGGAAGATATCCAATTATCATGGTGACTGGCTCCTCCAAGGCCATGGCCTATTAAGGTGTTTTTTTCCTTTCCTAATGCGGTCTCTCCTGTCTTCTTTAAATGACTAACATCTAATTACAAGCAGAGATTTAGATTAGGGTTGTCCCAATCGGCTTTTTTGAGTCACTGATCTGTTCACAGGCGTGCAGCAATTGGGATTAGCTAATAGAGTCCCAATCCGATACCACATGACCTGCAGTCAGACCAGTGACCCAGCTGTTAAGTAATCCTGGCCCTTGAATTTTACCACAGCACCTTCCCTGCTTGCTGGCCGGGAAGGCGCTGCCAGTGCCACCAGCTATTACTGAAAGCTGTGCAGTGTCAAATCTGCACGCATCTATTGGCAAGCTCCATAACACCGCCTATACTCCTCATACAGGGTATTTCCCTCTTTGGAAAGTATGGGTGGCGTTATGGAGCTTGTCGGAAAGGGCTTGTAGATTTAACACTACACAGCTTTCATAAAACACCAGGTCCCTCGGCTCTCGCTCTCAGAGTCTTCCCTGTGAGTAGGCAAGGAGGACACCACAGTGAATGTCGAGGCTGCAGTTTTGCAGCCCTTGAAAAAGCCATTCCCTGATCCCCAAAAAATTGTGTGATCGAGACATCCTTAAATTGGACACCGGACCCATGTCCATTGGCTGTCAGCAGCGTGCATATAAGTTTCATAATTGGATTCCTCTGAAGAAGTTTTGAAAGGCATTTGAGTCAGCTGGTCCCCTTTATATGGCATGAGCGCACTGTACGCATTTAATTTAATCACTTGGACCTTAATCAGGGGCTACCAATGGACAGTTTGTACAAAGGAGGGTGAAACCTCAGGCTTAAAGAACTTTCATGGAAGTTATACCCGAGAATGCTTTGCAGGAGGGAGAGGAGACACTCTAGCCATGCTGGCCAAATAATAAATATGGTCACAGTGTATCTAGTGTTCCTTTAACAATGCTCTCTTCATGCCAATATCCAATTTTATCTAATGGCTCACTACATATTTTCCCTTTAGTTTCTTCCGGTGTCTTTGACCTTTTTTTACCTTCATTTACCTTCATTTATATATATCTGGTCCAGTCACTCTCTTTAACACTCATAATTTTCTGTAAGTTTTCCTTATTATTCTTTCAGTCTAGACCAGGGGTCAGCAAACTTGTCTCCCTGATGTTTTGGGAACTACATCTCCTATGATGCTCAGTCACCGATTAGGCTGACTGAGCCACGTGGGAAATGTTGTTCCCAAAACATCAGGGAGCCAAGTTTGCTGACCCCTGGTCTAGACTAAGCTCCTCAACACTTCAGTATTGCAGTCTTCTGATGCTGCATTCATATTTTGTGATTGCTTTTGTAAACTGGTGTTCATGAGGCAAAGTCACAAACCAGATTTGTGAATAAAATTCTTGTGTCTACAGCCTTTTTACCTGCCCTTTACTCTATCGTCTAGTGGGAAATTTTAAAAATGAAAAAGGAAATGTTCATCAAATTTATATTATGCATTGACAAAATGTTAAATTCAAAAATCAATATTTGTTCTAATGATTAAGGATCTCATTGTAATGTTGATTTAAAAGTCCATGCAATCTTAGTACTTCTGTACAGGTTTGAAATATCTGCAGGCAAGTTAATATAATACTAATAAATGATAATGCTGTCAGTTCCTGTAGGAGGTATAGAATGGAAATAATTAACATACACAACCATAAGCTGCCAATAATAGGATTATTGTTAAATTTTCCTATGTATGGTTAGAATAAGGCTAATTTAAGTATGAACATCTTCCATTATACGTTTTATTACTAAAGAGACGTGGATGCCTTGTCCTCAGATGTACAAAGTACGGTTTTATTATACTTAATCTTGATGTCCTGTTTAATACTGTACAGATTTTTACATCCATAAATTATGTTCTGTGCACCCAGCGTCCTACCTGTAGTAAATTATGTCCGTGTAGATCTGCCTTGTTCTTTTCTACATTCGTCAATAAATTCTCTATTGCGGTGTCTTTTTCTAAATTTTTAAATATCATTTTAAAAGGTTACATTAAGCTGAAAATGGCCAAAATTAAATATGAACTCCCTCTTGATCCCACCCCCCTGTTATCAGCTTAAACTTTAATTTCATTGATGGGATCTCCCTTGGTGCGGTTTCTTTCTGACATACCGTTGCCTCCTTGCATTTGACATTGTCATTATTTTGAAGCCAGAATATGTGCACTTCTTTCTAAACAATACTGTCTTCATTGCTTTGATAATGTCAATTGGCTGAGCACTCACTCAAGTGATTAGCCAATTGAATGCCTCCCTGCAGAATGATAGAGCGGTAATGGCTTTTCAACAATGCACTAGGTGTGCATTGCTGTATGGTACTCCAGAATGCTGTCCAGGGGAAATGGAATGACAGCCTTCTATGTGGAGTAGAGCCCTCACCTTTGGAGGGCTGTCAATGTCTGCTGATGCATCCATAGGAAGATGGACCTCAGCAAGCTCATCATGACCATTTAAATTACGTTAAATGTTAACAGTGGCTAGACTGCCCCTCTATGGATTCTGGGCCCTTTGCTATTTGAAGCACACTTTTTTTGTTTCACTTGCAATATCTAGTAGCATGAATACACAGTCTTATTAAATGCCAGAAAGGCTGCGCTCTGCGCAAAGGTCGGTGCAATTTGTTAACAGAACTATTGAACATGAAAATTGGCAGCCAGACAATAATAGGGCACCTATCTTTGCATGAATGAGCACTTTATATTATGCAACAACAAGAAAAAAAGCCGTAGAGTGACTCACTCTGCTTAGGCTTCAGAGGTTTTGTTTTTTTGCAATTCTTTTAGAGTTTGGAAATTTCACTGTCCATAAGGTTGCATTTTGTTTTAGACTCCTTTTGATCTCTATGGAAAATGTGGCCAGCGGAATATTATACATCTTAATAAAACAATATTTCATAGTTATTAAGGTATCCAAACTTATTTATTTTTATTAATCTAAATTAACCTTTTGTTTGATAACAATATATTACTACTAATTCACTAAAATATTTAAGTCTGTTTATTAGCTTGTTGTCAATTTTGTTAATTTCTTTTATAGGTTTTATACCCTTTTTTTCTTCTGTCCATTCTTGTAAGCATTTTTTTTTATTTTGAAATGTAATCGGTATTAATGTAAAAGACAAGCTGGGTATAAAATAACCTATTTTTCAAATTTCAGACCTCCTATAAAAACACCTTTTGTAACTGTTGAGCATTCTTGGTTAATAACAAATCACTTTGGTTGATGCTTGTGTTAGATTGCTGACTTGATGGAAACCTCTATGTTGTAAATTGGATGAAATCTATTATTGCCTCCTACACACAGAGCCATCCCTGTGACAATATCTAAGGTCAGCAAACTGCCTTTAGGGATATATCCTTCTAAATAAATTGAATGCGTTTTGGGTCAGTATGATTTCATTTCCGCTGTATTAAATGAAGGGATATGGATCTCACCAGATTCCTCATGGAACTTTGCAGTCAGCAATAACATGCGACATTAAAGATTCCTAATTGAACATTAATTAAAAAGGACATTGCAGGGACATTACAAAATGTAAAATTAACAGTTTGTTTGATAGAAATGTGCAGATGATGCATTAAATTATCTTATTAAAGGCTGTCACTTAATGAAATTATGAAAGCTTTTCAAGTTTTATCATTGTCATGATTATATTTGTTACTGCACACATCAATTTCTCACTCTTGCCATTTACGTTTTCGTTAGGGCAGCAGCGAACTATTATTTACCTAATCGATTAGTTGGCCCATTGTTTTTTTGTTTAAAGGAACACTCTAATAAAAAAATCCCCCCCCCCTGTTTTTTAATCCTAACCTATCCCTATTCCCTTAATAAATCGTTATTTTTGGTTTTTGTAACTGTAATACCTACCCTAAAATCCTCGTTTCCAGCTGTGTTTTTTTTATACTCCCCTTCCTCCTCTTCCGCTCCCGTCCTTCTTCCATCCGACTTGCCTTCTGGTTTACGTGAGAAGCGCGCATGCACGCCTCTCACATAAGCCAGCCAATCGGCAGGCTTCCTCCCGGCTCCCTCTGAGCGTTGCGTGCAAGAGGGTGCACGCAACAGTAACCCTCAGAGGGAGCCGCCAGCTTCTGCGGTGAGTTGGAGACGTCATCGCGCTGAAAGCGCGGTGACGTCTCCTACTCGGCAAAAGTCGGCAGAAGCGGGAAATATGATTCCCGCTCTGCTGACTGACAGCTGGGAGGGCGGAGTAAACTCCTCCGC
Organism: Leptobrachium leishanense; assembly: GCA_009667805.1. NCBI lineage: Eukaryota > Metazoa > Chordata > Amphibia > Anura > Megophryidae > Leptobrachium > Leptobrachium leishanense. The sequence goes on along the minus strand of CM019066.1, from coordinate 226,276,986 downwards.
CTCTCTCAGCTGTTTTCAGCATTTTCTGCTGAACCGCTGAGCGGAGGGAGGGGGGACAGAGGGCAGGATACTCCAGGCATCATGACCACCTAAAATAGCTTAGGTGGTCATGTTGCTTAAAGTATCCCTTTAATTGATTTATTGAATAAAAAAAAAAGTTTACTTAAAGAGAACATGAAAAAAAATTAACCCCTGCCTCCTACTCCTTTTTTTCTTAAGCAATTTGCATAGTGTACGTGTTGTGTAAAATTATTTTTAAGATGTATACCCGCCGATAGCATGAGACATGGAGTAGCGAGTGACCACACACACATAAATGAATTTACTTTAATGTTTTATTTAACCTTATATTTTAAAGTATTCTTAAGCTAAACCCTGGACACTGCAATAAACCAGAGATCCGCATAGGTAATTAATATACAGAGGGATCAACAAGAGCAACAATCCTTTACCCATCCAGTTATGCAAAGGACATGGACCTGAGTGCACATGGCTATGCCAAGCCAAATCACAAAAAATCCCTTCCTGGTACTCCCGGTGGAATGAAAAGAAGGTTGGGTTAGAGTCTTGTCTCCACCCACAAAAGTGACATGCCTCCCACCAACAATACATATACACCTTTATTCCCAGTGGGAGTCACCATATGAGGTAACCACTCTAAAGTAGGCTGGCTTAGTGATGTCACAGCTAGCCACACTGGGCAAAATACCTACAAAACTGCCCCTAGTGTTCCCTCTTTGGTATAACAAAGAGCAGCAAAAGTTTCATTCCAACACTGATCAGTCTGCTAGGAGCATCTCTGCAATCACAAGCCAGAAACACACAGCAGCAAAAGTTTCATTCCAACACTGATCCGTCTGCTAGGAACATCTCTGCAATCACAAGCCAGGTATCCAGATCTCGACACGATGGCCACCATCACATTCTGCAATATTCTATCATCGCAATTGTATTAATTTGTGGCTGATTATCCTCTAAATTGTCGAATTTTTAGAATATGTAGCTAGTATTTCACTAGTGCCCCTCCCCCCCATTACAAAGGCCTCTGACATCTAGATACTTACCTGAATTAATTTCCTTTTCACACAGAAACACACAGCAGCAAAAGTTTCATTCCACACTGATCAGTCCCACCCTCACTCCCCATCCACCCCCCCACCCAGGACCGGCCTCTAATTTCAGGCATCCTTTCAAGCTGACTCCACTTCTCTCTAATTACTCTTACTAATACCACGCTTCTGGTCTCTCCCATGCAAGTTCTGCAGTGGTTTTCTGGCCACCAGCTCCCCCTCCCCCTGCTGGAATTGGAACTGCAAGGTCCACATACTGCTGCACAATGCGCTCCCTGTCTCTTTTACTCTGCATTCATCCTAAAATGGAACTCCTGCCTCTGTACCACCAACCCCTCCACTATCTACATCTCTCCCTCTCGTATAACACATCCCATAGGGGGGAAGTCTGCCACCCAACTCACTAATGCACATCACTGCCCCAACCAGTCCATCACTCTCACATTGCAGTCCTCTCCTCTCGTTTCCACCCCAACCCTTCTAGATTGTGAGTTCCCACGGAAATAGGGCCCTCGTTTCCTCATGTATCAGTTTATCAAATGTTGTTCAATGTCTTGTAACCCTGTCTGTATCATACCCATTGTTCAGCACTGCGGAATATGATGGCGCTTTGTAAATAAAGTATAATCATAATAATGAGTTAAATATGATTTATGACACAAATCATTCATGATCACTACAATTCACCCTTTGGTTTATGCCATAAATCAATCATCTATAACAGTGGTTCCCATCCACGGCCCTCAAGTACCCCCAACAGGTCAGGTTTTCCAGATATCTGAAGCACAGCACAGGTGATATGATTTGCTGCTCACTGATTGCAGGATTCAGTCTGCTTTTCCCCAAGGTAATCCTTAAAATGTGGCCTGTTCGGGGTATTTGAGGATCGCGGTTGGGAACCACTGATCTATAAGAAACCTCCCCATTTTTACTATTGTGAGTTCCCTTCTTTTTAAGTTACTTAGTTTATGGATAGACATCAGTTGTTTTATCTATGGTGAGACACCCTCAACTATTGCAGCATTCAGGATTGGAATTACAACATTTTCACAAATGCACTGCTGATATGGGTATCACATTCATCTACTAGACCTAAACACATAATACATTTTAAATGAATAACATGGCCACAAATGACCTCCTGAACTAGGACACACCAGTAAACATTAGGTTTGATTTATACTCCTTTCAGTAAACAGTTTCTGACTTATATGGCTGACCAGTGACCGCCCTGTAAAACACAAAAACACCATTGCATTCAGTGAATTCAGTAATGCCTCATTTGGGGAAATGTTTCCAGTAGGATGTTTCTTGTACCCATCCCACCCTCCTAATGGTCCTAACAGAGGCAGTGCCCGAATTTGCTTGTTAGAAGGGTGCACAGAGTTTTCAATCGACCCATAGGCTTATTTATTTGTTTACTAATTGTAAAGTATTTTTACCAGAAATTATACATTGAGATTGCTCTCTTTTTCAAGTATGTCCTGGGTTCAAAAACATTGAACAGTCGTTACAGAAATACAAAGTAATAAATGCAAGATATTAAAAACACAAATATACAGATTAACACAGAAAATAAATATGTAGGAAATGATGTTACATGTTTACAGGTGCATTCTGTATCAAGGTATAATATATATATATTTGCAAAGATGGGAGCACTCACAGACTTGTACAAGTCCGTGAGTGCTCCCATCTTTGCAACTATATATCATGTTTTTGGGGCAATACCACCACGTCACAAAGCATAGTGGTTCCAGAGCTTGTGCTGAGAAGGAGATTATACAGTTGTGTTCATAATTATTCAACCCCCAATGCTGTAAAGGGTTTTAGGGAATTTAGTGTACATTTGTAATTGTATTCAGAATGAAATTATTATTATTATTTATTTATAAAGCGCCAGCATATTCCGCAGTCCTACAAGGACTTTATAAAGAACCATATGCAACTAAAATGACATCAATTGGTTTTGTAATACAGTAGTAAATGTTTCTTTTGTGATTTCTTCATTGACACAATTATTCAACCCCTTAAAGACTACCACTCTGAAGAACAGAGGTTCATTCAAGTGTTTTCAATCAGGTATTGAAAACACCTGTGGATGTCACGGAGCAGCAATAAAGCATAATAAGCAACAATTAGGCAGCTTTAAAATGACTGTGATACTCAGCTCCTTCTAGACATTTACTGGTGTGGTTACAAACATGGTGAAGTCAAGAGAATGGTCCAGGAAGACAAGAGAAGAGGTGATTACTCTTCACAGGAAGGGCAATGGCTATAAGAAGATTGCAAAGATGTTAAACATACCAAGAGAGACCATAGGAAGCATCATTCGCAAATTCAAGGCAAAGGGCACTGTTGAAACGCTACCTGGTCGTGACAGAAAGAAGATGCTGACTTCGACTGCTGTGCGCTACCTGAAGCGTAGAGTGGAGAAAAGTCCCCGTGTGACTGCTGAGGAACTGAGAAAAGATTTGTCAGATGTGGGTACTGAAGTTTCAGCTCAGACAATACGGCGCACACTGCGTAATGAAGGTCTCCATGCCAGAACTCCCAGGCGCACCCCCTTGCTGTCTCCAAAGAATAAGAAGAGTCGACTGCAGTATGCCAAAAGTCATGTGGACAAACCACAGAAGTTTTGGGATAGTGTTCTGTGGACTGATGAAACAAAATTAGAACTGTTTGGGCCCATGGATCAACGCTATGTTTGGAGGAGGAAGAACAAGGCCTATGAAGAAAAGAACACCTTGCCTACTGTGAAGCATGGCGGGGGGGTCAATCATGCTTTGGGGCTGTTTTGCTTCTGCAGGTACAGGGAAGCTTCAGCGTGTGCAAGGTGCCATGAATTCTCTTCAGTACCAGGAGATATTGGATGACAATGTGATGCAGTCCGTCACAAACCTGAGGCTTGGGAGACGTTGGACCTTTCAACAGGACAATGATCCCAAGCATACCTCCAAGTCCACTAGAGCATGGTTGCAGATTAAAGGCTGGAACATTTTGGAGTGGCCATCGCAGTCACTTGACTTAAATCCGATTGAGAACCTCTGGTGGGACTTAAAGAAAACAGTTGCAGTGTGCAAGCCTAAGAATGTGACTGAACTGGAGGCTTTTGCCCATGACGAATGGGCGAAGATACCCGTAGATCGCTGCAAGACACTTGTGTCAAGCTATGCTTCACGTTGAAAAGCTGTTATAACTGTAAAAGGATGTTGTACTAAGTACTAAGATTGAATGTCACTTGGAGGTTGAATAAAACTGATAATGATGTGAGCACAGAAAAGACATTTGTGGTTATTTCATTATAAATGTTATGTTATATTTGTCTGACCTACACGTGCCTCTTTGATTTAATTGTAAACAAGATGACTGAATGATCAAAATCCATGTCAAACTGGCCAAAACACTCAATTTCAGTGGGGGTTGAATAATTGTGAACACAACTGTGTGTATATATATATATATATATATATATTTCTCTCTCGCTCTTTCTTTTTGTATTGTGGTACGGCAAGTAAGGTGCTGGTCCTGGATCGGAGGCTATAGGATGAGGGAACTGCTGGGGGAAGCGGTCTATTCAATTAGGGTAGTAACTTCCCAGAAAAGCTCTTAAACACCAGGGGCACTATTACATTCTTCGTGCTAATGTTAACGCTCACCTGTGTGAGCGTTAACGTTAGCCGTGGTGGCCCTAGCACGGGTGCACCATATTACAATCCAAATGCTAACAGGTTAAAAAAAAACATTAGCGATTGGCATCTTGCACTTTTCAGTGTGAGGTTACCGTACTTTGCGCTCCCTATACTTAACATGGGGAGTGCAAAGAGTTGGTTAGCGTTAGTATCCGTCAGCACCAGCAGAAACCCCTCCGAAATTATTCATATACTCACATTCCATCCCACGGCGAGGACTGGGGCTCCAACCGCCTCCTATGTCCGCAGAGAGAGACTGGGGGGAAAAAGTCCTCAGTCTCCCTCTGCGGATCACTACGCCTCGCGAGAATCCACTTGCGGCAGCGTGCGCATCCCGCGTTTTAGCGCAAGCTTACGATGCAGGCAGTTTTTCTAGCGCCTGCATCGTAATATCACACTAAAACGGGGACACAAAGGAAAAACCTGCAGGTGCAGGTTTTCCTCCCTAGCGTCCCCGTTTTAACGTGAAGGATGTAATTTTTTACCGCAGAGCTCAGGCAGGATTTGTTTCTGTACAAGGCACCTAGTTTGGGGTAAAGTTTTTAGATGAGTTTTTACATATGATTTGAAACCAGGTTAGCGTTCGATTACCAATACCGGAGTTTTTAAGTTTTCGTAATCGGATGCTAAGGTCTACTGTGTCAAAGGCTTTGGCAAAATCAAGGAAGATGGCTTGAGTTAGATTTCCTTGTTCCATGCCAGCTTGGATATCATTGCAAACTTTTAACCCCTTCCCGACCACTGACGTACATAGTACGTCCTGTGGGGAAAAACCCTTAACGACGTGGACGTACATAGTACGTCATGGTCTTCTAACCTCCCTCACTTTCTATACTCGCCTCTCTGTCCGGACTCCCGCGGCAGGCTGGAAGTCTGCCCCACCTATTCAGGGAGCCCGGCAGTCGCGATGATGACCTCAACGTGCGTGATGATCTCCCCGCCAAGAAAATAGGCATGGGGAGCAGCTCGGTGGGTGATAGAATCCAGCAACAATGATTGATTTACTGAATGGGATCTCAATTATACCAGAGAAGAAATCAAAGGTGGCAGGGGAGCTAGAATTCTGTAAGGGGGTGAACTTTATGAACTCCTCAACATAAATAACAATTCCCCCTCCTCTCTTTGCTCTGTCCTTTCTATAACATGAATACCCCTGTATTGATATGGCAGAGTCTGGTACTTTTGGGGTTAACCATGATTCTGTGAGCCCAATGGTTTTGGGTTTGTAATAGCAACAACAAGCTTGCAGCTCACCTTAACTTTTTTTAAACCCACCTTTTATTATTTTTATTTTTTTACACCAAACCTAGTCATGTTTGGTATCATTGGAAAGGCCAAGATCTGGCCCTCTAGCTGCCATGAATCGGGAGATACGGGGAATCGAAATGATCCCCCTATCCCCACTTTGCAGCTAGGGGGTTAATTGCGACAGGATTTGCAATTGCCGGCACACTGATTTTCAGCAGCATTGCTGGGATTTGATCAGGTCCAGACTGGCATTTAATTTTTTGATTACAGAGAAGTTTAGTAACGACATTGACAGGCACTGGTCTAAAACTGAATTTGTCTGCGATACAGGGTCATTTGCACAGTCGGAGGGGCCTGACCTAAATGCAGCCTTTCTGAATGCGTGTAATTCATTAGCTTAGCAATCGGGGTGGTGGCGCGACCAACAAAATAATTATTAAATGCATTCGCTACATCTAGGGGGTGTTGCAGGGTTTGGTCGTTTACTTTGATAGCAGCTGGTTGGGAGTGGACGGGGGGTGCTTGTGTGTTACTTGTTATTGTTTGACATGTGTTTGATATGTGTTTGACATGTTACTGTTTAGATTTTCATTGAAGTATTGGGCTTCAGACATTTTTGTTTGCTTTGTGCATGCATTCCACCTTTTTCGGTAAGCACAGTGATCGTTCATGGAACTAGTACTCTTGAAATTTGACCACACTGAATCTCTAAACTGGACTTGCTGGACCATATTTCTCTATGGTTTCCAACCTGATTGTTTACCGTACTTTGCTAGCCCTGCTTACAGATTTTTTTTTTCTACATCCACATGAGATTTCCTGCAGTTTGGTGTGCAGCAAATAACCTAGTGTGATTCTTTATTTGCCTGGCTTTTGTCTCTACAACCACAATGTTGCTCTTCTGGATTGTCCTCATTGAACTTTGTGGAAAACATTTCCATTAACTATAACAAATGTTTATCCCTAGATACTATTGTTTCTGGTCCTGGTAGAGAAATTTAATTGGGTTTCTAATTTCAACTCTTTTTTTTTATTCTGTATTTTTATTAATTTCTAGCAGTTGAGATGCAATTGGTACATTGCATACGTAAATATCAGATAAGAGTAACAAACCTCCATAAGGAAATGAGTGAGCGAAAAAAAAAAAAAGGGAAAAAGAGGGAAGGGAAGAGGTATGCCGGGCACCCAAGCCAGGGATCCCAGATCCTCTGGAAGTCAACTCTTCTTAACTACAGTTTGAGCCCCTGTTATCAGAAGTTCCCAAAACCGGAGATTTTAGAGTCTTATGGGGATGATTTATGCTTTTCTTTGTGATGCTTTTGGAGGGTCCTCCTTTGCACTGGTGTTCCTCTGTGGGCTGCAGCAACCTTGTGCTCAACCTGTATACAGTGTGAATCTAAAAACTGTTTTTTTTCTTCACCGGTTACCCCACAAACTGCTGCCTGGGACATATACTGTATCTGCTCCTGCTCAGGTTAGATGGGATATAACAAACCTGGATATCTGTTTTCTCTCCCATAATCCTTCACTATATACATCGACCTGTCTTTTGCATATTGCCGGTCTATTAATAATAAAAAAAAAAACCTGGGTTATATCATCATGAGCCCTTCAAAAGGCTCACAGATATTCCAGACAGATGTTCTTTGCTGAGATTCTGAAGCATATCATGACAACCTCCCATAGTTCCAGTACCTCTTTCCAGAACCACTTGTATCTTGTGCGGATAGCTGATAAATTACCGTACTTGGAACTTTAAAAAGAATCGATCTTGGGCTCACCCCGGGCACAGTGGGTATTGCACATCTTTTTCACGCTAAACCATATTTTCTTCCCCATGCTAATGGGGAAGAAAATGCTACTTGGGGAATACTTTTTCCTCTAGAGCTGTCAACAAAGGTCTGAAAATCGTAATATAATTCCTAGATAGCAACTTCCACTCTGAAGCACTGTCAGATCTGAGTGTGTAATTACAGCTATTATAGTTTGCTTAGATGAAAATAATATGTTGGAAATGTTGTTCTAAAATGCTGTAAAGATAATTTTAGCAACAATGCAGCTTTACAGTAGGTATGCAAAGCAGGAAAGTTGTTTGTATGAAAATAAAAATATACTTTATCCAGCAAAAACTCATTTTAATAAAATGTTTAGAAATTTTATTCGAAGAATCATTACATCTCGCTACAAAAGAATTATGTTCAGATGGGAAGTGCTCTTACTTATAAGATGTGTGTATATATATATATATATATACAGCAGTAGTTTTGACCGGTTGTATATTTATTTATTTGCAAAGTATTTTACCAGGAAGGATACATTGAGATTTCTCTCGTTTTCAAGAGCATTGAAATTTTTACAGTTGTTACAGAAATACAAACTAATAAAAGGCAAGATAGTAAAAAAACAACACAAATATACAGATTATCAGAGAAATAAATATGTAGGAAATGAAGTAATTATGTTACATGTTTACAGGTGCATTCTGTATCCAGGTATTTTAATAGGGAGCTCTTGAGGGATTTAAGACTGGGGCAAGATTTGATTGTGTCTGAGAGATTATTCCATAATTGCGGTGCTCCTGTAGGAAAATGAGGATTGAGCCACTTTATTTTTGTATTGTGGTATTGCAAGTAAGGTGCTGGTCCTGGATCTGCGGTTATAGGATGAGGGAACTGCTAGGGAAGCAGTCTATTCAGGTAGGGTGGTAGCTTCCCAGAAAATCTCTTAAACACCAGGTTGGAAAGGGGAAGGGTGCGTCTAGAGTCCAGTGATGGCCAGTTTAGCTCTTTTAGCTCTTTTAACATGTCACAATGGTGGGTCATGTATTTATATTGTAGCACAAAGCGGCAGAATGAGTTACACAATGTAGTAAGTTTTATGAAGGTGCGTTTGCGGGGCAGCTGCATACATTACATCTCCGTATTCAATAGCTGGAATAAGCATTTGTTGTACAATCTGCTTTCTTACCGCGGGGCTCAGGCAGGATTTGTTTCTGTACAGGGCACCAAGTTTGGGGTAAAGTTTAGATGAGTTTTTTGATGTGGGGGTCAAAGGATAGATTTGGGTCTAACCACATACCTAGATATTTGAGAGAAGTGACTATGGTCAGCGTGCCATTTGGTTTTGTCCTGACACATAGATGGGGAGTTTGCAATTTATGCATATACCTGATCTCTGCTAAATAAGCCATCGAGTAAGGCATGGCATGGCATTGATTGAAGGGTTCTGTGTGATAAGCAGACCCAGGATGCAAAAAAAATGGGACATTGCAGACATAATTTGCATGTCTTACCCAGAGTTCCTTGCTGCATATGGGGAATGTAGCACATGAGCTCTGTGATGGAGTTCTTTGAATTACTGTGATGTGTAAATGACCTCTGCAATAATAAACCTATATCTATATCTATATATATATATATATATATTATATCACAGTGTGTACCCACTGTCTGTGTACTTTTTTATTACTAGCTTTTTCCAATGTGTTTTATATGTGTATTTTTTTCCTGGTGTCTTAGAATTTGCTTGTGACTGGTGCTGTTGACTGCAGTTTGCGGGGCTGGGACTTACGAGCCATTCGTCAGCCTGTCTTTGACCTCCATGATCACACGTATGCAATTCGTCGAGTGAAAGTAAGTTCTTATGAAAATAGTACATGTTTGTGCTACTAATTCTAGGATCTTATAGTCTGCTCTTAATTTTAAGACCTTTTCATGTATTATTAGCTTTTTATTGTAACACAAGGTATAAAGCCTGCCTGGAGGGCAGTCTATTGTTGTAGAGCAGTGTTTCTCAAGTGGTGGGTCGCGACCCAATAGTGGGACACGACCAGGGGCAGACTGGGTCGCGGGGCAAGTGCCCCCAGGCCTCTCTAATGCCTGGGATCTGCCGATGCATATTACCTGCAGCAGCAGGTCCGAGGCGGCGCATCTACCTCACCTCTGCCTCCCTCACCAGCAACCGCGTGCCGTAACTTCCCTGCTTGAAGGAAGTTCCGGCACACAGCCGCTAAGGAGGGAAGCAGGGATAGCCCCGAACTCACAGCTACAGGTCCAGCCGCCATGCACCGCAGCATCAGGTAAGATACTCTGTACTGGCAAGGTGTGTGTGGGGGGATCTGTAATGGGAAGGTGTGGTGTGGGATAGCGCCTGGCAACAGCTCTGTGCTCCCAACAGGGACTGACATCCATGTGTCCAGAGCATTCTACTACTGGCTGCCAACACCAGGAGCCACTGTGCACAATGCACATCTCAGTGAAGCAAAACGCTGTTGGGTAAGAGGGAGGGGGTTCCCTATGTATATTTGTGATTTTCCCTTTCTGTTTGTCCTTTTGATAATCTGTCCGTTTACCTATTTCTGCATCCTTCTTTCTGAATAAATGTTATCGGGTCTGTCCATCTATAGCTGTGTGTCCTTCTGTGTTTTTTTCCATCTGTCCTTGTATCTATGTCTTCCTCTCCATTTCTCTATTTCTCCTCATCTCTCTCCTTACTCTTGTATCACTCTCTCCCTTTTACTCTATAAAGCTCTCATTCCTCTTCCTTTCCTGCCTTCCCCTTGATGTGATAATCCCTTTTGTGGACTAAATTATGTTTCAGAAATTCAATTATTTTTGGGGTCGCGACTTAATGACCAAGGACAAGGGTGGGTCCTGAGGGTCCACAGGTTGAGAACCACTGTTGTAGAGGATATGGCTGCCCAGTGCTCCCATTGATGTGGCTGTTTATCGCACCCAGTTTCTGACTGCTCAGTTCTCCCCAGAATCTGACTACTCAGGTACTCCCCAGTATCTTGCTGTTCTCAGTGCTCCTCAGGATCTGGCTGCTCTCAGTGCTTCCAAGGAAGTGTCTGTTCAGTGTTCCCCAGGATCTGGCTGCTGGGGCTCTCCAGGATCTGGCTGCCCCGTGCTCACAAAGATGTGGCTGCTGTGCTCACCAGGATCTGGCTGCTGTGTGCTCCCCAGGATCTGGCTGCTGTGTGCTCCCCAGGATCTGGCTGCTGTGTGCTCCCCAGGATCTGGCTGCTGTGTGCTCCCCAGGATCTGGCTGCTGTGTGTTCCCCAGGATCTGGCTGCTGTGTGTTCCCCAGGATCTGGCTGCTGTGTGTTCCCCAGGATCTGGCTGCTGTGTGTTCCCCAGGATCTGGCTGCTGTGTGTTCCCCAGGATCTGGCTGCTGTGTGCTCCCCAGGATCTGGCTGCTGTGTGCTCCCCAGGATCTGGCTGTTGTGTGCTCCCTAGGATCTGGCTGCTCTCTGTGCTTGGCAGGATCTGGCTGTTCAGTGCTCCCTAGGATCTGACTGCTGTCAGTGCTCCCCAGAGGGCAGTTTATCCATCTATATAAAATTGTTTTATCTGTCGCCGTGGAGAAAGATGTGCGCGCATCCAACGACAGCCGGGTGCGCACGGAGCCCTACCCATTGGCTACGCGCGCACCATGAAAGACAGATGCGCCCCCATCCTACGACAGCCGGATGCGCGTGCAGCCTTACCAATCGGCTGTGAGTGCATCCAGAAGAGCCGAATGCATGTTGATGTTTGCCTCTGTACCTTGTAATTTTTGTGGCCCTACCTACAGGCTGTTTTTTGTGGAAGGGAGAGTTGCTTTCTTGCGTTTGTTTTGGCAGTTATGGGGTGGGTTGTGTGCAGGGGCGGATCCAGACCAGGTTTTGTGGGGGCAATCTACCAGTTTTGGCCAAGAGCTGGTGTTGGGTTCGCAGTGACAGGCGGATATATTTGCCCCAAGCTCACATGGATATATATATATTGCCCCAGCTCACATGGATATATATACAGTCAGGTCCATAAATATTAGGACATCGACACAATTCTAACATCTTTTGGCTCTATACACCACCACAATGGAGTTGGAATGAAACAAACACAATGTACTTTAACGGCAGACTGTCAGCTTTAATTTGAGGGTATGTACATCCAACTCAGGTGAACGGTGTAGGACTTACAGCAGTTTGCAGATGTGCCTCCCACTTGTTAAGGGACCAAAGGTAATGGGACAATTGGCTTCTCAGCTGTTCCATGGCCAGGTGTGTGATATTCCCTCATTACCCCAATTACAATGTACAGATAAAAGGCCCAGAGTTCATTTCAAGTGTGCTATTTGCATTTGGAATCTGTTGCTGTCAACTCTCAAGATGAGATCCAATGAGCTGTCACTATCAGGGAAGCAAGCCATCATCAGGCTGAAGAAAAAAAACAAACCCATCAGAGAGATGGCAAGAACATTAGGCGTGGCCAAAACAACTGTTTGGAACATACTCAAAAAGAAGGAACGCACCGGTGAGCTCAGCAACACCAAAAGACCCGGGAGACCACGGAAAACAACTGTGGTGGATGACTGAAGAATTCTTTCCCTGGTGAAGAAAACACCCTTCACAACAGTTGGCCAGATCAAGAACACTCTCCAGGAGGTAGGTGTATGTGTGTCAAAGTCAACAATCAAGAGAAGACTTCACCAGAGTGAATACAGAGGGTTCAACACAAGATGTAAACCATTGGTGAGCCTCAAAAACAGGAAGGCCAGATTAGAGTTTGCCAAACACCTAACAAAGCCTTCACAGTTCTGCAACAAGAGCCTATGGACAGATGAGACCAAGATCAACTTGTACCAGAGTGATGGGAAGAGAAGAGTATGGAGAAGGAAAGGAACTGCTCATGATCCTAATCATACCACCTCATCAGTGAAGCATGGTGGTGGTAGTGTCATGGCATGGGCATGTATGGCTGCCAATGGAACTGGTTCTCTTGTATTTATTGATGTGACTGCTGACAAAAGCAGCAGGATGAATTCTGAAATGTTTTGGGCAATAGTGAAGTGATAGAAAGTGACCAAGGGCCTGCATTCACCGCAACCATAACTAGGGAAATTTGGTCCGCCCTAGGGGTCACCCTTGCTTTTCATGATCCGTACCACCCACAAAGCAGCGGAAAAGTCGAAATACTAAACGGTACCCTCAAGTCTAGAATGCTTAAAATGGCACAAGAATCTAGTTTGCCCTGGCCAGAAAGTCTACCCATGGCCCTTTTAAGCATCAGGTAAACTCCCAGAGGCCTACACAACTTGTCACCCTTTTGAATTATTGTTCGGCACGGCCCCCAGACTAGGGTGCAATTTCCCTCAACAATTGCAGTTACAGTCTGACAGTCTAGTAAAATATGTCACCAGTGTCTCGAAAATATTAACTGATATACATGGTCAAGTGTTCTCTTGCATTCCAGACCCTGAAAGTATTGATGGCACTCATCAACTAGTCCCGGGAGATTGGGTACTAGTGAATAAGTTTCTTCGGAAAAATCCACTTGAGCCCAGATACGACGGTCCTTTCCAGGTCCTCCTCACAACAGCAACGTCAGTAAAGCTGGAAGGAAAATCCACCTGGATCTACGCTTCCCACTGTAAAAAGACCTGTACACCAGAAACGGACCAGTCAACAACCCAACCATGATTATGTATATTCTTCTCATTTGGGGGGTGGGAATCCAGGGGCAAAATGTGGCTGTCATAATGGGACAGGCGGCTGTTGCTATGGTGCAAGAAGTTGTGGGGGAACAGGTGGGCATTGGCATAATTCCACAGGTTGTCAATCAGATTGCTGATGCCACGGAAATTACTGCCGCCGAAAACAAACTAACCACTTTCTGGTATAATTCCTCGAACACTCGAGTGGCAACCTATACCTTTAACTATTGTGATGCAGTGTATCCGGAGAAATGGAATCTCACACAATTCTGATATATATATATATATATGTATGCGTTACCAATAGCTATTGGGGACAGGAGTGTGGTAGTTGGGGATCAGTGGGATGGAATACTGGGGTTTCGTGGGGACACAAACCACAAAGCGCCCTAGACAAGAAAGATAAAAATGGTAAATCACTTCTTACTCGCATGACCCTGAAAATGGCCCTTAACACATGCCCCACCCAAGAACTGCAGGACTCAGATGATGACCCAGTATTTAAATATAGAACAGGGGCGACGGCACTGAAACTAATCCTAACCCTAGAAATCCTGGACCCGGGGATGCGGGTACCTATATTCTGGGAATATGGGAAAAAGGGGGGGTCAGAGAATCCCTGGAGCCTGGGAAAATTCCGCCTACGAGATATGTACCTTGCCCCTGACTGGGTCCCTCCGCACAAACAGTCCAAACCCCTTAATCACCACATGATGATCTCTTCCAATGATCTAGTAGCCATCGCTAATCCCACGTTCGAGGATACTATGACCATAGAAACAGGTTACTCGGATATGAATGTTTGGCTAGAATGGATGAAATATGGCGCTCAGTCCCACAACAGAACCAATTGCTATGTGTGTGGTAGTGCTAGGCCTCATCTAGGTACGGTACCTCTCAATATCCCCGAGGATATCGAGGAATGTTTTCTCCGTTTGTTTACCGACACCACTCTAAATCACAATGCTTGCAAAGAATGGAAGTCCAAATACCTCCTCCAGACACAAAACCCCAGACTCTCAGAGTATCACTATATACCCCAGGAACTACACCTGTTACTCCTTTTGGGGGACCGGTGGCTGGGTAGTTGGGAACTTCACAGAAGGTTATTGTGCGCGGTACAGCGCTGTGGAGAAGGAGAAAGTGCAAAACCAGGTCATATCCCTGGGAGATGTCTATTGGATCTGCCGTGACCTGCGAGTCCGCTCCCGCTTGGTAGGTGCGTGGGACGGTGAATGTGCCTTGGCTAAAGCCATCATGCCCCTCCACATCCTGCCCTCTGATGATGATCTGCCAATAGCCCACACCCCCGGACTCCCTAGACAAAGGAGACAGGCGAATTCTGTACCTGGCAGTTTCGATCCACACGTCTACATTGATGTCATAGGAGTCCCAAGGGGGGTGCCTAATGAGTTCAAAGCTAGAGACCAGGTAAAGGCGGGATTCGAATCTTTAATCCCCATGATAACCATCAACAAGAATGTTGATTTGGATTAACTACATCTATTACAACCAGCAGAGGTTTGTTAACTATACCCGAGATGCCCTCCAGGGTTTGGCCGACCAGCTAGGCCGGACCTCTGCGATGACCTTCCAGAACCGCATGGCCCTCGATATGCTACTGGCAGAGAGGGGTGCGGTCTGTAAAATGCTGAAAGGTACTGGTGGCTCCTGTTGCACCTTTATCCCGGATAACACAGGCCCCACTGGTAAGGTCACTAAAGCCATTTAACAATTGGAAGACCTGTCTGAGGAACTGAAGAAGAACTCTGGTATTACTGATCCATGGGATCAGTATTTTGGTTGGATGAGCGGCTGTCAGAAGATCCTCACACAAATAGGAATAGTTATCCTAGTATTAATGGTTCTGTTGGCGGTGATTGGATGTTGTCTTTTACCCTGCATTAAAAAGGTTGTAGAAAGAAATGTGGAATCCACTACCCCTGTTATGCTTAGTCACTTATGTGGGGAAACTGGGGTAGACATTGACAACTCTTATGGTAACCTACAATTTATGGAGATAACTACAACTGAGTCTTATGAAAAGCTACACCCTATAATGATGCAACAACCACAGAGCAATGAGTCCATCTACCCCCTCCCTCGGGACACCCGTATCTAAATTGCCTTGATCGGATTTGTGACCTTTTGCAAGATGAGTTGTAGTCCCGATTCTTGACCCATCAGTCTTGTCACGCCTAAGGCCAAATGTACAAAGGGGTTGGTTCAATAGGAGCCTTCGTCTCAAACTTTGGTGAAGATTTGGGATGGCTGGCGAGACTATTAGGGGAATGGATGAAGGCGCAACTCGTCACCAAGGGGACACTTGAGAAATGTGCATTTTTAGGGGGGACTGTTATGGACAAGAATATGTATCTGCTTTAATTAATATTCAAAGGCCTAGAAAAATGCTCATTTGAGTTTGATATGTCTTTAAGAGATGATTAATATAACTGTCTTTTCAGATAAAACCAAAATGTATCTTGCGTAACTTCGCTGTTTCTGCAGAATAGCTAACCACAAAGTCATGAGGAATTTATTTCGGTATCAGAAACAAGGGTGTAGGCCCATCCTGCATCCTAGAACAGAACATCCACACACCCATGATGGAGAAAAACGGCTGACACTTGTCAATGACGCATGATACCTTGACCTTTAGAAATAGCTGATATTTGATTCTTATATAGTTAATAAAATAATCTGTGTGTACACAATTTTATGCTGAAGTTGACCAAAATGTTAAGTTGACTCCCACTCGCTTACTCACCAAACGGCTATAAAACATGTATCGAAATCTAATAAAAGACAGAGAGATCACTGGCTTTGTCTTTCTCTAAGTGCGCACCTTAACTTACCTGATTTCTCCACCGATTAGAACAGAGACTGGCATCTCCGAAGGAAGAGGATATTGTCCTCCATCACATTATCTGCTCACATTCAGCCAAATGCTACAGAACTCATTGGACGGCGCTTCACAGTGCAGATGGACAATGACCCAAAGCATACTGCAAAAGCAACCAAAGAGTTTTTGAAGGGACAGAAGTGGAATGTTATGCAATGTCCAAGTCAATCACCTGACCTGAATCCCATTGAGCATGCATTTCACTTGCTGAAGGGAAAATGCCCCAAGAACAAGCA
Organism: Leptobrachium leishanense; assembly: GCA_009667805.1. NCBI lineage: Eukaryota > Metazoa > Chordata > Amphibia > Anura > Megophryidae > Leptobrachium > Leptobrachium leishanense. The sequence continues at coordinate 226,260,363 of CM019066.1, read as the reverse complement.
GGAACTGAAGACCATTGCAGTAGAGGCCTGGCAGAGCATCACCAGGGATGAAACCCAGCGTCTGGTGATGTCTATGCGTTCCAGACTTCAGGCTGTGATTGACTGCAAAGGATTTGCAACCAAGTATTAAGAAGGGAAAGTTTGATTTATGAATATTATTCTGTCCCATTACCTTTGGTCCCTTAACAAGTGGGAGGCACATCTGCAAACTGCTGTAAGTCCTACACTGTTCACCTGAGTTGGATGTACATACCCTCAAATTAAAGCTGAAAGTCTGCAGTTTCATTCCAACTCCATTGTGGTGGTGTATAGAGCCAAAGATGTTAGAATTGTGTCGATGTCCCAATATTTCTTGACCTGACTGTATATCCATGCGAGCAGGGGGCAATATATATCCATGTGAATTGGGGACAAATATATCCATGTGAGCTCGGGGCAATATATATATTCATGTGAGCTGGGGGCAATATATATATTCATGTGAGCTGGGGGCAATATATATCCATGTGAATTGGGGACAAATATATCCATGTGAGCTCGGGGCAATATATATATTCATGTGAGCTGGGGCAAATATATATATCCATGTGAGCTGGGGCAATCTATGTATCCATGTGACAATACTGCTGTACAAGAAGAGGACACTATGGTAATTTCCCGATCCGTAGTCTCCCCGCCATGCATTAAGACAGGAATGGAGTCTGTTGATGTTGCAGGCTTGTACGGAGATGGATGTAGCGTCTGCACATGATCCACACTGTCACATTCTATGCACTTGGTAGGAAATTTGCAGTCTTTGGCAAAGTGCTCAGTAGAAGCACAACATCTGAAACATACACCATAAGTCGTTAGGAGCTCCTTGTGCTCTTGGAGTGGTTTCTTTCTGAAGCCGATGTATTTTTTTGAGGGGATGTGGCTTCTTATGAATAGGACAAAGGTGGTTAGGATTCTCCAATCTTTTCACCTTGTTTGCACTTGTCACGAATTGAGGTAGGAGGGGAAGGAAATTAGTCTTCTTCACTGATACTGGACGCCTGCTGCCTCTGTGATTGAAGTGCGAGCTGTCGCACATTCGAGGAAGGAAGCCTGAAGCGTGGAACTCGTAGGAAAAACTGGGGTTCTTTGTTTCTGCAATGTCTGTTATGAACTCACAAAAGTAGGAGAAAGGTGGAAAGGAGATTTGGTTCACTCTTTTATACTTTGCCCCAAGTGCAGTCCATTTTTCCTGGATATTGTATGGCAACTTTAAACCTATTGGGTTTAGATTCTGGCCTGGGCCGAGCCACTCATTTCCCCCCTCCCTTTTCTTTTCCTTTCTTTCCCACCTCTCTGCCCTTATTTTTCACCCTACTTTAATGTCATAATATGGACGGGATTATGGCTTACTAGGATGCATATGTTTATTGATATTGCTTTTTTGGCGCTGCGACGCCACATTTGCACCCATGTTATTCTTATTGTCCTAACGTCCAATAAAATTATGTTTAAAAAAAAAAAAAAAAAAACACTATTGGGTTTACCCCATGAGCAGTGTCTAGATAGCTGAGGCCAGGTAGGAAAAGGTCTGTCTTGGCTAGCTGCAGCTCCCAGAGATGGTCACGGAGTTCCAAGTATTTCTGATTGTCCTTGCCGAAATCTTTGGGAAACAGTGCAGGCGATTCAACAGAGCGTTCTCTATTGCTTCAGGGTTGCCGTAGCTTTGATCAAGTCTTTGCCAAGCAGCGTCGAGGCCCGACATTGGATTACTGATGTGGACAGCTCTGAGTCTCTTGACACATTCTGTAGACTGTGGACCAAGCCATCTGATCAGCAGGTCCAGTTCCTCAGCAGGAGTAATGCCAAGATCACTAATTGCAGTTCTGAAGGCACCTTTCCAGCTTCTGTAGCTTTCAGGCTGGTCATGCTACAGAGTCTTTTCCCTGTTTTGGAAGGTTGTCACAACTGTCAGGAACATTTGATGTTATGAGAGGGTCACTGTTTTGCTTTAGTACATAGTCTCTGGTGCGCTTAACGGAATCTTCCTTATCCTTGTTGCATAAGCTGATGCTGTCTCTTTCACTTCCCCCGGCAGCTTGTTCTAGGATCCTCAGTGTTGCTATGGCTGTGTCATGCTCACACTGTTTCTCTAGGGCTTCTATTTCCACTCTTTTGCGAGCTTCTTCCGTTTCAATTTCTGTTTTTTTGCGAGTGGCGACCATTTCCATTTCTGCTTTCCTTTCTGCTTTTTCGCGAGCAGCGTACGTCTCCATCTCTGCTTTCCTTTTTGCAAGGGCCATCTGTATCTTCGTAGTCTCTGCTTTTGCCCGGCTTGAATAAGCTGCAGACTAATTGATGAACTCTTTGAGTATTGTAAGGATTTTGACCTTGAGAGACGTGAACTATTTGAATGCTTGCTAGATGCTGAAATGTGAGAAGCAGTCTCTTGGAGCAAGGCAATTTTCTCTTCCGCCTTTACTCTGGCCTGATGTACTAAATTGTCTCTTTCTGAATTAAGACATTTTAATTCATCTATTTCTTGTAAAGCCTGTTCAGAATTTATCTTCTCTAAATTAGAGACGTAAATGTGACTGGGCAAGATATTGAGCATGAGCTGTAGAAATGATACTCAGAATAAACACAACGTTTATTTCCATAGAAGTTTCTTTTATTCTTCTCACACCACAGTGTTCCCTTCTTCCCCACACAGGATACAAAACAACAGACACCCCCAGCACTTCCTGTCAGCCGTAATAACCCTAGCAGAGGAGCCTAGTACCGTAATGAACATAGTAAAAGGGAATTAACATGTTAACATAAAGCTGTCTTAAAACTTATTTTAGTGAAGATGCGTCGCAAACCGGGTGTGTGATGGTGGAGACCTAACTCCTCACCTGTTCCCAAAGCCATGACATTTGCTGTCATTTCTCATAGTTTATGTCCATAAGTGTTTCAGTAATCTTCCATGCAGTTTTTGTATTGCGTTTGCTTCTGATTGGATTTATATTCATTACTTCCACTTCTGAAACAAGTTGCCTTTCCTGTAATGTTAGAGGACTTCTTCTGTCTGCCATGCTTACACAGATGAGAAGAATAAGAAGAGAGCAGCAGAGTAGCTCTGGTTAACAGGCACTGTGTGGCAAATTTTTACACAGGCCCACACGCTGCAGCTGTAGGCAGACTCTGTCTGTGGGATGCAGCAGTAACTGCTCTCTGGTTACTGAAGGCTGTTTTTTTTTTTTTTTTTTTTAAAAAAAAAATTTTATTGAAGAAAAATGCGTCACAAGCTGACCGACAAAGAGAGCATCGCAGGGCCTGACTCATAATACATTGGCAATATAGACAAAGGGTGTCTGGGAGAAAAAAAAAACGGTGCTAAGTGGTACATGTTGCGAGGGCGGTGACCTTAGTGAGGGAATGATAAGAGAAGGAAAGGAGAAAAGAAGGCAAAAGTGGGAGGTGGGAGAAATATAGTGGCCATTGCCGTAACGCTCCTGGCGCACTCCCAGGGGAGGCCATGGAGGGATAATGTCACGGAGCCAAGAGGCTCAAGGGCCAATCATGGCTAGTACTGCCACGGTGGCACACCCCAAGACATCTTAAAAAAAAAAAAAAAAGGGGGGGGAGTGGGGTCACCATTAGCTGCAGGTCAAGTACCAAGCAAATGAGGGACGCAACTGGGGGGTAAAAACAACAGCTATCGTGTAAACTATATAATAATCTCTTGTATAAACAAAATGCGTCTGAATGTAGCAAAAAATTTACGCCAAAAAGTAGCATTGCAGGGGTGAGGCCGAAAGCCCTACACAGAGGTTAAGACCTAGGCGGCGTGTCATCCCGGGGCCACTTGGACATCCCAACTCAGACCGGGTTAGCCGGGGGTATTGAAGAGTCAGCAGGTTGGGTCACTGCAGGTAGATCTGTATGGGCGGACAGCAGTCCCAGGGCGTGAAGATGTCCCTCAGCCTCCTCCAGCATATTAGCCACTAATACTCGCCCATCTTGTGGGGAATTGATAAGGGAGCAAGAGATGCCCCAAGTATATCTTACGTCATGAGTGTGGAGAGTGACCGTAGCCGGCCTAAATTTCCTCTGGGTGGCCAATACCAAAAAGGGGACGTCTCTGTACACTGCAATATTGGCTCCATCAAAAGGGACCGTAGATACGTTCTTCACTGCTCGGAACAAAAGGGAATGCTGGGTGATATCTCGCAGAATGATGAGAACGTCGCGCGGTGCTTTAGCGGGTGCCATGGCAGCTTTTCTTACACGTAAGGCCACGTGGATAGGTTCCCTAAGAGCTTCCGTGGAACCGAGCACATGCTCCAGGAATCGTGTAGTATATTGCAACAGTTCCGAGTCCGGGACTGATTCTGGTATTCCACAAAGTTTCACGTTCCGTCGCCTGTGTCTCGTCTCCAGCGCCACCACGGCCGAGTGCAGACCGCTAACCTGTGCTTGTATTGCGCGCACACTTGTGGAGGCCGCGGCCTGCGTGTCTTCCACCGCTTACGTGCGTTCCCGGAGGTCTTTCACCTGGATCCGTGTCTCCTCCACAGCCGTCCTGAGCGACTCAAAGTCCGCCTGCCACACTTTCCTGGCATCCTCCAACAAAGAGCGTATGTCCCCTTTAGTGGCGGGAAGTGCTTCTTCTCCCTCGCTCGATGGTACCGCGTGGAAGACTGAAGGAAAGCCGCCTGCTGAGCCCCTGGGTCAGGCGCCGCGCGTGGTGGTAACCGCCGCCCTAAGCCCCCACCAAGGGAGATTCGAATGTCTGGGGTTCCGGGATCTTCCCCCGGTACGCTCGCTTTAGATTTCTTCCCCATCCGGGCAAACCGCGACCCAGAGCAGGACCGAGAGAGCGCGCCAACACCAGGCCCCAAGATGGCCACCAGCAGTCCGAGCAGGGAACAGCGCAGCGGCCCGCTCACCGATCGCAGGTCCGGAGGGGGGATCCCAGCAGGCTCCGGAGTGTCTTCACCTTATGGCCGACGGCTGAGGATCGTTTATTGGCAGGTAGCCCGACCCAAAAGTGTCTCCGAGTCCACAAATATAGGAAGGGGGATCGGAGCTCCACTCTCACACGTCCGCCTCGATCCGCCGCCGGCCACGCCCCCCTGAAGGCTGTTTACTTGTGCTGCAAGCTGGTGTTATAGCCTTTCACTGCTGGTTCACTGAAAGCTGCGTACTTCTACTGCAGCTGCTGTTAATGACTTTTACTAACAGCAGTAATGCTGGACAGTAATTGTCTTTTTACTATTCTGCTTCCCTAAGCAAAGCTTAGGCGTGGATGCTTTAGACTAGCGAAGTCTGTATTTGACCAGTACTCACACGATGAAGTTCAGCTTCAACTGACACATAGAAAGATAAATCCAGTTGAAGACTTTAATGATCAGACTGACAATCTTGTAATAGTGTACAGCAATGCAGGTAAAAAGACATTAGATTTGTCCAGCAGTGAGCACAGAATGGCTGCTATGTGACCATGAAGTAACTAACAACAAGACACAGAGCAGAAGGGGGGAACTAACTGGATGCAGAAGGCTAAGGATGCCCAGCATAGTCAAAATAGCTATGAAATCAATAGCATGTAAGCAGCAAAGACAGATCGAACACAAAACAGAAAAAATATTTAATAAATCCAAGTCATGGGGCAAGACAGACATGTTTTTGAATAGCCGAATGGCCACAAAATTGCACCGTATGGGGAAATTCACGGTTCTGTGCAATTTCGGGCCAATTCGGCTCTTTGAATAACTCTATAAATCTCCAACAATACAAAACAACATCAAGCCACCGCAAACCACCACTATGATTATAAATTGAAAGTGGGTACCCTGGATATTTGATGCCTGCCAGGTATTGGACAAGCTCATACATACAGCTGTTAAACATGTGTGCCTGTATGTAATACCGCATGTAATAAAGTACAAAACCCCTTTATCATTCTGCTTGGGAACTGATGAAAAGTTTGTTGTACATGTATTAGTTATTGTACTTTTAAATGTGTTGCCAAATGTACAACAAAGATATTTGGGTTCCTGTCTGCAGCATATGGTATTTACTGTATATATATTTACATAATCTATGTATTGTATTGCTGGATAATAGCTTATATGACAACTGGCTGCTTTGGCATTTGCCAACACAGGAAGCAAGAAATGATAAATATGTCTGTTAAAGATTAGTTGTAGAGGGAATTTCTAGCTCACTTTGTACTTATTTTAATCATTTACAACACTATATCCAGGTAACAAACAATTGTTCTCAGTTCTTTATAGAGAATCCTAATGAAAAGGAAATAATACTCATTGCAAATTGATTGGCACTAAACCAGTTTCCAGCACATTTTCCTTTGTATGCTTGTTATGATTTTCCGTTATAACCAATTCCAGTAAATTGCTTACATTTATAAACAGTTGTTGAACAGCCATGCTGACATAGCCTGTGCTGCCTTAAATAAACTATAGTAAGTAGCCCATTTTTCATTGTTTGCAAAACACAAAGGCCCTTTGGTTTGGCATGGAGAGAGTTCTCATAATTTAATGATGGCCCATTTACTTATGATTCAGGCATTTCAAACCTTTTATATAACAAGCAACGAAATTCTTTTTTGAAGATAATTGGGTAATTGGAAGGGAATGTTGTGCAAAATGAATACAGACACTTTTTTTTTCTTGATCAAAGGTGCCAGTACACACATCTTGACTTCTTGATTAGCACTCCTTGTTGCTTTACAAGGTTTGTTTTAAGTGTGGTGCCATTTTCACAAAAGCAAACTGAAATTTTTTATACTGCCACCACAAATGCATTACTCTACTGCAAAATCTGTAGGACATTGCTGGTGCAAATGTAAACTACCATCAGGGCCAGCCCAAGCCACTGTGCTGCCTGGGTCCAAGGATGAAATCCTGCCCCTCCAACAAAAAGAAACAACACACATTTATGAGCGCATCAAAGTCCACAGCAATAAAAGTTACAGTAATGTGCGGTGTGTATGAGCGTATCATAGAGCTCCACAGCAATAAAACTCACACTCCTGCACATTACTGTATCACAGAGCTCCACAGTGCAGCATCATTGTTCACTATATAATTGAAAAGTGAACCATAGTGCTGCATTAGGAAAAAAAAAAGAAACAAAGGGATTTTATATTTTTTTTATTATTTTTACATGAAACCTGGTCATGTTTGGTATCATTGGAAAGGTCATACTCTTGCATGACCCTCTAGCTTCTATTGGTCCAGAGATACTCCTGTATCTCCCCCATAGGGTGTTTCTTGCCAGGCGGCAGGGGAACTCACCACATGTGATGTCACCGTGCCTGTAAGAGACTTCCATCGGTCCTCGCGTAGGGCCCAGAAAGATGTGGATGATGATTTGGCCCCGCAATTTTCTTCAGAAGACTAGTCATCAGTTTTTCAGTGACACTCTCCAAGTTCCTCAGATGAACTGTATTGGATTGTTCTGGTTGTTGGTTTGTTACTAGGTTTTTGTTATGTTGTTCTGGTTTTGTTTTTGGGGTGGGGAGGAAGGTGTTATAGCTGACTATACTAAACCTGTGCTATCACTTTAACTAGTGGCTCCGCCCAGGATGACACAGGTCAGAGGGCACAGCAGCCATCTTCAGGGTTAGTTAGTGTGATGCAGTAATGAAAGCAGATGCATGATCCTGTGTTCCTGCAGTTATCCAAGCCTGTATATAACAGTAAGTGTCCTGCAATAAAGCAATGGCGAACCTGACAGCCCAGCCTCATATCTGAACAAGCAGAGATCATAACAGTGCCCATGCGCGATTATGTCAGTGGGCGGAGATACATCCTGCAAGGTGCAGCTGTTATCCTAGAAGACTTCTCCTTGTGGGAGAAGTCTGCGATCGTCTCCAGTGTGGCGCCGATCAGCTGAACTTCTACTATAGGCTGCAGACATCTGTTGCATCCTAGCGGAGGAGCGTCTGCCCTGCTGGTAGGTGCCGGTACTGTGTACTGACGTGTACCGGCAGAGAAAAAAAGCCCTAGGTCACCTGGTCGAGGTCCACGTTGGGCACTCCATGTAGAGGCCTTTGACCGGGTGGCAAAATGCCACCCCTGGCAAAGTCCTGCTTGGAGCCGCCGCGCCATCCAGCTCCATGAACGGGCCAGCCCTGACTACCATCATATTGTTATGTCAGGTACTTGTAAGATAGTGGACCCTGATATCCAGACCATATAGTAAGAGGCAGCATACAGGCATGGTACACAAAGTAAATCCAAAATAATAGTCAGGGACAGGCCTGTAATTGCTGCAGGCATTGGAGAATCAATAGCAGAGAAAAAACTAAGAGGGATATTCAAAGAGCACGGAAGTTTTGGTGCCCTTTTATTCAGTGAATTTCGGTATGATTCGGTGATTCTAGTTTGCCGACCCTGCAGTGAATTCACTGTTCAGCGCAGGGTTCCCGAAGTGTGCTGAACGTGGAACCGCCGAGCAGCTCACTAAACTGCAGAGTAAAAAACATCTGAGCAGCCCGTCGAACTGCAGAAAAAAAAACTCCAGCACACTGAACGCCACCAAAGACCGCAGATCATCCCACGGACGCCACCGAGCTGCAGAAAACACCACCCCAGAGCTCTGCTATTTTTTAAAAGGTGTTTAAAACCATAAAAATGTGTGGATATAATAATAAAAGGTCATATAAAAAGGTTTAATAAACAAAAATACCACAATGTATTCGGGAGCGCAAATAAAGTTAGTCCTTTTTGAGTATGGAATCTCAAAGGATCTCCAAGAGAAAGTCTCTTTTTGAAGATAGTCCCAGATGTTCTCAGGTCACACGATGAGAGTACCGAGTGGAAAAGAAAAAGAAAAAACAAATTGGGCAATATCGTATGCGTTATGCAGAAGGAGAAAAAACTCACAAGTATAGAGCTGAATAGCTCAATGTGGTACGCAGTTGAGTCTCTATGGGGGACTCCACCCTCTGGTAATGGGAATTCCTGTTGCGCTGTTCACTCCAATCGGATGTTCCACAATGTTCAAAACATCGAAAAAGACCGAATCTGTAAGCTTCTTCAATCGTACAATTTATTACGATTGAAGAAGCTTACAGATTCGGTCTTTTTCGATGTTTTGAACATTGTGGAACATCCGATTGGAGTGAACAGCGCAACAGGAATTCCCATTACCAGAGGGTGGAGTCCCCCATAGAGACTCAACTGCGTACCACATTGAGCTATTCAGCTCTATACTTGTGAGTTTTTTCTCCTTCTCAATCCTTCTGCATAACGCATACGATATTGCCCAATTTGTTTTTTCTTTTTCTTTTCCACTCGGTACTCTCATCGTGTGACCTGAGAACATCTTGGACTATCTTCAAAAAGAGACTTTCTCTTGGAGATCCTTTGAGATTCCATACTCAAAAAGGACTAACTTTATTTGCGCTCCCGAATACATTGTGGTATTTTTGTTTATTAATTCTTTATTGGGTGAGGGATACACCCCACGGTGAGCTGCATAAACCGTATAATTCCTTTTTTCCTCCATCACGGTGAAATACCAGCGCCTATAACACTTTCTGACCTTCTTGGTCATCTTTCCATATAAAAAGGTTTGTTACAGAATAATAAAAAATTTGAATACAAATTTCACCTAAAAAATTAATAGACTTTTTGCTGAAACTGAAAAGAATAAATGGTTGAATAAAAATATTAAATTATATAATCTTTTTTACATTTGATCCTATGGGATTCCCCTTTAAAAACCTGTTGAACTGAACCACCGAATATCAAGGCATTTCACTGACATTTCGGTGCAGTTTAGAATTCTTTGAAAAGATTAACCATTACTTCTCTATGGGACAATTTCACTGCAGCCGAATTGTGGTGATCTGCGGGGAACTGCAATGTATTTCTATAAATTTGCCAGAATTTGGCAAATTGACAGCTTTCTGAATGTCTGAACTGCCACGAAATTGCACCGTATGGTGAAAATCACAGTTTCGTGCAATTCAGTGGCAAGTTCAGTGCTCTTTGAATAACCCTTTTAGGCTAAGGTCAGACGAAAGCAGTTTTAACGTGCGTTTAGCCGCACGAAATCACAGCCGTGCTAGCAGCAAATGACGTCCAATGCCGGGGAACATACGACGAACGGCCGCACGAAAGTTCGTCCGCGCAACGGAAGTGGCAAATGAACGCATTTTTTCGAGAACGTCAAACCGCTACTACTGACGTACAGAGTGCGCTGCGGCCGCATAGCGTCGTGTTTGCGTGATTGGGAGACGTCAGACGCTGCACACGTCCGGCCAACATAACGTCCAGACGCAGAAAGGGTTTTATTGATGATCCGTACAAAATCACGTACGAAAATGCGCATCGTATGACCGCTATCGCGTATTCCGTGAAAAAATACGTCCATTCGTTCGAACGCATTTTTTCACGGACAACGTGAAAAATGCGTTCGTCTGACCCTAGCCTTAGGGTCATAAATATAACAGGAATACAATAAGTGTATTCAGAAAGCTACACAAGATCAAGAGGGGAAGCTTTACTAGTGTAGGTAATGAAGACTGGTCCTTTAATCTACCCTTTGGCCCCCACATCGAAAACTTTCATCTAAAATTTACCCCAAACTAGGTGCCCTGTACAGAAACAAATCCTGTCTGAGCCCCGCGGTAAGAAAGCAGATTGTACAACAAATGCTTATGTCAGCTATTGAATACGGAGATGTAGTGTATGCAGCCGCCCCGCAAACGCATCTCCAGAAACTTACTACATTGTATAACTCATTCTGTCGCTTTGTGCTAAAATGTAACTACATGACCCACCATTGTGACATGTTAAAAGAACTAAACTGTCCGTCGCTGGAATCTAGACGCACCCTGCACCTTTCCAACCTGGTGGTGAAGAGCTTTTCTGGGAAGCTACCACCCTACCTGAATAGGCTGCTTCCCTCAGCAGTTCCCTCATCCTATAGCCTCAGATCCAGGACCGGCACCTTACTTGCACTACCACAATACAAAAAGAAAGTGGCTTGATCCTCATTTTCCTAAAGAGCACCGCAATTATGGAATAACCTCCCAGATGCCATCAAATCTTCCCCAGTCTAAAGTCCCTTAAGAGCTCCATATTAACATACCTCAATAAGGAATGCACCTGTAAACATGTAACCGTGACTATATTTCCTACATATTTATTTTCTGTTAATCTGTATATTTGTTTTGTGTTAATTTCTTGCATTTTACTACTTTGTATTTCTGTAACCATGTTCTTGAACCCAGGACATACTTGAAAACGAGAGAAATCTCAATGTATCCTTCCTGGTAAAATCTTTTATAAATAAATAAAATAATGCAGGACTCCATCTCTTGTTCCTCCTATGTCAGGGGCCTCCTTTACAGATGAATCAAGGGATGAATCAAGGAAGGATGCTTACCATTTGCCTAAGCCACTCCTCACTTCCAGCTTTGCTGGAGGTTCTTCAGCAGCCCTTTTAATGCATTTGGAATGTTTAACAGGAAATCCTTCCAGCTGGCATGCCAGGATTGACCTAATCCACTTTGGTGATTGTGACAGCACGGCCACCACTTTTGTTTTAAGCTATACTATTTTATTTATTTGGGACCGCACGGCTGCTGCTTTACCCCTATCCCTGGTTTGCACGGGAAGCAAGATCGGCTAGGGCTATCTGCCGGCTCCTGCCTGACAGACCCGGCTTGACTTTCCACTTGAGTGTTCTAGCTGCCAATCACCCTACAATGGCACTTTTTGGAGGATTTGCCCATCAAAGGGGGAGCCTGACTCAGATTTCTGGGAGGGAGCTCAGTCAGGAACCCCAGCATCCGATCCCTCTTCCTCACTTGGAGAGAGCAGCCACACCCAACCAGCCACCGGACACTTTTCCATCGAGACCGCTTTGTGCCCCTTTGTTTTCTAAGGTACTTTTTATATAGGGTTATCAGGGGGGGACAAGAGCTTTACAGCAGTACTCTGGAAGTGCCGCTGCTCCCCAGGGATCATACCCAAATCCGCCAACCTCAATGGTGGGGAAATCAGCCTTACTATGGACTAACTGGCACAATGCTCCCCTTGTGCTGCCAAGTGGGCTCGGGCCAAGGGCGAGTGTGTATTCCATCACGATTGGGCTGAGGGCGGAGGCGTGTTCCATCAAGACTGTTCTACGGAATTGGGCTCGGACATAAGGCAGGGGACGCTCCATTGTGTTAAGGAATTGGGCTCGAGACTGTGTTGCACGGCGCTGGGATGTATGGAAAGGGCAAGGCTATGAAGAATGGAATCTCTTTTGTATAAAAAGGCTCAATGTTCTGTGCAATAAACATACTATTTTCTTCACCCTACGCTCTGTTTCGACAAGTGATTGGGGGGGAAAATTAAGACGATTTACTTTTCCTTGGTATCTCTGGAGCAAGGAAGAAACAACTGGCGGATCTAAACTGCCTGAGTAGCTGCTTCTGTCACAGTGTTCCTGTGAGATTTACATGGCAGTCTGTCTCCGTGCAGATAAAGATCAAAGAGGGAGAAGAAATGTGCCAATTCCTCACATACAGACTGGGGGGGGGGGGGGTTGCCGGACAAAATACCTATAGCAAGGTTCCCTAATGCCAACAGCCCGACGGCCAACTTGCAGACAGAACAAGTGCCGGACATACCAAGTTCCCTACACGGCCAACTTCCAGACATCCATAATCCCAGCGGCTAACCCTAATATGAACACCCTAACCCTTAGGGAGTTAGGGTTAGGGCTAGGTTTAGGAGGTTTAGGGCTAGGTTTAGGGGGGTTAGGGCTAGGTTTAGGGGGGTTAGGGAGTAGGGTTATTGTTAGCCGCTGGGATTTTGGATGTCTGGAAGATGGCCATCAGGGAGTTGTCTGTGTAGGGAAGTTGGCCTTCAGGGAGTTGTCTGTGTAGGCAGGGCCGGATTAACATAGGGGCTGATGGAGCAGCAGCTCCAGGCCCATGCCCCAGAATAGGCCCACAGAAAGGATAACTATATCTGCATTGATGGGCATTTGGACCCCCTGTATATCCAACTCCATAGCAGATACAGGGTCATGTGAGGTATCACTGGAAAGGCCAGAGCATGGCTTTTCCAATGATATTGTAACGGGGGGAGTAGCGCAGTTGAGATCCTTAAGGACTGATAAATCTGCTTGGCGTTTAAACACTGCTTGGTATTTTCAGATTTATATGCTCGACAGGGATAATGAGCAAACCACTGAGTTGCTGCTAAGCTCTAAAGGTTTCGAGACCGATAGACAACTTAGAGCACGTTCAGAAACACAAAGATACGTCAGACAGTTGGTGAATTGCGCGGACTGCGGGGCAGACAGGAAATGTGCTGCTTTAACGTTTTCTGATAATCTGGAGCAGGTCAACGGTACTGTATGATATTCAGAGGCAATACATACACATCGGGGTCTATCGTTGGTACAGCATTGAGTATATTTAGCGAGGAGTGCACACTGAACATGAGCTGCAGACAAACAATACCTTTCGATCACAGTTGTTACAGAAATGTGTGGCAAGGAAACATGAGCCTTGGGTTGGGTATAGGAACCTAATGCGGCCACAGACGATACCCACAAACGAGAAGGAACAACACCCCAGTAACGTGTAAACAGCCCAGCGGCAAACATGGGGTTACACCACGAAAGCACCACACAGGCGATCGTAATCGAGCAGCAATTAGAATGGTCAAAACAAGGCGGGTCAAAAAGCAGGAGCAGGGATCGTATCTAGAAACGGGTTGGCAACAAAAAATCAATACACAGGATAAGTAGCGATGCGGGAACAGAACTCCACGTCAGGGCAACGAGCCAACTCCTCGCGCCCTGTTTTAAACCTGGCGGTTCCTCGTGACCACGCCAGGCCCCGCCCCCTCAGACGCCGCTCAGCCGTTCCCCAGTGCTGGCAGTCGGCCAGCTCTTGGCACAGGATCTTGCCCAGACCCCCCAGGCAGCACAGCAGGGGCTGAGGATATGACAGATACCAACATGACCAGGTTTTATGTAACAGGAAAAAAAAAATATTTCTTTATTTCTGCACAGCAATATTTTTCACTTTTCAATTATAAAGTGAACAATGATGCTGCACTAACTCACCATCACATTTCTCATGTCACCAACAAGTGTGGAAGTGATGGCACAATCCGTTGTCACGAATAGTTACATCAAAACCTAAACCACCGCACTGCAGCAAAGTGCACTGGGGTACTTTGGTCCCCTGCGTCACTTATCTTTACACCTCACAAGGTCAAGTGAGGTGTCCTTGAACAAGTCACAGTCTGGCCTTTGCATTGATGCCAAACATAACGATGTAAAATCTAAAATAAAACAAAAAAATCTTATTATTTATTTCTAATTCCAAAGCGATGGCATTGTCCATTTGTCACATATAAAATGAGCAATAACACTGCCATTACGCAATTTTTTTGCTCCCAGTGTGGGAAATTAAAAATTATCTCTTGACAGTGTTTTATACATGGTCATATTATTCATAAAGCATCATCCTCCAAAACACAAGCGAAAATTGTAATTTTTTTGTTAAAATTGTATATTTTCTCAGAAAAATGCAGTAACAGGTTCTCATTTCACATTTTTTTAACAAGAATTCCCTATAGAATATAAAACCACAATTGTTTGGATGATGAAATGGGAAAATTATAATTTTACAAGCTGTAAATAATTTAAATCTTAATTAAAAATTTATCACACTGTAACTGCCTGGTTAGATATACCCGTATCTGCGCTATTAAACAACTGAAAATGTTTTTATTTCACTAAATTTAAAAAAAGCCCACCAAAATATTCAGCTCCAGGCCCATAGAAATCTTAATCCAGCCCTGTGTGTAGGGAAGCTGGCCGTCTGGATTTTGGCATTCGGAACCTGGTTGTAGGGATTTCGACCCAAACCCAGACTGGGGACTATCAGGTTTATTCACTAAAGGTGAAACTCATGAGAATTGGCAGAAGTGAAAATTCTAGGACAAATTTGCCAAAAAAGAAAAATTCTCCCATTTATCTCCCTTTCCAAATTGGCTATTTGGTCTAGATTGTTCTCTTCTCCTGCCAATTCTCCTGAGTTTCACCTTTGAATCGTTAGTTGAATAAAATGAAATGGGTATAATAACTTTATAGTGAGTTTGGACATGGGTATAAGTCTTCAGACTTGTTGTTGCAAGAGGTGATAGACCATAAGCTTCTGTTGTCTTTTGTTCGTACATACTTGGAGTGTACATGTAATTTTGTCTTTAAAGTCTGAAATTACTAAACACATTACCATGATCTCTTTATAATATTTAAAATTCATAATTTGTAGTATTGTATGCTATTGTGAAAATCCGAACAAAATGTCTGTTGCACTTTTTATTTATTTTTGTGAAATATATAGCTCTTGTAACATTGCATTGTCCACCACAATACAGGTCTGTATTTAATATTGTAGCTAGAAGACAACTTGCTTGGATCACAGAATATGGATGGAGAGTAGTTCTTTTTTCAATTATGTCATTCTATCTATATGTTTGAAATAACACCTTTTATAGAGGTCAATGCTGAAAATGCTTTCAAATGCGCATACTAAATGAGGCAACTAAAGGAAGAAGTAAAGATAGCCGTCTGGAATGTCTATTTTTACGGTTTGAAGTCTTAGCACAAGTATTTTAGAGACTTTCAATGCATTCAGATAGAAATGTGTATTGTTGTTTAAGGCTAGGGTCAGACGAAAGCATTTTTCCCCGCAAACGTGAAAAAGTGCGTCCGAACGCATTGACGTATTTTTTCACGGAATGCGCAAAAACGGTCAGACGACGTGCATTTTCGGGCGTGATTTTGTACGGATCGTCAATAAAACTCTTTTTGCGTCTGGACGTTATGTAGGCCGGACATTAGCAGTGTCTGACATCTCCTAATCACGCACACACGCCGCTATGCCGCAGCTGCGCACTCAGTACGTCAGTACTAGCGGTTCAGCGTTCTCAGAAAAATGCGTTCAAATTCCACTTGCGTTGCACGGCCGGACTTTTGTGCGGCCGTACATCGTATATTGGCCGTCATTGCCCGTCATCTGCTGCTAGTGCGGCCGTAATTATGAGCGCCAGAACGCACGTTAAAAGTGCGCTGGTCTGACCCCCAGCCTAAAACAGCAGTATCAAAAAGATTTGACAGAAAACCGCAAGCGTTGGGCTTCTTTCATTATATTTGGAATTTACATAACTTCTCCAGTACATTTATCTGTCATTCAAAATTTATCAGTAATTTGTAAATTCTCTCATTTAACCGCAGTTCAAATGCATGAACAAATCCATTTTCATAAACAGACATAAATGAGCCCTTTATCATGGTCATTGTGCATTACATTGCTCAAGTCGCACAATCCTGAGGATAGTATCCTAGAATTATTCCATAGGATGCTTAAGGCATAGCAGCTGTCAGCATGTAAATTTCATCTAATATTGGTTTCCTCTATGTGGATTGCAGGGCACACTGGTGCTGAAAAAAACAACAGATTTTTGTGGGGTTTTTTAATCCTTATTTTACTCCAGGCACATTAAATAATAATCACATAACAATATATCATTAAGAAAAGTATGTGTGACTCCATGCTAATATGGGTACTAAATTTTATTTTAAAAGACCTTTTCTTAGTTGTATGATTAGATATTATAGAATTGTTATACGTGTACTATTGGCACAGTAAATTTATGTGGTTCTAGAGGAATGCAGTTCGTATTTTATTTTGTGCGTTGTGCTAACAAAAATGAAAATGGGACACTGACATTTTATTACTTTCAGAGGCATCTTGGGTAAAGTAGTTAACATTTGTGTTATTTTTAGCTCATATGTATCTCTAGATAACATTATATTTCATAAGCCTGACTATAATTTATTGCTGTCTTTCAACCTTCCTGTTTGTCTAACAGACTGCTTCTAATGTTCCTTCTTGACTCTTTATTGTACAGATTAATTTCACATTAATTTACCGTTTTGACTTTTCTTCTGTATAAAATACAAAGATTCCAAGCAAAGTGTGACTTGTCAGAATGGGCATAGAGTACTGAGCTACCAACTCCCACCCAGATTTTGAAAACTGGTCACCAGAAGCATCTACCAATACACCCAGTCATGCAAGGCGGACCTTGGAGACCAGACTGCTACTAGTTGGGAAACTAGTTCTTTGTACTAGCAAGTTGTACTTGCATCGAAAATGGAGTAGAATCTTTGTTAAAAGTAACCCAACTTATGAGTTGGGAAAATAAACTGAAAAGAATTTGTGATCTTACGTCAGTCGCAGAACACATAACAAGGTAACAAAATGAAATACACAGAAAAGATAAATGAGCTTGCACCTCACTGTTTAACCAAACATTAAAACATTTATCTCCATTAATACAACTGACCCCTAGAGGTATGGTACATCACTGGTAACCCATAACAACTCTTCACATCCCCATCAGTAATGCCCTCTGATGCCCTGCCAAAATGAAAATGTGGCTCCTCATGTAACACACTAGGGAGCACAAAGTGGTCCATTTTCGCATACGAGCTTTCTTCGGGTCTAACATCAGCTCATTAGACACTAGCTTTGGCCAGACCATTGGGCAAACGGTTCCTTTCTTCATGCCACCAGCCGCTGCACACCACTTTCACTTTGCATGCTCGAAATGGCTGCCCCTCTCTGACGTCTCCCCATACATAGGTCCAAACGCGGCTCATTACTCTCTGTATGCGGCTCTGTTCCACAAGCTGCCGATAGTGCCGTACCAGTCCATGCACGCATGCGCAAGCATCTCAGTACGGGGCATGTGCGTTTGCAGCTTTTGAGGTTGCTCATATAAACCCGGGAATCCTGGAATCTCTAGCTAAGCTTTGAAATGCATTGAACTAGAGTGGCAAGAAAAAGTATGTGAACCCTTTGGGATTACGTGGAGTTTTGCATGAATTGGTCATAAAATGTGCTCTGATCTTCATCTAAGGCTAGGGTCAAACGAAAGCATTTTTACACGCGAACGTAAAAAAGTGCGTCCGAACGCATTGATGTATTATTTCACGGAATATGAGAAAACGGTCATACGATGTGCATTTTCGTGCATGATGTTTTACGAATCCAAACCAGGAAACTTTTTGCGTCTGGAAGTTATGTTGGCCGGACACTAACAGGGTCTGACGTCTCCAAATCACACACACACACCGCTAGCGGGCGCAGCGCACTCTGTACGTCCGTAATAGCGGTTCTGCGTTCTCGAAAAAATGCGTTCATTTTCCACTTGCGTTGCGCGGCCGGACTTTCGTGCGACCGTACTTCGTATATTGGCTGTCATTGCCTGTCATTTGCTGCTAGTGCGGCCGTGATTAAGTGCGCCAGAACGCACGTTAAAAATGCGCTGGTCTGACCCCAGCCTAAGTCACAACAATTTGAAAAACACAGTCTGCTTAAAATAATACAACACAAACATTATATGTTTTCATGTGTTTATTGAACATAACATGTAAACATTCACAGTGCAGGGTGGAAAAAGTATGTGAACCCCTAGCCTAATGACTTCTCCAAGAGCTAATTGGAGCCAGGAGTGAGCCAACCTTGAGTCCAATCAGTGTGATATTATTGGATGTGTTCCTGAAAGCTGTCCTGCCCTTTAAAAACACACACCAGTTTTGGGTTTACTGGTTTCAAGAAGCACTGCCTGATGTGAACCATGCCTCGCAGAAAAGAGCTCTCAGAAGACCTACGATTAAGAATTGTTGACTTGCATGAAGTTGGAAAGGGTTACAAAAGTATCTCCAAAAGCCTTGATGTTCATGTGTCCACAGTAAGACAGACTGTCTACAAATGGAGAAAGTTCAGCACTCTTGCTACTCTCCTTAGGCGTGGTCATCCTGTAAAGATGACTGCAAGAGCACAGCGCAGAATGCTTAATGAGGTAAAGCAGAATCCTAGAGTGTCAGCTAAAGACTTACAGAAATCTCTGGCACATGCTAACATTTTTGTTGACACCTCTACAATAAGGAAAACGTTAAACAAGAATGGAGTACATGGGAGGACACCACAGAGGAAGCTATTGTTGTCCAAAAAGAATATTGCAGCACGTTTGAAGTTTGCAAAAGAGCACCTGGATGTTCCACAGCCCTACTGGCAAAATATTCTGTGGACAGACGAAACCAAAATTGAGTTGTTTGGAAAAAACACACAACACTATGTGTGGAGTAAAAAAGGCACAGCACACCAACATCAAAACCTCATCCCCACTGTAAAACATGGTGGAGGAAGCATCATGGTTTGGGGCTGCTTTGCTGCCTCAGGGCCTGGACATGGCATTGATGGAAAAATGAATTCCAGAGTTTATCAAGACATTTTGCAGGAAAACGTAAGACCATCTGTCTGCCAACTGAAGCTCCGCAGAGGATGGGTGATGCAACAGGACAATGACCCAAAGCATACAAGTAATTTAACAAAAGAATGGCTTCAATGAAACAAAATATGCCTTCTGGAGTGGCCCAGTCAGAGTACTCACCTCATCCCGATTGAAAAGCTGTGGCATGACCTTAAGAGAGCGATTCACACCAGACATCCCAAGAATATTGCTACACTGAAACAGTTTTGTGAAGAGGAGTGGTCCAAAATTACTCCAGATCGTTGTGCAGGTCTGATCTGCAACTACAGGAAACGTTTGGTTGAGGTTATTGCTGCCAAAGGAGGGTCAACCAGTTATTAAGTCCAAAGGTTCACATACCTTTTCCACCCTGCACTGTGAATGTTTACATGTTCTGTTCAATAAAAACATGAGAACATATAATGTTTGTGTTGTATTATTTTAAGCAGACTTTTTTTCAAATTGTTGTGACTTAGATGAAGATCAGAGCACATTTTATGACCAATTCATGCAAAACTCCACGTAATCCCAAAGGGTTCACATACTTTTTCTTGCCACTGTATATGGCTCAGTGGGATTCTCAATACCAGTAGCCATTTGCAACCCTTTAATAATTTCTGTTGTGATGCTTTGTATTCCCACTATACTTAACAGTGTGCAATTCCCACTTGATACTGTTTCACTCAACCCTCACTAACAATTATCCACATTCTCTACTGTTGCTGTGCAGGTGAGGTGGCGCTATTCCCTGCATGGCACACTCTATCCTTTTGGTTCACAACAGGGACAGGCTAGAAACATTGTTTCCATACGGTATTTTATAGCATTGTCTACTGTCCACCAGTGTATCTTCATCATGTACAACATACCCTTTAGACTCCCTTCTTCATCTATCCTATCATTCCGGACCCACGAAGGCCTGATTCTATCTTTTGATAGGTTACTACTATCATTTCCTATTAGATCTGGGATGCTGTACCGGTTTATTTTCTTTTTGTTTGCATAAACAGTGAGGTGCAAGCTCCTGTATTTACAGTTGTGTTCAAAATTATTCAACCCCCAATGCTGTAAAGGGTTTTAGGGAATTTAGTGTACATTTGTAATTGTATTCAGAATGAAATCCTACAAGGACTTTTTAAAGAACCATATGCAACTAAAATGATATCAATTGGTTTTGTAATACAGTAGTAAATGTTTCTTTTGTGAATTCTTCATTGACACAATTATTCAACCCCTTAAAGACTACCACTCTGAAGAACAGAGGTTCATTCAAGTGTTTTCAATCAGGTATTGAAAACACCTGTGGATGTCGCGGAGCAGCAATAAAGCATAATAAGCACCAATTAGGCAGCTTTAAAATGACTGTGATACTCAGCTCCTTCTAGACATTTACTGGTGTGGTTACAAACCTGGTGAAGTCAAGAGAATGGTCCAGAAAGACCAGAGAAGAGGTGATTACTCTTCACAGGAAGGGCAATGGCTATAAGAAGATTGCAAAGATGTTAAACATACCAAGAGAGACCATAGGAAGCATCATTCGCAAATTCAAGGCAAAGGGCACTGTTGAAACGCTACCTGGTCGTGGCAGAAAGAAGATGCAGACTTCGACTGCTGTGCGCTACCTGAAGCGTAGAGTGGAGAAAAGTCCCCGTGTGACTGCTGAGGAACTGAGAAAAGATTTGTCAGATGTGGGTACTGAAGTTTCAGCTCAGACAATACGGCGCACACTGCGTAATGAAGGCCTCCATGCCAGAACTCCCAGGTGCACCCCCTTGCTGTCTCCAAAGAATGAGTCGATTGCAGTATGCCAAAAGTCATGTGGACAAACCACAGAAGTTTTGGGATAGTGTTCTGTGGACTGATGAAACAAAATTCGAACTGTTTGGGCCCATGGATCAACGCTATGTTTGGAGGAGGAAGAACAAGGCCTATGAAGAAAAGAACACCTTGCCTACTGTGAAGCATGGCGGGGGGTCAATCATGCTTTGGGGCTGTTTTGCTTCTGCAGGTACAGGGAAGCTTCAGCGTGTGCAAGGTACCATGAATTCTCTTCAGTACCAGGAGATATTGGATGACAATGTGATGCAGTCCGTCACAAACCTGAGGCTTGGGAGACGTTGGACCTTTCAACAGGACAATGATCCCAAGCATACCTCAAAGTTCACTAGAGCATGGCTGGAACATTTTGGAGTGGCCATCGCAGTCACCTGACTTAAATCCGATTGAGAACCTCTGGTGGGACTTAAAGAAAGCAGTTGCAGTGCGCAAGCCTAAGAATGTGACTGAACTGGAGGCTTTTGCCCATGACGAATGGGCGAAGATACCCGTAGATCGCTGCAAGACACTTGTGTCAAGCTATGCTTCTTGTTTAAAAGCTGTTATAACTGTAAAAGGATGTTGTACTAAGATTGAATGTCACTTGGGGGTTGAATAAAACTGATAATGATGTGAGCACAGAAAAGACATTTGTGGTTATTTCATTATAAATGTTATGTTATATTTGTCTGACCTACACGTGCCTCTTTGATTTAATTGTAAGCAAGATGACTGATCAAAATCAATGTCAAACTGGCCAAAACACTCAATTTCAGTGGGGGTTGAATAATTTTGAACACAACTGTATTATTTTTTTCTGCGTATTTCGTTTTGTTTTTATTTCTGCGTATTTCGTTTTGTTTTTAATTCTGAGACTAATGTAAGATCGCTAGATCATTTTATTTTATTTTTCCGACTACTTAAAAGTTATGTTTTATATTCCTTCGCTGTTTCATTTAACTATTCTTTCTATTCACCCCCCCCCATTTATTTTCAGTGATTTCCTACGATTTACCACCTTTATCTATTTTTTCCATTTTGTTCTTTAATAGACAAATCTCATTTCTTAAAAGTAACCCAACCCTAAGTGATCCCAAGTGTTGGAGGCATTGTTCGCAAGTGGGCATGTACCTCCATATCTGGTGGGATTTCCCAATTATCCAGCGATTTTGGAAGAGGATTGCTTCACTGATTCTTATCCTGACGGATATGACTCTACCTCTGCGTCCTGAGGTTTTCCTACTATTCCATATTGACGCTCCCATGAAGCGTCTTAAACAATCTTTATTGTTACGGATTTTATTGGGGGCACGAGCCATGATCCCTAAATTTTGGAGGACCTCCAGACTACCTACTATGGCGGACCTTGTAGATAAACTGACATTCAGACAGCGGAGGAAGAACTGATTTCCTCAGACGCTATGAGACAAAGGTTCACAGCCACATGGTTCTATTGGAACCAATCATTGTCCTCGACGGCATACAGAACCTTACGAACGGAATGGGGCCATATTTTCAATATGAGTGATGATTTATCGCTGGTGTTTGGTGCTTATTATTGGCTCTATTTTATCTTTTGTACCAATTTGATTCACCAGCTGCATTAGTATTTTCATCTATCTCTGCCCTGGCTTACTGCGTATTTCCCATTTGCTGATACACATTCCTCACCTATATTATACATGCAGTCGTTTTGGTTATGTGATTAAATTATTTCAGCCTATGTTTCCACCTTCATTCGTACTGTCTCTATATCAATCTGTGTTTTCTTTTTAACATGTTTATGGTGTGTTGATGCATATATATTTGTATTTGTTTTTTTCTATTAAAGTATACAAAAGTTTACATACCCTGGTGATTTTGGCCTCAGAACATGCACACAAGTTGACACAAACAGGTTTGAATGGCTATTAAAGGTAACCATCCTCACGTTTGATCTGTTTTCTTGTAATTAGTGTGTGTGTGTATAAAAGATCAATGAGTTTCTGAACTCCTGACAGACCCTAGTATGTTTCATCCAGTGCTGCACTGACATTTCTGGATTCTGATCCATAGGGAAAGCAAAAGATTTGTCAAAGGATCTGTGGGAAAAGGTATTTGAACTATATAAAACAGGAAAGGGAGATAGAAAGGTATCCAAGGAATTGAGAATGCCAATTGGAAAATGAGGGGGTTCTGTTGAAACCAAATCACGGTCCGGTAGAGAAACTATAATTTCGCCACAACTGCCAGGAAAAATGTTGGGGATGCAAAGAAAGACCCACAAATAACTTCAGGTGAAATACAGGACTCTCTGAAAACATGTAGTGTGGCTGTTTCAAGATGCATGGTCGTGTCGCCAGAAGAAAGCCATAACTATGCAAATGCCATAAAGTATCCTTCTTACAATACGCTAAACGCTACAGAGACAAGCCTCAACCCTTATGGCACAAATTCACTTGAAGTGATGAACCAAAATTGAACTTCTTGTTCACAACCAAAAATGCTACATTTGGATAGGAGTCAACAAGGCCTATGATGAAAGGTACACCATTCCTACTGTGAAACACGGAGGTGGATCGCTGATGTTTTCGGGATGTGTGAGCTACAAAGGCACAGGAAATTTGGTCAAAATTGATGGCAGGATGAATGCAGTATGTTATAAAAAAATACTGAAGGAAAATTTGCATTCATCAGCCCGGAAGCTGCGCATGGGACGTACTTGGACATTCCAACATGACATTGATCCAAAACACAAGGCCAAGTCGACCTGTCATTCGCTACAGCAGAATAAAGTGAAGGTTCTGTAGTGGCCATCTCAGTCTCCTGACCTCAATATCATTGAGCCACTCTGGGGAGATCTCAAACATGCAGTTCATGCAAGACAGCCCAAGAATTTACAGGAGCTGAAGGCTTTTTTTTTAAAGACTTTAATTTTCAGCGGTGAAAATCCGAAAACTCCAAGTATACAGAAAGATGGGGAGGGGGGGAAACAACTTATCCAGTTTAAAACATCATACATAATCAGTGCACGGCGGGAGATCCCCTACCAATGTGGGTTCACCGTTACAGTTATATGTGAGTAAACAAAGAAGGGGAGATAAAGAGAAGAAGAAGAGAAGAAAGGAGCAGAAAGACTAAGGATGGGGGAGGGAAGGAAGGGGGAGGGGTGGACTACCCATCACTATTTATCGGAGTCAGGGATCACTTGCCTCCCGCCTAGATAAGTACATTACATTATATGGGACATAGAGGCAAATCAATAATAAATATGAGTAAAATAAACAAAGCATTACGAAGCAAGATTCTCTCTCAGACAGTGCAACTGGAGTCATACTAAAGCCATGGGGCCCAAGTGTTCGAGAAGGAGTCCATAGTCTGATGGACAATAGCTGTTAGGGACACCTTTTTTGATGTAAAAACTAATAATATTGAGGACCCGTCCCGTGGACAGCGCTTCCATCCGGATCCATCCCTCCGCCACTGCCCGGCACGCAGCTCCTAGGATTTTAATGAGCAACTTGTGTTCCCTGTGCGTGGAGTCCGCCATAGGGAAGGCTTTTTGCCAAGAAGAATGGGCAGCATTTCCATCTGAGAAGATAAAGAGCCTCATCCACAAATATCACAAAAGCCTTCTAGCTGTCATTGATGTTAAAGGGGGCAATACACAGTATTAAGAACTGGGTTATGTAAACTTTTTTGATCAGGGTCATTTGGCCTGTTTTTGTTATTATAATTTAACCCCTTAACGCCGCAGGACGTACAATTACGTCCTGCATTAGGCGGGCTTAAACACCGCAGGACATAATTGTATGTCCTCGGCATTTACAGCCCCCCTCTGGCAATACTCACCTCCTCCGGTCGCTCCCACGCTGCTCTGACTCCCGCGGAGTCAGATCAGCGTGAATCCCTCCTCCGGCGCACTGACGTCATCTTGCCTGTGGCGCGATGATGTCAGTTTCAGGCGTCGTCCCCCCGCCGGCGCAGGGGAAGTCCCTGAAGGGGAGGGGGGTTCCTTTGGATCCCTCTATCTCCCCATCGCCGGGCACCAGGCGGCTGTGGCCAGCATCGCTGGAAGGGTCACAGCCTAACCTTTCCAGCGATGTAGGGGTTAACCCCCTAGCAAGACCGTGTCCTTTTTTCCGGTGGGGGCTGCCATCTTGGATGGCAGCCCCCACCTCTGGGTCCCCCCCCGCGTCAACTGACTCATTGCGCCATGATGATGATGATGTCAGTTAACTGGGGAACCCCCTAGCTGCAAAGGGATTTCCTAGGGAAATCCCATAGAGGAGATAGGGGGACTTTTTGAACCCCTTTATCTCCTGATCGGTGGCAGCTAGGGGGTCATGTCTGATATTGCTGGAAAGGCCAGAGCATGGCCTTTCCAGTGATCTCAAACATGACCATGTTAAAAGTAAAATAAAAGTTGAAGAAATGTAAAAATAAAAATAATAAAAAAATTAATTAAGTTTTTTTTTTAATGCAGCACTATTGCTCACATTTCAATTATAATGTGAACAATGATGCTTCACTAATGATTTTTTGGGGGGGGGGTTAGTTAAAATCACGCAATTGCTCCCCAAAAAAAAAATGGGTTCCTCTTTCTAATTTTTTTAACAAATCTACCCCATAGCATATGACCGCAAAGGCTCGGATAATAAATAATAAAAAAAAAACACTTTACACACTGTGGATGATTGAAATTTTATTGAAAATTCACATTTTTTGTTGTAGCATTTTGGCAGGGCATGACATATACATATAATAATGATATATTATTAATCTTCCGAGTCTGCTGGAAAGATCGATATATAATTTGTCTGGGTGGGATAATAATATGTGACTTAAAACTGCATTTAAAAACGGTCAAAATGAGCTCAGCAAACTTCTACTTCGAAACAGCGCCGAAGTTGTAAAATTACTCCCGTCCTTAAGGGGTTAAAAAGAGTAAACACGCTTTATTGATAATAAATGGCTTCAGCCAGACACTAACCATGAGTGAAAGAAATGTTTTTGTGGTATCATTCATATTCTCTGAATAATGGCCAAGAAATCATAAATTCTGCCAGGGTATGTAAACTTATGAGCACAACTCTATATTCACAATTCACTAAGGTAGATTTTAAATAGTTAGGAAGAGAAATCTATAAAGCCCATTTGGATCCGAGACAGTCATTGACAAAGTATGAGAACGAGGAGTGTGACATGATTGCCACACCTAAATAATGTGTGGTCGTTTGTCAGTTAAGAAAGTCAAGAGAAGTTTCCTTTTTTATAGGTGTATTGGCAGCTTTGACATTAGGCGCACGTGAGTCTGATTAACATGGCTGTGAGAGTCTTGTGCAAGGTTGTTAACGAATACTAAGGCGGTGGTGAGATGACATTAAAGGTGCTAATAGTCTGAAGCTGGGAGTTCCTTGTTCTCAGCTCAAGCCGAAGAATGAGCCCCATGACTGATTAAAGAATAATTCCAGCCAACAGAAACAGGACAACATAATGGGAACTATATACAAGACCATTTCACCTGGAGGTGGTGGCATATAGGGAGATTTACTGATCTGCCTGTGGGGAAGCAGGCAGACATGAGAGGCGGTTTGTTGTTTGCCCAAACCTGATGTCGTGAGTGTGCGACCAATTTAAGGTGGTGTGTCGCTGGGTATGCCAGGGCAAATCTCATGCCTTTTATGTGGAGTGCTGTGCACCCTAATGCAAAGGCTCGTTGGCGTTGGATGACTTAAATGGAAGGTAGAGTCCTCGCGCAATGGTGTGCAAAATAAATCTTTACAATCTTTCTTCTTTAGATGTCCCCCTTTCGCAATACTTGTTAGGGAGCCACAAAAGCCGGCTCTAAGCAATATAAGCATGAAATATAATGTGGTGTTAGTGTTTGTAGTCCTCACCAATACCGTCCCGCTGCCAGCCAGATGGTTTTCTCTCAATTCCGCTCTCAGTAAATGGCAATGGATAGGATGGACAAACGTCAGCTTACAAGGATAAGTGATAAAATCCACCAAGTGGATATTTATTAAGTAAAATCGCACTGATGCGTTTCGACAAAAAGGCTTTTTCAAAGTGCATCTTGAGTGCGACTCGAGCTGAATAGTCCTTGAATATGAGAATGCTGTGTTGATAATTCAGCAAGGAGAGCCTTTTGTATGCAGTCAGAATTTTCACTGTATATTGGAAGTTAAGAAATCGGGCTATGACCGGTCCTGGTCTGGTATTGTCAGCAGATTTGGATGGGCCAATATGATGAATTTGTTTCCTATGCAAAATGCAAAGGGTGAGAGTCATTGTCAGAAATGTTTAAGGCCAAAGTAAGCCACGTTTGCAAGAGTATGTAGCTCAGTAGATTAAACCGATTCCGGTATACCTTTGAAGCACAGATTATTATGGTGGCTTCTATTTTCCAGGTCTTCCATTTAATGCTGGAGAGTGTTGATGAGTGATTGTTGGTCTTGAAATACCGTGTGAAGAGAGTGAAGTGTGTCCTCTGTCGAACTTTGTTCCGGTTTCCAGGACCGTGATCTGTGATAAATTGGTTTGCAATAATTGGACAGTGTTATTGATTGAGACTCAGATCCTAAAATTGTGATTCAAGTAATGGCTTTAAAATGGACGTCTCTTCTTTTGCTATTTCTGGAGGTGGTTGAGAAATAGTTGGGGTTGTGAAGTTAAAAGATCATCCCTGATGATCCCATCTGGGATTCTGGTCGAGAGTTTGGCGAGGTGGTAGAAAATTGATGCTTCTTAATATGTTTGTTAGGTTTGGGAGGTTGCTGTTTTGAATTTGTTTTCGCAATAAATGTACCCATGCTATCCATCAGAAGGACCAAAATGGAATGGGGGGGGGCTTGGTGCTAAAAGATGGACAATGGCCATCCAAAGAAAGTGTATGATCGTATTAGCAAAATTGGTTATTCTTCCACCTCACGAGTAAAATTTGTATATTTCAAAATTGTGTAGAAGGTAGACACAAAAGGTGTCTGAAAAAAAATTGAAATTTAAGGAGTAAAAATTGTTGAGTGAGCGAACTTATGATGAATTACTGAAAAATTAGATGCTTTGTCCTGCAAAGGGGTTTGTAAAGTTAAATAAAAAATTGTGAGCTATGATAAAATATGGACTCTGTCGAGAGATTGAGTGTTTTCCTGTCCTTTTCCACTCTGCCTCCTGTGACGATTGAAGAGGGACAGGAAGGTGGTAAATGCAGCAGGGTTGAAGACAGGCGGCTACACCAAGGGGTGCCCAGTCAACTGTTGGATGACGATTGTGAGTGGGGAGTGAGCCGGTGTATGGACTCCAAAAAGGGTAATAGCAGTTTCATAGGTGGTCTGCTGGAGGCTGTCGCTTGTCCCCAAAATGGCGGGGGCGTTATTACCTAGGATGGTCAGCCACTCGTCCCTCTGGGTAGCCAGAATACGTTATCGCCTGTGCTGTCCCCCGTTATCCTGGGTGTTAGGAGTCCAAGAGGGTGCCGATATCCAGTGTCAGTGTGGCTGTGAGTCCGCAGCCTATATGCAGGCCTGCAAAGGTGCAATAGGGAATCCATTTTGGTAAAGATTGATATTGAGTGCCTGTCTTCCATTTTGCTCTATTATATCTTGATCACGAACTTATGACCTTTTTTTTTTTCACCTGTAAGTTACCGAGATCATAACATCAGCATGAATGAAACCAGAATTGCCTGTGGTTGATCACCTACTTTTATAAGTGGTTTTGTAAGTCATAAGACCAGAGTCAACATAAACGAAACCATATAGCGGAGAACTTCTCTATTTTAAATGTCAACTAGTCGAAGGCATGTGTTCAGCCCTGATATTAACTCCTGGCATCTGGCCAATTCCAGGGGATGCATATGGGGAAAAGGGACATCACCCGATTCAGTTGTCTGTAATTGATGGTGACCGTCCAGATATTTTGTCTGTAGAGTATAAATCAAGGAGGCTTATGCCATTCAAACTGGGGTTTGCTTGGGACCAGAAGATCCCCAAGGTACATAGCTGTTGTTCTCATCTGAGACTCTCTCGGCCTTTGTCATGAGTGCCCCCGGTCACATTGACAGGATGATGCTTACTCACACAGTGATGTTTTTGGATTGTTTATTTGTGATTGTATTGTGATTGTATTTTTCTTGCATTAATCTTTTGAATAAAGCATCTTTATATCCTACTGGCGTGGTTTATTGTTCGTATCCAAAGTACCTAGCAAAACAAGACCTCAACCCTCGGTCGTGAGCTGCGACAGCAGTTGCTCCACGTTATCCACGAGTGACGGGGAGAGAATTCAGAATAGAGTTCCGATACTACCATGGGCCTCCACAATATAAGGCAGGTGGAACCCTCCCACCAAACGGTGGTTTCATTAAAATAAAATTGATTGACCTGTTAGTTGCAACATAAGTCCAAATAGTTAAACTTACGCTTATGTACATACAGACCCACAGGGAAAGTGATTGCCAGATGCTGCAAAACATCTGAATCCACCAGCCTGTCTAATACAGTGGCAAGAAAAAGTATGTGAACCCTTTAGGATTACGTGGAGTTTTGCTTGAATTGGTCATAAAATGTGCTCTGATCTTCATCTAAGTCACAACAATTTGAAAAACGGTCTGCTTAAAATAATACAACACAAACATGTTTTCATGTTTTTATTGAACAGAACATGTAAACATTCACAGTGCAGGGTGGGAAAAGTATGTGAACCCCTAGCCTAATGACTTCTCCAAGAGCTAATTGGAGCCAGGAGTGAGACAACCTTGAGTCCAATCAGTGTGATATTATTGGATGTGTTGCTGAAAGCTGTCCTGCCCTTTAAAAACACACACCAGTTTTGGGTTTACTGGTTTCAAGAAGCACTGCCTGATGTGAACCATGCCTCGCAGAAAAGAGCTCTCAGAAGACCTACGATCAAGAATTGTTGACTTGCATGAAGCTGGAAAGGGTTACAAAAGTATCTCCAAAAGCCTTGATGTTCATGTGTCCACGGTAAGACAGACTGTCTACAAATGGAGAAAGTTCAGCACTGTTGCTACTCTCCCTAGGCGTGGTTGTCCTGTAAAGATGACTGCAAGAGCACAACGCAGAATGCTTAATGAGGTAAAGAAGAATCCTAGAGTGTCAGCTAAAGACTTACAGAAATCTCTGGCACATGCTAACATTTTTGTTGACACATCTACAATAAGGAAAACATTAAACAAGAATGGAGTACATGGGAGGACACCACAGAGGAAGCCATTGCTGTCCAAAAAGAATATTGCAGCACGTTTGAAGTTTGCAAAAGAGCACCTGGATGTTCCACAGCACTATCGGCAAAATATTCTGTGGACACCTTTTCGAGACACTGACTGAGAGTATACCTGCGGACTCCCCTGTATGATCTCTACACTGGTTGATGACCCCCTCGCTTTCGTTCTGAACGTTTTTCTGCGACACTTGTAGAGGATGTTTTATTTGACCGTTTTCTTGACACTTATTTTTTTTTTCTTCTTTTTTTTTCATTGTTTTCATTATTTTTCATTGCAGATACCCCCCCATTTTTGCTTTCCTTGGCCTCTCTGGGACACTTTGGGGGCCGCAACCAAAGCCTGGTGCCTAGTTTGCCCCCCCGGGTATCCGGGCCTGGTGCCATTTACTACCCATGGCCTTCCCCAGCGGTCTTTTGGACATTCGGGATTACGCCAGGGCTGGCACAGTTTTGGCCTTTGCCATCCCCTCCCTCACCCCGTTTTTGCTTATCTATGTTATATTGTTTATGCTCTGTTTTCAGATGACTGTTTTTTGTGTTTTGATGGCCTTTTTCTGCGATTTCATGGATGACACACATTGGCCTTAAACAGCCATTTTCATTTTTACAAGATGACGTGTTCTGGTCCTGTGCGACCTTTTGCTTCCCTTTCGATTACATATTTTGGCCCTGCGAGGCCATATTTGCTTGCTTGTTTTGCTGACTACCTTTCATGATAATAAAAATTTTGAATAATAAAAATAAAAATTAAATATTCTGTGGACAGATGAAACCAAAATTGAGTTGTTTGGAAAAAACACACAACACTGTGTGGAGAAAAAAAGGCACAACACCCCAACATCAAAACCTCATCCCCACTGTAAAACATGGCGGAGGGAGCATCATGGTTTGGGGCTGCTTTGCTGCCTCAGGGCCTGGACGGATTGTTGTCATTGATGGAAAAATGAATTCCAGAGTTTATCAAGACATTTTGCAGGAAAACGTAAGACCATCTGTCCGCCAACTGAAGCTCCGCAGAGGATGGGTGATGCAACAGGACAATGACCCAAAGCAGAGAAGTAATTCAACAAAAGAATGGCTTCAACAAAACAAAATACGCCTTCTGGAGTGGCCCAGTCAGAGTCCTGACCTCAACCCGATTGAAATGCTGTGGCATGACCTTAAGAGAGCGATTCACACCAGACATCCCAAGAATATTGCTACACTGAAACAGTTTTGTGAAGAGGAGTGGTCCAAAATTACCCCAGATCCTTGTGCAGGTCTGATCTGCAACTACAGGAAACGTTTGGTTGAGGTTATTGCTGCCATAGGAGGGTCAACCAGTTATTAAGTTCAAAGGTTCACATACTTTTTCCACCCTGCACTGTGAATGTTTACATGTTATGTTCAATAAAAACATCTAAACATATGTTTGTGTTGTATTATTTTAAGCAGACTGTGTTTTTCAAATTGTTGTGACTTAGATGAAGATCAGAGCACATTTTATGACCAATTCATGCAAAACTCCACGTAATCCCAAAGGGTTCATACTTTTTATTGCCACTGTATATGCCACTGTGGCTTGTTGGCGTTTGTTTTATAAAGAATGAGATCGATGGAAAGCCCATGATGATTTTTTTTTTCTTGTATCTCTCCAAAGTTGTAAACAACACCGCCGAAAATTGCTGTTGCAACCGAAACAAATGCTTGCATTTCACAGCAGAGGAATCCAAGCACCTGCAGTAGAAGCTTTATTATGAAGCTTCTTTTGTTGCTTGTTGTTTGTCACTGTTGAATAACCTCCAAAGTCACAATCTTTGCTTTTCTAAGCGTTTTGCTCACTTTCGAGCTACCATGTTCTGTAGGCACATTTATCCTTATATTTTGGAAAGAGTTTGTCTTTTTCTTCCCCATGACAGAATTATTCGTATTGGTTCCTATAGTTTTTTTCTTCTTCTTGCTTTGTAATTAAAATTAATGTTTCCATTCCCTTCCAAAAATATAACTAACCCACGCCTGTATTTTAAACCATCCTAACTATTGTCTGCAGTGATTTGTTTTTTTAAATCTTTTTCAGTTTTCACCTTTTCACGCAAGCGTCTTGGCATCATGCTCCTATGATTTCACCGTGAGGTATGGTTTCCTGCACGTTTATCTATTCTGCATACGTAAAAGACTATTTATTACACTTATGAAACCAATATTTTAATCTTCATTGCTTAAGGAAAGAAAGGTGGTTATTCTTGCTCATATCATATTCCTGTTCCTGTCCTATCTGTGTGTGTAATTAATTTGATGTTGAAGGTTAACCAAACAGCCTTATGAAAGAAATCTCCTCTGACAGGTGCTTCATGTAAATATTTTCCCACAATCTCACTAAATAATTCATTAGACCAGCAGTGGCCACAGTCGCAGTTGTCTTAGGACAGCTACACCCAAATCCTTTTCACACTAAATGAGGTAATGAGGTTTGTAGTTAAACAACACGTTCACTTTTACCATATCACAGCTAGGTTTTAGTGAGATAGACAATTGAGGTGCTATTCATTTTTTTGTTGTTTATATATCAAATTCGTATAAGCAACCAGTGTGCATTAATAGTACGTACCTTGATTTATTAGTTATAAAATTGTGGTTATGAAAGATTGGTTTTCTATTAAGATACGTTTAACTACATATATATTTAGATATTTCATATTGCATTCATCATGTGCACACTTTTTCATGTTGGGGCCCTCATTATCCATTTTTATAAATAAGCAGATAACTTAATTTGGTTGATCATTAAAATCCAGATCGTTGAGGGGGTATGTCTGAACACAATGCCGCATGTGAGCGGAGCTCTG
Source organism: Leptobrachium leishanense (assembly GCA_009667805.1). NCBI lineage: Eukaryota > Metazoa > Chordata > Amphibia > Anura > Megophryidae > Leptobrachium > Leptobrachium leishanense. The sequence continues at coordinate 226,227,161 of CM019066.1, read as the reverse complement.
TCGACCCGCCGGTCTAATTTCAAGCCTGCGGCTGTTAAAAGCGGCGCATACCCTTCAATTCAGGCTAGTATGCCCCCAAGAGCCTAGTGGCTAGTATGCCCCCCGGATTGGTGCGGAGATGGAAAGCCCGAGAACTCAAAGATGGCGGCTCCACCTTATTCCCTTGATTGCTCAGGTAATGGTTCTTCTCGGATCTCTATGCGGCCACGATGGCCAAACAGCGGGAATTTGGCACGATCACTAAACTTCTCAGGAACCACAAGATGCCTTTTATAGATGGGGCCTTCTGACTACTCCTCATGTGGCGCCAGGGCACCATCCATGCATTCCCAGATTTCTCTACGGGGTTTCGGCTCCTGAAGGATTGGAATATCATGGGGGAATGCACTCTGCCTCATGCATCCCCGTTGTCTCCGTCAATGGTTTCCAAGGAGTGCCACTGGGTAAACCCTGTCAAATGATTTGCTTCTGCCAAGTCTGGACTTCCCTACATTATTTAGGCCTTATTGTCCTCCTGACACTCATGCAGTGGTTACACCGCAAAGCCATGTGGGCTCGATACAGGACTCACAAACTCAACATGTTTTTTTCACTCACTTCATCCCGCTCTGTGGGGGTGAGCTGGAATGTTTTCCCAGCTCCAGGAGGTAGCTACCGTATATGTATTTGGGGCGCTACGCGCGCTTTAGTTTTTCTTTTTCTTACACCTTTCTATTTGATGCAATTTTTTTCCCCATTTTATCTTTTATTTTTATTAGCCAATTGGCGACCCATTCGCAGTGCAAAGTTTGATCGCTCCAAGTACTGAGATGTCCCTCAAGATGTTCTTGCACATGGATTCCTCCTGTTTGTGGCAGTGTCATGGAACTGACGTAGCGCTCCCCGCTTCAAACCCCAAGACTTTTATTTTCCAGGGAAAAACCCCAAAAGACACAGACATTTGCTTTGGGAAAGACTTTATGTTCAGTTATATTGCGTGGTGTGATTTTAAATGTATTGTAAATTGCTTAGCTTTAGTTTTAAATGTACTTCTATTACTGTATGTGAATAGGCACTTGGAGATGTGTTTTAAAGATGCAACCTGAAGCAATGTTCAATGCCCTCTTTTGTGTTGAATGTTTAAGTAATGTGTGATTATGCAAGATTGCTTTTCTCTGTGTCTGCTATCTGGTTAAGGAGTCATGAGTCTGGGACAGTGTTTGACTGCAAAGGTAATCAGATCTATTGGAACAATAGATTATGTAAATGATGTGTGATATGAAGGCTAAGGAATGTTTACTGTAAATATCTAACTGACATAATGTGATTAGAGTTTTAGTAGGTCAATGTTCGTCGGTTGGCATGCAAATTATAACTGTTGGACCTGGGCATAAATAGTGGCATTTTTCAAATAAAGTCTGATTCCTGTTTGAACATACAGCCTGTCTGGTGTCTCATTCAGGGTACCCACTCTCACCTTCAGAAGGCACAGAGCGGCCTTCTGGAAATTCAAAGAGGCAGAGGATCAGACCAAGCAGGTCTGGAGCTACCGATCAGGCTGCTCGAGGCACTGAGTTCCAAGCATCTCAGATGCCAGGCTGATCTTGGTAAGGGGGTGTCTGGAGAGCCAGGACAGGCTGAAGGAGCGGGTTTCCATCACATTGGTTGGCAGCAGTGTGGCTAGAGGCTCTCCAACACCAAGACACCCTGAGATGGCCAACTATGTTGCCTGCAAGCGGGACACCCTGAGGGACCTGCTGGAGAGCCAAGGAGGGATCGTCGGATCCAAGGGCAAGGACGCCCTAATCAGCGATCTGACCAAAATGGACCACAGAAACGATGACTCTTGAGGAGCTATTCCAGCAGAGGGTCCGGGGACGAATGGCCCTGTATGGGAGTGATACGTCAGAGGAAGCCATTAGTCGGGCCATCTCGGACATAATGCTGCAGGATGGCCAGCGTGAAAGAGAGCTGGATCACCAGGAGAGGGAGTGTGACCGCAGCACGAACTCCATGTGGCTGAGCTGCGAGATAGGCTGAGGCAGTCTGAGGCCGTGGAGCCTCTGGACTGGGACAATGATTTGGTGCCGATCGAAGTGCGGACCACGGGGCTGCATGCCTCTGGCCTCCACTGTCAAGAGCCAGAGGATCTCTGGCAGATGAAGGTGGATGAGACAGCGGTCTCCACCAGTGTGACCCAGCAGGATGGTTGGGCTCTTTTAGAGGAGGACTGTCTTAAGACATTGGGTGAAGCTGAAGTCCCTACTGGAGAGATGTGGGGCAGATGGCCCAGATTGGCACCAATGTGCTCCCAGCCACGGATGGCTGAGGGAGCTTGAAGGCCTGGATATGGCGGTGACAGAGGCCTGGGACTGTCCTGCAGAAGGAGCAGAAAGTCTGGATGGGGCAGAGGAAATGGAGCTGGAGGTGCTCATACGTTTTCCTGTATTGCCCGCCATGGAAGAAGTGGCGTTGCTGCACCAAGCACTGCAGGTGCTAAATTGCCAGGATGAGCCAGGGGTTGCCCAGGTCTTGCCTGACCAACCGACGGACGGGTCTGGATGGCCCTCTCTATCTCCACCGCGAGTGGAGGATGCCTTCCCCCTCGTCCCCTTCAGCAGACACTACCCCAGTGTCCATCCCTCCAGCAGAAGCGCTGGCTACTGGGCAGAGCGCCGCTGGCCTCTGCCCACCCTCGGTTTTGGATCCGGAGAGTTTGGAGGGTGATCTCCAGGAGCTGCTTCTCCAGCAGCGGGTATCCCCACCGAGAGTGGAGACAGCTGATTCTCAACCCCCTGTCCTGGGGGCATCGGTCACCCCATGTTCCTCCCACGTTGATACTGCGTTAGTCTGACCCTAGCCTTAAAGTGTTTGTGAATTTAAACTCGAACCGGTCATATCATCTATAACAAATACCATCTAATATTCAGAAGTTTGAGAATAAGCAACATTTCATTGCAATTTATAGCTGTTCAAGAGTACCTCCTAGAGACAATTGGTATTACTCTGGGTGAGTTGAAGGACAGCAAAAAGCTTAGATGTTCTCAAGGACCTTTTGTGTTTGCTAAGTATTTGATTATTACCATTTTTCTGTGTTAACACCACTTTCTTACAGTTGGTAATTTTTTTTATTATCTGCAAGTGATCTTGGAATTACTTGTCATTCTCCAGGTGCTTCCAATTTTAAAGGGTTATCCTCGAAGTGCTGGTGTTTGCCGGCATTGGTGTTGCAGCAGTGCCACAAATTATGATAGCAGAACATAATTCTTATTTTACTTTAACTCAAATCCATAAGTCATTCACTTCCCTTTCAATGGGCAGTATGTAATGGCCACTGTAGACGTTGAAACCCTTCAGACATTGTTCCTTGGGCAATACAATATTAGTGCATGGTCAGTCATTTACACACACCCTTACAATTTTCCATAGTCATGCTTTGATAGGAGGAGTTAAGAAATCATGATCTGTTTAATTCAAATCCAAGGATATATGGAACTGCGAAATTATTTACTGTTCTAAATGCAGCAATTTGTTTTCTTGGAGAACATACTAATTATTTAGAAGGCAGTATAATGTTTAATTCATAAAGCTAAATATAATTAATTTTTTCACAATGACTCTAGTTCAGTATAACATATTTAACTCCTAGAATGTGTTGGTCTCTGTCCTGTTTCATCATTTTGTACTTTCTCTTTTATTTAGACTTTTAATTAAAAAAAAGTCTATGAAATAGAACAGATTGTTATTGCATTTTACTAAATGCATCTCAAGACTACAAAGTCACTTTTCCAGTCCAGGAAATGTCTTGAAATATGGACATGGTGATAATGTGTGAATCTTTATAGTAATTTATGATCTTGCATAAATTAAGCCTTGGCTAAAAAAAAAAATGGAACTGTATAGCCTTGTTATAATGCATAATATTAATACTGGCTCAATTCCTGGTTAAGGGAGCATCGTTTTAGTTTTCGGTTTCAGAAAAATGAATGTATTAATTTGTTTTCTGAGCCAACTGATATTTCTCCTAAATCATTTACACACTGTTGCCTGGAATCATTTAGCACCAAGAAAGATAGTTTTGAGGGTTGTGAACTATATGAAATTATTGATGTGATGCACACACATAAATTGCATGACTATGGCTGGCTAGTCTCTTTTCTTCTGCCAGAGAAGAAAAAATATGCTCATGCATTGTTCAGACCTTATGTCTTTACAGATGACTATTATTTCTTACTGGAATTGGAATAGTTTCATAGGCTGAAATTAGACATGTGTCCATCGAGTTCAGTCTTTCACAAAATCAGCTACTGCTGTTGATCCAAAAAAAGGCAAAAAGAAAAACAAGAGAGAAGCGGAGATTCATAACTCACTACTCCATTATTGTTCTCAAAATTGAAATTAATTATCTGAAAGAGGTGCAGGTCTAATTTGTGAATGTTGCAAGAATTTTGAACCCCCCCCCCCCAATCTTAAATACGGTTTCAAGTTGGTATATGCCACATACCAACATGTATTTGTTTTCCTGGAAACCTCGCAGACAGGATTTACATTCAGATATGCATAGGGATTGTGATTTTTGCCACACCATAACCTCCTTTACCATCCTCTATCAACTGTTTGGTTTTTATAAACCAAAGTAACCTGGAAGCAAAAAAAATGTCAACATGAATCTCCTCACTTGAATATTTTAATTAAAATTTGAATTCTATTGTGCCATCATTGGTTATTGCTATTACACTGTATTGTGAGAGCTGCATTCTGGACTGAACCTCCAGTGTTGCATACGTGCAGACTGTTTTGCAAGGACATCAGAGTTTAATGTCCCTTCCTCTTTTCTGTCGGTGTCAGAATCTGGAGAGACAGATATGTCAACAATTTGAATAATGGATTAAGGGGCAGCACATTCCCTAATGTTTCCAACAGTGGCAACGTTTTATATTTCAAGTTGGCATTGCTAGACTGGAAAGATAAATGTTTTAATCAATAATATGTTTTTATTAAGAATATGTCTATATGGCACCACTACCTCCAAAATATGTGGAAAGTCCCATATAAAGGGAATAAACCTATTAATGAGGCAAATAAGATGCAATTTTTAGGCTAAATTCAAGAATTACAAGTGTAAAGCAGAATTTAGCCATAAGATGTATACATGAAATATTAATCATTATAAAAAAATCTAAAAAGTGAAAAATGTGATTTTATTATTTAAAAAAACGAAACTGAACACTAATCCTACCCATTTTACTGAGCATACAAAACTTCAGTGTATGAAAGAAATAAATCCTCTTTACTATTGCTATTTAGCACATTAAGGAAAATGTGGCTTTGCATTCTCTATCGTTAAGGGGTTAAGACAGGACTCTGTAGTGTGAAGCACATAAGATCTGCATAGAAGCCTTCAATGCTAGCTTTGGCTGGGTTTGTATGATGCCCATCAGAGTTCAAATAGTCAGCAGCATGGAGCTTAAACACAATCACTGTCTATGATTAAAAATTCACAGAGTCCTCGCCGGCAGGCGCTCCTAGAATTTTCTGACTCTATACCAGTTTTTTAATATATTCTTGCAAGGACTCGCCTCTTGTTTGCGCTTGGTTACCAGGTGGGAATAATGGACTATGAGGGAATGTGACTGATTTTGCTTGTTTTTTTTCTTCTTTTTTTATGCACTGTACTTTAATCTGAATCTGTCAATAAAATTTTTTAGAAAAGAAAAAAAAAATTCCCATAGTCCTTATCAGAGCGACACATCGCTTCATCGTTTGATTGAAGTGCTCATATGCTGTGGATTTGGCTCAGTCTTTTTTATATGTGGCCCCTTTAGCTAGGGTTGACTAAAGTAGCAATGTTCATGAAGATTTATGTTGTCGTAAAATAGGACTGTCAAACTCACGGTCCTCCAGATGTTGATGCCTACAAATCCCAAAATTCTTTCAGTGCAATATGTGGTCAGGGAATGATGTGAGTTGTAGTTCAGAAACCTGTAGAGGGACAGGGTTTGACAGCCCTGGCATATTAGATGGCTTAAGTATATTTACTTTGTAACAGGAGTTAGGTTGTGTTATTCATTAATTTGATTCGATGGGCATAACGAGTGGTTACAAAGTTTCACCAGATAATCCCCACTGGGTAGGACCAAGCCAAGTGCAGAGGCGGTAGTAATCCTTCCCTCGGACAAAAAGCAATACCCATGTCATTTTGATGGTGGAAGTAACTGCGGGACGGCTGTAGTCCCACCTATAGACTGGAGTATAAATAGAGAGCGAGCAATCGGGCCTTCGGTCACACTAGTTTATGCCAATATGATGAGAAAGCCGCTTGATGGCCAATTTTATGTGTTAAATATTTAATCAGAAGATGTCAAGTTGTTTTTAGAAGTACACTTTACATTGATGGTCCAGTTTTTATCTGTTATACTCTTCTGGTTACCAGGAGGATTTTTGGTTGAATGAACTCTCGTTAGTGTGTAGCTTATAATTGGGCTGTTCTGTGACAGGCTCTACATCAACACCAACCCTTTTAGGTGAGTGGAGTTTGATGGAGAGTTACTCCTAATGGCTGTTGTCTAATTTTCACTGAGAAAGGGAACAAGTAGTGGATATACTGACCACTCCAAGGACCAGTAGGCATATGGTTTATGCGTTCGTTATTACATGATGTTTTGTTGGTATCCAGTTTACCTTATAGGAAAGCGTGTTCATGTTTAAGTTTGAGCTGTATTTTGATACATAGTATCTATAACATTCTTATAAAAAATTTTCTGTTTCATTTAATCTTTTTTCAAGTAAAGGTTTTGATATCCCTGCACATTGAGGAGCGGTTTCAGAAATAAAGGAGGGATTGCATTTATGTCATTAAGAACATTTTGGGCGAGCAGTTGATACACCTGTATTGAAATACAAGGTGACAATATTTTCAAACATCCATTTATCTATCTACAAGGTTACATTGGTCTGTTTAATACATTTAATTTGTTGCCCATGTTTACTTGTTTGGTTTATTGTGTGTTGAAGGCTATTGGAGCTTGTTATACTTATCTATTTTTGCAATTTAATAAAGTTTGTGCCTATACAACTTTTATCCCTCCTATTTTGCCCAGAGTAGTAGGTGGGAATCATTTGGGTTCTGATCTTTTCTGTGGTCTCTTTTGAGTTGCCTATTTGTAGGGGGGGGGAAAGACCCCATGAGTCTTTTGGCCAAGGACTCGAAGTTAATCTCTCTCCAGTTTAAGAGGCACAAGATTATATTTTCTTTTTTTGGTTTAACAAGAGTGGTAAAAATTGGCACATAATAAATTCTATACATTTGTTCTTTCATCTGAATGTAGACATAAATTGAATTAATATTTTGTTAATGAAACCTTCAACATTGAGTCACTTGGGCACGGAGATTCCACCATTCCCTGAATTCTCCTACTTCAGATGATGCCTGACTCCCTCTCTTGTTTACAAAAGCAATCCTTAGCCCATATACTATCTGTAGGGACGACTTTAGTTGCAGCCCGATGGAAAACCCCTACGTTTCCAACTCTAAAGGATATCACCGATCGGCTAAGGGAGCTGAGACTATTGGACGGGATGGCTAGAGACCTTGTGGGTGTCCCCCAAACTCAGACAGACCTTTGGTCTATTTTGGGACACTTTTACTGTCAAGTTATAATGTCATTATTAGGAGTATGCTTTTGAAATGTTACACATGATAAGGTTGGCTGCAATGTTTTCTTATACCCTTTCCCCCCTCTCCTGTTTTTAATTAAAAAACAAAAAACATTGAGTCACTTATTTAAAGACCGGCAAACTGTCAAGCAGGGTTAGGATTAGTTTTATTGATTCAGAAAGACAACTATTCTGTAAAAATATCTTCCTACTTTATTTGGGTAAATAGCATAACAATACCAATTGGCTCATTAACTTCATTCAGCTTATGGAGACTCTGAAGACTTAGTTCTTTGCTAATGTGTGTTTGCCATTTCAAATTGTTGGATTGAAATGATCGCTCTTGTCTGTCACAGTTCAATCCCTCTATACACTGTTGACATTCATTGCTAAATAAAACAATTAGTCTGAGTGACTTAATCATTCATTTGAGGAATGTCAGCATTTCTTTCCCAACTGCCCAAGTGCTAAATAGCATTTGTCATTTACTGATTTATTTTTTTCTTCTTGAGCGGCAGGATACCTCCATTAAAACAATTAGTTTGTTAAGCAATGAATGCTGTGCAATGCTTTGAATCCACATCCCCATCGACTGTTCAATATTAAGAATGGAAGAATAAAGCTTATTCCTGGCAATTCGACGGTTAGATTTTTTTTTAATTTTGTTTTTTTACAGTTTATATCTTCTTTGGCTCACGAAAATGCTATCTTCACTGATTGCATTAGTGGCACAGAAAAGCCTCTCTGGGGATTTGTATTGGTGATGAAAACTTGCTTATTGGAGAAATTGGAAATGTATTGAAGTTTATTTAATTACATAGAAAAGATTGACATTAGAAACAAAAAAGATTATTATTGTTAAAATCTAGAAATTCAGCGGATTTGCAAGTAAGGCTTGTGTTGGTCTTGTTGGTGCCCATTTATTATTTTCTCTGCCATGTTCAGGTTGTCAGTGTGGAGTACATTGGAATTATGGCAGGTTTAAGCCATATATGATCAAATCTGGTAACCAAACCTCCAATTAAGATAGGGAAGCACCGATACCGGCATTTGCACAAGTACTTGTTAGTCGTGCAAATGCTCCCGATACCTCTACCCAGGGCCAGCCCAAGTCACTGTGCTGCCTGGAGCGATGGATGAAATGCTGCCCCCCCCCCAAAACAAAACAAAACACGTGACCTGTAAAAGCGTATCCAGAGCTCCACAGCATTACAACTCACAGTAATGTGTGGTGTGTATCAGTGTGAGTATTATTGCTGTGGTGCTCTGTGATATGCTCATACGCACATTACTGTGAGTTATAATGCTATGGAGCTCAGTGATACACATCACACATTACTGTAGCACTGAGCTCCATAGCATTAAAACTCACAGTAATGTGCGGTGTGTATGAATATATCACTACACAGCTACACAGCAATAAAACTCCGTAATGTGCGGTGTGTATGAGCATATCACAGATCTCCACAGCATTAACACTCACAGTAATTTGTGGTGTATATGAGCGTATCAGAGGGCTCCACAGCAATAATACTCACACTGATGCACACTGCACGTTACTGTGCGTTTTATTGTTGTGCAGCTCTGATACAGTAATGTGCGGTGTGTATGAGCGTGAGTTTTATTGCTGTGGAGCTCTGATACAGTAATGTGCAGTGTGTATAAGGGTATCAGAGCTCCACAGCAATAAAACTCACGCTCCTACGCACCGCACATTACTGTATCACAGAGCTCCACAGCAATAAAACGCACAGTAATGTGCAGTGTGTATCAGCGTGAATATTATTGCTGTGGAGCCCTGTGATAATACACCACACATTACTGTGAGTTTTATTGCTGTGGAGCTCTGATACAGTAATGTGTAGTGTGTATGAGGGTGTCAGGTCCACAGCAATAAAACTCACAGTAATGTGCGGTGTGTATGAGCGTATCCGAGTTCCACACATCCATGTGCACACAGTGTCGCACACAGTCTCACACACAGTCTCACACACACACACAGTCTCACACACTGTCACATCTCACTTTGCAGGGGTTGAGGATTCGAGCCCAATATGTGGTTACACAGATGGAGAGGCAGGAATGTGAGGTTTAAATCAGAATATAGGTTTATTAAATAAACAGAAGTAAACCAAGAAGGGGAATCTGGATAAATAACAGGTAAGAGCTGGTTGGGAAGGATACAATATACAGAGGACAGGGTACACTTAGCAGAAGGGATAGGAAGGGGTGGACAGGACATTGAATAGCACAGTAGGGCTAACAGGACAGGTACTGGACGCTGAATAAAGAATAACAAGGGTGGACAGGACAGATACTGAACTGAACACCGACTAAAGAATAAACACAAATCAGTGCTGACTGAACAGAAATGGAAAACAGATATACTAAAGAACACACTTACTGGATACACAGAGGGTGGAGGACCAGAAGACACAGAGGGTGGAGGACCAGAAGACACAGAGGGTGGAGGACCAGAAGACACAGAGGGTGGAGGACCAGAAGACACAGAGGGCGGAGGACCAGAAGACACAGAGGGTGGAGGACCAGAAGACACAGAGGGTGGAGGACCAGAAGACACAGAGGGTGGAGGACCAGAAGACACAGAGGGCGGAGGACCAGAAGACACAGAGGGCGGAGGACCAGAAGACACAGAGGGCGGAGGACCAGAAGACACAGAGGGTGGAGGACCAGAAGACACAGAGGGTGGAGGACCAGAAGACACAGAGGGTGGAGGACCAGAAGACACAGAGGGTGGAGGACCAGAAGACACAGAGGGCGGAGGACCAGAAGACACAGAGGGCAAAAGGCACAATAAGATCAGGCGCAGTATCAGAAGGGTTATAACTGGAGAATGGTCAAATCAAGCTTAGGTCGGTGGCAGGCAGCTGGCATAGGAGTAGTCAGAGTCCAGATCAGATATCATACACGGGCAGGTCAATATGTAGCAGGATGATGGGAGTTTCAAGGAGCCAGAAATGGGGAATGCAAGGAGTGTCAACGAAGGAGGGTTGCTGAGATGAGGTAGTCCTTAATGGAGTGTAGCAATGAGGGGGTCACAGCGATGATGAGGGGTTCTCAGGATACCAGATGAAGGGTTCTCAGGATACCAGATGAGCCTCAGGCAGGTAAGTGAATAGCACACAGGTCAGGCTTGCAATGAGACGTTCTATAGCCTGAAAGAACTATGCAGAAGCCATGATTCTAAGGTGAGGCTTGATTATATGGGCATTGCAGGCCCAGCCCACACCGGAGGCTGGAGAGGTGAGGGGAAAATCCGGAACGGATCCCTGAGTGCCTGGACACCAGTCCAGGCAATGGCAATAATCAGGAATGGAACTGGTTTCAGAAAGTGGAACTGCACTTCACTTGCCTTTTTTCCGGCGTCTGCAGCGTGAACCGTGACACATACACAGTCAGACACACACACACATACACAGTCAGACACACACACACTTATTCCAAGACATCTGAAATTCAGCGTACGTAACCTTTCCTGGCCATTCAGCTATTCAGAGAGCAGGCAGTTCGCCAAATCTTGGTGAATTGCTTGCACGTACGGTGCCTGTTCATTGCCTGTTCGAGGGCAGTGAAATCCCAATAAAAAAGCAATGCTTTGTCTATTCAGAGAACAAAAACCAGCAGTGAAAAGTTGCTAAATTGCCCTGCTGTTCGGTGGTTTCATTAGACCGGTTTATTCAGGCGAATCCCATAGACTTCAATGTTAAAAATATTCCTGTTTTAATTCAATACCTACTAAACGAAATGATAACCCGCTACAGAAGTAGTGGCGATGACACACCTGAAATACACGAGATGAAACCAATGTAATTGTGTCACAAGATGCTGGAGGTATCGAAACCCATTGAGTATGACGAAAAAGCTGATCCACTGAACAAGTCAGTAGGAACACAATGCATCAGTGAAAACAAAATGAAAAACTAATTTTATTAGGGCCAGAAGCCAAACTCTAAAAACCAAGGTATGGTGATCACCAAAACAAATACACACAACATGAAAGAAAATTAAAAACAACAAGTATTTGTTTGGTATAAGAATCAGCATGTGTGTCCAGTATATAGTTCACTCACACATGCGACAATATGGAATACTTGGTACTGAGGTAGCAATGTGAGCTGGGGCAAGAAATCGTGCGTAAATGGTCGCAATTAATCACGTGTATTGAGAATGAAACCCCAAAGAAAAACCCCACAGATTCACTTCACTGATATTAGGCAGTAAATTAGTGGATGGTAAGGCTGAAATAGCGAGAACATGTGCCCACGATGAGGTACAGAGTAATCAGCCACAAGCAGACAATAATTCAATAGTAATAAGCCAACCACTGGCAAAAAATTGAGATAAGGGAGATTTGGGGGATAGGGTAAATAGCTCACAGCTACTAGAATGCACCCACTTGGTATTGAGGTGAGCTGGGGCAAAAAATCGTGCGTAGATGGTCACAATTAATCACGTGTATTGAGAATGAAACCCCAAAGAAAAACCCCACAGATTCACTTCACTGATATTAGGCAGTAAATTAGTGGATGGTAAGGCTGAAATAGCGAGAACATGTGCCCACGATGAGGTACAGAGTAATCAGCCACAAGCAGACAATAATTCAATAGTAATAAGCCAACCACTGGCAAAAAATTGAGATAAGGGAGATTTGGGGATAGGGTAAATAGCTCACAGCTACTAGAATGCACCCACTTGGTATTGAGGTGAGCTGGGGCAAAAAATCGTGCGTAGATGGTCACAATTAATCACGTGTATTGAGAATGAAACCCCAAAGAAAAACCCCACAGATTCACTTCACTGATATTAGGCAGTAAATTAGTGGATGGTAAGGCTGAAATAGCGAGAACATGTGCCCACGATGAGGTACAGAGTAATCAGCCACAAGCAGACAATAATTCAATAGTAATAAGCCAACCACTGGCAAAAAATTGAGAGAAGGGAGACTTGGGGGATAGGGTAAATAGCTCACAGCTACTAGAATGCACCCACTTGGTATTGAGGTGAGCTGGGGCAAAAAATTGTGCGTAGATGGTCACAATTAATCACGTGTATTGAGAATGAAACCCCAAAGAAAAACCCCACAGATTCACTTCACTGATATTAGGCTGTAAATTAGTGGATGGTAAGGCTGAAATAGCGAGAACATGTGCCCACAATGAGGTGCAGAGTAATCAGCCACGAGCAGACAATAATGCAATAGTAATAAGCCAACCACTGGCAAAAAATAGAGAGAAGGGAGATTTGGGGGATAGGGTAAATAGCTCACAGCTACTAGAACGCACCCGACACGTGTTTCGCCTTGCACAGGCTCGTCAGGAATGCCAAAAAAAGTACCTCAGTACCAAGTGGGTGCATTCTAGTAGCTGTGAGCTATTTACCCTATCCCCCAAATCTCCCTTCTCTCAATTTTTTGCCAGTGGTTGGCTTATTACTATTGAATTATTGTCTGCTTGTGGCTGGTTACTAATATATATATATATATATATAATATTATTATTATTATTCTTTATTTATAAAGCGCCAGCATATTCCGCAGCGCTATACAATAAGCACAGTATAGACAGGGTTACAATACATTGAACAACATTTGACAAACAGTACAGGAGGATATGAGGGCCCTATTCCCGTAGGAACTCACAATCTGGGAGGGTTGGGGTTGGAAACAGGAGGAGAGGACTGTAAGGTGAGAGTGATTGATGGTTGTGTCAGTGAGTTGGGTGGTAGGCTTCCCTAAATAGGAACGTTTTAAGGGAGCGTTTGAAGGAAGAGAAGTTAGGGGAAAGTCTGACCGTACGAGGGATAGCGTTCCAGAGAATGGGGGCTGCGCGTGTGAAGTCCTGCAGTCTATCATGGGAAGAGGTGATGCGGGGAGAAGCTAGGCGCAGGTCACTGTTTGACCTTAGGGAGCGGGCCGGGGTGTATTTGGTGATTAGTGAGGACAGGTAGTGGGGAGCTGAGTTAGTGAGGGTTTTGTAGGTACGGATAAGGATTTTGAACTTAATTCTGCAGTGGATGGGGAGCCAGTGAAGGGACTCGCAGAGGGGAGCGGCAGAGACAGAGCGGCGGGTGAGGTGAATTAGCCTGGCGGAGGCGTTCAGGATGGATTGTAGGGGGGAGAGGCGGGACAGAGGGAGGCCAGATAAGAGATTATTGCAATAGTCGAGTCGGGAGATTACCAGGGCGTGTATGAGTTGTTTTGTGGTGACAGTGGTAAGAAATGGCCGAATTCTGGAAATATTACGCAGTTGGTATCGGCAGGAGGAGGAAAGAGACTTGATGTGTGTGTGTGTGTATATATATATATATATATATATATATATATACACACACACACACACACACACACACACACACACACACACACACACACACACACACACTCACTCTCTGGGGTATATACATGTGAGCTGGGGACATTTTTATATGAGGTCTGTTCTTATTGAAAAGCGGTCACATGACATAAAATAAAAGTATCGGTACTCTGTATCGGTGAGTACTTTTAAAAAGTATCGGTACTCGATCTTAAAAAAGTGGTATTGGTGCATCCCTACTCTAAACCAACCAGCAGGATTAGAATAAGCAGTACAGTAAAACCTGTCTGTGGGATTATAGTGCATATAACAACCAACCAGTGGGGTTTATAACGCACAGAATAACAAACCATTGAGATTCTGCTGTATAGTAAAAACACACCAGCATTATATCACTGCACAGTACAGGGAAAAACCCACCATCCCTCAATACCCCAAACAAATAATTATTGCCACCAACAAAAATGTCGCTGTGTGTGTGTATGTGACTGTGTGTGTGACGGTTACGGTTATTCAAAGAGAATCGAAAAGTCACTGCACATTCAGTGACTTTTCATGCTCTTCAATTTGGTGCGATTTGGCGATCCCATTTCGGCGACCCTGCGGTGTATTCTGCAAGCTCCACCGGGCCGTCGTAGTGCAGGGAGAAGCCGCCGCAAACCTGCTGAACACTCACCGCAAAACCCAGCGAACGCACACAGAAACTGCAAAAACATCTGGATTAACCCCGCCACACACGCCGGAGAAACCCAAGCCGCAGACGAATGGAGTAAAAAAAACCGTACACTTGAATGTTTGAAAAGTGAAACGCTGTTTGCAAAGAAACTACAGAACGAAAAGGTTTGAAATTTACATATACACCCTGTTCCAAATTATTATGCAAATTCTTTTTCAGTGTTCAAGATTAAATATTTTGTTTTTCAGTTTAACTCATGGATGGCATTGTGTCTCAGGGCTCTTTTGATCACTGAAAATAATCTTTGACACCTGTGATAATTAGATTGCCAATTAAAGGAAAAACTACTAAAGGAGGATGTTCCACATTATTAAGCAGAGCACCATTTTCAAGCAATGTGGGGAAGAAAAAGGATCTCTCTGCTGCTGAAAAGAGTGAAATAGTTCAATGCCTTGGACGAGGTATAAAAACATTAGATATTTCACGAAAACTTAAGCGTGATCATCGCACTATTAAGAGATGTGTGGCTGACTCAGAGCACAGACGGGTTAGTGCAGATAAAGGCACATTGAGGAAGATTTCTGCCAGATCCATGCAGCTGCTAAAATACCATTACATAGCAGAAAACAGATATTTGAAACTGCTGATGCCTCTGGAGTCCAATTATTATTATTCTTTATTTATAAAGCGCCAGCATATTCCGCAGCGCTGAACATGGACATCAAGGTGTAGAGTCCTCCAGAGTCTTGCAACTGTGCATAAACCTTCCATTCGGCCACCACTAACCAATGCTCACAAGCAGAAACGGCTGCATTGGGCAGAAAAATACATGAAGACTAATTTTCAAACAGTCCTGTTCACTGATGAGTGCAACCCTGGATGGTCCAGATGGATGGAGTAGTGGATGGTTGGTGGACGGCCACCCTGATATATTTTCTTGCACAAAATGGTGGATGAAGGTGGTCATTGATATGGAGTGCTCCTTTTTCATGTTTTGTATTTTTGGTCTTGGATGCACCCGCTCGTGTTGCAAGTTTAGGTTGAGTGCAACCCACCCTGTGGTTTGCTTTTTATATATGGAGAGCTGACTACTTTCCTGGGTATGCACCCCTCCCTGTTCACAGGTGTGTCCCACAGTGACAACCTATAAAGGCTAGTGCCTGCTGGGAAGCTCTAAGGTGAGTTAATTCTGTAAATGCAGATACAGTCAAATAAGATAGGACCTGTCAACGATGGGGTACATTGGCGATTGTGACAGGCTTACGCAAACTATGATCATACTTTGTTAACTGAATCCCCATCATTTTACCTCAGTAGGTTTTTTGAAATGTGTTTTTTTTCTTGCACAAAATGGTGGATGAAGGTGGTCATTGATATGGAGTGCTACTTTTTCGTGTTTTTATATATATATATATATATATATATATATATATATACAGATTGCCCCCAGCCTCACATGGATATGTAGATTGCTCCCAGCCTCACATGGATATTGCTCCCAGCCTCACATGGATCTTGCCCTAGCTCACATGGATCTTGCCCCCAGCTCACATGGATCTTGCCTCCAGCTCACATGGATCTTGCCCCCAGCTCACATGGATCTTGCCCCCAGCGCACATGGATATTGCCCCCAGCCTCACATGGATATTGCCCCCAGCCTCACATGGATATTGCCCCAGCTCACATGGATATTGCCCCAGCTCACATGGATATTGACCCAGCTCACATGGATCTTGCCCCCAACTCACATGGACCTTGCCCCCAGCTCACATGGATCTTGCCCCCAGCTCACATGGATCTTGCCCCCAGCTCACATGGATCTTGCCCCCCAGCTCACATGGATCTTGCCCCCAGCTCACATGGATCTTGCCCCCAGCTCACACGAATATTGCCCCAGCTCACATGGATATTGCCCCCAGCCTCACATGGATATTTGCCCCCACCTCACATGGATATTTGCCCCCAGCCTCACATCCATATTGCCCCCAGCCTCACATGGATATTTCCCCCAGCTCACATGGATCTTGCCCCCAGCTCACATGGATATTGCCCCCAGCCTCACATGGATATTGCCCCCAGCCTCACATGGATATTACCTCCAGCCTCACATGGATATTGCCCCCAGCCTCACATGGATATTGCCCCCAGCTCACATGGATATTGTCCCCAGCTCACATGGATATTGTCCCCAGCCTCACATGGATATTGTCCCCAGCCTCACATGGATAATTGCCTCAGCCTCACATGGATATTGCCTTCAGCCTCACATGGATATTGCCTTCAGCCTCACATGGATATTGTCCCCAGCCTCACATGGATATTGTCCCCAGCCTCACATGGATAATTGCCTCAGCCTCACATGGATATTGCCTTCAGCCTCACATGGATATTGCCCCCATCCTCACATGGATATTTGCCCCCAGCCTCACATGGATATTTTCCCCCAGCCTCACATGGATATTTTCCCCCAGCCTCACATGGATATTTGCCCCCAGCCTCCCATGGATATTTGCCCCCCGCCTCCCATGGATATTTGCTCCCAGCCTCCCATGGATATTGCCCCCAGCTTCCCATGGATATTGCCCCCAGCCTCCCATGGATATTGCTTCCAGCCCACCTGGCTTGCCGGATTCCGAGCAAGCGACATCTGCTCCACGGATGCTGGTCACAGAGCTGTGACACGGCCGCCGGGCTGTGGAGGCCTTGACTCTTGTAGTCCTCTTTACAGGACGACCTCACCTAGGGAGAGTAGCAACAGTGCTGAACATGGATCTTGCCCCCAGCTCACATGGATCTTGCCCCCAGCGCACATGGATATTTGCCCCCAGCCTCACATGGATATTTGCCCCCGGCTCACATGGATATTTTCCCCAGCTCACATGGATCTTGCCCCCAGCTCACATGGATATTGCCCCAGCTCACATGGATATTGCCCCAGCTCACATGGATATTTGCCCCCAGCCTCACATGGATATTTGCCCCCAGCCTCACATGGATATTTGCCCCCAGCTCACATGGATATTTGCCCCCAGCTCACATGGATCTTGCCCCCAGCTCACATGGATATTGTCCCCAGCTCACATGGATATTGTCCCCAGCTCACACAGATATTGTCCCCAGCTCACATGGATATTGTCCCCAGCTTCACATGGATATTGTCCCAAGCCTCACATGGATATTGTCCCCAGCCTCACATGGATAATTGCCCTAGCCTCACATGTGATATTGCCATCAGTCTCACATGCATATTGCCCCCAGCCTCACATGGATATTTTCCCCAGCCTCACATGGATCTTGCCCCAGCTCACATGGATCTTGCCCCAGCTCACATGGATATTGCCCCCCAGCTCACATGGATATTGCCCCCCAGCCTTCACATGGATATTGCCCCCAGCCTCACATGGATATTTGCCCCCAGCCTCACATGGATATTTGCCCCCAGCCTCACATGGATATTTGCCCCCAGCCTCACATGGATATTTGCCCCAGCCTCACATGGATATTTGCCCCCAGCCTCACATGGATATTTGCCCCCAGCCTCACATGGATATTTGCCCCAGCCTCACATTTGATATTGCCATCAGTCTCACATGGCTATTTGCCCCCAGCCTCACATGCATATTGCCCCCAGCCTCACATGGATATTTTCCCCAGCCTCACATGGATCTTGCCCCAGCTCACATGGATCTTGCCCCAGCCCACATGGATATTGCCCCCCAGCTCACATGGATATTGCCCACCAGCCTTCACATGGATATTTGCCCCCAGCCTTACATGGATATTTGCCCCCAGCCTCACATGGATATTTGCCCCAGCCTCACATGGATATTTGCCCCCAGCCTCACATGGATATTTGCCCCCAGCTCACATGGATCTTGCCCCAGCTCACATGGATCTTGCCCCCAGCCTCACATGGATCTTGCCCCCAGCCTCACATGGATATTGCCCCCAGCCTCACATGGATATTGCCCCCAGCTCACATGGATATTGCCCCCAGCTCACATGGATCTTGTCCCAGCGCACATGGATATTTGCCCCCAGCCTCACATGGATATTTGCCCCCGGCTCACATGGATATTTTCCCCAGCTCACATGGATCTTGCCCCAGCTCACATGGATATTTGCCCCCAGCTCACATGGATATTGCCCCCCAGCCTTCACATGGATATTTGCCCCCAGCTCACATGGATATTTGCCCCCAGCCTCACATGGATATTTGCCCCCAGCCTCACATGGATATTTGCCCCCAGCTCACATGGATCTTGCCCCAGCTCACATGGATCTTGCCCCCAGCCTCACATGGATCTTGCCCCCAGCCTCACATGGATATTGCCCCCAGCCTCACATGGATATTGCCCCCAAGCCGCACATGGATATTGCCCCCAAGCCGCACATGGATATTGCCCCCAAGCCGCACATGGATATTTGCCCCAGCCTCACATGATATTTGCCCCCAGCCTCACATGGATATTTGCCCCCAGCCTCACATGGATATTTGCCCTCAGCCTCCCATGGATATTTGCCCCCAGCCTCCCATGGATATTTGCCCCCAGCCTCCCATGGATATTTGCCCCAGCCTCCCATGGATATTTGCCCCCAGCCTCCATGGATATTTGCCCCCAGCCTCACATGGATATTTGCCCCCAGCTCACATGGATCTTGCCCCAGCTCACATGGATATTGCCCCCCAGCCTTCACATGGATATTTGCCCCCAGCCTCACATGGATATTTGCCCCCAGCCTCACATGGATATTTGCCCCCAGCCTCACATGGATATTTGCCCCCAGCCTCACATGGATATTGTCCCCAGCTCACATGGATCTTGCCCCAGCTCACATGGATCTTGCCCCCAGCCTCACATGGATCTTGCCCCCAGCCTCACATGGATCTTGCCCCCAGCCTCACATGGATATTGCCCCCAAGCCGCACATGGATATTGCCCCCAAGCCGCACATGGATATTGCCCCCAAGCCGCACATGGATATTTGCCCCCAGCCTCACATGGATATTTGCCCCCAGCCTCACATGGATATTTGCCCCCAGCCTCACATGGATATTTGCCCCCAGCCTCACATGGATATTTGCCCCCAGCCTCCCATGGATATTTGCCCCCAGCCTCCCATGGATATTTGCCCCCAGCCTCCCATGGATATTTGCCCCCAGCCTCCCATGGATATTGCTCCCAGCCCACCTGGCTTGCCGGATTCCGAGCGAGCGACATCTGCTCCATGGATGCTGGTCACAGAACTGTGACACGGCCGCCGGGCTGTGGATGCCTTGACTCTTGCAGTCATCTTTACAGGACGACCTCACCTAGGGAGAGTAGCAACAGTGCTGAACTTTCTCCATTTGTCGACAGTCTGTCTTACCCTGGACACATTAACATCAAGGCTTTTGGAGATACTTTTGTAACCCTTTCCAGCTTCATGCAAGTCAACAATTCTTGATCGTAGGTCTTCGGAGAGCTCTTTTCTGCGAGGCATGGTTCACATCTGGCAGTGCTTCTTGAAACCAGTAAACCCAAAACTGGTGTGTGTTTTTAAAGGGCAGGACAGCTTTCAGCAACACATCCAATAATATCACACAGATTGGACTCAAGGTTGGCTGACTCCTGGCTCCAATTAGCTCTTGGAGAAGTCATTAGGCTAGGGGTTCACATACTTTTTCCACCCTGCACTGTGAATGTTTACATGTTATGTTCAATAAACACATGAAAACATATAATGTTTGTGTTGCATTATTTTAAGCAGACTGTGTTTTTCAAATTGTTGTGACTTAGATGAAGATCAGAGCACATTTTATGACCAATTCATGCAAAACTCCACGTAATCCCAAAGGGTTCACATACTTTTTCTTGCCATTGTAAATTGCAAACTTCCCAGCTATGCGTCAGGACAAAATCAAATGGCACGCTGACCATCGTCGGTTGTCTCAAATAACTCTATCAGGTTAGACCCAAATCAATCTTCTTGCAGAAGAACTCTCATCTAAACTTTACCCCAAACTAGCTGCCCTGTACAGAAACAAATCCCGCCTGAGCCGTCGCTATAATCGAAATGCACCTTTCACCTTTCCAACCTGGTGTTTAAACCTTTCGCTGCTGAGGCTTTTCCCACCTCTGTGCTGAGCTCATTTTTACCGATTTTGCTCATCATGTTTAAACGTGTTTTGAAGGCTTATTTTAGTATATGACCCAGACATATTATATATTGTTCTTTCCGTCAGACGCGGCAGATTCATAATATGTCATTATTATATGTATACGTCATGACCTGTCTGTATATTATAACAAAAAATGCAATAAAATATGAATTTTCAATAATTTACAACGTGTAAAGTGTTTTTTTTTCACATTTTAACATGCGAGCAATTGCGGTTATATTTTGTATGGGGTGCGCTTGTTAAAAAAATTAGAGATGGGGTCTCGTTACATTTTTTTTGGGGAAAATTACGCGATTTTTAACAATAGCACCGCATACAAAAATCGTTAGTGCAGCATTATTGTTCACATTATAATTGAAATGGGAACAATATTGCTGCATTAACGAACCGAAAAAAAAGCTTGTTTATTTTTTTTTTATAATTTTTTTTAATATTTTTTAAAAAAAAAAAACTTTTTTCATACTCATGTTTGGTATTGTTGGAATGGCCATGCTCTGGCCGATCCAACAATACCAAACATTAACCCCTAACTTGCCACAGATCAGGAGATAGGGGGTTCATTGGAACCCCCTATCTCCACCATTGGTGGCAGTTAGGGGTTAACTCCAGTACTGGCGTCATCGTGCTATGCACGATGACGCCAGGCCTCAGGGGGCATTCCCGGAAGCTTGGCCGACATCCAAGATGTCGGCCAGCTCCGGGAAAGAATCACGAACCGGCGCTTTTCGGCGCCGATTCCTGATCCGGCCCCCATGGGGTTAATGCCAGGTACCATTTGGAAGGGCAGGCTGTGCCCTTCCAAACGATGCCTGGGTTAACCCCCTGCACGCCGCCGATCGGGAGGGAGAGAGGTCCGAAGGACCTACCCCCCTCCCTTTCAGGCGCCTCCTCCGCACATGCGGGGGGGCGCCTGAATTAGGTGTCATCGCGCCCCGCGATGACACCTAATTACTCCGGCGGCGGTTCCGGGTGCTGGGCTGACATCGAGGATGTCAGCCCGCACCGGGGGGGCCAGCGATCGGTCGGAACCTGGCCGAACGCTGGCCCCAAAGGGAGGACGCGCTCAGCGCGTCCACCGCAAGGAACGTTACCTGCGGTTGGACGCGCTGAGCGTGTCCATAGCAGCGAAGGGGTTAAGGGTTTTTTTTGGGAAGCTACCACCGTACCTAAATAGACTGCTTCCCCCACCAGTTCCCTCCTATAACCTCCGATCCAGGACCCTGCACCAAGGTCGGATTAACATAGGGGCTGATGGAGCAGCAGCTCTAGGCCCATGGCCCAGAATAGGCCCAGAGAAAGGATAAATATCTCTGCATTTATGGGCATTTGGACCCCTGTACCTCCAACCCCATAGCAGCTACAGGGTCATGTGAGGTATCACTGGAAAGGCCAGAACATAGTTTTACTTAACAATAAAAATAAAAATTTCTTAATTTTTTTCTTTCTAACACAGCAATATTTTTCAATTCTAAAGTAAACGATGATGCTTCACTGACCATCTAATTTCTCATGTCACCTGCCTTTTTCGACTGCCCCGCACAGATGGGGAGGGAGAGAGAGGTCCAAAGGGGGGACCTCACCCCCTCCCCTTCAGGCACTTTCCCCGCCAGGCACCTTCACTCGCGGGAGGGCTGTAATAGATGTCATTGCACTAGCGTAATGTCATCTGTTGTCCCCGCCAGGGTGCTGGATTCTGGCCTGTCATCGGGATGTCAGCCCGCACTGTGTTGGTGCAGTGGAATCCCGGCCGATGGCTGCCTCCTATGCTAGGACACGTTCAGCGCATCCATAGCACAGGAGAACCACTTGGCTGGCCGCGCTGAGCGTGTCCTTAGCAGACAAGTGTTTAAATTCACAATTTTTTTATTGTGTAAATATGTCCGTTTATAATCCAAAAAGAAAGGCCCTCGTAGGGCCACACAAAATCAACAACCATAACTCAGCGTGAAGGCAATAATAAACAAGCGAAAAGTCGGCTAGAAAGGTCTAATATAATAGGGGGGGCGAAACGAGGGGTAATGGCAAAGGCCAGGACCTTGCCACCCTCGGTATATTCCCGCAGGACTGCAAGGGGAATAAATGGCACAAGGCCCGGGTACTTGGAGGGCCAATTCAGGCTCCAGGTCACGAAGACGTTATCCGAGGAAACCTGTAGATGCCAATAAAAAAAAGGAAGCGGGGGGGACATACAATAATGATAAAAATATAATATACAGTTGTCTCGCCAGAGAAAGGTTCCAAAAGAGTAAGTCTCAGCACGAAGAGAAAAAAAGGGAGGGGGGCTTTAACAGAAAGCAAGACTCAAAACAACAAAAAGTCATCCAGTGTCCAGCAGGGCAGTGTTAATTTTGACAGCAAATTTAATTTTAGTCTTTAAATTTAGAGTAGATTTTAGTCGACTAAAATCAAATGTGTTTAGCAGCGAATTGTGCCCCCTCCATACTTACAGATGGCCACCGCACTGCTGCAGCAGCCATCACCCACTCACTGCAGCTAAGGCTGAGCCACGGCACAAAGTCCCAGTGGAAAATGTGGGAAACTGCCGATCATTTTAAAAGCTACTGTACAATCCTGACACACTGCACATTACAGAGCTGCACAGCAATAAAACTCCCAGTAATGTGCAGTGTATGAGCGTATTACAGAGCTCCGCAGCAATAAAACCCACACTAATGTGCAGCTCAAACATGGAAATGAATTACCCCCATTAGCTCACACATGGATATTAATTGCCCCCATTAGCTCACACATGGATATTAATTGCCCCCATTAGCTCACACATGGATATTAATTGCCCCCAATAGCTCACCCATGGATATTAATTGCCCCCAATAGCTCACCCATGGATATTAATTGCCCCCATTAGCTCACACATGGATATTAATTGCCCCCATTAGCTCACACATGGATATTAATTGCCCCCATTAGCTCACACATGGATATGAATTGCCGCCCCCATTGCTTACCGGGACGCGGGTCAATAGGGCCCCGGTTTGGGGCGCCAGCGGCCACAGTGAGCCCCCGCCGGTTTCCCTCTGCCTCTGATGATTTGAAATTCACAGGCAGCCAACAAAAACGCTGCGGTGGCGCCTGTAACAGCGTGCCTGCATCCAACCGATCCCACACTGGAGCAGGCACGTTGCGCTGGCACTGCCCCTCACGTGACACGGCGGCACAGGCGCCACCGCAACGTTTTCACAGTGCGCCGCTGGCTGCCTGTGAATTTCAATCAAGACAGAGGCAGAGGGGGAACCGCTACTGACCCGCGGGGCACTCGGGCAGCGCCCGAGTGCCTTGATGGGTCTGTCCGACGCTGCATTTTCGTCAAAAATCATTTTATTGACGAAAATGGCAGAGTATTTTCGCCATGATTTTCGTCAGGCACACATCATTTTCGTCTCGTTATGATTTTGTTTCTAGTAAAGAAAAAGTGTGCCTGACGAAAATATTTCATCGACGAAATTAACACTGCAGCAAGGGAGGCCGGGTCACCACTGGCAGGGCCATGTTGTGGGGTCGCCCAGGTCTTTCCGTCCCTTCTGGCAGGCAGGCTCGGTAAAGAGGAAGCGGGACAGATAAGGCCAGGACGAGGTCCCCAAAATCAAATAGTCTCAGCTTTCTCACAGCAGGTATGGTGCCAGCAGCTCCCTCAGCGGTCAACAGGTTCAGGAAGCACACCAGCGTTGTCATCTCTGTGGGAGGGCACTCCGCTTGGTCAACGCACATTGTCACAGTCACCGCTCGGCCAGGCAGTGCACGGCAGACTGGTCTGCCCAGCCCGTCCAGCGACGAGTCCTCCGGCTTCTGCGTGGTCAAATACGGGGTAACCCCTGGGACTGCAGAATTCCAGATCAGCAGCTCGGCTGAGGTGCCACGTTCCTCCCCCGACTCAGTGCACTCATAACCATCGACAGGTTCCTACAGCATGGTATCTTTCTCGGGGATCTCCACTGTTGCCTCCAACTCAGCAGATGCTGACAAGTCCCCAATGCACAGATCCAAAGCCGCCTCCGCAGGTAAAGGGACATTCGTAGTCCCAGCTCCCGGGTCAATCAACGCAGCGCCCGGCCTCCTTGGGTTCCAGGCATGCAACACAGCGTAAAGTAAAAGGCATGGCCTCCGCAGGAGCTCTCAAGCAGGGAGCCGCCACTCCCTCGCAGTATGGCCATAATCTTCCGCCAGGACCCCCGCGTGAGTGGGCTCGAGTCACTCCCCTCCAGCAACTTTAGGCAGGCATCTAGACCCTCCAGCACAGACATTTTCCCAGCAGTAGGGGGAGGGGGGGGATGTCCCGTCCCAGACCTCAGCGGACCCAGCTACCTTTCTCGGTCCAACCTCCACAGCAGCAGGGAGACGGGGCCCTCCATCTCCTCTGCCCTCAGCATTGACGTCGCCTAGAGCGAGACCCTCGAGGGGGGGCACCATGTGTAGGTGGCGGGAGTCGGGAGATGGGCAGCAAGATGGCCAGCAATGTAAGTTTCTGGTCTGGGGGGGGGGACAAAGCAGGCCCCGGACTGTACATACCCTAGGCCAGCCACTTAGGGGGTCCTAAGTTCCAAAAGTCAGCGGGGAAAGTCAGCATAAGATTTCAACAAAAGAAAGACGAGCTGGAGGTGCTCAGAAGCATGTCTTACTCTGTCTGTAGCCAGCCACGCACCCCATGTCAATAATTTAAATTACATATTTGTTTTTATACCATGTGAAGTACTGGATCTGCCCAAATAGTTACCACGTCACAGTCAAAAACCAAGAAGTCCTGGTTCCCTAGGATCTCCTATAAATTAAGCACTGCTCACCTTCATTGGCTTTCCACTGTAGTGGGTGACAGCTGTGAGATAAAAAGCCTATCCTACAGGAAGGTCCTTCACAGACTCATAAGTCTTAATAGCAGAATAGAGTGTTGCATTGTCCATTGAAGGCAAACATGGGGGAGCCCGATGCTGCAACTTTGATGTGATGTCGAATTGCTCTATATGACAAATAGGGGTGCCCTGATGGCATATCGCAGGGAAAAAAAGTGAACCCGGTTTCTACAGTTTCACTTTAAATTTGTGTACACCGCCATTATATTCCATCGCCTGCGTCAAGGACTCCGGTTTCTTTTATTCTTTTAAACTGTAGTTTCCCTTGCCTCATATGCACTTTTTTACTTCTATATTTGTGAGGGAAAAGAAACTGTGTATGAAATTATCAACTCTGAATTGAACTAGTTTATTATAAAGATCTTTTTTTAGAAGGGAAGCTTTTTTACAGTGTAAGAAGATTACTACTTCTGCTTCTTTGTATTGATTCCCAAAGTAAAGCGCTGAACAGCGTAAGATTCCCGTTTCCTTTACCCTCCTACTCTCTCTGCTTCCTACTTTTAAATCTCATTGTTATTACTATCTCTGGTGAACACGAAAGATCTATCACTTTGCTAATTGCTCCTTTCAGGTAGCAATAGCCAGAAACCCAATAGAGGCCTGTTTAAGTGCTGCAGAATCCACAGCATAACCTTTGCCAATGCTGAGTCAGTTTACTGTCGGCAATAAATTGTTTAATTTTTATTTATATCTTAATCATGTTTCTAGTAGGATACACCAGAGTGCGTGAGTGCACATTATTTATGTGAACCTTCATATTATCCTTTTGTGGATTTATGCCAGTGACCAGGCAACATAAAAAACTGTAATTTCTCCAGCATAGTTAGAGATGGAAAAAAATAATAAAAGAAATTAAGACACAGCTTTGTAAAAATGATCTTGGTGTGACATTTTTTAAAACCTTTGCATTAATGTATATTAAGGTTTCTACTTTAGCCCTCGTGAAAGGGAAACTACTTTGTTTCCAGATTTGCAAGAAGTAGGGAACATAAATATGCTTATTTGAGTCAGAAAGCAGAAAACACTACAAATGAATGTTTATGATGAAAATAGAGGGGAATGAAAACCTTGGATTGGTAAACAGTATTATGGAAAAGCGATACAGATTGGAGTATTTATCAGTACTTATTCTTTCTGTCAGTGGGTCCCAACCGCGGTCCTCAAGTACCCCTAAGGCTGGGGTCAGACTAGTGCATTTTTAACGTGCGTTTAGGCGCACTTAATCACGGCTGCAGTAGCAGCAAATGACGCGCAATGATGGCCAATATACGAAGTACGGCCACACGAAAGTCCGGCCGCCCAACGCACGTGGAAAATGAATTTTTTCGCGAACACAGAACCGCTAGTACTGACGTACAGAGTGCGCTGTGGCGGCATAGCGGCGTGTATGCGTGATTAGGAGACGTCAGACGCTGCTCATGTCCGGCCAACATAACGTCCAGACGCAAAAAGTTTCCTGGTTTGGATTCGTAAAAACATACGCACGAAAATGCGCATCGTATGACCGTTTTCGTATATTCCGTGAAAAAATACATCAATGCGTTCGGACGCACTTTTTTACGTTCGCATGTAAAAATGCTTTCGTTTGACCCTAGCCTAATTCCCCTTAAATAATTGGGCAATAAAAGGACACTCTGTTTCTCCTTTCCTGCTCAGGGACTCCCAAACCCAGAAGTCCCCGAGTCTTTTCTACACAGTTTTGCTCCCTGCGCTACGTTCGTAGCATAGGGAACAAAAATTGCGGGCCACAATGGGACTTGTGAACACTATGTACACAAGTCACATAGTGCTTGTGCAGAACGATGGATGCACATGCGCAGCTCTGATCCAACGCGGCCTCTGTCGGACCAATCGCTAACACAATTGGTCTCGTATATGGAGTGAAGAAACAAAAGTATATTATGGAACGTGTGGTGCTATGTCACTGGGTAATCCCCCTTTTTTCTTAACCATCATTGGTGGCTCAGTGAAATTAAAGACTTTAATTATATCTGCCATACAGAAAAGAAATCTTTAGTTAGAGTCTGAATATAGTGTAATGAGCAGAAGAAACAATAAGGGTAGACTCTTGTAAATAACTTTGAACGCAGTACAGTGTCAACAACCAAAGCTCATGCATATTTATCCGTCCTTAAAACGTGATTGTTGCATTATTCGAAAATGCGCATCTTATGACCGTTTTCGCGCATTCCGTGAAAAAATACGTCAATGCGTTCGGACGCACTTTTTGACGGTCGCTGCAAATAATGCGTTCATTTGACCCTAGCCTAACGGGTCAGGTTTTCTAGATATCTGAAGCACAGCACAGGTGATATTATTTGCTGCTCAGTGATTGCAGGATTCACTCTGCTTTTCTCCAAGGTAACCCTTAAAACCTGGCCTGTTAGGGGTGCTTGAGGACCACAGTTGGGAACCGCTACCATATATTATTCCCATTCTTTACCATTTTAATTTCTTCAATACCAAGGGTTTTTTTTTAAAAAAAAAATTGACTGTTCTATATAATAATCATATTGGAAGGCACTAACCTCAAATTACTTGATGTGTCTATTCTTATGATTTATCGTGGGTAGTAAATTGTAATAGAATAATTACTGGAGAATGAGCATTATAGTTAAGTTGTTAGCCAAAATTCTTGCAAGCATAATCTTTGTGTGTAGTTGGCTTTTAAACTGAGCAATCTAAACCTCTTAAATATTCAGGGCTCTATCCCACTCTTACCATTAAGATATAGGCTCCAGGCGATATCCAAAAAGTTGAAGATGCTAGAACGACCTTGTCACAAGCTAAACTTGTGACTCGGTCTCGGTCATTGCAGATCCTTACTGTAAACTAATGACCTCTATACTTTGTATAGAAGCCATTGATTTGCACCTAGTTGGAGAACACGCTTTTCCAAAGTAGCTAGGTCATCTCTTCAGAGCCTGCATTTCTGAAAGATTTACTGAATCCAAGAATTTGGTGTTAAGTGATCTGGTAAAGTAGCTTAACACTGTAAAATATAGTGGCCAAAACATCCCATTACCTTTGATCCCATGTTGGAGAGTGCGACACAATCCACACCTTCCTCTTACTGCAAGCAGAAGACTGAGAAATAGTTCCCATTGTCCCTCTGTGCCTTGAGCAAGATCACGCTAGTGCAGGTCTCGCAACAGGGTTTCGGTGGGCTACATGGAGTTTTCTCTTGATTATAGACTTTTTACAATGCTATGCCCACCTCCTGGAGAGTGTCCTGCACTTGTCTGGATGTGAATGGGTTTTGCTTTACCATAGAGAGGATCATGCGATCATCCACCACTGTTGTCTTCTGTGGACGTCCAGGCCTTTATATGTTGCTGAGCTCACCAGTGCATTCTTCTTTCCTCAGAATGTACCAAACTGTTGGTTTGGCAACTCCTAATGTTGCTGCTATCTCTCTGATGGATTTGTTTTGTTTGTAAATCCTTACAATGGCCTGTTTCACTTGCATGGACGGCTCCTTTAAACGCATGATGTAGTTTCACAGCAATAGATTCCAAATGCAAATACCACACTTAGAATCAACTCCAGACGCTTTATCTGCTTAATCGATGAAAAAATAAGGAAGGAGTAGCCCCACCTGGCCATGAAACAGCTCTGTATTAAATTGTCCAATTACTTTTGGTCCTTTGAAAAAGGGTGTGGCTTCTCTGAAGTACTGTAATTCCTAAACCCTTCCTCCAATGTAGATGTACATACCCTCGAATTAAACCTGAGAGTGTGCACTTCCAGTCCATAGATATTATAGAACTTTAGCTTGAATAGGTTTTGGTAAATATCAAAAACTAAAGTTTAACTAAACTACTAGTTTATAAAAAACTAAAATTGTGCCGGTCTCAAATATATGGACCTAACGGTATGTCCACCCTACTTTTTTAAGAGCACCTATTTAGTAGATAATAAAAATAACCCCTTTTAGGCTGGGGTCAGACTAACGCATTTTTAACGTGCGTTTAGGCGCACTTAATCACGGCCGCAGTAGCAGCAAATGATGGGCAATGACGGCCAATATACGAAGTACGGCCGCACGAAAGTCCGGCCGCGCAACGCAAGTGGAAAATGAACGCATTTTTTCGAGAACGCAGAACCGCTAGTACTGACGTACAGAGTGTGCTGCGGCGGCATAGCGGCGTATGTGCGTGATTAGGAGATGTCAGACGCTGTTAATGTCCAGCCTACATAACGTCCAGACACAAAAAGTGTTTTATTGACGATCCGTAAAAAATCACGCACGAAAATGCACGTCTGACCATTTTTGCGCATTCCGTGAAAAAATACGTCAATACGTTCGGACGCACTTTTTGACGGTCGCTGCGAATAATGTGTTCATTTGACCCTAGCCTTAGTATTCTGTAGGGATGCACCGATACCACTTTTTTAAGACCGAGTACGAGTACCGATACTTTTTAAAAGTACTCACCGATACCGAGTACCGATACTTTTCTTTAATGTCATGTGACACTTTCCAATAAGAACAGACCATATAAAAATGCCCCCAGCTCACATGTATATATCCCCCAGCTCATGGATATGCCCCCAGCTCACACATGGATATTGCCCCAGCTCACACATGGATTTGCTCCAGCTCACACATGGATTTGCCCCAGCTCACACATGGATATGCCCCAGCTCACACATGGATATGCCCCAGCTCACACATGGATATGCCCCAGCTCACACATGGATATGCCCCAGCTCACACATGGATATGCCCCAGCTCACACATGGATTTGCCCCAGCTCACACATGGATATTGCCCCCCAGCTTATGGATTTGCCCCCCCAGCTCACACATGGTTATGCCCCCCAGCTCATGGATATGCCCCCCCAGCTCATGGGTATGCCCCCAGCTCATGGGTATGCCCCCAGCTCATGGGTATGCCCCCCCAGCTCATGGGTATGCCCCCCAGCTCATGGATATGCCCCCCCAGCTCATGGATATGCCCCCCCAGCTCATGGGTATGCCCCCCCAGCTCATGGGTATGCCCCCCCAGCTCATGGATATGTCCCCCCCAGCTCATGGATATGTCCCCCCCAGCTCATGGATATGTCCCCCCCAGCTCATGGATATGTCCCCCCAGCTCATGGATATGCCCCCCAGCTCATGGATATGCCCCCAGCTCATGGGTATGCCCCCAGCTCATGGGTATGCCCCCCAGCTCATGGATATGCCCCCCCAGCTCATGGATATGCCCCCCAGCTCATGGATATGCCCCCCAGCTCATGGATATGCCCCCCCAGCTCATGGGTATGTCCCCCCCAGCTCATGATATGCCCCCCCAGCTCATGGATATGTCCCCCCCAGCTCATGGATATGTCCCCCCCAGCTCATGGATATGTCCCCCCAGCTCATGGATATGTCCCCCCCAGCTCATGGATATGTCCCCCCAGCTCATGGATATGTCCCCCCCAGCTCATGGATATGTCCCCCCCAGCTCATGGATATGTCCCCCCCAGCTCATGGATATGTCCCCCCAGCTCATGGATATGTCCCACAGCTCACACATGGGTATGCCCCCCCCCCGCGACGATACTTACCTTCCTGGGCGCCGCCGGGAATGTCTCCGCGCGTGCGCTCGTTGGAAGGCCCCCAGCCGCGACCACGTGGTCCCATGTGATCGCGGCTGGGGTCCTTCCAACGAGCGCTCGCGGGGAAACTTTCCCGGCGTCGCCCAGGAAGGTAAGTATCGTCGCGGAGTGCAGCTGCAGGGCCTGTCTGAATGCTCTATTCGGACAGGCCCTGCAGCTGCTCACTGTGTTTATACTTACCTTCCTGGGCGACACCGGGAAAGTTTCCCCGCGTGCGCTCATTGGAAGGACCCCAGCCGCGATCACATGGTCCCACGTGGTCGCGGCTGGGGTCCTTCCAACGAGCGCACGCGCGGAGACATTCCCGGCGTCGCTCAGGAAGGTAAGTATCGTCGTGAGCAGCTCCAGGGGCGGCTGTCCGAATGCCGATTGAGCATTCGGACAGCCGCCGCAGCCCCTCGGATGCCGGTAAGCCGGCTCAATGCCGGCTTCCGGTATCGGAAAAAATATCGGGGGGTACTGCAGGAGTACCAAGTACTCCTGCAGTACCCAGTATCGGCCCCGATACCGATACTAGTAACGGTATCGGTGCAACCCTAGTATTCTGGATTTGTTTTCTTTTACAAGTGGTTAAACCCACCTATTCTACCTGATTGGAGTAAGAGCTGATAATATACTAAGGGCTAGATTACATACCGAATGCCAATTGTAGCATTCGGATACGTAAGTGTTAACGTCAGGATAAGTGACTTTATCGCATGCCCCCAGATTACCTTCCTTACGCTAATCAGGGAAAAAATGTGTTTTGTGCAATCAGATTGTGGCAAGAAATGAGTGTTCAAGAGCCAGAAAGTAACATTGCCATGTAAAGACCAAGTTTTTGAGCTGAAGTTCTTCATTGGTAATAGTATACAACAAATGTAAATATGTTCAGAAGTCTGAGGCATCCAAAAAAAAAAAAATGTGTGATGGAGTAACTGCAACTGCACAGAGGTCTATTACCTCCTGACATCCTCACCAGGGGGCTGAATTGGTAAGAACCATTACAAAAAGAATAGGCAGACTCCGTGGCTTGCATAGTTATGGTACACTAATACAAACGTTTTTGGGGATATTTGCCTTTTCCTCACTGTACCCAGCACATACTGTGTGTATGTACAGTAGATTGTAAAAGTCTACACACCCCTGTTAAAATGTCAGGTTTCTGTGATGTAAAAACATGAGACAAAGATAACTCATTTCAGAACTTTTCCACCTTTTAATGTAACCTATAAACTGTACAACTCAATTGAAAAACGCCTGAAATCTTTTAGCTGGAGGGAGGAAAAATAAAATAATATGGTTGCATAAGTGTGCACACCCTTAAACTAATACTTTGTTGAAGCACCGTTTGATTTTATTACAGCACTGTCTTTTTGGGTATGAGCCTATCAGCATGGCACCTCTTGACTTGGTAATATTTGCCCACTCTTCTTTGCAAAAACAATCCAAATCTGTCAGATTGTGAGGGCATCTCCTGTGCACAGCCCTCTTCAGATCACCCCACAGATTTTCCATCGGATTCAGGTCGGCTCTGGCAGGACCACTCCAAAACTTTAATCTTCTTCTGGTGAAGCCATTCCTTTGTTGATTTGGATGTATGCTTTGGGTCATTGTCATGCTGAAAGATGAAGTTCCTCTTCATGTTCAGCTTTCTAGCAGAAGCCTGAAGATTTTGTGCCAATATCAACTTGTATTTGTAACCGTTCAGAATTCCCTCTACCTTGGCCAAGGCCCCAGTTCCAGCTGAAGAAAAACAGCCCCAAAGCATAATGCTGCCACCACCAAGCTTCACTGTGGGTGTTCTGGCAATCATAGATTTCCATGCATTTAATGTAGTTGCTTTAATTTGTCAGCCAATAGTAAGCAATGCATTGCAACTAGGGATGAGCCGAACACCCCCGTGTTCGGTTCGCATTCGAACTCGAACAATTTCAAAAGTTCGAGTTCGAATGCGAACACGAACCGAACTCAATGCAAGTCAATAAGACCCGAAAGTTTGATTTTTAGAGTGCCCTCCAAGAGGGCATATATGCAAGATATTTGCCATAAAAGGTGTATGGGGGTCTGGGTAGTGCCCTGGGGGACAGGAAACAAGGACAAAAAGTTTAAAAAAAACGTTTTTAAAGGAACAGTGAGTTTTCCATGAAATAAGGGTGAAAAATTCCTTCAAATATCGTGCCTAGGAGGTCCCCATAACCTGCCCGTGAAGTGGCGGATTTGTAGGATGTATAGAAACATTTAAAAACAAAGAAATGACGTTTCAAATGACGGTAAACGGTTTTCCTTTAATCTATTCATAAACAACTGCTTGGGGCGGCAGCCTGTATGAAAAGACATTTTAGGACATGCAGAACAAGTTTAGTGATATTTTTGGCAAAATTATGGTGACACTTATGCAGGCTTTGGATGAAAGTAACAATAGGTTCTTTAAAATTGGGCCTTTAGTGTCGGCAACAGTGCCGTCACACCGTAACCCCTCTGCGGTATTGTGGAAGAGTGCAGGGTTGGACCCTGCAGTCCAATATTAAAATGATATAAATCTGGTAATATAGGCGTCAGTGGCAGTGCACCCAAATATTGTGCCTTTGGTGGCAGCAAGTGCCTTCACACCGTAACCCCTCTGTGGTATTGTGGAAGAGTGCAGTGGTGGAGGTTTTGGTAATGCAGAAGAGATCCCTGATCTATTCAGTTACATCTGCAGCTATAAAAAAACCGGGTCAGCAATGTTTAGGCACTTGTACTGCGCTACTGTATATGGTGAGAATCGGCGCACACCAGTAGCAACAGGAAGCAAACAGAACAGGCAGGGAATACACAGAGAATAGTCAAATGGCAGGTAAAGTCGGCAACAGATCGGGTCCTCAGAACAAGCAGGGTCAGTAACAAGTATACAAACTGATATCGCTACATTACTGTGAGGTTTCTTGCTGTGGAGCTCTGTCATACGCTATATGAAATGAATTTAAGGGGGGAGGGGGTGAAAGTAATTAAAGGGGAAAAATTAATTAAGTGGGAGTGAATTGAATTGGAGGACGAGGACCCTGCTGCCAGTCTGCTTCTGGAGACCTGGAGTCAGACAGTGGACCACAGCAACAGAGTGAGAGTGGTAGGTAGCAGGATCACAGGGAAACACTGGGAGTGGCAGGCAGTTTGAAATATGTGGGTATATTGACACAGCAAGACCAGGGGGCACCACCAGGCCACATTGCAAATTTGTGCAGTGCCTGGTGCCACCCTATGCCACATTGCCAAAGGAGGGGACCACACACTCTGTAGATTATCCCTGTGGCACAGGAGGGGCACCAGGCACAGCATAGATTGTCAATGCCTCACGACACCAAACACTCCCGATTGGCATGGCACCGATTGGGTGGAGGGGGGCACCAAAACGCAACTTCGCCTGAGTAAACAAAATTGCTTGCACCGGCTCTGGATACCACACACAGACATATACGTATATATATCAACACGCAGACCTATATATACGTATATATCAACACGCAGATATATATATACACCCACCCACAGACCTCAGACCATATATACACATACGCACATGGGGGTGGCATGTGGACAATCTTAACTAAATGCGCCCTCCCCCCATTTGGCTGATCCCTCCAGAAGAAATGTTGAACCTGACAGAGCAGAGAATATATATATTATTCTCTGCTCTATCGGGTTCAACATTTCTTCTGGAGGGATCAGCCAAAGGGGGGGGGGCAATTAGTTGCCAAAATGTGTGTGTAATACAAGTCTGGATACATATATTTAGAAGAATATAGATATATATCTTCTATATATATATATGTATATATCATACCTGCCCTTACCTTCCCCTATAAATTTGCTAAAAATATACACACACAAAAAAAAAAAACACTGCCTGAGACCCCGCGCAGCCCACATGCCACCCCCTCTACCTGGCTGAATGTATCTAATATATATAATTAAATACATCCAGCCAGGTAGACAAAGAAAAAAAAAGTTTTATTTTATGTTCCCAGGGACATTTAAAAATGTCCTCGGATTAAATTTTTTTTACAAATGTGTCGCCTTACCTTAGCCTGGTGGTCAGTGGGGGCTCCCTGGATCCTGGTTGTAGGGGGGTTCTGCCGTGGCCACAGGTGCAGTGGCTCCCTCCCTGCGCTGCCTGTCTCTGCCACATGCAGCCGGGCGGCTAGCCCGCACAGTCGCAGCTCTGTCATCCGGCGGCCGCATACTCCTCAATGCTCCTAAAGGGGATCCTTGGGAGGCCCTTGCAGGCTGCCCTCTACAGTGCCTGATTAGAGGGCCGTGTCTGCCTGATGTTTTAGTAACAAGAATGTTTTATCCCATAGGCTTCAATGTTAAAAATATTCCTGTTTTAATCCAATATCTAATAAACCGTTGCTTATAATATTCTGCAGTAAAGAGTCTCTTTATTTCTAGATTTCTTTAATATTTTTTTAAGTATCTTTTATACTTTTTTCAAAATATATATTTTTTTTTCGAACTCGAACCGAACACGCCAAAAAGTTTGAAGTTTGCGAACTTTCGAACGGCCAATGTTCGAATCGAACTCCGAGCCGAACAGCTCATCCCTAATTGCAACTACTTCCTGATTAGGAATCCATTTGATGTTCACAGAGCAACAGAAAGTCAGCTCCACAATTCTTTCACACAGGCCTTGGAATTATAAGTCTTTTAAAAAAAAAAGGATTGATGTAAATAAGAATCTAAAACGTAAGGATAAATAAAAGTAAAGACTTCATGCAATCCTGCTTTTGGATTTCTATTAACAATATGTTGGCTGTCTGCCAAGCCTTGTACCTCAGACACATCGTGAGGGCAGAACAGTAAAAAGACTTTATACTCCGCACTCCTAGTCACAAGAAAAGTGGATTCTTTCTACACATCTCTATCGAACTTCTTCAAACACACCCTGCAAAGTAGTAATCGGTCTCATCATGCAGCGCACAGAGCAGAATGCTACAACAGTCATCCCTCAGCTTTCAGATGCATAGCAAAGCACACTTCGCACACCAAAAG
Source organism: Leptobrachium leishanense (assembly GCA_009667805.1). Lineage (NCBI taxonomy): Eukaryota > Metazoa > Chordata > Amphibia > Anura > Megophryidae > Leptobrachium > Leptobrachium leishanense. The sequence continues at coordinate 226,190,877 of CM019066.1, read as the reverse complement.
CCAGGTCACGGTGCGCAAGCTCCACTGTCTCTAGTCCGTCAGATTTGACATCAGCATGTGCTGACTCTCTCAGATCTAAGCGCACTAGTTCAAGACATTCAAGCTGCTCCAACCTGTCGTCAGCAAGTTCTGCTGCAATCAGGGCCCATGCAAAAGCAGAAAAAGCATGTGCAATGGCTTCCTATGCAATACGCAAAGCTGAAATGAAAAGAGAACAGGGCTACATAGAGGAAGAACATCATCATAAGAACAAAGCTGAAAATGAAGCTGAAACAGCTAGAAGAAATGCTGAAAGCAAAGCTGAAACCGCTAGAAGAAAAGCAGAGGTGAAAGCATCTCTACATATTCTCCAACAGCTTCAGCAGCATTAGCAGAAGCTGAGGTGCTCATGAAAGCGGCAGATGAACAGTATAGAGAAGCATTCCCGGGCATAGAAGACCAGATGACCCCTCTCAGTGCAGTTCAATGTACCTGTGAGTATGTTCAATTACACACAACTGTGTACACTGATCAACAAGTCGACAATGCAACAAAACTGTCAAAAACTCCCCTAGCAGCAGGACACTTGGATTCACCTAGAGTCGGCAAGGCTGAAGCAGAGTTCCAATATGACAAGCCAAATGTTTACGAACCCAGAGACCAGTTTGTCAGCCATTCCAGAAACCAAATCAATAACATCATTCCTACCCAGGCAAGCACCAATGTGGGCTACAGGAAAGTTCTTTGCAAAGAAGAAAACCCACCATATAAACACATTAAGCCTAGCCTATCAGCCACAATCAAGCCCGTGTTCTGTTCCCAGAGGATGTTCACCTGAGGCAGCTGGAACTAAAGATGTAACAAAGTACCTGATACGCCGGGAAATGGTGAGCTCTGGTCTCCTGAAGTTTGATGACCATCCAGAAAATTATTGTTCCTGGAAGTCATCTTTCCTTAGCAGCACCCAAGACTTAAACCTGACATAGAGAAACTAGATCTACTCTCTAAATGGCTCGGACCAGAGTCTTCCAAAAGAATCAGGTCAGTACACACTCATGACGCAACAGCAAGGCTCACAATGGTATGGCAGAGATTGGAAGAATGTTATGAGTCACCAGAAGTAATTGAAGATGCGCTCCTGAAGAAAATTTAAAATTTTCCAAAAATAACAAAGACAACCAAAAGTTAAGAGAGCTTGGAGACATACTCCTGGAGCTTAAAGCAGCAAAAACTGGTGGACACCTACCAGGTCTCTCATATCTGGACACTGCATGTGGGGTCAACCCTATGATAGGGAAACTTCCTTACAACCTGCAGGAAAGATGGGTTACAGAAGCGTCAAAGTACAAAGAACGTTATCAAATAGCATTTCTACCTTTCTCTTTCTTCACTAAGTTCATAACGAATGAAACGAAAACCCGCAATGATCCAAGCTTTGCTATTTTGAACATGGGAATCCCAAACTCTGTCAAGACAGAATCACTGCAGATGAACAAAGGAGGAGGAACAACAGTGTCTGTACGGAAGACAGAGGTGCCTCCTGAGTTCGAATACGTCAACAATAGAATCACAAGAAAGACCGTTGAGGATCCAGACAAACAGTGTCCGATACACTGTACAAGAATGTTGAATGGGCATAACATAAACATGTTTCACCGGTATACTGTGCCGGCTTCATCAGGACAGGCCCCAGTAAAGGTAGAGCAGCTGCTCTACAGGATGGCCCAGCCATTCTTTCCCGGGAACGGGATGGATGCTTAGAACATGGAACATAAATGGAACAATCTCCACATAGCGTAATATATTCAGATTATGCTTATTTAAATGGTAAATATTATGCTCACTGTAGTTGGAGGCTTCTGTTGCTATGGCTCAAGATGTATTGCAATGGTGCTGTTCCTGGGTCAGCATTTAACCCTGTGCTGTATCTCCACTATGGGCAGGGGCATACCTAGAACATTTGGCACCCGGGGCGGATCCTATATTTGCCCCTCCCCACTTTAAAATGTAATTTAAAAAAAAAAAAAAATTACACTTTTTAATGTTTTCAAAAATATTTTTAGTTATAGTATTCTGGCAGGACATGACGTATACATATAATAATTATCTATTATGAATCTACCGATGGTGAATCATGTGTCCTTTGTGCTGTGCAATAAGAGATGAGTGTAGATTTTTTTTGAATAATTTTTATTTTTAAGTGATTTTGCAAACTCACAACATATCCATCCTCAGTGGTGTCACTAGGGTTGGTGTCACCTGGTGCGGTAACTTATGGTGTCACCCCTCCCCCGAGTTTTACGGATTTTTTTAACTACTTACTCCTAAATCAGTACTCCCATATAACACTGAATGCTCATACACACAGCGCACATTACTGTGAGGTTTATTGCTGTGGAGCTTTCTCATATGCTCACACAAATATTTGCCAACTGCCTGCAAGTACGGTGCCTGTTCGAAGGCAGTGAAAGCACACATGGATATATATTGCCCCCAGCAGCTCTGGATATATTGCCCCCAGCAGCTCTGGATATATTGCCCCCAGCAGCTCTGGATATATTGCCCCCAGCAGCTCACCCATGGATATATATTGCCCCCAGCTCACATATGGATATATTGCCCCCAGCAGCTCACCCATGGATATATATTGCCCCAGCTCATATATGGATATATTGCGCCTCAGCTCACATATGGATATATTGCCCCAGACCAGCTCACACCTGGATATATTGCCCCCAGACCAGCTCACACATGGATATTGCCCCAGCTCTCATGGATATTGCCCCCAGCACACATGGATACTGCCCCAAGCACACATGGATACTGCCCCCAGCACACATGGATACTGCCTCCAGCACACATGGATACTGCCCCCAGCACACATGGATACTGCCCCAGCAGCTCTCATGGATATGCCCCAGCAGCTCTCATGGATATGCCCCAGCAGCTCTCATGGATATACTATCCCAGCTCCTCGCATGGATATACTATCCCAGCTCCTCTCATGGATATACTATCCCAGCTCCTCTCATGGATATACTACCCCAGCTCATGGATATGCCCAGCCCCTCATGGATAATGCCCCCAGCTCACCTCCTGCGCCGCGTGTTCTGCTCCCTCTGAGCGTCCGGCGACATGGAGCTTGGGCGCTCACCTGGGGGAGCCACGTGACCAGCCGCGATCTCGCTCTGAGCCATGTGAGTTGATCTATATGTGCTTATTAGCCTTGCATAGTAGCTATTACAGTATCACGCTATTTCCCTTTGTCGTATTATTTCTCGTATGTGCATCCGCAAGAAGTTCGTGAAGGCGGGACGGGGTCATCCCTGAAGGGACCCACTCCTGGAGTATTGAGCCTTAATCTGCAGGCTCTGATCCACGTGAGTGGTCACTTGTTATCTCCATCATATAAATAATTGTTTACATGGGTTGCGCTATGTAATTTTTCTTGTTTCCATTCATGTATGTTATGACAAGAGGTATCCTGTATACACTGTGGACATACACCTCCATCAACACGAAAAGGGTAAAACTCTGTGTCTGCACGGTGTTGAGGTGTATTGCTATTTTAGGATACATTATTCGACTGTCTTATATATTCTGTGGGCTGTAAAGGCGCTTTCCTGAATTGTATTGTATGTTTTCGCTGAGGGGTTACTGTAGGGAATCCCCTTGTTAAGGATATAGCTGCCATATAGCACATAGCTTTATAGGACCATCTTCCATTCCAGCGCCTCATATTTTGATTTTTATTGTAAAAAGTACACATGTGACTGGTTTTGTTGATGGGAGTTGTGTGTGTGTTGGAGTGGCTTGTTTTGTGTGAAAGGAGTTGTGTGTTGGTGGCTGGTGTTGTGTGATGGGGTTGTGGGTTAGTTGGTTTTGTGTGATGGAGTTCTAGGGGTGGCTGGTTTTGTGTGATGGGAATTGTGTGGGTGGCTGGTTTTGTGTGATGGAGTTCTAGGGGTGGCTGGTTTTGTGTAATGGGAGTTGTGTGGGTGGCTGGTTTTGTGGACTGGAGTTGCTGAGCAGAGATTGGGGGTGTGTTTTGCAGGTATACGATGTTGCTATGGTATTTTTTCCTTACTTTTCCAGTTTTTTAAGACTCCCTCTTACCTGTCCCGGTTTACCCCTGGGCTGCCTATTCACTGGTGATGCAGTGAATGCAGCCTGGCCCCCTCTATGCAGGACCTCACCAAGAGCCAGGCAGCTCAATGACAAATTTCTGATCACTGCAGTGCTGGTTAAGGAAAGGTCCACTTTAAACCACAGTAAGCAGACAGGGCTTCATATTCTGCTGATACCCCCCTTTACCTGCCGTTTACTGTCCTCTTCTCTCTCTGCACACAAATCACATCCCCCTCCCCTCTTCTGGAGCTGCTGCGGGGCAGGGGAGGAGCTATTTAGGGAGGAGAGGGGGATTTTTATTCTATTTTATTCCTAATGCAAACGTCCTGCTCCACTGCTCGTTGTTTGAGAACACCGCTCAAAGCTGACACACAACGACAGTGGCATCTCCTAGTACCCCTAATGACACCTCAATAATCACTGGTCCCTGGGGCGATCCGCCCCCCGCCACTCCCCTAAGTACACCACTGCTCTGTGATATGCTCACACACAAATTTTGGCGAACTGCCAGCAAGTACGGTGCTGTTCGAAGGCAGTGCAAATCCCCATAGAGAAGTAATGGTTAATCTATTCAGAGAACACCAAACAGCAGAGAAATGTCAGTGAGATTGCCTGATGTTTGGTGTTTTCATTCGGCAGGTTTATTCAGGCGAACCCCATAGGTTTCAATGTTAAAAGTATTCCTGTTTTTATACAATATCTAATAAACCATTTATTATTTTAATGTGCAGTAAAAATTCTATATTTATTGATTATTATTTTTTTTAGTACCTTTTTATTCATTTTTCAGACTTTTTTTCGGCAAAACTTTTCCCTTTTTTTTTTTTTTTTTTTTGTAGCGGCTTCTCTTTTTTCTGTAACAGAACTTTTTATTATCAATCATAGGATCTTATATGTAAATTCCAGACATTTTCGTTCAGTGTTTTTTTTAAAAAAAAAAAAAACAGCAGGCCACGAGTTTGCAGTGGTGGCATTCGGCGGCCGACTCCCTGCACTTTGGGGACCCTGCTGTGAATTCACTGCAGGGTGGGTAAATTTGATTCCCCGAAGTACAACAGAACACCAAAATGTTGGGTGTAATTTCGGTGCTCTGAGTAATCCTTTTAGTGGTGAGGTTTTTGCTGCCCCCTGGAAAGTGCCAGCCTAGGCCTTGCCTACCCAGGACATACTTGAAAATTAGTGAAATCTCAATGTATCCTTCCTGGTAAAATACTTTCCAAAAGTAAAAAAAAAATTTTTTTTTGTGTCACCCTAGGGGTGGTGCCACCCGGTGCGGGCTGCCCCCTAAGTACGCCCCTGACTATGGGTCCTGGTGCATTGACCCGCCCTCCGGCCCGAAGTCGCCTTAGATTTAATTATTTGCAAAGTATTTTACCGTGAAGGATACATTGAGATTTCTCTCGCTTTCAAGTATTTCCTGGGTTCAAGAACATTGACATTTTACAGTTGCATTTATTACTTTGTATTTCTGTAAGATATTAAAAAAAAATAACACAAATATACAGATTAACCTCCCTGGCGGTCTAATTTTTGCAAAATTTTGTGTCTAAAAGCGTTTCAATTTTTTTGGAAAGGAAATGTGTTGTTTTATATAGTAAGCCTGTATTCTATAGGAATAACCCGCTGAAATCCGTGCAAGCAAGATCTAGTAAACACACGGAGTCAGAGAAGGCTTGAAACACGAAATAATAATTTATAATCCCAAAAATAATTATCCAAAATAATGGAAATTAATTATATTCAATAATATAATCAAACCCCAAAAAATGCCTCTTTCCTCTGGGTGCTGGGATTCTTGTTCAGATGTACACACCTTTGCCAATGAAATATACAGGACACAGGGGAACCAAAAAAATTAGAGGTTTTATTCTCAAAGCGGCTTTACAGAAATAAAAGGCAAATAAAAATCATTTGTAAAATGTAATAAGGCTTTGCAATACAACAGTTGGATCCAATCAAGTTATAGATTTGGGTCTAACCACATACCTAGATATTTGAGAGAAGTGACTGTGGTCAGCGTACCATTTGATTTAGTCCTGACACATAGATGGGGAGTTTGCAATTTATGTAGTTTAGGTGCTATTCCAAAGAGCATCGTTACAGTTTTGTCAGTATTTAGAAAAAGTTTGTTATCTGCAATCCACTTTTCTACCTCTGAATTGTTCTTGCAGCACGGCCTCCAGCTGCGGGAGATTTGGTTTGCTGGTATAGATAACGGTGTCATCTGTGTACAGTTGAGGCTTTGCAGACATTGGGCAGATAATTTATGAATATTGTGAATAGCAGGGGGCTGAGTATTGAGCCTTGGGGTACACCGCACGTGACTGGGAGGAGCTGCCAGAAATGGACAAGTATTTTGATCAGTGAGATACATACGATTGAAACCAGGGTGCGATCCCCAATACCGGAGTCTTTTAGTTTTTGTAATAAGATGCCATGGTCTACTGTGTCAAAGGCCTTTGCAAAATTTAGGAAGATGACTCCAGTTAGATGCCTTGGATCCTCCAAAAATAAAGAGGAAGGAGGCCAACCCAATATACAGTATGCCTGAAGACTGTCACGTTCTACGCCATCTTCTGTAACCAGCACCTGGCAACGTGTTTCTCCAAAGGAGAAACCGCCTGGTAAATTCTTTGTTCCTGAAACGTTGTAGAGCAGTTAATATCGCTGGATCATGATACAAAACCATATGGGCATAATCAAAACTATCCAGTTTGAATTGACACTTATGGTGGCCCGCTTTACGTAAAGATGTGGCAGAGTATTTGTCAGTAAGCGAGGTGTGTGCAAGAGGCAAAAGTCATTACTGGCTGTGTGTCGAGTTATTTGGAGGGGATAGTAAATTTGCACTGTTATACAAGCTGTACCCTCACTACTTTACATTGTAGCAAAGTGTAATTTCTTCAGTGTTGTCACATGAAAAGATATAAAATATTTACAAAAATGTGAGGTGTGTACTCAATTCTGTGAGATACAGTGTGTGTGTGTGTATATATATATATATATCTCGATCACACACACAGCCTGTAGCAGTTGGTGGTTCAGGGCTATTTCGGTGAGATATTGGGACTAGCAAATAAGAATGTTCGCTAGTCGCCAAGTTTACATTAGGGAAGCAAAGGTTTTTATTTTCCTTTTTCCCCAGTTTTGCAAACTTCGAGGTGTCAAGGATCCCTTATATTTGGCTGTCTACAATATTTTAAAATCTTGCAGGTGTTGCCAAAGGCCTTTGGGGCATATCAGAAGGTGGTTTTCATGTTTTTAAACCTTTATTTCCCTGCACAAACCTTTTTCATGCAGGGATGACTCCCAGCAACAGCCACTGTGTCCGCCAAGTATGCAAGCATGCAAAAGCCAAATGTGTAAATTCATCCACATATTATGGGCGATATATCGTATCTACAATGGATGGATTTAAGTGTTTGTAACTTCAACACGTAAACGTGCTGGTCCACCTTCTTTTGTAACTTTGACATGTATTTATTTTGCAGTAATGAAGCTGTGATATATCTGAAGGGTCCAATTTGTTTGGTTTTTTTTCAAATTAAAAGTTTATTAGCGGTAAAATAAAAATGAGAACAACAATTGACATATCATGTTTGCAAGCAATAAAAAATAAAAATAAAACCTGTGGTAATTACAATGCAGACCAGAAAACATTTAACTTCTGACTACCCCTTTTGAAAGATCGGTGTCTTAAACTGTTAATATTAATTGGGTAGTGTTGGGTGCACGCAACGCCATGCGTTTGCATTTATTAAGCAGACGCATGGATAGTCAAGAAGAATGAGGAGAAAAATAGAATAAAGGGTTCAGGTATAAGAGAGTAAGAGAAAGTGAATTAAGAGTAAGGGAGGGGAGAGAGGACAGAAAGAAAGCAGAAGAAATGGGAATAATAATAATAAATATAAAAATAAAAATGAAATAAATAAATTTAAAAAAAGGGGTGGGAAGACGTTAATAAGGCATCATCCAAAGAAAACACCCACTATGGTCCCCAGAATTCAGCTACTGCAGTATGTCGGCTGCGCAGTGGGCAACCGCAAGTCTCACCCCAGCATCAGGCGTTGTCCGCTGCTGTCCCTGCCAGACGTGCAAAGCATTTGAGGAAAGGAACTGTTCCCAATAAAACCATATGACAGGATGAATTTCTGCAAACCTGTCAGGGGGCAGTTGGGAGGTCTCTTGGATGCGAATTTGTTCCACCTTGGCTACCAAATCCTTAGAGTAGGGTACTGATGTAAGTCTCCAATGCAGTGGTAACAGGGTTCTGGCCGCCAACAGAATGCGCAGAATGATAGATTTCTTTATTGTAGCAATTGAAAACGGCAGATGGCTAAGCAAGAAGAGCTCCGGGAGGAAGTCCAGGGTAACATCCGTGACATGTCGTATTAGCTCAAGCACCTTGTGCCAATATGGGGCTGTATGAGTACAAAGCCAGCATATGTGCAGATATGAGCCCAGTGTTTGTGTACATCTCCAGCATAGATAGGCTATCCACATCGGGGTGGTGTACCATAGCGCCGTAAGTTTGTAAGACGTTTCTCTCAGCTTAGTGGTGGGGGATCCATGAATGAGTGCAAACGTCTTCCGCCATTGGGAGTCCTGAGTCTCCCTTCCCACCTCCCACCGATGAACATAGTCCGGGAGAGCCCTATCTACTGACTGTAAGAGTCGATATAACGTGGAGAGGCTACGATGTAGAGACACTGCCAGTGAGAATTTTTTTTTAAAGGGTCCTAGACATGTGAGTCCCAATAGGCAGGGAAAGGAGGAAATGTCGAATTTGTCTGAAGTTAAACTGTTCCAAGAAAGAGGGCGCTGGGCTTCCCTCCGGTGTTGGAATTTCTCGAAATTGCCCATCGGATATAACATGCAAAGCCATCAGTCCTGGTCGAGATGTGAATCTCTCCCGTAGAGAGGGTAAGACGCCTCCCGGGAATGCTGGGTTGTAAGAAATAGGCATCAATGGAGCGGGGGATGAGGAGAGCGAATGAGATACCCGGAGTGTACAGCCAATTGTAGGTAACATATGGAAGCCTTTTGGCAGGTGATCCATCAAGAACCACGGTAAAGTCCACACTGGGCCACCAGCAAGAGCGCTCTCCAGATCAAGCCATCTTTTTTCCTTAGGATCTGTCATCCAATCAATAACCCAGGTCAGGTGAGAGGCAAAGTAATGGAGACGTATATCCGGTAGAGCTAGTCCGCCTTGGGAAGTCGGAAGGCACATAATCGAATATTTCAGACGGGGACGTTGTTTGGTCCATATAAAGGGAAGAAATGCCTGTTGAAGTTTGCAAAAAAAACCTTGCACGGAGATAGGCAAGGTTTGAAGAAGGTATAGAACACGGGGTAGTACATTCATCTTCAAAACTCCTATTCTACCAAACCAGGATAGATATCTTGAGGACCACAGTTCAAGATCGTTTTGGAGTGAGCCTAATAGCTTGTCATAGTTCAAAGCCGAGAGATGTGTAAGGTCTGAACAGATCCATATTCCTAGATACTTAAGTTTCTCTGAGCACCATCTGAACTGAAATTGGCTACGTAAAGTGTCAGTGATCGCAGTGGGTAGGGATATATTCAGAATTTCAGACTTGTCTATATTTATGGCCAAACCTGCTATCACTCCATATTGCCGGAGTTCCTCCGTTACCGCCGGTAGTGACTGTTCTGGGTCCGTCAGAAAAAACATCAAGTCATCCACGTAAGCTGAGTTTTTATGTTGTTGCGCGTATCCCTGAAGGCCTGGTATTTTTGGGTTAGAGCGGATGGACACCAGAAGGGGTTCAAGAGCCAAAGCGAAGAAGAGAGGTGACAGGGGGCATCCCTGTCTCGTCCCATTCTGTATCGGAAATTCAGGTGTCAGCGCTCCATTAACTCAGACCCTGACGGTCGGTGCTGAGCATAGGGCAGAGATCCACTTCATGAAGCCTGTTCCAAGGCCGAAACCCTGTAACGCCTGAGTCAGATAGGGCCATAAGACTCTATCAAAAGCCTTCTCGGCGTCTGTAGATAGCAAAAGAAGTGGCGTGTTTCTTTTTGACAAGGGCAATTGCATTGAGCACTCTCGAGGTGGCATCTCATGCCTCCCTTCCCGGGACAAATCCTACCTGGTCGGGATCCACCAGGCCTGGCAGATATCTCCTGCAATCGCATGGTCAGAACTCGGGCCAACAGTTTAATGTCGGAATTAAGAAGTGATATCGGCCTGTAACTGGAGCTGAGGAGGAGACCTTTTACCTGGGTTGGGGATCAATGAAATAGTCGCTGCCAGTGCAGTCGGATGGAGAGTTCCCTCCTCTAGTAGAGAGTTAAAAGTATTAAGCATGTGTGGGAGAAGATCAGAATGCAACCGCTTGTAATATTCTGCAGGGAGCCAGTCAGGCATTTATACATTTTGCTCTGTTTAAGAGCCAGGGTGAGCTCCTCCCGGAGAATTGGAGATCCCAGTTCTGCCGCTTCCTCACCAGACAGAGTGTAATGAATATTGCGTCTCAGTCTGAAATTGCGATATGATCTAGTGAGGGATACGGAGAAGATTGGATCGAATATAGAGAAGCAAAATAAGAGCGAAGTTCTTCCGTAATCTGATCCGGTGCGACCCTTCGTTAATTGTAGGCGGGGGATGTAAGCTTTAGCTCGTCTTGACTTCAGTAATTGTGCCAGAGGTTTCCCGGGTTTATTTTCATTTAATGCGAAAAAAGAGTTTGTTTTGATAGCTAGAAACTTAAGGTCAGCCGCTATTTGTGTAGTGAGAGAGGAGCGAGCCCGCAATAGGGATTGGTAAATCTGAGGGTCGCCAGTTTCTATATGCTGAGATTCCAATAAACGAATTTCGTCAAACAGATCAGTCTTCTGCGCTTTGTGCAATTTCTTTTCAGCAGTGCCTTTGCTGATAAGGAATCCTCTGATCACCGCTTTATGAGCTTCCCAAGTCGTAGTAATAGGAACATCCTGTGACGGAATGGGTGTTGTCTGCCTGCGGGTGTGCTCCTATCTGCCCCTCCTTGCGCACTCACCGCCGGACCTGACTACCGAGTGGCACGGCACTCGGCGTCTCGAGCGGTCCGGAATGACCCTGGGAATGGGTTGGCGGGATACAGGGAGGGACCGTCTGCTGGGTTAGCCGCTCTGGAGGGAAACGTTTCGGATGTGCAGCGTTTTGATGTGTCGATGCGCGGAAGAAGCGCCGCTGCTCCGATTCGGGGATGCGGAGTTACAGTGGATGCGGCGGTTCGTTGGGTCGATGCGCGGACGAAGCACCGCTGCTCCGATTCGGGGATGCGGAGTTAGTGGATACGGCCGTTCGATGTGCCGATGCGCGGGCTCAGCCACAGGGGTCGCGGGATCGGTACCTGGGCAATGGGTGTACAAGAGACTGCGGGGAATCTCATGTAGGGAAGGCTCAAGGAAGACACCAGGCGAAGCTGTATGTACAGGTTGAACTAACTTTTACTGAGAACATCACATGTATTTATCAACAGTCATACAAAGACAAGACAATGTAATCCCTGCCCGCCCCCCATGGGTCTCATTGGCCCTTTCTCGAGTTGGGGACATTGGTCCCGATTCAGATTGGTCGTCCCCGCATTGGGGTGGTGCCGATTCGTTACCGGACGTTCCGAATCGGCCATTTTACGATTCGGCCACTTTTCGATTCGACCACCTTTCGACCGGATCCAGCTCGGCCCCCATTTTGAGCCTGGAATCCCTTTGTTCTCTCCAGACCCACGAGGGGATGGGCAATGGCGACGGCCAGAATCATACAAGGGGTGTCTTGCATACTTTACACGGTTATACATACAGGGAACACTTTTATTACATCACGCAATATAACCACATCTAATAAAGAAATCAAGGTGTTCCTACGGTGCAACGGCACTTAAGAGTCCACAGTAATCCAAACGCCATTGAAACTGTACCTGGCTGAGAGTCCTGGGCTTTGCTGCCGAGCCTCTTGGGTCATTCCATGACACATCCGGTGTCAGATTTTCCTGGAAGTAATTGGACAGTAATTGTTTTGTCTCTTCCAAAATTCCAGGGTCCGTCAACAACGAGTGATTAAGTCTCCACGTCCGTTCACGCGGTACATGGAGAGGGGATGTTATGTGGACCGAGAGAGGGGAATGGTCAGACCAAGTACTGGTATGTAATTCAGCCGATCTGATGAGTTGGTGCTGTGGCATGAATATATAGTCTATTCTAGAATAGACTGTATGTACCGGTGAGTAAAAAGAATAACCTCTCTCACCACCATGAAGGCCCTCCAGACATCCACTAATTGGTAAGAATCTAAGGTGCGCCTAATATGCGATAAGATGTTACGTGGAATAGAGGAGTTGCCGTGTAAAGTGTCCATTTTAGGGTCCAAGGCCACATTGAAGTCTCCCGCTACCACTAATAAACCTTCTTGAAATGAGGAGAGGACTTGTAGAATAGTCGTCAAGCTTCTGTGCTGGGCCTTGTTTGGTAAATATAAGGATGCAAAAGTGTATGTCGTATCAGCGATTTTGCTTTTTAGAAACAGAGAATGTCCTTCTGGATCGATTTTTGACCCCAGTCTCAACAAAAGGCACATCTTTTACAGCACAATCGCTGTTCCTCGGGATTTACTACCTGGGAAATTACTGAAATATCCCGTCGGGAAGTTCCGATCCCCAAACGCAGGAGCACAGTCCTTTTTAAAATGTGTCTCCTGTAGGAATGCTACCGAAGCCCTCTGCGCCCAAAGCTTTCTTAGGATCTTCTTCCGTTTCTCTGGCGTGTTGAGACCTCTAACAATATAGGAGACCATGTGTAGCGAGCCCGGGGCATACATTCTCTCGAGTAGGGAAGAAAAAAAATGGGGGGGGGATGAATGAGGTTAGGAAAGGAGAAAAGGGAAACGAGAGAGAGCTAGAAAGAGAGAAGGTGAAAAAGGAAGAAGAGAAAAAGAAAAAAAAGAGAAGAAAAAGGGGTTAAAGAGAAGGTAGAAGAAAAATTTGGTAAATAAAAGACGTCAAAGGGCGTCATAATTAATGAGGTAATTGGTGTACCAAGGAACCTAATTCAGGGGGGGACTAATAGCCCCACCTGAATATCCCTAGGGGCGAAACACCGATCCTCGTGGGGGTATGTGGTGGTCAGCAGATCAAAATCATATAACGTATGGAAAAGAGTATAACAAAAACCGTAACACAAAACCGAGCCTACAGACCAGGCAAGTAACCCAATGAATCTTGAATAATTCCGCAGAAAAGGGGGTATTGGGAGCTTATAGGCAGTATCGGAAGGTCTGTTCAGTAAAAGACATGGGGAATCGATGTTGTTACCAAAAAAAAAAGGGGGGGAGGTTTTAAAGAAATGTTAATCTTTATCCCATTCAGTACAAGGGTGGAAGTATAAACATCAGGGCTAAACATTACATTGTGGGAAGCAACCTAGTATCGAAAAACATATTTGAGAAAAGAAAAAAATATATATATATATTTAAGGGTATGCGGTCCCCCAGGCAATTAGGGTGGATGCAATGATATATGGTTGAACCTTCGTAACGCATAGAACTGGGTAATATTAAGTTACGTGGCTGGAAGAATTAGAGTAATTGTCTCATCGTATACTGGTGGAGGTGGTAAAAACAGTAGGTGACAACATCAGTATGCATAAGACAAAAGTGTTTCAATACACACATTTGAATAATTTGGGTAAATATCCCACTGTACACGTAGGTAGGGGTATAAAACATTAAATTAAAATATCCGTTTACATGAGGCAACTGTGCTGTAATATACACGCCAGAAAAATTAAGTTCAAGTCTCCCACCCATCGCGTGGGCGGAAGGGAAAAAACATTAAGTCATATCATAATACATAAGATGAAAATGTTATAAAATACCTGGCTGAAAAAATTAAGGTAAGTATCCCACCCCGTACTAGGGTGGGAGTAAAAACAGTAGATTACACCAGCGCAGTGTATGAGACATATATGCATAAATTAAAAAAAAAAAAAAATTCGTCTCGCCTATCGTGAGGGTGTAAACAAAAACATTAGGGTATGGCAGTGTATTATATAAAACATGTATGTAACAGTACCCATGACTGAAAAATTAAATAAGGCATCCCACCCCGGACAGGAGGGGTGGCAAAGAATAAACGTTAGTCTGCAACAGGAGGCCATAACATCCTACTGTGTGAGACAGACCAGCGGCAACAAACCAGTTCAGGCACATAACATAGGGGACTGGGTACATTACCTGGTTGGAAAAATTAGGGTAAGTGTCTCATCGTATACTGAGGGAGTTTGCAAAAACAGCAGGTTACAACAGCATTATACTTAAGAAATGCCTGTCTCAATATACACGTTTGAAAAATTAGAGTAAGTATCCCACCATACACGTAGGTGGGAGTAATAAACATTCGGTCAAGGCGTCTTTTGCACTGAGGCAAATGTGCTGCAATAGACACACCTGAAAAATTAGATGTCTATTAGGTGTCTACTAACAAGTCTCCCATCCATCATGTGGGCGGAAGGAAAAACATTAAGTCGTATTGTCATAACGCATGAGATGGAAGTGTAATAAAATTCCTGACTGAAAATATTAAGATACGTTTCCCACCCTGTATTAGGGTGGGAGTAAAAACATTAGATTACACCAGCGCTGTGTATAAAACCAACGTGCGTCAAATTACCCAGCTGAAAAATTGGGTAAATATCCCATCTAGTATGAGATCAGAATTTAAAACCGTATGGTATAAGCAACACATTATAAAAAACAGGTGTGTATTTGTATATACAACCGAAGAAAATTAAGGTACATGTCTCCCCTATCGTGAGGGTGTAATCAAAAATATCCAGCTCAAAGTCCTTGTAGTTCAGATGAGTATAGTAGTGTGTGCAAGGGGTGGGGGGGGGGTGATAACCGGAGCCCTGGTTTTCAAATCAAGGGTGGGACATCATGGATGTGTTCAATCCAATACTGTCAGTTACGTAGAAAGTAACATCCCATCTTCAGCTGTCTGCCGTCTCCGGAAGTCCCAACCGTGGTTGGCGTTGGGGTGGTCCTTGCCGTCGTTGCGATAGGCTTGGGCCCTCTTGCGGTCTGAAATCAAAGGTCTCCCAATTTGTGATTGCAAGGGCCGGGAGGTCCAGGGACCGCAAAAAATGAGGCACATCCTCCGGGGAGCGGATTATTAAGTGCATATTTTTATGTCTCACCGTCAGAGACAATGGGAACCCCCAACGGTATAGGATCTGCTCTTTTTGAAGTATTTGGGTGATCGGGCGCAGCATGCGTCTTGCTTGGAGTATAGAAGGAGATAGGTCATTGAAGATGCCGATCTGCGCTCCGCGATAATCCCAGAGATGTTGGGAGCGTGCTGCTAAATAAATTTTTTGCCTTCAAATTAATGACGTGAAGTAACAAATTATGTCCCTCGGTGGAGCGTCAGGGAAATCTGGTGGGGGCGAAGGGCACGGTGTGCTCGAGCCATGTCCTCGGGGAGTACGTCACGGGAGCCAAGGAGAAAATTAAATAATCCTACCAGGTATAAGCGCGTGGCAGTTTCTTTCTCTGGCATCCCTCAGATCCTCATATTCTGGTGCCGCGAGCGATTGTCGGTCATCTAGCCTCCGCCAGACCCCTGAGAAGTCTTGTGGAGCGTCTAAGGCCTCGGGTTCTTATTCAGCTGAGTGTGCCGCCGCAAGCTCTAATCCGTCACCCGGGCCTCCACCGATTCAATCTCTAACCTGAGGTAAGTAATATCCTGCTGCAGGGAGTCTCAGACCTCAGCAATTATCTCCCTGATGTCCGCACGAGTCGGCATCTCTGCGAGGGATTTTTCAATGCGCTGTGACGCGGCTCCTAAATCCGGGAGTGAGAAGTCCGAAGGTGCAGGGGACGATGCCTTCTTGGGAGACTGGGAGCGGGATGTAGACACGTCTCGTGGGGTGAAAAATTCCTCCAGGCTGATAGATCTGGGTTGGGAACGTGCCCGCGGTGTTGCTGCTGAGGATTCTCGCTTTTTTCCTCGTTTCATAGTGGGTGTTCTATGTTTATAATGCGTGGGTTTCTCTTGCCTGCTCAGAGATCCTCTAATGTGCGACCATCTCGTTCAGCTGCCAGGCCATGCCCCCAAGGGTCCAATTTGAATCCCGACAAAATATCACATTCTTTAAAATCAATACAAGCAGATGTTATGCAACTTATCGTTAAAATGTATTCTTTCACATTGAATTATTGCTGCATTAATTAAGCCTTTGTTGGTCAGATTGGTTGAAAATGGTTCAAAGTGCTTGTTAGGTCAGTGTCTTAACTGCTGCTCAAGTCCAGATTTGGTGACTTCCCGCACAGAGCCGTTACAGGCATTTATGAATTATTTTTCTCTTCCCTTAGTGTCCTGCATATATAAGAAGATTCGTACATTGGCCGCTTACCAGCTTAATAACTTAATATAGTTTGTCATTGTCTGTGAATACGGCTGCCACTAGATTGCTGCAAATGTATGTATGTATAGTAAATGAAGTATGGGAATACAGAATGAGGATTTTGTAAAGTCCTGCAAAGCCGTGATAAAGAAGATGACACAGAAAGGTTTGCACACTGTATGCTACATTGAATAAGCTCTGGAGGATTTGTGTTCGGTTTTCTGTACAGTAGAGGGTTGTTATCACAGTTTTACCAACCATAACTGCTCCTGAGTAAGACTAGAACCTGCTAAGCAGAATATAATCAGTGGCGGTGTAAACACAGTTGTGTCTATCTGAAAGTTGTTCCTTACACACCGTATAGTCAATCATAATTGAAATTCATGGAAAATGCAAATATTTGAAACTTGGTACAATGACTACTTGCTAGAACAGTCAGCTGTAGAATTTTCACTGTATCAGAAAGTATTTCTAAAAGAATGGAAAAACTCAGAGGAACTGCCATACATTTTACAACGAAGAAAACTGAAAAAGGGAAAGAGATGCAGCAAAAAAAGGCTCACAGGGTTATTCAGAGAGAGGTAAAAAGCAGGAGAATGACTGGAGAATGGAAAATTCTTGGTCAAAATAGCAGATTTGGAAAGTGAGATGAATGGGAGAATTTTTATGGTTTGGCTATTTTGACCTAGAATTTTCCATTCTCCAGTCATTCTCCTGCTTTTCACTGCTCTCTGATTAACCCTTTCAGTCATAAGGTTTGTGTTAGAAATCAGATCAATGGTGGATAGGACTCTGTATAGGCACCTACAAAAGGAATGACGGAATGGAATGCCCATAGACTTACACAGGGCAGAATGACAGAGTGGAATGCCCATAGACTTACACAGGGGAGAATGACAGAGTGGAATGCCCATAGAGAATAATATATGCTGTATAAAATTATATAGTTATGTTGTATGCACTGAATATTCATGTGCAAGGTCTTTGATATTTATATGTAGTGGTCAATGGTGAATTGGAAATACTTTCATTTACATCTGAATGACTACTGCTTTGTCTATTAGCTGTTGCTAATATTATTGAGATAATACAGTTTCTTAATCCCCATCCCATCACCTAGGAATGGGGGTAGGTAGTAGTTTGTTATGGGGAAAAAGTGTATATACGATCCAAGCGCTTTTTGTTGGAAAAAAAAATCTAATCTCTTTATGATGGCATCTTCGTTCCAGATTCGTCTCCAGTCTCACATAAGGGGTTATTCAATAAAAGCCGAGTTGCACCCAATGGTGAATTTCCTGGCAATTCGGCTATTCAGAAGAATGGCAGTTCGCCTCAGATTGGTGCAATTTGGCAACCTTTGACGGCATTGAAATTTCCTATAGAGAAGTAATGGTTAATCTTAACAGAGACCACCGAACAGCACCGACCTGTTGGTGAAATGCCCAGATTTGTGGTGCTTCATTTCGACCGGACTAAACAGGTGAATCTCATAGGTTTCAATGTGGAAGAAAATATAATTTTAATAATTTTTTTATTCAACAGTTTATTCTTTTCATTTGCAACAAAAGGCCTTTTATTTTTGAAAAATTGTTTGCAATTTTTCTGGATTTTTTGTGTAATTTGTGATTCCCATCTTTTTAAAAATGGCTTTTTTAAATCCTGCAACGTACCTTTTTAATTATTATTTATAGGACCTTTTTTGTTATTTACATGCATTTTATTGTTTTAAATGCCTTTTTATAAAAAAACATTATTAAAATTATTAAAAATTTCTTTACCCCCTCCCCCCCATCTGTTTTGGTGGCGTTAAGCAGATCGTCTGCTGCGTTCAATGGTCTGTTCGGTCAGTGGCTGCATTCGCCGGATCCCTTCAGCGCACTTCAGGGACCCTGCAGTGAATGCTGATTCCACAACAGGGTCGGTGAACTGAACTCGCCAAAGTGCACTTTCTTCCTATAACATTTGAAAAACTTGTAGTTTTGTGTGTAGGTAAGACTTAAATGTAGGGTAAAACTGCATAAACATTGTTGTTCGGAGATGATTAAAAGACTCTGCAGTTTTTTGCATATATTTACCCTTTACAGAAGTATTGCTAGGATGAAAGGTTGTAAACGCTAGTGTCCTTTTTCTGGTAGTTTCAAATGACATTTTGTATCATTGGCACATAGGATGAAAAGGCCTGTGAGTCATGGTAACTATGGTAAAGATGTACAGGGTGTCCATAAAGTCTCTTTTACAATTTCAAAAATTTATTACAAAGGCAAATAAAAAGCCAGATAAGTGGAAATTATTACAAAATGAGACGTATATATTTAAGTTTTGTTTGCCTCATTTAATACACCTATATGGGCACCATTAGTTGCTCGAAGCACATCAAGACGGTATGATACACACTGTGCCTTCTGTTGAGTAGCCATTTTGTACAGGGTTCATTTACCAGTACCTCATTCATCAACAGGGTATCTGAAATACACAAATGCAATGTGATATAAACCTTGATAACCACTGAGTACATAGAACAAATCTGATGAAGATAGCTCATTAATTGCCTTTGTAATAATTTTTTGATATTGTAGACACTTTATGGACACCCTGTATAATAAAATGAGCAGTTAACCTGCTTATGGGTGGTCGTACTGTTCAGAATGAGATTATTAGTAATGCAGATTTTAAAATTCCAATATAATGAAATCATTATGTCGGTATGTGGTCATAATACCTACATCATCAATTTACAGTAACACCTTGTATCTATACTGTACAGAATTCTTCCCTTTAAACCACCTGAATCCTATCTCTGTACAGTAATGAGTGGCCGCGTAGCTCTCCCAGTATTCTGCCCTTTTGTGTAATACAGCAGTAAAGTTTGTTGTTTGTTTTCTCTCAGGGTGGGGGCTGCCCCTTTTTGTTTCTTTACAGCAATACAGGGTGGCAGGAGTGAGATCTCAGTGCCATTCTTTCCTCCTCCTGAACAGCACTCATCTCGCAGTGGATTTTATATGCAAATTTTAGTTTTCCATTGTATTTCAAAACAAAACTGTCTCTACATGTAACGGATTAGTAAAGTGTGTACCATATATTAAACATTAGCATTTATGGTTTTCAAGTTCTCCGATTATATACACTGCCCATGTTTTTGGTAGTATTTTATGACCAGCTTAGTACACTGCACAAGTTTCTTGTCTTTTTCACAATACAGAATTGAAGACCTTACTTGCCCAAACATTGTGCCCAGTCTGCCTTTTCGCTTTGGCATTGGTGTGTACAGACATTAAATATTAATGCTTTCATATTAATAGGAATCCCATCCTGCCCTATAAAGAGTTTCTGAATATTATGGCAGGCGGAACCTTTTTTTCGTATTTAGTATATTTGAAGGTAGAGCATTCTATTTGAAGTTATTTTTCCGTTCTTGCTGATTATGTACTTTGTTATAGATGTTACTGCCCTTAAATTAGATGTGATACGTGCTGTAGTATCTATATATATATATATATATATATTTATATGTGGATAGCAAGGGATTCAGTATGACCTAGCATCCTATAAAGCAGTATATCTGAGAGGCCCGATTTTAAGGATTACCTAATGGAAATCCTGACTTTATACTGCAATCACTGAGCACCACATGATATCACCAATGTTGCAATTCAATTGATATCTTGCAAACCTGGCCTGTTTGTATTCCATGAGGGCAAGGTTGAGAAACATTGCTTTAGATGTACTCTGGCATATGACTTCTGGGGTATCTAATTTTTGTATTGAATCAAGCCATTATGGAGCACAGAAGAGGGACTTGCTGTATATTGCCACCTAACCAAGAAGACAACCTCAGGTATTGAACAGTGTTAATTTCGTCGACTAAAAATTTTAGTCTAGATTTGGTCAACTGAATATTATAACATGTTTTTGACTAAAATGAAAATAATTCACATGACTCAAATGTGACTTTTTTAGATAAATGTTATTTATAACATAAATTATCTGCGACTGTATTGCATGTTCAGACCTTACTACCATATATAACAGGTTAATGTCACGTTCACAATGGCGCTCGCCCCAGATCAGCGTTCTTTGGATCTTTATGGACAGATTTCTCAGAGACTTGACTTTATAGCAGTTAGAACTGCCACACCTAGCACTCCCAGCCAGGGAGGTGATCTAGAATACTAAATACCACTCAGCAGCAAATGATTTTGTGACCAAGTGTCTGCTGAGTGAAGGCAAGTTAACTATACACAGACAGAGCTAGCTTAGCAAGATATAAACATAACTTGGTTTAACAAAAGCGTGTTCAAAAGTACGTTCCGAGTTGGCACCAGAGAGGTTAGTCATACAGGCAGGGTTGGCAACAGAAAGGACTCCCATATACTTGTTCTCAGTAATGTAGGAGGAATGTACAATGAATTCACAACCTGCAGGGCAGACCCACAATCAGTGACAATGTGGCGTAATGTGTCTATTGACTTGGTAACAGACAGGCAACATGAGGGGTAGATGGATTCAACAACCTGCAGGGCAGACGCACAATCCGAAACAATACGATTTTGACTGTACATAGACTTAGTAGTAGACAGGTAACATGAGAGGTTGATGGATTCAGCGACCTGCAGGGCAGACCCACAATCAGAGACCATGCGGTATGATCTGAACATACACTCTGTATACAAAGTTCAACATACACACGTGTATATATGGGATTAGAGTATGAATCGTCAAGCAGGCAGTCTTGGTCAATCACAAGCAGGGTCCTCATACAAACAGAATCGGCAACTAGGCAAAATAACTGAGATAGTAAACTGAGATCAGCTGGCGATGCGGGAATAACTCCACGTCAGGGCGACGAGCAGATCCTCGCACCCTGCATTTAAGGCCTGCGGCTCTGCGTCACCTCACCAAGCCCCGCCCCCTCAGACACCAATCCGCCAGCTCTAACTCCTGGCACCCGGCCAGCCAGCGATGCTGCCGGGTGCCCTGACCCCCCAGGAAACGCCGCGGGGGCTGAGGACATCACAGTTAATAGATGTTTACTCCAGGAGAATAGAATGAGAAATGCTGAAATAATGCATTAAATTCACTTTAACTAAACCCATTCGATTTGAGTTGACTAAATATACAGTAGATTTTAGTCAACTAAAAGTAGACTAAAATTAAAAAAATTCAGATGACTAAAATTAAATGCTGTTTTAGTCAAAATACGAAGCCTAAAACTAAATCAAAATTTCCTGTCAAAATTGGCATTGGTATTGAATAACGGATCACTAGTAAATATGCTTGAGACTAACCAGGCCATCAGAAAATTACAGGTCTACTCTTTGTAGTACAAATGTTAGCACATGTAGCGCTGGTTTTAAATTCCCTGTCGTTGTAGTACTTGTTCTTGGCCACCGGAGGGAGACAAGCGCGGTGTAAGACACTGAACATTGGGACTACATTTTCCAGCATGCTTTGCGGGCGGGGACAGGAAGTGGGTGGGAGAGAGAGACTGAGATCCGCAGCCTCGTGGAAAGAGCTGGCAGAGCGCGCCGGAGTGAGAGGAGCAAGACGCAGTGTAGCAGAAAGGGATCTCGACCAGGCCAGAGCGCAGGTGCGGCCTAGCGGAGCTGGAGATCGGGTTTTTCCTTCCTATTTAACGAAGACCCAGTAACCCACGCTGAGACAGAGTAAGCTGAAGGACCCCGAGTGAGGAGAACCGCAGACGATTTAACAGGGAGTGCAGGCGGTGAGCTGGACATCTTGTGGCCGATACAGAGGAGCAAGACAGCGGATCCGGTGACACAGAGATCCCCAGTCAAAATCGAGCGGAGAGACGTCCTGGGTCGAGCGGAGCACCGAGTATATGGCGGATGGGTGAGAGGCCTTCCAGGCCACGGTGAAATACTAAAGCACACTACAGTTTGTTCCAAAACCTACAGGGCCCCAACGTGACTAGTCGAAGTTACCTCCTAAATAATTCACTGGCCAGTTGAATATTGTACCCGGGTACCAATACACACATACACATACATTCCTTGGGACATAACCTGTACGAGACTCACACTCCAACCACTAGTGGTAGTAATTTACAAATGAGAAAAAACGTGACCTGGGTTACTGGCCTTGTTTTAGCTGAATTCTATAGTTGCTACACAGCTAATGGTGTTTTCTTGCACAGTTTTTCAATGCCTGTCCATAGGGAAATGATGGAAGGTTTTAGGCAATGAGGATTGTCCATAATACTTATTTTCCTTACGCAAATTACATATTTGTCTCTACTAATACAGTTTGGGATTTGAACGCAATTTATTTTTGCTGCATGTAATTGGCCATTGTTTTACATAATTAGGAGGATTGCAGATTACCTGTTTGAATCCGAGTCGATTGTGTTTGTTTCAAGATAATGGTTTGCTTTGGAATGTTTAAATGAAATCTGCTCATTATTGCTAATAAAGTAAAAGTGAATGTTTGTTTTCTATGTGAAATTGGCTACAAGGGTATTAAAGGCATTGGGACATTTTTCTTTTGGCTTGATGATTAAGTAAATTGTGAAGGAAAAAAAGAACCCCCCCCTTTCTAAAATGCATTGGAGCATCAATGTGAAATATTTTAACATTACGGAGGATCTAAGGTAGACAATTTGAACATGTCGATAGGATGGGAAAAAAAGACAATGTTACAAAGATCAGCATTTCCGAGGTGCTCGTCAAAGTTTGGGGAACCCCCCCCAAAATCATTCCATAAATATGTCCGTGCATTTGGCTGCAGCCAGGTAAACCCACAACTGCGGTTCTGACACAGGGAGAGATGGTTTGGTACCTGCGTAGTATATGCCCATTCAGTGTTTTCATTCATTACAATATGTCTGCAAATTTTTTGGTAAAAGGGAGAAGTATTCCACCTTCTTCATCAAAGTTTTAAATGCAGAGTGCTTGTCAGGTTTCAGCATGTGGAAACAGAATGGTTGGATCATTTTTTTTATGGTTCAAAAAGTGTTCCCAGACGCCATCAAATCTTCCCCCATTCTAAAGTCACTTAAGAGCTCCCTATTAACATACCTCAATACAGAATGCAGATCTCCGACTGTGGAAGCTTGAAGCACATCAAGCGAAACGCTTATCGGGTATTGTAACCTATCTATTTTTTATTTTTGAATTTTGGATTTAACCCCTTAGTGACCGGGCGGTTTTACACAAATCCGTCCTTTAGTGACCGCTGCTGTTTTTACGTTTCTGCGCTGCTCGTGTTTAGATCAAATTTTCCTCTTATTCGTTTATTCAACCCACACATATTATACACCCTTTTTCCCGCCATTAAATGGACTTTCTAGAAATACCATTATTTCCATCATATCCAATAATTTAATATAAAAAAAATATGAAGTATGATGAAAAAAATGGTAAAAACACACTTTTTCGTAATTTAATCCCCTAAAGCTATAACCACCAATAAAGACCCCGGCTAAATAGTTTCCAAATTTTATCCCGAGAATAGAAATACCCAATTTTTACATGTTTTTACCTTTTAACCCTTTCACTGCTGAGCCAGTTCACCTATGTGCGCTGCGCTCATTCTGACCATTTTGTGCTAATTATTTTTAGATGACAGCCTAGGTCCTATTTAATTAAACTCCCCCCAGACAAAAAAAACTTTAAAAAAAAACCATTTTTTTATTTTTATTATTTTTTTTTTATTTATTTTTTTACATTTTTTTTTAAAACCAAACCTGGTCATGTTTGGTATCATTTGAAAGGCCATAATCAGGCCATCTAGCTGCCATGGATCGGGAGATAAAGGGATCCTTAGGATCCCCTTATCTCTACATGGCATCTAGAGGGTTAACTGGCCCACTGACATCCTCACACATATGGTGAGGTTGTCAGTGGGTGGGGGGGGGACCTGGAGGCTTGGCTGACATCCAAGATGTCAGCCCCCCTCCAGGTTTGAATCGCGTTTTGGCGCCAATTGGCGCCGCAACGTGATCCGGCGGCGAAATGGTTAATGCCATACACCGCTGGAAAGGGGAGGCTCTCCCCTCTCCAGCGGTGCAAACGGCATCTCCTAGCTTCAATGGTTGGGGAGATAGAGGGCTCCGAAGGAGCCCCCCCTCCCCTCCATTGAAACACATGGGGGCACCTTCTGATGACGTCACCACGCAGCGTGGCGACGTCATCAGCCTCGCCTGCCCATGTAAATCACATGGGCAGGCTTCCTCCCTGTCAGATCGGCGTGGGATCCGACGAGGGAGGTGAGTATCGGGCGGGAGGGGGATTTGGCGCCGCTGACGTACCCTGTACGTCATCGGGTCTAAGGGAGACCCGAACACAGGACGTACAGGGTACGTCAGCGGTCGGGAAGGGGTTAATGGAGTTTTTTTCTTTCCTTTTTTTTTTTTTTTTTTTAAAAAAACCCTTTTTATTTGAATAAATACTTTTTTACCTGGACTGAAGTCCTCCTTCTCCTTTCAAATCAATTGAGAGAGCTTATCGGAACCACAAGGGAGGACCCCCCCCCTTCCCAAGCGGGTCAGACACGTTGATACGGAGTCACCTAATCCAGGAGACTCGAAGCCATGTAATTGCGATATCATCATCTTCATTTTTTATGAGAAATAATTGAATTTGCACCATGTCTGTGCTGTTTTTCTCTTGAGGTGAATGATCCCAAATAAAGAATACTTACCCACACGCCGAAGAAACGGGAGTGTATGGGACGAGTCCCCCTGAATTGGCCCGAAAGCGAAAGTACCGAGCCATATCATATAAGGCTCCTTCAATAAGAGACAAATTTTTTGTACTCTATGAGCATATACAGTTGTGTTCAAAATTATTCAACCCCCAATGCTGTAAAGGGTTTTAGGGAATTTAGTGTACATTTGTAATTGTATTCAGAATGAAATCCTACAAGGACTTTTTAAAGAACCATATGCAAACTAAAATGACATCAATTGGTTTTGTAATACAGTAGTAAATGTTTCTTTTGTGAATTCTTCTTTGACACAATTATTCAACCCCTTAAAGACTACCACTCTGAAGAACAGAGGTTCATTCAAGTGTTTTCAATCAGGTATTGAAAACACCTGTGGATGTCACAGGCAGCAATAGAGCATAATAAGCACCAATTAGGCAGCTTTAAAATGACTGTGATACTCAACTCCTTCTAGACATTTACTGGTGTGGTTACAAACATGGTGAAGTCAAGAGAATGGTCCAGGAAGACGAGAGAAGAGGTGATTACTCTTCACAGGAAGGGCAATGGCTATAAGAAGATTGCAAAGATGTTAAACATACCAAGAGAGACCATAGGAAGCATCATTCGCAAATTCAAGGCAAAGGGCACTGTTGAAACGCTACCTGGTCGTGGCAGAAAGAAGATGCTGACTTCGACTGCTGTGCGCTACCTGAAGCGTAGAGTGGAGAAAAGTCCCCGTGTGACTGCTGAGGAACTGAGAAAAGATTTGTCAGATGTGGGTACTGAAGTTTCAGCTCAGACAATACGGCGCACACTGCGTAATGAAGGCCTCCATGCCAGGACTCCCAGGCGCACCCCCTTGCTGTCTCCAAAGAATAAGAAGAGTCGACTGCAGTATGCCAAAAGTCATGTGGACAAACCACAGAAGTTTTGGATAGTGTTCTGTGGACTGATGAAACAAAATTAGAACTGTTTGGGCCATGGATCAACGCTATGTTTGGAGGAGGAAGAACAAGGCCTATGAAGAAAAGAACACCTTGCCTACTGTGAAGCATGGCGGGGGGTCAATCATGCTTTGGGGCTGTTTTGCTTCTGCAGGTACAGGGAAGCTTCAGCGTGAGCAAGGTACCATGAATTCTCTTCAGTACCAGGAGATATTGGATGACAATGTGATGCAGTCCGTCACAAACCTGAGGCTTGGGAGACGTTGGACCTTTCAACAGGACAATGATCCCAAGCATACCTCCAAGTACACTAGAGCATGGTTGCAGATTAAAGGCTGGAACATTTTGGAGTGGCCATCGCAGTCACCAGACTTAAATCCGATTGAGAACCTCTGGTGGGACTTGAAGTAAGCAGTTGCAGTGTGCAAGCCTAAGAATGTGACTGAACTGGAGGCTTTTGCCCATGACGAATGGACGAAGATACCCGTAGATCGCTGCAAGACAATTGTGTCAAGCTATGCTTCACGTTTAAAAGCTGTTAGTACAACATCCTTTTACAGTTATAAGTACTAAGATTGAATGCCACTTGGGGGTTGAATAAAACTGATAATGATGTGAGCACAGAAAAGACATTTGTGGTTATTTCATTATAAATGTTATGTTATATTTGTCTGACCTACACGTGCCTCTTTGATTTAATTGTAAGCAAGATGACTGAATGATCAAAATCAATGTCAAACTGGCCAAAACACTCAATTTCAGTGGGGGTTGAATAATTTTGAACACAACTGTACTTATTGCACTATGTTGTTCTTCTTTCGATTTTATACTTGATGGACAAACAAGAACTGTTTTCTACAAATTACTGTTATTGAGATAAATACAATCCTGATTCCATTCAACCACAGTGGTGATATCTTGTAATTACATGGTGATTAACATAAGTCTGTAAGTGCGCTGAAACCTTAATTTGTACTACCATACAATGGGTATAAGCTCCAATATTTCTTACTTTATAATTAAAAATGATTTTACAAAACACCACTAGTTTCTGACAATGTTTTTTTGGAAATCACTTGATAGCGAAGGGGTTAATAAACTTAGCTAGTTTGCAGGGTTATTTTTGCAGTGCTTAATATGTCAAGTCCTTGAAGACGAGACAGAGGAGATATGATAGAAACATTTAAATACATAAAGGGAATCCACAAGGTAGAGGAAGGGAGTATATTTAAAAGGAAGCAAAGTAGCAAAACAAGAGGACATACAGGGTTATTCAAAGAGCGTGAAAAGCAGGAGAATGACTGGAGAATGAAAAATTCTAGGTCAAAATAGCCGATTTGGAAAGTGAGATGAAAGGGAGAATTTTTCTGGTTTGGCTGTTTTGACCTAGAATTTTTCATTCTCCAGTCATTCTCCTGCTTTTCACGCTCTCTGAATAACCCTGTTAGTCTTAGATTAGAGGGGCAAAGGTTTAAAAGTAACATCAGGAAGCATTATTTTACTGAGAGGGTGGTGGATACAGCCTTCCAGTAGAAGTGGTAGAGGCCAAAACAGTGATTGAATTTAAGCAGGCATGGGATAGGCATAAGGCTATCCTAAACAAAAGATAAATCCAGGTAAAGTATCCATGTAATTGGGCAGACTAGATGGGCCAAAAGGTTCTTATCTGCCACATTTTCTATGTTTCTATATCACCTATCATTGTATGACAGCAATCAGTGATACAGGGGCAAGTGATCAAAGCTTACCTAGTGTTCCAGGGCGTTGGAGTCCTAACTTAGGGTGCCATGGCTCAATTCTGAATTCATTCTGACCATGTTGGATCTAGAGTGGTGCTAAATAAATGTTTTGCAGTTAGAGCTACAATCTATTGATCTCTGTTGTGGTTGCTCCATGTGTAGTACTTCAACACAGAATTTCTTCACTTATGCTTTAATGAATTTAATGATGTCTGGCTACAATTCTGCTTCATTTTCTCTCCTGAATCAGGCTTACTTAAAAATTGATATTCACTGTCACGTTTGTCTACATCCCAAACATTACTGCTACTAATGTATTTCCTGTTGATTCTAGCATATCTGAACTGGGTCATGCACATTTGTCTTCCTTTTACTTTGATGATATTATTGCACACCTATTGTGGATGCATTTATTTGTTTGCGGCCACTTATCCATCTCTTTGTTTACAGCTGTATTATTTTCATTTTCTGCTTGGAGCCATATATAATTTTTTGATTTAGTAGTCAATTTGTCATGCATTGCTGTCTGCCCTATTCATTCAAAGTTTATTACGGTTTTACAATTTGTTTTCCTGTTCGAAGTCTTTATTCTCACCGACAAATGATGACCCATGATCCATTTTCTCTCATGATTACCATCTTTCTTTACTCCAGTTTATTGTGCTGTTTGTTTTGCTATTTATTTTTTGGTTTTTAATACAGCCCCACACTAAATTAATTAACTAATCATCTACACATTTACTAATGAGCTCTTTCACAGTGAAAAGGAGTTAGGTTTATTCCTACCAGCAAAGACTGGCCAATGACTATTTTACAATCTTGCCTCCTTTTTTGCTTATGGTGTCTTTCACTTGCACATGCAAATCTGACATACTGCACAGACTTACTGTTTATTCCTGTCAAATACCCTTCTGACCCCCCCCTCCCCACATTACTAGGATTATCTCATAACAAATCAATCAGTTTCAGCTACAGGTAATTTTAGAGCACTAACAAGTTCCATAGTGCTGTACAATTTGAGAAACAGAATAACAAACGTCCATACAAATGAAAACACAGAACCGTAGGAGAGGACCTTGCTCGCGAGCTTACAAACTAAGAAACATAACTCATATACAGGGTTATTCAAAAAGAATCGAAAAAGTCACCGTACGATCGGTGACTTTTCGTTCCCTGCACTTCGGGGGGATTCGGCGATCCTATTTCGCCGACCCTGCGGTGTATTCAGCAAGAACCGCAGGGCCCCCATGGTGCAGGGAAAACCCGCTGCAAACCCGCCGAACACTCACCGAAACCCACAGAAAACAGCTGGATTAACCCCCGCCGAACACGCCGGAGAAACCCGGCTAGCCGCCGATCACCGAGCAGCGCAGTTGACGGAAAAAGCCAACACGCAGACGAATGAGGTGAAAAACTTTCGTTTGAAAGTTTGAAATTTGAAACGCTGTTTGCAAAAAAAACTACTGAACAAAAATGCCTGGAATTTACATATAAATTCCAATGAATGATGATAAAAAGGGCAGTTACAGTAAAAAAGACGGGAAAAATGTTAAACCTGAAAAATTGCCTAACAGATCCTAAAAAATCTATAAATAGACTTTTTACTGCAGAATATAATATTAAACAGTTTATTAGATATTGCATTAAAACAGGAATATTTTTAACATTGAAGCCTATGGGAATCGCCTGAATAAATCTGTTGAATGAGACCACCAATCAGCAGGGCATTTTGGCAACTTTTCCCAGCTGTTTTGTGTTCTCTGAATAGACGAAGCACTGCTTCTCTATGGGGATTTCACTGCCCCCGAACAGGCACAGTATGTGCAGGCAATACGCCAACATTTGGTGAACTGCCTGCTCTCTGAATAGCCGAATGGCTAGGAAAGGTAACTGTACGCTGAATTTTAGTGTTCGGTTACCTTTCGGCCACAATTCGGATCTCTTTGAATAGCCCCCTTAGAGTTCTGTCTGAGGCACGTTCTGTTCCTCAGCCGTTGCAAGTGCTAAGTTAGCAATCAAATATTGCATGAAGTCAATCAAAAATATATAACAAAATTAGCAGCATGTAAGATATACGTGTCTGTGTCTCTGCATCTGTCTCTAAGTTCAAAGTCTCTGTGTGGCCTCTTTCAAGTGTTAGTGGAAAGAAAAGTGTTTTTCTTTTACCCCTCTTCAGTCAGCAGCCTCTCAGATCCCCTTGGTGGTATATCCCTTTCCACCTTTATGATACAGAATGAAGAGAAAATTTGGCAGAGTTGATGCTTCAGATGGCTCTGGTGGTGGTATGAAAAAAGAAGAAAGGATGTGGGCCAGCGCTTCACAGGACACCCATATGGACTGAAAGGAAATGGAATGTCCTTCTGATACAGAGGTTGGACTCCGATGGACAGAGTGGATGCAATGACGGAC
The DNA here is from genome assembly GCA_009667805.1 of Leptobrachium leishanense. NCBI lineage: Eukaryota > Metazoa > Chordata > Amphibia > Anura > Megophryidae > Leptobrachium > Leptobrachium leishanense. Next base: position 226,160,603 of record CM019066.1, on the reverse strand, counting down.
TTCTTATGTCAGGATACCTCAAAAAGAGCATAAAAAACACACATGGTGCAATACTGTACCATAAAATAAAGTTTGTAACAAACGTATTCCTTTATACTCACACAGAGTGAGAGCTACCAGCTTTCAGATGAAGGCGTTTCAGGTGTTACAGGGTCACCTGTTTACCCCAGAACGATCCCCTCAGGGTTCCTCCTTAACGTGTTCTCAGCTTAATGAATTCAGGTATTTCCACCAGTAAAATAGGCAGGAGGTAAAAAGCCAATATTTATTAATAAAAGATAATAAAATAGAACAAAACAAGCCAAACGCGTTCGCTTGGTCAACAGGCTCCATCAGTGTCAAAAATAGCATTACACAGTATGGGTATATACAGGTTTAAATACATAATTTATCCACAATCAAGGTAAATCATTCACAGGTGATCGTGAGGTCCGCCGATCTTACCGCTTCCGGCATGTAACAACCACGTCATCGTACAGCAACACAGGACGTGATGCGTCATTCCCCCAGAAGTGTGAAGCCTCCATCTACTGGAGCTTCGCTTGCGTTCCAACCTGAGACATAAGCAGGCTTCGACTACAGCACTTGCTAAGTAAAGCCCGCTTGCATCTAATAAAACCGCGCATACGTTTCACCTTGAAACGTACAAAATCTTCGAGTTAGAATCACTCACAAAGGGCCACTTGAGTCGGACTCGAAGGGGGACCTGATTCACACCTCCCCTAATGACCCTATTATGGAATGTCCTTCTGATACAGAGGTTGGACTCCGATGGACAGCGTGGGTGCAATGACGGTGCGATACTTCTGCGTAATGCTATTTTTGCCACTGATGAAGCCTGTTGACCAGGCGAAAAGCGTTTGGCTTGTTTTGTTCTATTTTATTATATTTTATTAATAAATATTGGCTTTTTACCTCCTGCCTATTTTACTGGTGGATATACCTGAATTCCTTAAGCTGAGAACACGTTAAGGAGGAACCCTGAGGGGATCGTTCTGGGGTAAACAGGTGACCTTGGAACACCTGAAACGCCTTCATCTGAGAGCTGGTAGCTCTCACTCTGTGCGAGTATAAAGGAATACGTTTGTTACAAACTTTATTTTATGGTACAATATTGCACCATGTGTGTTTTTATGCTCTTTTTGAGGTATCCTGACATAAGAAGTACCGCACTGTCATCGCATCCACGCTGTCCATCGAAGTCCAACCTCTGTATCAGAAGGACATTCCATTTCCTTTCGATCCATATGGGTGTCCTGTGAAGCGCTGACCCACATCCTTTCTTCTTTTTTCCTATCGATTTGTATTTTGGGTGACGGGAAGCACTCATTTGGAGTGGGAGCAAATCCAGTTGCATATTGAGCACCATGGAAAACTACTCTTTTTAAAATATCTGGTGGTGGTATATTTGCAGGATCTGTGCTTGCTTCTGATGTCCTCTGTAGCCCATAAAAGCAGAAATCATTCATGGCCTAGCACAGTTTAAAAAAGAAGTGCAAATGTACCATAGTTTATGCTAGTCACGTTTACAGGTGTCTCAGAGTTCAGACACCAGATTTGAAGGCAGCCAGTGATATTATCTAGGTGCACTGGATCACCTATCAGCCTCAGCCACCTCCTTGGTAGATGTAAATCAGCCAGGACCCAAATAGGATAAAAACGTGGTGGTTTTATTAAAGTGGTTTTATAAAATATCAGTACACCAATACGCGTTTCGCCTTAAGTGGCTTCATCAGCCACAGACAGACCAACTGATTAAGCCACTTAAGTCGAAACTATTAGCTTTAATAAAACCACCACATTTTTATCCTGTTTGGGTCCTGGCGGTGGCGCCCTTTTTAACCGCTCCGGTATCGGATTCTATGAGTCTGAATCCGGAGCTGACTGTGTCGTCTCCTGGCAGGCTTCACTGGCTGGCTGGGTGGGCCAAGCAGTGTGCGTGGGCCTCCCAAACACGCTGCTTTAGCGCCGCTCCCTCCAGTCACATGAGAAGCAGCCTGCGACTGAGGGCCCGGCCGGGAGAAGACTGAGGGCCCGGCCGGGAGAAGACGGAGGACCCAGCCAGGAAAGGATGAAGAGAGAAGAAAAGGATGAGCAGAGGACAGGGACAGAACACGGCAGAGCGGTGAGACAGGGCCTAGCCAGACCCCCCAGGTCCAGCCAGGGCCCAGCCAGACCCCCCAGGCCCAGCCAGATCCCAAGGCCCAGCCAGACCCTAAGGCCCAACCAAGCCCCAGTGCCCAGGCCAGCCCCAGGGCCCAGCCGAGCCCAAAGGCCATCATACAGACAGCACATTACTGTGAGTTTTATTGCTGCAGATTCTGTGATATGCTCATACACACCACACATTACTATGAGTTTTATTGATGTGGAGCTCTGTGATACTCATACACACCACACATTACTGTGAGTTTATTGCTGTGCAGCTCTGTGATCCGATCGGCAGCTGCTTTGGTTTCTCCGGGGTGTTCGGCGGGGTTAATCCAGATGTTTTTGCAGGTTTCGGTGTACGTTCGCCGGGTTTTGCGTTTTTGAGTGTTCGGTGGGTTTGCGGCGGCTTTTCCCTGCACTACGACGGCCCTGTGATGCTTGCTGAATACACCGCAGGGTCGCTGAAATGGGATCGCCAAATCGCACCAAACTGAAGAGAACGAAAAGTCACAGAACGTGCGGTGACTTTTCGATCCTCTTTGAATAACCCTGATAGATTTCTATAACGAGCACTGAGAGGAGGTAAAACCACATCAGGGCAACGAGTGGCTCTCAACCAAGTGGTTTTAAACTGGCAGCGCCTTGCCTTCATCCCACGTGACTGCGGTGACCCTGCTCATTACTCTGTGCCCGGCCAGCGAGCAGCAAGGACGGTGCTGCCGGGTTGAATTACCGGTGTGGGACGTGACAATTACAATACATATAATGGATATACATGTTATAATTATAAATGGGTGAAATAAAATATTTACAACAGCTCCTCCGACAGATGTTTTTGCTACAGGGTGAACGTGAGACTACTGACCATTAATGTTCTAGATCTATTTATTTACCGCGTTCATGTTGAAATCGAACATCTGCTTCATTTAATTGTCTTTGTAATGTATATAATAAGGCTTTATATTTCCTTATTGCCTCTGCCCATGATTCCCATGGAAATTCACTGGTCTGCGAAACATTAAATTGTATTGGCATAACCACTATTTCTTATGACTGACTCGTAGGAATATGAGCCCTGTGTTCCTTGAATATATGATGTCATGATATGAATGGACTAATGTCTATAAAATATATTCCTTTTTACTAAAACTTCAGAATGTGTACACCTTTTAAATATAACTTTTACTAATTCTTTATCTGACATTACTTGAACACATACTTTACCTTTTTCGACTGAAGTCACAATATCATAAGGCGATTTAGGCCCATGTCAGACGAGCGCACTGATCACGTCCGTGTTGCTGCACATTTTAACGTCCGTGGTAGCATACAATTATGATCAATAGAGACTCACACACGAAGTACATCCGAACAGAAGTGCGGAAGCACAACCTACGTGGCAAATGGACGCAGGTTAGGCAAGAAAGTAAATCTGCTAGAACGGACGCACAGAGTGCACTGCGTCCGCAATGTCCGCATAGCTTTGTGTGTGAGTGATGAACGAGGTCAGACGGACTGTGTTTGTGCGTCCAACATTTTTGACGGACAAAATGGTTTTGTATTTTATTTTCCCTGCTACATCAGTCAAAAATAACGTCAGTGAAAAAAACCGACTGTGTGGCCACTACCTTGTCGTCAGTCAGAAAGTACGTCCGTTGAGCACGGACGCCCATTCCATACAAAATGCGCTCGTCTGACATTAGCCTTAATGGTCTCAATATTACTAGAACAATAATTTTGGTTGTGGAAACATGCATGATAAATAGGTTTACCCCGATGGGCTAAGTGTTTATATTTTGTTCCAAAATTAATTGAAAAGGTCTACCTGCTCAAGATTGATAGAATTGCTATAAAACACAAAATCTGGATATTTTAATTTATGAAAGACTAGCTGTGTACTACTAACTGGAATGCCTAATATAGACACAGAAGACAATATATTTTCAGTCCCAGAGATTGGTATAAGTCAGGGGTCAGCAACCTTGGCTCCCTGATGTTTCGGGAACTACATTTCCCATGTGGCTCAGTCAGCCTATTCCCAAAACATCAGGGAGCCAAGGTTGATGACCCCTGGTATAAGTGAAGTGCTAATGCGTCATTTTTACAGCCTATCCCCTTATTATCCCATAACTCTGTATGATTTTTAGCACAATATAAACTGATCAAGTAAAACTGCGCTTTAGTTGTACAGGGATCATGCCACCTTGTAAAGCTTATACCATAACTTTAAAGTCAGAATATAACAATACTTCCTACAAAACAAAGGCCACCCAACAATCCTTCTAATAAACCCCCTTTTTTCTTTTTTGTAAATTATCATTTCCCCAAACCAGTGTTCTAAACCTTTTTTCATATTAACTAGGTTCTCTTTATATCGAGGGAACCTGGAAGAGGTTTTCCATTGAGAAACCTTAAAATTCCAAATAATAGTGGAAAATCAGATCCAGACTAAGTGCAGTTCCCCTTGCAACTCACCACATAGGTGTTCTCTTTACCACCTCACAGGGGGGACCAGAGGTGGTAGGGAGTGCGTTTGCATAAGGAAATGGACCTCCATTTCGGACAGAGTTGGGGGGAAGGACCAAAAGGAGGGATGGCAGCTCTGGACCAGAAAGAGGCAGGGAGGGTGGGGTTGAGGCATAGAACTCCAGCTCCAAGGCAGAATAAAACAACAGTGGTATAGCCCCAACCACCCAGTGGCAATACCCCATGGTTATTAAAATTGTTCTGCTACTGTTGTAAACCAAATAAAACAGACTGGTTATGTCTACCATTGCTGTAGAAAAATCATACATGGGAACGCAGCCAGCACGTCTTCTCCAATCAGCTCTGATGTAGCATCTGAGGTTATTAAAGTTTAAAACTCAGTCTGACTAAACAGTGTGTGCTCTACACTGGCTGAATAATCGACCAACTGATTAATCAATAATGAAAATAGTTGTCAACTATTTTCAGTATCAATTGATCGGCAATTAACAGATTAGCGGTTTAGCCCTACTTTTATTATACTGCTTTATTTTCTTTGTTTACATATAAATCCCCCGACCAATTTACTGATTCTTCTCCATATAACTTAATTATAATGTATGCGTTTTGCTCTATATTAAGGTCCTAAGTATCTAATTCAACATTGTCCTGTGTATATGTTCCTGTAGTACGACCAAACTCACGTGATGGTCCTATTGTAATGTTTAGTTATCTTAAAATAAATGTGAATGTTGCAAACTTGTAATTATCCTCATTTAGTTCCAAAACACACAGGACCATGTATTCTTGGTTCTTCATCGCTTTTCTTCCCTGTATTTCTCGAGATAGTATCTGTATGAGTGATAAGTGTTTTGCTATTATCCTTAATTTCTGATTGTGTCTATTGATCTACTGTCCTGAATGGAATCTTCCATATAGCCATCATAATGTTGCTGTAATTAACATGAACAGGATAGTATTGAAATACTTTTTTCTGATGACCTCTTGCTTCTGATAGATCGTTAGTGTTGGAAAAGCTCTATTTCTTATGGATTTACCTACAAATAAAAGGAAAATAAACAACATGCAGAATCAATATTTTAAACAATTTACATTTCTGTTGTTTGGATTATACAGCTTACATTTGTCTGCATGAACCCAAAAACGGTATTGTCTACCTTTGTTACGTTTTCCATCTAGCGGTCTTTGTACCTGTACCATTGTTTGCCCCATGGTATCAATAATTTGATAAGACCTCTCCCAATTTGCATTCCATGGGCCTGTTTTACTAAATGTTTTTATCATGACCATACAACCTTTCAAAAACTTTGAAAAGTCAGGAGGTGTCCCTTTGTACATGCGGAATCCAGCACTGGGAAGAATTTATTCTAAGTTTTCCTGAAGCATTTGTAACCATTTTGCTTTAGCAATAGCAGCTTTCTGTGGAGTAGACAAAAGTGGTTCATTTGGAAATTGAAGCTGCAATATTTCCTCCAGTCATAACTTCAAAAGGAGCGTATTACATGGTAGAAGACATTGTGCTTCTGATACCCATGAGCACAACAGGAATTGCTTCTACCTCCATATTTCCTTTATTGAAAAGCATTTTAGTGATTCTGGATTTCAGTGTTCGGTTCATACTTTCCACAATTACAGGAGATTGTGGATGGTATGGATCTTTGATTTTCACAGAAGGAAAAGACCTAGCTAAACTAGTTAACTACCTACCCTGCCGCGACGCACGGAAGGAGAGCGTACAAGGGGATAAAGCTCCAAGCCTATGGACTTACTAACTACCCGCGCAAGACCATACTGTTTTTTAAGTTTTAATGGAAAAAGATAAAATACAAACTTTGCGCAGTGCCAGGATCACATAAAAACAAACCTACAAAATATACGAAATCGTGCAAATACAGCTCTTGAAATAAAATGGGACTTACATAGAAACTCTAATTTGAGTAGATACTTCTATGGGTATTTCCAGATTTCAAAGGTCCCAGAAGATTCTTTTGGATGTTGTTCTCTCAAAGTCTTCTATCAAAATACCCTGAGCTTTGGGTGAGCTTGCTATATAAAAAGCTGGCCCCTCACCCTCTTTCCCAACCATTTGGTTCCCAGATCAAGTTACCATTCAGCGCCAGCTGATCAGATAAGAGGATTGTAAACCAGTGGCCTGGCTTCACAAACTCCATGGCAAACACAAGAGAGAAAAAAAACACATTCTGTGTTTAAAATCTTACACACTGCTTTGCAGAAAATGATGCCCGTTTGTGACAATGATCATCAATGTTTGTTGTTTTTTTCCGTGTGTGTGTGTGTAGCAACAGCTAGAGATCAGTCAAGAGGAGAGCCTCTTTATAGAAATACCTGTGGCCTAGCAGTATGACTGCCCCATTTTTTTAAAAAAAAATTTTTTCAACCTTTGACTGCCTGGATGTTATTGTTTATTTTCAACTTTTGACTTTTCTGGATCTTACTGGTTTTTTTTTATCAGCTTTTGATGGTACCGGATTTTTCTATTTTTCTCAGGTTTGACAGTTAAATTTTTTTTCCAGCTTGTGACTGTCCCAGATTTCAGTTTTTTCTCAGTCTTAACTTCTGCTTTCTGCCTTTTGACTTTTCTCTGCACTTCTCTGCAAACTCTACTCTCTGTGCTCCTGCCTTCTTTCTCTGCAAACTCTATGCTCCTGCCTTCTCACTTTTCTGCTTTCTGTGGTCGCACCTGGATTGATGACTTCCTAGTTGGTTATTTTTTTTTGCCGAGCAGTTGTGAGCCAGCTGAAAAGGAATCTACATTGGGTGCTGGATGATTACTACTGGTACCAGGGCCGGCGCTAATGTAAGGCGGCACAGGCAGCCGCCTTACTGTCCTGGCCTGCTGCCAGTTTGAGGGGCGGAAAAATCAGATTTGCGGCGGCGCTGCAGTGTGTGTGCCTGTCTCAGTCCCATCCCACGTTCTTAACACGAGCAGGCACACTGTGTAATTTGGCGCCGCCCCCACACGTGATCCACATAGCCCAGGAAAAACAACTGCAGGAGGAGCCACCAGCCGCGTGCTTTCACTCTGCTGTGATGGAGGACCGAGGCAGAGAGGAGATTTATTACCAGGTGTGAATAAACTAATGGGAGGGGGTGTAGATTAATATACTGGGGGGCTTTAAATTGCTGCACTGGGTCTGGGGCTGTAAATTGCTATACTGGGGGGGCTGTAAATTGCTATACTGGGGGGCTGTGTAAATTGCTATACTGGGTCTGGGGGCTGTAAATGGATATACTGTGTCTGGGGGCTGTAAATAGATATACTGGGGGGGCTGTAAATTGCTATACTGGGTCTGGGGGCTGTAAATGGATATACTGGGTCTGGGGGCTGAATAGAGATACTGGGGGGGCTGTAAATGGATATACTGGGTCTGGGGCTGTAAATAGATATACTGGGGGCTGTAAATGGCTATACTGGGTCTGGGGACTGTAAATGGATATACTGGGTCTGGGGGCTGTAAATGGATATACTGGGTCTGGGGGCTGTAAATAGATATACTGGGGGGGCTGTAAATTGCTATACTGGGTCTGGGGGCTGTAAATTGATATACTGGGTCTGGGGGCTGTAAATGGATATACTGGGTCTGAGGGCTGTAAATAGATATACTGGGGGGGCTGTAAATTGCTATACTGGGTCTGGGGGGCTGTTAAATGGATATACTGGGTCTGGGGCTGTAAATGGATATACTGGGTCTGGGGGGGCTCTAAATAGATATACTGGGGGGCTGTAAATTGAAATACTGGGTCTGGGGGCTGTAAATAGATATACTGGGGGGGCTGTAAATGGATATACTGGGTCTGGGGGCTGTAAATAGATATACTGGGGGGCTGTAAATGGATATACTGGGTCTGGGGGCTGTAAATAGATATACTGGGGGGGGGCTGTAAATTGCTATACTGGGTCTGGGGCTGTAAATGGATATACTGGGTCTGGGGGCTGTAAATAGATATACTGGGGGGGCTGTAAATTGCTATACTGGGTCTGGGGGCTGTAAATAGATATACTGGGGGGCTGTAAATGGATATACTGGGTCTGGGGGCTGTAAATAGATATACTGGGGGGGCTGTAAATTGCTATACTGGGTCTGGGGGCTGTAAATGGATATACTGGGTCTGGGGGCTGTAAATGGATATACTGGGTCTGGGGGCTGTAAATAGATATACTGGGGGGGGGCTGTAAATTGCTATACTGGGTCTGGGGGCTGTAAATTGATATACTGGGTCTGGGGGCTGTAAATTGATATACTGGGGGGCTGTAAATTGATATACTGGGTCTGGGGGCTGTAAATGGATATACTGGGTCTGGGAGCTGTAAATAGATATACTGGGGGCTGTAAATGGATATACTGGGGTGGGGGCTGTAAATGGATATACTGGGTCTGGGGGCTGTAAATGGATATACTGGGTCTGGGGGCTGTAAATGGATATACTGGGTCTGGGGGCTGTAAATAGATATACTGGGGGCTGTAAATTGAAATACTGGGTCTGGGGCTGTAAATAGATATACTGGGGGGCTGTAAATTGAAATACTGGGTCTGGGGGCTGTAAATAGATATACTGGGTCTGGGGGCTGTAAATAGATTTACTGGGGGGCTGTAAATAGATATACTGGGGGGCTGTAAATTGAAATACTGGGTCTGGGGGCTGTAAATTGATATACTGGGTCTGGGGCTGTAAATAGATATACTGGGGGGCTGTAAATTGCTATACTGGGTCTGGGGGCTGTAAATAGATATACTGGGGGGCTGTAAATGGATATACTGGGTCTGGGGGCTGTAAATAGATATACTGGGGGGGCTGTAAATTGCTATACTGGGTCTGGGGGCTGTAAATGGATATACTGGGTCTGGGGGCTGTAAATAGATATACTGGGGGGCTGTAAATTGCTATACTGGGTCTGGGGGCTGTAAATTGATATACTGGGTCTGGGGGCTGTAAATTGATATACTGGGTCTGGGGGCTGTAAATGGATATACTGGGTCTGGGAGCTGTAAATAGATATACTGGGGGGCTGTAAATGGATATACTGGGTCTGGGGGCTGTAAATGGATATACTGGGTCTGGGGGCTGTAAATGGATATACTGGGTCTGGGGGCTGTAAATGGATATACTGGGTCTGGGGGCTGTAAATGGATATACTGGGTCTGGGGGCTGTAAATAGATATACTGGGGGCTGTAAATTGAAATACTGGGTCTGGGGGCTGTAAATAGATATACTGGGGGCTGTAAATTGAAATACTGGGTCTGGGGGCTGTAAATAGATATACTGGGTCTGGGGGCTGTAAATAGATTTACTGGGGGGCTGTAAATAGATTTACTGGGGGGCTGTAAATAGATATACTGGGGGGCTGTAAATTGAAATACTGGGTCTGGGGGCTGTAAATAGATATACTGGGTCTGGGAGCTGTAAATAGATATACTGGGGGGCTGTAAATAGATATACTGGGGGGGCTGTAAATTGAAATACTGGGTCTGGGGCTGTAAATGGATATACTGGGTCTGGGGCTGTAAATAGATATACTGGGGGGCTGTAAATTGCTATACTGGGTCTGGGGCTGTAAATAGATATACTGGGGGGCTGTAAATGGATATATACTGGGTCTGGGGGCTGTAAATAGATATACTGGGGGGGCTGTAAATTGCATATACTGGGTCTGGGGGCTGTAAATGGATATACTGGGTCTGGGGGCTGTAAATGGATATACTGGGTCTGGGGGCTGTAAATAGATATACTGGGGGGCTGTAAATTGCTATACTGGGTCTGGGGGCTGTAAATTGATATACTGGGTCTGGGGGCTGTAAATAGATATACTGGGGGGCTGTAAATGGATATACTGGGGCTGGGGGCTGTAAATGGATATACTGGGTCTGGGGGCTGTAAATGGATATACTGGGTCTGGGGGCTGTAAATAGATATACTGGGGGCTGTAAATTGAAATACTGGGTCTGGGGGCTGTAAATAGATATACTGGGGGGCTGTAAATTGAAATACTGGGTCTGGGGGCTGTAAATAGATATACTGGGTCTGGGGGCTGTAAATAGATTTACTGGGGGCTGTAAATAGATATACTGGGGGGCTGTAAATTGAATACTGGGTCTGGGGGCTGTAAATAATATACTGGGTCTGGGAGCTGTAAATAGATATACTGGGGGGCTGTAAATAGATATACTGGGGGGGCTGTAAATTGAAATACTGGGTCTGGGGGCTGTAAATGGATATACTGGGTCTGGGGGCTGTAAATAGATATACTGGGGGGCTGTAAATTGCTATACTGGGTCTGGGGGCTGTAAATGATATACTGGGTCTGGGGGCTGTAAATTGATATACTGGGGGGGCTGTAAATTGATATACTGGGTCTGGGGGCTGTAAATGGATACTGGGTCTGGGAGCTGTAAATAGATATACTGGGGGCTGTAAATGGATATACTGGGGCTGGGGGCTGTAAATGGATATACTGGGTCTGGGGCTGTAAATGGATATACTGGGTCTGGGGGCTGTAAATGGATATACTGGGTCTGGGGGCTGTAAATAGATATACTGGGGGCTGTAAATTGAATACTGGGTCTGGGGGCTGTAAATAGATATACTGGGGGCTGTAAATTGAAATACTGGGTCTGGGGGCTGTAAATAGATATACTGGGTCTGGGGCTGTAAATAGATTACTGGGGGGCTGTAAATAGATATACTGGGGGGGCTGTAAATTGAAATACTGGGTCTGGGGGCTGTAAATTGATATACTGGGTCTGGGGGCTGTAAATAGATATACTGGGGGGGCTGTAAATTGCTATACTGGGTCTGGGGGCTGTAAATAGATATACTGGGGGGCTGTAAATGGATATACTGGGTCTGGGGGCTGTAAATAGATATACTGGGGGGGGCTGTAAATTGCTATACTGGGTCTGGGGGCTGTAAATGGATATACTGGGTCTGGGGCTGTAAATAGATATACTGGGGGGGCTGTAAATTGATATACTGGGTCTGGGGGCTGTAAATTGATATACTGGGTCTGGGGGCTGTAAATTGATATACTGGGTCTGGGGGCTGTAAATGGATATACTGGGTCTGGGAGCTGTAAATAGATATACTGGGGGGGCTGTAAAGGATATACTGGGTCTGGGGGCTGTAAATGGATATACTGGGTCTGGGGCTGTAAATGGATATACTGGGTCTGGGGGCTGTAAATGGATATACTGGGTCTGGGGCTGTAAATGGATATACTGGGTCTGGGGGCTGTAAATGGATATACTGGGTCTGGGGGCTGTAAATGGATATACTGGGTCTGGGGGCTGTAAATAGATATACTGGGGGCTGTAAATTGAAATACTGGGTCTGGGGGCTGTAAATAGATATACTGGGGGCTGTAAATTGAAATACTGGGTCTGGGGGCTGTAAATAGATATACTGGGTCTGGGGGCTGTAAATAGATTTACTGGGGGCTGTAAATAGATTTACTGGGGGCTGTAAATAGATATACTGGGGGGCTGTAAATTGAAATACTGGGTCTGGGGCTGTAAATAGATATACTGGGTCTGGGAGCTGTAAATAGATATACTGGGGGGCTGTAAATAGATATACTGGGGGGGCTGTAAATTGAAATACTGGGTCTGGGGGCTGTAAATGGATATACTGGGTCTGGGGGCTGTAAATGATATACTGGGGGCTGTAATACTGGGGTCTGGGGAATGATTATACTGGGTCTGGGGGCTGTAAATGGATATACTGGTCTGGGAGCTGTAAATAGATATACTGGGGGCTGTAAATGGATATACTGGGGCTGGGGGCTGTAAATGGAGATATACTGGGTCTGGGGGCTGTAAATGGATATACTGGGTCTGGGGGCTGTAAATGGATATACTGGGTCTGGGGCTGTAAATAGATATACTGGGGGCTGTAAATTGAAATACTGGGTCTGGGGGCTGTAAGATATACTGGGGGCTGTAAATTGAAATACTGGGTCTGGGGGCTGTAAATAGATATACTGGGTCTGGGGCTGTAAATAGATTTACTGGGGGGCTGTAAATAGATATACTGGGGGGCTGTAAATTGAAATACTGGGTCTGGGGGCTGTAAATTGATATACTGGGTCTGGGGGCTGTAAATAGACATACTGGGGGGGCTGTAAATTGCTATACTGGGTCTGGGGGCTGTAAATAGATTATTACTTGGGGGGTGTAAATGGATATACTGGGTCTGGGGGCTGTAAATAGATATACTGGGGGGCTGTAAATTGCTATACTGGGTCTGGGGCTGTAAATGGATATACTGGGTCTGGGGCTGTAAATAGATATACTGGGGGGCTGTAAATTGCTATACTGGGTCTGGGGGCTGTAAATTGATATACTGGGTCTGGGGCTGTAAATTGATATACTGGGTCTGGGGGCTGTAAATGGATATACTGGGTCTGGGAGCTGTAAATAGATATACTGGGGGGCTGTAATGGATATACTGGGTCTGGGGGCTGTAAATGGATATACTGGGTCTGGGGGCTGTAAATGGATATACTGGGTCTGGGGGCTGTAAATGGATATACTGGGTCTGGGGCTGTAAATGGATATACTGGGTCTGGGGGCTGTAAATAGATATACTGGGGGCTGTAAATTGAAATACTGGGTCGGGGCTGTAAATAGATATACTGGGGGCTGTAAATTGAAATACTGGGTCTGGGGGCTGTAAATAGATATACTGGGTCTGGGGGCTGTAAATAGATTTACTGGGGGCTGTAAATAGATTTACGGGGCTGTAAATAGATATACTGGGGGGCTGTAAATTGAAATACTGGTCTGGGGGCTGTAAATAGATATACTGGGTCTGGGAGCTGTAAATAGATATACTGGGGGGCTGTAAATAGATATACTGGGGGGGCTGTAAATTGAAATACTGGGTCTGGGGGCTGTAAATGGATATATACTGGGTCTGGGGCTGTAAATAGATATACTGGGGGGCTGTAAATTGCTATACTGGGTCTGGGGCTGTAAATAGATATACTGGGGGGGCTGTAAATGGATATACTGGGTCTGGGGGCTGTAAATAGATATACTGGGGGGGCTGTAAATTGCTATACTGGGTCTGGGGCTGTAAATGGATATACTGGGTCTGGGGGCTGTAAATGGATATACTGGGTCTGGGGGCTGTAAATAGATATACTGGGGGGGCTGTAAATTGCTATACTGGGTCTGGGGCTGTAAATTGATATACTGGGTCTGGGGCTGTAAATAGATATACTGGGGGGCTGTAAATGGATATACTGGGGCTGGGGGCTGTAAATGGATATACTGGGTCTGGGGGCTGTAAATGGATATACTGGGTCTGGGGCTGTAAATAGATATACTGGGGGCTGTAAATTGAAATACTGGGTCTGGGGCTGTAAATAGATATACTGGGGGGCTGTAAATTGAAATACTGGGTCTGGGGGCTGTAAATAGATATACTGGGTCTGGGGGCTGTAAATAGATTTACTGGGGGGCTGTAAATAGATATACTGGGGGGCTGTAAATTGAAATACTGGGTCTGGGGGCTGTAAATAGATATACTGGGTCTGGGAGCTGTAAATAGATATACTGGGGGCTGTAAATAGATATACTGGGGGGGCTGTAAATTGAAATACTGGGTCTGGGGGCTGTAAATGGATATACTGGGTCTGGGGGCTGTAAATAGATATACTGGGGCTGTTAAATTGCTATACTGGGTCTGGGGGCTGTAAATTGATATACTGGGTCTGGGGCTGTAAATTGATATACTGGGGGGGCTGTAAATTGATATACTGGTCTGGGGGCTGTAAATGGATATACTGGGTCTGGGAGCTGTAAATAGATATACTGGGGGGCTGTAAATGGATATACTGGGGCTGGGGGCTGTAAATGGATATACTGGGTCTGGGGCTGTAAATGGATATACTGGGTCTGGGGGCTGTAAATGGATATACTGGGTCTGGGGGGTTTAAATAGATATTACTGGGGGCTGTAAATTGAAATACTGGGTTCTGGGGGCTGTAAATAGATACTGGGGGGCTGTAAATTGAAATACTGGGTCTGGGGGCTGTAAATAGATATACTGGTCTGGGGGCTGTAAATAGATTTACTGGGGGGCTGTAAATAGATATACTGGGGGGCTGTAAATTGAAATACTGGGTCTGGGGCTGTAAATTGATATACTGGGTCTGGGGCTGTAAATAGATATACTGGGGGGCTGTAAATTGCTATACTGGGTCTGGGGGCTGTAAATAGATATACTGGGGGGCTGTAAATGGATATACTGGGGTCTGGGGGCTGTAAATAGATATACTGGGGGGGCTGTAAATTGCTATACTGGGTCTGGGGGCTGTAAATGGATATACTGGGTCTGGGGGCTGTAAATAGATATACTGGGGGGCTGTAAATTGCTATACTGGTCTGGGGGCTGTAAATGATATACTGGGTCTGGGGGCTGTAAATTGATATACTGGGTCTGGGGGCTGTAAATGGATATACTGGGTCTGGGAGCTGTAAATAGATATACTGGGGGCTGTAAATGGATATACTGGTCTGGGGGCTGTAAATGGAATATACTGGGTCTGGGGGCTGTAAATGGAATATACTGGTCTGGGGGCTGTAAATGGATATACTGGTCTGGGGCTGTAAATGGATATACTGGGTCTGGGGGCTGTAAATGGATATACTGGGTCTGGGGGCTGTAAATGGAATATACTGGGTCTGGGGGCTGTAAATAGATATACTGGGGGCTGTAAATTGAAATACTGGGTCTGGGGGCTGTAAATATATACTGGGGGGCTGTAAATGAAATACTGGGTCTGGGGGCTGTAAATAGATATACTGGGTCTGGGGGCTGTAAATAGATTTACTGGGGGCTGTAAATAGATTTACTGGGGGCTGTAAATAGATATACTGGGGGGCTGTAAATTGAAATACTGGGTCTGGGGCTGTAAATAGAATAGTACTGGGTCTGGGAGCTGTATAATAGATATACTGGGGGCTGTAAAAGATTATACTGGGGGGGCTGTAAATTGAAATACTGGGTCTGGGGGTGTAAATGGAATATACTGGGTCTGGGGCTGTAAATAGATTATACTGGGGGCTGTAAATTGCTATACTGGGTCTGGGGGCTGTAAATAGATATACTGGGGGGCTGTAAATGGATATACTGGTCTGGGGGCTGTAAATAGATATACTGGGGGGCTGTAAATTGCTATTACTGGGTCTGGGGCTGTAAATAATGATATACTGGGTCTGGGGCTGTAAATGGATATACTGGGTGGGGGCTGTAAATAGATATACTGGGGGGGCTGTAAATTGCTATACTGGTCTGGGGGCTGTAAATGATATACTGGGTCTGGGGGCTGTAAATTGAATACTGGTCTGGGGGCTGTAAATGGATATACTGGGTCTGGGAGCTGTAAATAGATTATTACTGGGGGCTGTAAATGGATATACTGGGGCTGGGGCTTAAATGGATATACTGGGTCTGGGGGCTGTAAATGGATTATACTGGGTCTGGGGGCTGTAAATAGATATACTGGGGGCTGTAAATTGAAATACTGGGTCTGGGGGCTGATAAATAGATATACTGGGGGCTGTAAATTGAAATACTGGGTCTGGGGGCTGTAAAAGATATACTGGGTCTGGGGGCTGTAAATAGATTTACTGGGGGCTGTAAATAGATATACTGGGGGCTGTAAATTGAAATACTGGGTCTGGGGGCTGTAAATAGATATACTGGGTCTGGGAGCTTAAATAGAATAACTGGGGCTGTAAATAGATATACTGGGGGGCTGTAAATTGAGTAACTGGTCTGGTGTAGGTATGGGGGGTCCAATACTGTGTCTAGTCTGCGGGGGGCTGTAAATGGTATACTACTGGGTCTGGGGGCTGTAAATATATAGGGGGGGCTGTAAATTGCTATACGGGTCTGGGGGGCGGTAAATTGAGATATACTGGGTCGGGGCTGTAAATTGCTATATACTGGCGTCTGGGGGCTGTAAATAGATATACTGGTCTGGTCGGGGCTGTAAATGATATACTGGGTCTGGGGGCTGTAAAATAAATATATACTGGGGGGGCTGTTAAATTGCTATACTGGGGTCTGGGGGCTGTAAATTGCCCTTAAAACCTTATACTGGGTCTTGGGGGCTGTAAATTAATACTGGGTCTGGGGGCTGTAAATTGATATACTGGGTCTGGGGGCTGTAAATGATATACTGGTCTGGGAGCTGTAAATAGTAATATACTGGTCTGGGGGCTTGTAAATAGGATTTATACTGGGGCGGGGGCTGTATAAATATGGTAGATTATACTGGGTCTGGGGCTGTAAATTGGAATATTAAATGGGTTCTGGGGGCTGTAAATGGATATACTGGGTCTGGGGATTAATCTTATAACTGGGTTAGGGGGCTGAAAGATACTGGGGGCTGTAAATTGAAAATACTGTCTGGGGGCTGTAAATAGATATACTGGGGGGCTGTAAATTGAATACTGGGTCTGGGGGCTGTAAATAGAATATACTGGGTCTGGGGGCTGTAAATAGATTTTAGGGGGGCTGTAAATAGATATACTGGGGGGCTGTAAATTGAAATACTGGGTCTGGGGGCTGTAAATAGATATACTGGGTCTGGGAGCTGTAAATAGATATACGGGGGCTGTAAATAGATATACTATAGTCGGGGGGCTGTAATTGAAAAATACTGTGTTGGGGTGTAGCTTGAACTGTGGGTGCTGAAATTGATATACTGGGTCTGGGGGCTGTAAATAGATTACTGGGGGGGCTATAAATAGATATATACTGGGGGGCTGTAAATGATATACTGGGTCTGGGGGGCTGTTAAATAGATATACTGGGTCTGGGGGCCGCTGTTAAATAGATATACTGGGGGCTGTAAATTGATATACTGGGTCTGGGGGCTGTAAAATTGATGTTGATAATACTGGGTCTGGGGCCATAAATAGAATATACTGGGGGCTGTAAATTGATATACTGGGTCTGGGGCTGTAAACTGATTTACTGGGGGTGTAAATTGCTATGCTGGTGGGTGTAAAATCATGTACTGGGGGTGTAAAATGATATGCAGGGGGTTTGAATAAACTGATATTGGTACATTACCTTTTTTTATTGCTGTGGAGCTCTGTTGTATACACTCATTCACACTGCACATTACTGTGAGTTTTATTGCTGTGGATTCTGTGATACGCTCATACACACCGCACATTACTGTGAGTTTTATTACTGTGGAGCTCTTGTGATACGCTTTTACACACTGCACATTACTAGGAGTTTTATTGCTGTGGAGCTCTGTGATACGCTCATACACTCTGCACATTACTATGAGTTTTTATTGAGCTGTGGAGCTCTGTGATACGCTGCACATTACTGGAAGGTTTATTGAAGTGAGCTCTGTAATTTGCAGTGTGTATAAGTACATCAATAAGGTAGACGTATCTTATAAACCTGAATTGCTCCTGGTGAGGGTATAAATAAAACCCACCAGTTTCTCTCATGGCTGAGAAGCCGCATGAGGACATGTGGTTGCTTAGAAAGCAGCTTTTGGTTTCATTAGGAAGGACTAGCCTGACCCAGAGGTGTCGTGATGCGGCAGAAGAGCTTACACTTTAATGACCATTCAAATAAACCAAAACCTCTGTGTTTTGTTTAACATGGAGCTACAGGGGTGAGCAGGGCTGGACTGGGACAGAAAATCAGCCCTGGATGTCATCCAGACCGGCCCAATTTAATTATGCAAATACGCACAAATATAGTATATAATCCAACTGGATCGCTCAACCAATCGCTCTACAGATACTGGAGTTTCTTGCAGAGCGATTGGGTAAAGCACCGCAGTGTCACTGAGGTCAAGTGTGCACCATGCCTTAAGGTGAGGCGGATGCGCAGAGGGTCTCACCGGCACGGTGGCCGCAATATGAGACTGCGTCTGTTTTGCAGTGTGGAAGTTCTCACCTCACCCATTAAGGGCAGCGCGAGCCACGCAGTGAACCAGCATTCACACTGGCCCACAGAGCCATCGGCCCACCGGGAATCTCCCTGTAGTCCCTATGGCCAGTACATGCCTGGGGGTGAGCGCAAATGACAACTTATTTTCTTGGTATGTTTTAGAGATTATTATGCATCTCAATGCTGATTGACATGGCATGGTAGGGAGGGGGGGGGCACCAAAACGCACCTTCGCCTGAGTAGACAAAAATGCTTGCACCGGCCCTGACTGGTACACCTATTGCCAGGGGCTCTTGTGCCTCTTCTTCGCCGTCTAAAAGTTACCCTTTGCTGATTGAAAGTTCCTGTTTAGATTTAAACATAAATAGATTTCAAGGTTAGCCCTAAAGATACAGTAAAAGTAAAACACTGTATGTTATAGATAATCTTCATCTTTAATTTCAGAAGTTAGATCTGTATTGTCTTCACCTTCTGATTCATTTTCTAAAGTTTCATGTAATGCAGCTAAAATGATATCGTCACTAAGCATCTTCCTTCTTAGGCTAATGTCAGATGACGCAATCTGATCGCACTCTGCGTGTGCGTGCATAATGGACGTAGGTACTGACGGAAGATACTGTAGACACCACACGGTAAATTTTTTTAACAGATGTAGAAAAAAAGGGAAATATGGGAATTAAAATTAAATGACAGGTACAGTCAGCCAGACCAAAACACACTTCTGAGCGTCAACGTGATGGACGTCGCAAATGCGTTGCGTCTGATGTTGCATCATCATGCGCACAGGCCGCTACACTTTTACCTCGAGGCCTAAATGGCGTCCATTGCCACCTGCGTGGTGTGTGTGCACTTTGGTGCGTACGTAGTTCGTGTGTTGGTCTCTATTGATCGCAACTCAATGCTACGATGGACGTTAAACTGTGCGGCGACACGGACGTGATGGCTGCGTTCATCTGACGCTAGCCTTAGAGCCATACCTGACTACTGAGAACATGTACAACCTGCAACTAAGGTTCATTACGAAGGAGTAGCAAGTGCCAAAAGCGTAGATCATGTTAAAACATATAGGTATTACAAAGTTGGTGCCAACTTAACCAGAACCTTTGTAAATTTACCAGAGCCATTATAGTCTATGGAGTTAAGTTTACAACAGCTCTGGTTAAATTAGCACCAGATTTGTAATACTGCCCATAGCATTGTGGAGAAAACATGAAGAAACAGAAACCAGTCAAAATGACTACTATGGCGCTTCTAAGTATACTGATCTAAATCTCTGGAACATGAGAGATTCATGCCAATTTTGGCACCCCATTAAAACTACATATTTGAAAAGTCCTAATATGTGAAGAGAAATCTGAAGTATTTTCAAAATTTCACAATTTAAAAATTCAAAACCGTCAAAATGACTGCTTCGGTGCTTCTAATATGCGTTCGCACGTTTTTAACGTGTGCGCAATACGTCAACGCGCATAACAAAACGCTTAGGTGTGAACCCAGCCTTAAAGAAAAGTAAACACATCCTCCTTAATGTTTGGTTTTAATTTCTCTGACAACTCAACATGTTCATTTCCTGTTGTTAAACTAATTAACTGTGTCAACCTTTCTCTATCGGTCCCATAAATGACGTCACCACTTACTTCATTAGGAGAACTGAGAGGCTGAGTTAGTCTGCGTGCTATGTATGCCAGCAGCCAAATCTTAAAAAGTCTTTTTTTTTTTTCATCATTTAGATTGTTTTACCAAAGTGAATTTAAAGACCTCAGCATTTCCAAATGCATCTAAAGATGGATTACAGACAGGGTTTTCTTTCATAACCTTTGTTAATTGCTGTTGATTTTTCAATATACGTTTTGCAGCTTTGTCTAAAAGTTTGCGTCTTTGAAGGTCCAACTGTGAGTACACATCGTCTATCGACGGTCTCGAAAATTAAATTTAGGGTACGTTTTGTGGTTACACACATATGTTTGACTTCATTTCTCAAATTGCAGATTAGGGATGTGCACGACACTTTTTTTGTTTAGTTTTTTTCTGGTCTTTTTCCGTTTTGGGTCATTTCGGACAGTTTTTGTTTCGTTATGGTGCGGATCGATTCAGTGATTCGGATCAGTTGGTTTTTCACTTTTTATTGGTTATTTAAGAATGGGATTAAGAAATTAGATTACTACCAAAAGAATGAAAGTTTCTTTACTTTTATTTTGGGATTCTTTTAGCCATTTTTTGGTTTCCTAACATTTGATAAAGAAACAAGACTTTTTAACCCATAGGTTTTAATGCAGCATATGAATCCACAGACTGCTGGGAAGCGCCTCTCTGCAGTATAATTAACCCTTTCAATGCGGTGGACGGGCTGAGCGCGTCCACCCGCATTGCTACTTCGCTGCGGAGGACGCTCTGAGCGCGTCCCCCCCTTGCAGCCGCGATCGGCCGGTATTCCGGCCGATCGCGCGGCCCCCCTGGTGCGGGCTGACATCATCGATGTCAGCCCAGCCTCCGGGACCCCGGCGGGCACGATAGGCGTCATCGCGCATGCGCGATGACGTCTATTTCAGGCACCCCCCTGCCATTGCAGGGAAGGTGCAGAGCGCGATGGCGCCAGTTTTGAAATTAACCCCTTGCTGCCACCTATAGTGGAGATAGGGGGTTCATTGGAACCCCCTATCTCCCGATCCATGACAGCTAGGGGTTAATGTTTATTATCATTGGAACGGCCAGAGCATGGCCTTTCCAATGATACCAAACATGACCATGTAAAATGTAAAAAAAAATAAAAAATTAAATGTTTTTTTGTTTTTTTTCGTTTTATTAGTGCAACAATATTGTTCCCATTTCAATTATAATGTGAACAATGATGCTGCACTAACTATTTTTTCTATGGGGGGCGTTTGCTAAAAACACGTAATTTTCCCCAAAAAAGTAACGATTCCTCATTTCTAATTTTTTTAACAAGCGCACCCCATAGAAAATATAACCGCAAACGCTCGCATGTTAAAATGTTAAAAAAAAACACTTTACACATTGTAAATTATTGAAAATTCAAATTTTATTGCCTTTTTTTGTTATAATATACAGACATGACATAACGTATACATATAATAATGACATATTATGAATCTGCTGGAAATAACGATATATAATATGTCTGTGTCATATATTAAAATAAGGCTTAAAAACGCGTTTAAACATGATGAGCGAAATCGGTAAAAATGAGCTCAGCACAGAGGTGTGAAAAGGCTCAGCAGCGAAAGGGTTAATGCAGCATATGAATCCGCACACTGTGGGGTAGCAACTCTCTGCAGAATAATTAATGCAGCATATAAATCCACACACTGCTGGGAACGTCCCAGCAGTGTGTGGATTCATATGCTGCATTAATTATAGCTCATAAAAAATGAAAAACTAACTGATCCGAGAAATGAATCAATCCGAATCAATGAATCGATCTGCAGAGAGGTGCTACCCCGCAGTGTGCGGATTCATATGCTGCAATGAAACCTATGGGTTAAAAAGCCTTGTTTCTTTAAAAAAGTTAGAAAACCCAAAATTTCACCCAAAAAATGTCTAAAAATCCTAAAAATTAAAGAAAATGTCATTCTATTGGTAGTAATCTACTTCCCATTCTTAAATAACCAATAAAAAAATGAAATAACTCCTGAAAAACAAAAAATCAACTGATCCGAATCACCCGAATCGATCCGAATCAACGAATTGATCCGCGCCGAATTTTTGGATCGATTTGAATTTTTGGATGGCCGACATTTCGTTTTTGGAAATGCTCACGAAATACGAAAATGCTGATTTTCGTCCGGTTTTGGAACGAAACTAATTGCACATCTCTATTGCAGATCAGTTTAGAGTTAAGATCTGATTAGTTTTCTAAATCTGTAACAACTTCTTGTAACGTGTCACAGTTTGAACATGTCTTTTCTACTATAAAAACAGATTTTCCTTTCAAGCCTGCGTTTGGCGTTTGTAGCTGGTAATTACTCTGAGACACTTTGGTCCTAAACATCATAGCATTAAAAGTGTCTATCAATTTAAAAGCATTTCTAATTTTCTGCTTTTGTTAACACAAAAGAACTTTTTGTCAATCCGTTCTTTGCATTGCTCACCAGAACATGTACTACATGGGTAAGCAAACTCTATTTACTGTCAGTAGAAAACTTTAATGAAATTCATATTAAACTCAGGAGCTTTCTTCTTTTTTTGACTGTCTCGCTTCACACGTGGGACTGCGTGCGTACCGAGGTTATGGACTTTGGAAACCCTCCAAGTTCTGCCTTGCGGTCTCTCTGCTTCATTCCACATGCTGGCTCGTGCCTTGCTTGATATCAGCAAAATAGTCTTCTGAAAAATACTCCTCTCGTAACGCACACAAATCTTCTCTAGGTTCTTTTTGTTTGAACAGCAAGTATAGATCACTCGGAGGGTGTTAAAAAATAGAGCAATGCACCCCCCCAGCCTCCAGATGGATGATCAAAAAACTTGCAGAAAAACTTGCTGGGGCGCCAGTGTAAAAAAAAAACATCTGTTTCTTGCGTAGCATCTGTTTCACCACACAATTCACATTCTCTCCTACTTTTGAATGACTGTAAAATCAATATGAAATATTCAACATTTATTGATCCAGTAAGGGTTATGTTGATGCACATACAAGCATTGTCTTGCATTTAAAGGACCTCCTTTCTTGGCAATTAAAAGGATTGTGTTACTTAATAGATTTTTAATGTCCCAAAACAATGGGTTCAGAGGACATTAGACAAATTGTGCTGATAACCGTGACCTATGACAAGACAAATGCACGTCTGTCAGCCTGGACCCATTTGTTTCAGTATTTAGCGAATCGGCTGCCTGCTTGGATAGCCTTGGAATAGGCAAAGCGGACCACTTTGAAATCTCTTGGTCATCTTACATCAGATATTAACAAACCCACCACTTTCATTTTTTTTTCTCACATCTTTTTCTTTCCCCAATTTGCTTCCACCCCCCTTTTTTATCTTCTTTACTCTCCTTTCATTGCCAGCCACATCCTTTCTAGGTTCTTTGGCTATCTGAATCCATTTTTAGAGTTTATGACGCAAACATGAAGTGATGCAGTAATAATGTCGTCTTGGCCATAGGACAACGTAGGGGTCTTCTTCCTAAAAATATGGTTGCTGCTGGATGATGCTAAAATGGGCTGTTTAAATCATCAGTGTAAGCCTTAGCTGAACTAAGCAAAATAAATAAACCATACTACATTTATATTCCTAACCTGAATAGAATACAGTCAAATAATGTGATGCACATTACAATATATTATCATTAAGCTGTTTCTGTAAGGTTATAACAGGTAGGTACATACATTCTGATAAGCTACAGGAGTTAAACAGAGCAACATTAAAACAATGCAGAATATTTTCAATTGAAAATCAAAAACACATGCTAATATTTCAGATTTTTATGTGTGTAGTCAATTGGACAATTGCTAAAAATATCACACAGATCCCATTGAGCGTACTGATGGTGAACTGGGTTTGAGAAAATAAATCAAGCGGTCCCTTTGACTTCTCTGTTTAACCTATCGCAGTTTCTGTTTGCTGAAGAAACTCAGTGATGCTTTGTTTTCACATATAATTGTTTCCTTTTAAAGATCACATTTCAAATCTAATCTATCTTCTGCCATTCAAGTGCATATGTAGCAACAGACTAATGTACTGCATGTTTGCCATTTTAAATATTAGCTAATGTGAATGATAAACGTAAGCGAGAAGAAATAAAAAGGTAGCAGATGAGCATTTCTCTTTAATCTGCCTGGCAAATGAAGTAAATAATTTCAATTTCAGGCTTACTTGCATTATTCCTACTGTATTTGTTTAAAGAAGCGGAGTATCTGTACTCTCAGGTTTATAATTAATGGTAATTATGGTTGAGTTATTAATACTTTGTAAATAATGAGACCGACATAAACCGTTCTAGTGTTCAGATGTTATGCTACATCTCTTTAGTAACAGTTAAGGCGAAAAATAATCTATCAACATGTATTAAAGAATTCTGGTTTTACACTTCAAGAGCACCTGTCAAATAACAGTGTTACTTTACGTACTTTAAATCACTTTTAGCTTTTTCTGTTTACGCTTAAGATGGTTTAATGCAACATTGAAAAAAATTCTTGAGCCTGGCAACTAAAGGTTTCAATAAAATTTAAATTCATATGGAGACTGACAACGATTTAGTCCATTTAAGGCTAGGGTCAGACTGAGGCAGTGCGAACGCGCGTGCAGCCGCACATAATCACGGCCGTGCTAGCAGCAGATGCCGGGCAATCAGGGCCAATATACGAAGTACGGTCGCACAAAAGTGCGGCCGCGCAACGCAAGCGGCAAACAAACGCATTTTTTCGAGAACGTGAAACCACTAGTACTGACGTACAGAGTGCGCTGCGTCCGCTAGCGGCGTGTGTGCGTGATTAGGAGACGTCAGACGCTGCTAATGTCCGGCCAACATAACGTCCAGACCCAAAAAGTGTTTTATTGATGATCCGTACAAAATCACGGATGAAACTGCGCATCGTATGACCGCTATTGCGTATTCCGTGAAAAAATACGTCCATTCGTTCGAACGCACTTTTTCACGGACAACGTGAAAAATGCGTTAGTCTGACCCTAGCCTAACTTTGCCATACATCGTAGGTAAAGAGCCCAGGCACACCCTAATGTTGGGTGACGAGGTCCTCTTTAACTTCCTAAATTGACACTTCTGATGTCCCTTATGTGGGTCATGATCAATAGCACGAAGACTGACCAGATCTCTGATTACAGGCTTGTTATTTCAAATGAAAATGTGCATTTGATGCAAAGTCTTTTAATTTAGTTTTCAATTAATGCATGTTCCATGGGTGCACACCCTAATGTGCATACTATAATCCTTTATGGTTGGTCATTGTATGTGGAGTTCTGCAAAGAATCATGAATGATTAATCCCGAAAGCGCCAGTAGATAACTATTAGCCAGACAAGGTATGTCAATCAATTATGAAAAGCAGTCGGAGGGGAAGCTTCATGAAATTATTTGCTTGTTTTTTTCATAGCTTAAATTGTTATTTTATATCATTATGGTTGAAATCTGACTGTCCTAAATTGCATGGTGTTTCCTTTTTTTCCCCTCTTATTCTATAGGTTGTGGGATTTTTCAAAGCCTTCCCCGCTCCTTGACACTGTGGAGCACCATACGGAGTTTACTTGTGGCCTTGACTTTAGCATTCTTCTACCTGGTCAGGTAATTGATTTCATGAACATAAAACTCTCTGCACCATTAACCTTGCTGAAGTTACAGTCTGCAGGCATGCTCGCCAGTGATTCCTCCAGATGCCATTAAATTGGTTGATGACCTAAGTTAACAGGTCCTCAGAAAAATCCCTGCTTAAAGCACACATTTCATATTAGTCTCGCTCATTTATCTATAAGGCAGTCACTAACACAGCTAATAAAAAGCCTTTGTATTGCATGGGTAATGAAGGAGAAATCCTTTTCAATTTGAATCTCACTGTTTTAGCCAACGTGGTGTATTTGGTCCATTTCCATTCCTGATGATTTTTTTATTCATCCTTTTTATATGAGCGCAGCTCCTTGGATTATAGGAATGTCAGCGTTTTTATAGTGAGTAATTATGTTAACACATTTCCATTAATCTTTTTTAAAGGCTTCCTTTTAAAAGTGCAAAATTTACCGCAAGTGTGACTTATGGTGAACTGTACATAACCTAGCTTTGTGCCACTCTGTTTATCCTCTAATAAGAAAAAGTCCTTTTAATATTTTTATATTTTATGTCATCAATTTATAGGTTTATCTTTGAAAAGTCTTGGTGAAATAATATATATATATATTTAATAATTTTATATCAAGCTTCATTTCTGAAAGTATCCGTATAGTCTATTATTTTTATTTATATTTTTTGAACAGAAGACTTTTGTATCCAGACAGTGTCATATTGGCTAAATATAATAAAAGGGACTTCGCTGTGACAGACAAAATACAATGCCGGGGATAAAACTTGCAACATAAGAGATCATTTTTATGTTTTTAAAGTGGATTTTAGATTCTGTTTAAGGGCTATTTTACATGGCTGAGATCTACCAAAAGCCATTTAAATGGCTACAAAATTATCTTGAACATTATCAACGTTTTAATTTATACAAATGAATTTCTAAATCTATATGCCATTGCTTAAAGGTGTTTCTGATCTATCTCTCTGCATCACTGTTGCTCACATACACAATGTTCACTACAGTGTAACTTATTACTTTGACAATCTATTATGATACATAATACAAATTTTCGAGAGATGTGCATGGTTTAAAAATAATAATTGGTGGTTTATAGGTTTCTGACAAAAAATGTTTTCACTGTGGACCAATCAGAATCTTGAAGGGATCTCAATGGAGATTGCGATGTTCATTGAAGAAACAAACCATTTCGTTCATAATTAGGGAAAAAAATGCTACTGAACCCCTGTATGGAAATGTTTGATTGCAAAGATAATACACCAGGAAATTAAAAATCAACTTTATGGACATTCGAGTTTGAAATGGTTAACTTGCCTTTCTCCTTATCAGTCAGTGTTTTATATACGGGTACACAGAACCTGGCAGGAAAATGCACTCCTCTATGCAGTGCTTTAACACCTAAACGATATGTTCCTGAAACTCTATTGGCTAGTTAAGTTCCATGAACTGGATTTCACCTTATTTCTGGGAATCCTATGATGCGATATTGTATATACATACATGCATTACATGTGATTTTCTGCTGTATTAAGATGCATACTTTCTTAATCTCTCTGGTCTATATGACTTGTAATCTACTTTCTGTAACATTCTATGGACCTTATTACAATCTTAACACTAGCAGTGCCGGCTGGGTGGAGTAGAGGTAACATCACTGCTCTTCATGGAGAGAGCCTGTGGAGACATGGGTTCGATCCCAGCGAGCAACCTCTCCAGTAAGTGTCCTTGGGCAAGACACCTAACGGTACATACTCGCCACCCAGGACATACTTGAAAACGAGAGAAATCTCATTGTATCTTCCCTGGTAAAATCCTTTTACAAATAAATAAAAATTCGCGCTCAGATATGTGTGCGTTAATGCTAGGTTAAGTGACTTTAACGCATGCCCCGCATATTACATCCCGAACGCTAACTCAAGCGAGTTTACTGTACTTTGCACTCCCATGTTAGTTATATGCGTTGCTTTACGGGGCAGGCTGCTGAATTAGCGCCTGCCCTGTAATATGGTGCTAAAACCCTGCAAGCACAGGTTTTCCTTGTTAGCGTCCCCGTTTTAGCACCATGAATGTAACATGGGACTATATGGTTTTTTGTTTCTGCTTGTATTCCTTCAATAGACACTTGTAATTCGCACCTCATGTCGTGATTTATTGAGTTCCATTCCTGTAGTGTTATGGAACTGGTTTGAGGATAGTGACTGGAAGTAAAGGTTAGATAGGTCCATATATATGGCAGGTTAAAGAATGAACACTCTATAGGGTAAAGCAGCAGACACACGCCATCACAATTTACACCTCAAAATCGTGGAAAAATCCTTTGGTATTAAATATGTATTTTTAAAAGCAGAGTAACTCCACATTAATGCAAAAGTCAGCATGTATGTTCATAAGTGCAAACAAACTTTAAAAAAAAAAAGCAACAAAGATAAGTATATGGATGCACAAACATCCACGTGGGTAGCATTTGGACACTGTTTGCCACATTAAAATAAATAGGCAAGGGGGGAATGTCTTGCGGCCATCCAAGGTGGATATTTAAGCAGTGAGCGCTCCACAGGCCCCAACAATATCTGCTGCCATCAGCACTCTTCTGAGTCTCCTGAAGCTTGGTGGACCTTCCTCAGCTTCCTACACTTTTACGGCATTGGAGGATGCCGCGCAAGGTTAAGAAACCCCCCCTCCCCGGCACGGCCTATTAAATGTCTGTCACGGGATGGCCCAGCACCCTCAGCCAGGGGCGGTGCAGTGACAGTGGGGACATGGACACTTGGGTGTGGTGGCACGCACCCCGTTTTACCAGTATTTTTATTTAGATGTGACATTGTGTGGTGTAATAAAGTGTTCCCCGTTGGTTTATGGTGTAATGTATTTTCCCTTTGTTTGCCTTGCTCGCCGCCATTTTCCGATCCTTGTGGCGCAGTTTGGAATTCTCGTTTCGGAAAATGGCCGATTCGAACCATCCGGTTCGAATCGTAAAATGGCCGATTCGGACCATCCGGTCCGAATTGGCGACTCCCTGAAGGCCAAGGGCCAATGGGTCCTGGGAGGGCGGGCAAGGAGTCCCATTGTATTCTAATTGTGTGCCGAGGTAATAAATGCTTGGACTGTAAACAATAAAGCCAGATTTTGCAGTGCATCCAGCCTCGTCTGATGTGTCTTCGTCTCCGCCGTACTTTCGCATCTGAGTGTCCCCCGAGGCCTCAGAGTACGGTGCCCACTCGGATACGATCCGAATCGAGCGCTCTGTCCCTGCATCGAGTATCAGGGCAGAGGCGCTGCGCAGGAAGATTCGGTTCCCAGAAGCCGGAGATCCGAACCGAACGACCCAGCCGGGGACCGCGCTTCGGCATTGCGGTAAGACCCGAACTCTCCCCTGGTCCCGCCAAATCCGAAACTCCCTCCTACATCGATCCGAAGCCTTCCAGGCCCGATCCGACCCGCCATCCCTTCCCGATCCGAAAACTCCACCGCCAAGATCCGAAGAGACACCCGCCCCCCGGATCGGAAACGTTTCCCGCATAAGAACCGAAACGTTTCCTCATAAGATCCGAATCTTTCTCCGCGGCTGCTAGGGCCGACCCCCACAGACGTCCCACACCCACAAGGTCAGGGAACCAGTTGCTCGGACGATGAGTGCTGCATGGCTCAGTGGTCGGACTGGTTCTAGGCAGGGGTCCCCTCCACCGCCCGCTAACCCTACCCCAGGGTCACGCCAGGTCGCACGAGACGCCGAGTGTGCGTCACTCGGTAGTCGGGCCAGCGGTAAGCGACGGGGTCACGCAGATAGAGCTCACCCGCAGGCGGAACAACATCTCCATTCCGTCATAATGTCCTTTTTCACTGACCCAGCCTCCAGATCAGGCCGCACCTCCCCTCCCAATATGGTGGCGGCGGAGCCGCTCTGGCCTCCCAGGATGATATCCAGCGCCTCCACGCTGCCCTTTCTTGCTGACATCAGAGGAGACATCCAGGAGGGCCTGGCCGAGGTCAGTGCTGGGCTCCCACATCGATGCACTTGAGAAGATGCAGGATGAGGCGACATAGGCACATAATGTTGTGGTGCAGCAACTGGATGACCTGATTGTGGAGTTCTATCAGCTAAAGAGGACTCAGGAAGACTTTGACTATCGCTCCCGTAGTAATAACCTCAGGCTACGAGAGGTACCGGAGGATATCACTGACCTGCAGTCCTTTTTACAGACATATGTGTTCTGCTTGCTCCCCGAGCAATGTCTTTTTTACTGAGCCTTTCTCCCTGACCTGGTTTGGGGCGCAGGGCTCTATGAACTGAGACATTGTTGCTTGACTACATCATTTTGGGGTCAAGGATGCCCATCTGCAGCACGATCATAGGACCCTGCGAATCAAAATTTTCCCTCGAATCGAATACACTGTTAAGGTTTGAATTCGAATCGAATCGGTGCTTTTCTTATTTTCTCCCATCCAGATTATAAATAAATTTCAACAGCCTTCTCGCCCCCCCACCAGAGTCAGTGATGGACAAAGAGTGCAAGCTCTGCGGGATAATGACGCGCACACACACACACACACACTTACCTCTTGCAGTGCTGGATGGCCTGAGCTGAGTGAGAGTGCAGGGACTGCAATGGGCATCTACCGGAGGAGGAGGAGAGATAGAGCATTTGGGCAGGGAGAGAGGATGGAGCAGCCACTCATCTCCTGCATCTGAAACCCAACCGGAGACTCTCATTGCCCCTCCTAACCTGACAGGCACTGGCCCCTATAACCCGACAGGCACTCACTCGCTGCCCCCTATAACCCAGTCCGGAATAGCTTGGGAGTCCGCGTTGAAGATAGAGGTGGCGGCTGCATACGTGCAGGTCACTTGGTCTGGCCAGTCAGGTCCCTGTGAGTGCGGACTCGGTCAAGTTAGATAGGACCTGTCGGGGATGGGAGTGCATTGGCGGCTGTGGTGGGCTTGAGCAAGTTGTGATCGTGGCTTTGTGAGCTGGGTCCCCATCATTTTGCCTGTCGGGTTTTTTGATCATTTTTAAAAATAAAAAAAAAAGTTAAGCATGACAGCGTGGAACTCCTAGCTGAATTTATCCAGCAACACCTGGTTATTTCTGGAATTGTGGTTGGGGGGTGTCCAATATAAATGTAGCATTTTTGCCCGACTATGTCCTACTTGCCCTCACTAATCCAAGAATCTCCCTCCTGAACCTTTACTGCAGCTTACAAACCTTTGCTGCCGTACCAGGGTACAAAATCAATATAGCTAAACCAGAAGCCTTGAACGTTTCCTTATCCCCGGCTGAGGTAGCTAGTCTCCAAGATGCCTTTGCTTTCCTCTGGTGCCGTGCCCGCCTCTAATATCTGTGAGTTTACCTCACACAGCACATAATGATATCTACCATGTCACTTACCATGATATCATAAAACAATTAAAACACTTCACAGGTGATCCTCCTATCCTGTTTCGTGGATGGGCAGGATTTATGCAGTCAAAATTAGAGTTCTCCCTAAGCTGTTATACTTATTTCGTACCCTCCTGATCTCTGTTGCCCCATATACTTCTAGACTTGCAAAAGGCATTTATTTGCTTTGTTTTGCAAGGGAAGAAACCTAAGTCCTGCAGAGGCCTAGCCCTTCCTAACCTACGTTATTGATGAACTGCCCAACTAGCACAGATGGTGCAATGGCAGGCGGGGCCGGGTCACTTTGTTGGGCTGACCTAGAGCGGCTGCTCTCCTTGGCTTTCCAGCTAACTCATCTGCAATGGCGTACAATTTTCGCATTTAGACAGGACGAGACTCCTACCCACAGCTGTCAACACCTTGGCCCTCTGAACTCCGGTTTGTTCTCACGCCACACTCATCCCTGATGACCCCGACTAATGCACAATCAATCATTTCCACCTTTGGATCATGGGGGGATTGGCTGTTCCAGTGGTGGGAGGGAGTTTGTGACTGTGGGTTCCATACTTCTGAGGGGCAGATTTCCGATGTGGGGGTATTTTATGGAGTCACATGTTATTCCACCCAAGGATTACTATCGCAATTACAGCTTTGTCATTTTCTCGCAGCTTGGGTCGACTCCTGTCCCCTTCCTCAGTTCACTTATTTGAATGATTGGTGCTCTGTATTGCTGGTATGTCCAGAGCAATCAAAATATTTACTCCCATTTGGGCCTTCTCTCTACATTTGCTCCATGCCCCTTTCAAACCTTGTGGGAACGGGATGTTGGCTGCCCTATAAGGCCCAAGTAATATTGGAGGCTATTATGGCCTCTTATGGACTGTTCCTTAAAAATAATTACCTGTGTTTTTAGTGAAAGAGACCTGTTACAAGCTACTTTCTAGATGGTATTTGGACCCGTTGCGATTCCAGAAGATTTATCCTCATTTGCTTGGACTTTGCCCCTGTAGGGATTATTATTCAATAAGAAATTTATACGAGACACAAATATCAATCGTTTATATTTCCTAGAAATTCTCCTAAATTCTTTTAATTGTCTCTGTTTTGCTTTGAAGAATACACTAATCAATAATCGGATAAAAATATATATATTTATTACGTATACAAAAAAGTTTCAAATCTCATATCATAAACAAAAATTTATAAACCACAATCCATCCATCAGCACATAGACACTAGCTTCACAATATATGTATCATCTGTTAGTAACTGCATATATGATTAATATCATTTACCTTATCAGTTAGTAACTATACACAAATGGTTAATAAACATTTCTGCTTAATGAAAATTTAACATATTTCCAAGCAAACCAATGTTTAACAAGCTAGATCTTGTAGAGATATATGTATCTCTCTATACTACGTGGATCAACAAAAGATGAGCTATCACTTATTCTATTTTTAGAATGATAAGTAATAAAAACTTATTTAGTGAATCCTCCCCTAATATCGAGAATTAAGCTTCTAATCTTCTGCTTTTTATTTTGTAGTTATATAATTCCTTGCTTATTAATTTCAATCACAGTAATTTCCAAATTCAATATATATATATCGGTATATCAATCTTGCAACAGTTTCTTTAGGAGAAATCCTTATATCCGATTCTTCTTCATAAATCTATCTGCAGAATAGAAATATTTTTAGATTCTGGATCTATCTATTGCAAGAAATACTCTAGATATATATAATTATTAATTACTTAATTTTTGCTCTCTCATACATTACCTCCAATCTGGATTCAATGAGTTACAGCCTTGGAATATTTTTTGATTGTTTTGGAATATGTGAAAATTATCAATGTAGATATTCAATACATATGAGTTAGAGATGTGGTGGAATGATCGGCAGTCTGAATTAATGCATAATCGTGTTTTGGTATGATCTGAAGTGCATGGTGTCCTGAGATGGTCTGCTTGCGTGATCTGCCCGCGATGGTCTGTGTTGTAACGAACAGTGCAGCTTCAATTATAGTCAATTTGCGTCACTGACAATCTACCTCTTTCCATTTAAATATTACATTCTTTATATTAATATAATATTTACTATACCTCTAGAGGGCAGTGTTGCACTTCTAATTAATTCCACATTTAATTTTTATAAATCTTATCTCCGGTCAAGAGATCAATCTGACTTACAAAGACCCTATTTTCAATACTAGAGTTTGAGTCTCTCCTGTCAAAATTAAATTAATAATCTCCACTCCTCTCAAAGTTTTTACGGAGTCTCTTTATCAGTTGAATTCCTTTCTAGTTAAAATCAACAGAATCTATTCTTCAATAATCATACTATTTACCAGTTCACTCTACAAATATTTATTGGAGCATCTATTTTCTACTGTAAATATAATAAAAGATACATTGATTTATAAAAAATATATTTCGTGAATATAATCATACTTTTGCAAAGATTTTAACTTTGTTCCTATACCCAAAAAGAAAATATATTTTCTTTCAAAACTTGTTAAAACACCAATAAATTTAAATATGACATGTCTGGCACTTAGTTTCAGCATTATATCACATAAAGACATTTTATCGTCTCTGATCATGTCTGGCATTTATAGAAACAAAAACATAACTCTTAAGGTTTCACCTAGCCGTGAACTATTTAAAAAAAATCTCTGTTCATTTCTAAAACTAGGGAAAATTGAAAATTGAAAAAGAAAAGCCTTTCCATTTAAAACCAGATGGCTACAGGCATCCATTTAA
Source organism: Leptobrachium leishanense (assembly GCA_009667805.1). Lineage (NCBI taxonomy): Eukaryota > Metazoa > Chordata > Amphibia > Anura > Megophryidae > Leptobrachium > Leptobrachium leishanense. The sequence continues at coordinate 226,126,603 of CM019066.1, read as the reverse complement.
ATTTTTCCATTCTAATATACCCGACACCCCCGCGGTTGTGGCATGCGAGGTATGTTTTTTCATATGGGGTGGGAGTGCAGGGAGGTGAGGGACCTCTAGTCTTGAGTTTTTGATATATTAACTTTGGTTCTGGGAATACCCATAGCCCCAGAGATGCTACTTGCTCTCAACAGTCCATCTAGACGTTATGGCGTTACCCTTCCTGCTCTCAAACTGGCACATCGGGTGTGTACGTCCGTGCACATTTGTATCGCTTGTTGCTGGAAGACTTCTCTTCCAACCCTCCCGTGAATCACAGCAACAATTTGCTATCTGTATAAGATGGAATATTTGACATCCCAACTTGATGATACCGTGGATCTGTGCCACAAAATCTTTAACTCCTGGTTGTCCTCCAAGACAATCCGGTGGCACACAATGATCTCCCGCTTGCATACTTCGTAGGGCTCTCCTATATCCAACTTCCGTCCTCATTGCCTTCCCTCCTTCCCCATTTGTATAATGTTATATGCTTTTGTTTTTTTTTTTATACTAGGGGTGGGCAAAGTGCAGCCCACGCGCCACAAGAGTTTTTTGTGGCCCACCATGCAGGGCTCGAGTCATTGCCGACGGCCGCGTGGTTTTCCTCCTACGAGCGGCCGCTGGCATGAAGCTCGGCCGCTCGGCTGAGATCTATCCACCAGCCAGCCGCAATCTCGCGAGATCGCGGAGGTCACGTGAACTCCATGATCTTGCGAGATCGCTGCTGGTGGATAGATTCCAGCTGAGCTTCATGCCATCGGCCGCTCGTAGGCGAAAAACCACGCGGCTGCCGACAATGACTCGGAGGGGCATGGCAGACCAGATGGCAGAGGAGAGGTGAGCTGACCTGGTGCAATATATTCATGTGAGCTGGGAGCAATCTATCCATGTTAGCTGGTCTGGGGCAATATATCTATATGAGCTGGACTGGGGCAAGATATCCATGTGAGCTGGTCTGGGGCAATATAATCCATGTGAGCTGGTCTGGGGCAATATATTCCATGTGAGCTGGTCTGGGGCAATATATCCATGTGAGCTGGACTGGGGCAATATAGCCATGCGAGCTGGACTGGGGCAATATAGCCATGCGAGCTGGACTGGGGCAATATAGCCATGCGAGCTGGACTGGGGCAATATAGCCATGCGAGCTGGACTGGGGCAATATAGCCATGCGAGCTGGACTGGGGCAATACAGCCATGCGAGCTGGACTGGGGCAATATAGCCATGCGAGCTGGACTGGGGCAATATAGCCATGCGAGCTGGACTGGGGCAATATAGCCATGTGAACTGGACTGGGGCAATATAGCAATGTGAGCTGGACTGGGGCAATATATCCATGTGAGCTGGTCTGGGGCAATATATCCATGTGAGCTGGTCTGGGGCAATATATCTATGTGAGCTGGACTGGGGTAAGATATCCATGTGAGCTGTTTGGGGCAATATAATCCATGTGAGCTGGTCTGGGGCAATATAATCCATGTGAGCTGGTCTGGGGCAATATATCCATGTGAGCTGGGGTAATATAGCCATGTGAGCTGGGGCAATATATCCATGTGAGCTGGGGCAATATATCCATGTTAGCTGGTCTGGGGCAATATATCCATGTGAGCTGGCCTGGTGCAATATATCCATGTGAGCTGGGGCAATATATCCATGTGAGCTGGTCTGGGGCAATATATCCATGTGAGCTGGCCTGGTGCAATATATCCATGTGAGCTGGGGCAATATATCCGTGTGAGCTGGTCTGGGGCAATATATCTATATGAGCTGGACTGGGGCAAGATATCCATGTGAGCTGGTCTGGGGCAATATAATCCATGTGAGCTGGTCTGGGGCAATATATCCATGTGAGCTGGGGCAATATATCCATGTGAGCTGGACTGGGGCAATATATCCATGCGAGCTGGACTGGGGCAATATATCCATGTGAGCTGGTCTGGGGCAATATATCTATATGAGCTGGACTGGGGCAAGATATCCATGTGAGCTGGTCTGGGGCAATATAATCCATGTGAGCTGGTCTGGGGCAATATATTCCATGTGAGCTGGTCTGGGGCAATATATCCATGTGAGCTGGACTGGGGCAATATATCCATGCGAGCTGGACTGGGGCAATATAGCCATGCGAGCTGGACTGGGGCAATATAGCCATGCGAGCTGGACTGGGGCAATATAGCCATGCGAGCTGGACTGGGGCAATATAGCCATGCGAGCTGGACTGGGGCAATATAGCCATGCGAGCTGGACTGGGGCAATATAGCCATGCGAGCTGGACTGGGGCAATATAGCCATGCGAGCTGGACTGGGGCAATATAGCCATGCGAGCTGGACTAGGGCAATATATCCATGTGAGCTGGTCTGGGGCAATATATCCATGTGAGCTGGCCTGGTGCAATATATCCATGTGAGCTGGGGCAATATATCCATGTGAGCTGGTCTGGGGCAATATATCTATGAGCTGGACTGGGGCAAGATATCCATGTGAGCTGGTCTGGGGCAATATAATCCATGTGAGCTGGTCTGGGGCAATATAATCCATGTGAGCTGGTCTGGGGCAATATATCCATGTGAGCTGGGGCAATATATCCATGTGAGCTGGACTGGGGCAATATATCCATGCAAGCTGGACTGGGGCAATATAGCCATGCAAGCTGGACTGGGGCAATATAGCCATGCGAGCTGGACTGGGGCAATATAGCCATGCGAGCTGGACTGGGGCAATATAGCCATGCGAGCTGGACTGGGGCAATATAGCCATGCGAGCTGGACTGGGGCAATATAGCCATGCGAGCTGGACTGGGGCAATATAGCCATGCGAGCTGGACTGGGGCAATATAGCCATGCGAGCTGGACTGGGGCAATATAGCCATGCGAGCTGGACTGGGGCAATATAGCCATGCGAGCTGGACTGGGGCAATATAGCCATGCGAGCTGGACTGGGGCAATATAGCCATGCGAGCTGGACTGGGGCAATATAGCCATGCGAGCTGGACTGGGGCAATATAGCCATGCGAGCTGGACTGGGGCAATATAGCCATGCGAGCTGGACTGGGGCAATATAGCCATGCGAGCTGGACTGGGGCAATATATCCATGCGAGCTGGTCTGGGGCAATATATCCATGCGAGCTGGTCTGCGGCAATATATCCATGTGAGCTGGTCTGGGGCAATATATCCATGTGAGCTGGTCTGGGGCAATATATCTATATGAGCTGGACTGGGGCAATATATCCATGCGAGCTGGACTGGGGCAATATAGCCATGCGAGCTGGACTGGGGCAATATAGCCATGCGAGCTGGACTGGGGCAATATAGCCATGCGAGCTGGACTGGGGCAATATAGCCATGCGAGCTGGTCTGGGGCAATATATCCATGTGAGCTGGTCTGGGGCAATATATCCATGTGAGCTGGTCTGGGGCAATATATCCATGTGAGCTGGTCTGGGGCAATATATTCATGTGAGCTGGTCTAGGGCAATATATCCATGTGAGCTGGTCTGGGGTAATATATCCATGTGAGCTGGTCTGGGGCAATATATCTATGTGAGCTGGGGGCAAGTGTCTTGCTATAATTAGTTCTGGGGCAAGTGTCTGGTTATAATTAGTTCTGGGGGCATGTTTCTGGCTATAATTAGTTCTGGGGTCATGTTTCTGGCTATAATTAGTTCTGGGGGCATGTTTCTGGCTATAATTAGTTCTGGGGACATGTTTCTGGCTATAATTAGTTCTGGGGACATGTTTCTGGCTATAATTAGTTCTGGGGACATGTTTCTGGCTATAATTAGTTCTGGGGGCAAGTGCGGCCCTCCGCTAACCTCCCCTCCCACAAAGTGGGCCCGAGCCAAAAGAAATGCCCACCTCTGTACTAGTGTATTGCATTGTTTTTCTTATTGACAAAATCCGTTACGTTATATTTTGTAATGATCCACCATTCCTTGTTACTCTGTTGTGCTGATTCCTTACTTGTTTCACTGTGGCTAACATCTATATGTATCTGGTGCTGCTCTCTTTCTACATCACATGATTCCTTAACTTTGTATATACAATTTCCTGAAAAATCGTTAATAAACACTATCAGGGTTATTCAGAGAGAGTGAAAAGCAGGAGAATGACTGGAGAATGAAAAATTCTAGGTCAAAATAGCCGATTTTTAAAGTGAGATGAAAGGGAGAATTTTTCTGGTTTGGCTATTTTGACCTAGAATTTTTCATTCTCCAGTCATTCTCTTGCTTTTCACGCTCTCTGAATAACCCTGTATGTTTTTAAAAAATAAATAGGCAAACACATAAAACTGCTAAATCTCCAAATCACAGGTACGCACCTAGAGAATACCAACAAAGATTTACTTACCAAAACAATTTCAATATCCGACTGCGTTTTAAACCCAAACTATATTGGATTTTGGTCTAGTTAACTTAATTTGCTGGTTTCAGATCAGTGGGTTTGTGATCAGTTTGTTTAAAATACTTTTTTATGGCTGCTACTTGTTGATGAATATCCGACAATGTATAATCCCTTAAAATATTTTTTCACAAGAATTTGCTCTACAACTGTGGAGACACAGGTTCGAATTACAGCCTGAGCACCTCTCCAGTAAGTGTCCTTGGCAGGCCAGCCATCAGAAATTGTGGGGCCCCTTACTGACCCTCAGAATGGCCCTCCCATGATCCCCTCTTCCCATAATTAATAAATACAATATTTAGTGTGAATCGTGATCACATTACAGTGGTAGCCCCAATATCTTAAAATCACACATATTGTTCGCACAACAGCACATTTAACATAAAAAAGTATCTATCTGGTTCAAATAATTTAAGACAGTATGACATTGTGATTAAAAATATGAATCAAGATCGTATTACAGAGTGTTGCTCCCAATACCTTAAAAATCACATAAAATGTGTATTAGTGCAAACAATGTAGCATAAAAGTATAATTAGATAATTCCACTGGTTAAGCATCACAGAGCACCACAGCAATAGAACTCTCACGGTAAAGGCAGTAAGTATGACTGTACACAGGATCCACAGCAATATACCTCTAATGCTAAAGGCAGGGAGTATGAACATACACAGGAATTCTGTGTACGTTCATACTCACTGCCTTTACCGTTAAAGGTATATTGCTGTGGATCCTGTGACACGATCCACAGCAATAGACCTCCAACAGTAAAGGCAGGGAGTCTCTCCTTTTTCAGGTCCACCTCCCTTTTCAGTCCTTTTCAGTCCATTTCACCCCACTCTTAGTTCTACTGTTCATTTCATTCCCCCTCCTCTCTTTTAATTTCACCCCTTCCTCTCTTTTAATTCCCCCCTCCGTTTTAAATTCATTCCCCTCTGTTTAAATTACCCCCCATTTTAATTTAATCTCCCCCTCTGTTTTAAATTCATCCCCTCTCCTTGTTTTAATTCCACCCCTTTGTTTTAAATTCACCCCCTCCTCTCTTTTATTTTCACCCCTGTCCGTTTTAAATTCATTCCCCCCTTTTCTGTTGTAATTTCACACACCCCTTCCCAGTAATCAACTACCTGGCCTGGATCGGACTCGAGCCAGTGGTTCTCTCTCTCTCTCTCTCTTTCCTCCGCGGCCTGATGGCGGCCCTGGTCCTTGGGCAAAACACCTAACTATATATACTTGCCTACCCAGGACATACTTGAAAACGAGAAAAATCTCAATGTATCCTTCCTGGTAAAAATACTTTATAAAAATTATAAAGATGTATATAACAATACTAAATAATATGAATAGGCATGTTGGCATAATCTCATATTCCCTACTAGGGCGGCTGCGTAAACTAGAAGTGTCCAGTATGCAGAAAAGAAAGTTTTGTGGCTATTTCCTACAGGCGGCTGCATAAACCAGAAGTAGGTATATTTTATTTTATCCCCAGCCAGGTCATTGTTGCTGCTGCCCTTTTTTCCGTGTTTTCTTTTTCAATCCCAAAGTGGAAATGTTTGTGATGAGGGTATAAATATAAACCCACCAGCCTGTCCCTTAACTGAGAAGCAGCATGAGGATATGTAGTTGCTTAGAAAGCAGCTTTTGGCTGCATTAGGTTAGGACCCACCCGACCAGAGGTGCCGTGACGTGGCAGGTGGGCTTACACTTTAATGGCCATTCAAGTAAACCAAAACCTCTTTTTTGTTTTGCATGGAGCTATGGAGGTTAGTCCAAATGACAACCTTTTTTTATCGTTCTATTTTATACATTCTGGTTTATGCAGCCGCCATGGTTGGGAAGGGGCGCAAAACATTTTTTTCTGCATAAATACATATACGTGTTTCGGCTCTTGAAGTCTTCCTCAGTCACTAATGTGGAGTCTATAGCCCCCCAGCAGTCTTAAATACCTTCTGTTCCTTGTTGACGGGTCTGGCGTGCGTTCCAACTGACCGCTTCTGTGTTCTGCTGATCGCGGAACGTCACTTCCAGGTTCGGCGCCATGTTTGTTGACATATTTCCGGTCTGGCGACATCTTGGATTTTGTGAATGGACTGTGGCATACTGAAAACACGTTCATTCCACAGCGCGGGCCACAGGAGGTTTCTATGGGAGACAGCATAATATAATCTCAGAAAATGTTCAATATGTAATAAAAGCTTCTTTCCTTAATGCTTGAGTATAGTGCTTCTTTTGTGGGGGCTTATAAGAGAATACCTCAAAAGGGGCTGAACATTATATATCCCTATCTATTCACAAACCTATAAAGTAATATGATCTGTTAACATTGCATATTTTGTTATAAAAATGTAATACAAGTAAGGATGTAGGAGATTTATATAGAGAATGGCATAGTATGACCTCTAAGGATTTCACAGCATAATATAAAAGATTCCTTTCCTTGATATTTCTATGTAAATACATCTTTTTGTGGGCTTATGAGGGGGGGGGGCTTTAATGAGGGCTGGACATTATATGTCCCTATCTATTAGTGCGGCATGAACCATATCTATAATTATGTAATTAGTATGTTATATTAATGTTTATAGTGCGTATTTCCTCAAGAGGGAATATAAAATGAAAAGGGGTTTGTAAAAATCTTTTCTCTAGGAGCAATTTGTAAAACTCCGATAAATGATAAGATGGGATTTTAAACCTTAGAAACACATTACAATGTATAAAATATATAATAAAAAGTAAATATATAGAAAAAATAGAATGTTAAGATGTAAATGTTTTATTACTATTAAGTGTAAATATATAGGATTAATAAGAATTATTGATAATGATGAGACAAAGGGGAAACTAATAATGTAAAACATAAGAATGATTAAAAAGGGAATAATAAAAACCCAGCCTATTAAAATTACTTCAAACAATGACATAAATCAAAATCAGCATTTAGACCTGCGCGATGTAAGGTGTTTGAAGGAAGATCCACTTCATCTCTTCTTTTTCTAAGTCTCCTCCCCCCATGAGGGGTCAAACAGAGTGGATTTTGTTCCTATGCTTTTTTTAAAATGCAGGGATACTGTATGATTTTTGTAACCCTTTCTCACATGTTCCTATATCCGTGTATTGAGAGTTCTAGTGGTTCTTCCTGCACATCTATTGCCACAGGGACTTATCAATAAATAAATAATATTTTTTGTAACGCATGTTATGACTAGGGATGAGCCGAACACCCCCCGAGTTCGTTTCGGGCCCGAACCCGAACTTCCCATTTGTTCGGGTCCGAACCCGAACCCCCATGCAAGTCAATGGGGCTGAAAATTCGGTTTTTTAGAGTGCCCTCCAAGAGGGCATATATGCTACATATTTGCCATAAAAGGTGTATGGGGGTCCGGGTAGTGCCCTGGGGGACAGGAAACTATTAAAAAGTAAAAAAAAACACGTTTTTAAAGGGACAGTGAGTTTTCCATGAAATAAGGTTTAAAAACAAAAACGAAAAATTCCTTCAAATATCGTGCCTAGGAGGTCCCCATAACCTGCCCGTGAAGTGGCGGATTTCTAGGATGTATAGAAATATGTAAAAAACAAAAAATGACATTTCAAATGACGGTAAATGCTTTTCCTTTAATCTATCCATAAACAACTGCTTGGGGCGGCAGTCTGTAAGAAAAGAAGAGACATTTTCGGACACGCAGAAAAAGTTTACTGATTTTTTGGCGGTGAAAAGCAGGAGAATGACTGGAGAATGGAAAATTCTAGACCAAATAGCCGATTTGGAAAGTGAGATAAATGGGAGAATTTTTCTGGTTTGGCTATTTTGACCTAGAATTTTCCATTCTCCAGTCATTCTCCTGAGTTTCACCTTTCTCTGAATAACCCTGTCAGGATTATTCAGAGCGCGGTGAAGAGCAGGAGAATGACTGGAGAATGGAAAATTCTAGGTCAAAATAGCCAAACCAGAAAAATTCTCCCATTTAGGCTAGGGTCAGACTAGCGAATTTTAAACGTGCGTTTAGGCGCACTTAATCACGGCCACACTAGCAGCAAATGACGGGCAATGACGGCCAATATACGAAGTATGGTCGCACGAAAGTCCGGCTGCGCAACGCAAGTGGAAAATGAACGCATTTTTTCGAGAACGCAGAACCGCTAGTACGGACGTACAGAGTGCACTGCGTCCACTATCGGCGTGTGTGCGTGATTTGGAGACGTCAGACCCTGCTTATGTCCGGCCAACATAACGTCCAGACACCCAAAGTTTCCTGGTTTGGATCTGTAAAAAATCACCCACAAAAAAGCGTATCGTATTACCGTTTTCGCGCAATCCGTGAAAAAATACGGCAATGCGTTCGGACGCACTTTTTGACGGTCGCTGCGAAAAATGCGTTAGTCTGACCCTAGCCTTATCTCACTTTCCAAATCGGCTATTTGGTCCAGATTGTTCTCTTTTCCAGCCATTCTCCTGGTTTTCACCTTTCTCTGAACAACCCCGAGAGAGAGGTGAAAGCCAGGAGAACTGGCAGGAGAAGAGAACAATCTAGACCAAATAGCCAATTTGGAAAGTGAGTTAAATGGGAGAATTTTTCTGGTTTGGCTATTTTGACCTAGAATTTTCACTTCTCCAGTTATTCTCCTGCTTTTCACCTCTCTCTGAATAACCCTGTGAATGTTTAATCCCGAGGTGAAAAATAACATTGCTTTAGATTTTTTTCAAACACCAGTTAACCACTTGGCTGCTATGGACGTCCAGCCAAGTGGTTCTCCTGTGCTATGGAGGGGGTGAGCGCGTCCATGCACAGGAGGCAGCAATCCGCCGGATTCCGGCGGATTGCTGCGCCCCCCCCGGTGCGGGCTGACATCTTGGATGTCAGCCCAGCACTCCGGGACCCCGGCAGAGCAATTAGATGTCATCGTGGCGGAGGGACCTCTCTCCCTCCTGATCGCCGGGGGCAGAGGGTTAATCCAGGCACCGTTTGGAAGGGCACAGCTTGCCCTTCCAAACGGTGGCTGTGATTAACCCCTGGGGAGCCGGATCACGAATCGGCGCTGAAAAGCGCCGGATCGTGATCCTCTCCTGGAGCTGGCCGACATCTTGGATGTCGGCCAAGCCTCCAGGAACTCCCCCTGAGGACTGGCGTCATCATGCTTAGGCTGATGATGCCAGTCCTGGAGTTAACCCCTAGCTGCCACCAATGGTGGAGATAGGGGGTTCCAATGAACCCCCTATCTCCCGATCCGTGGCAGCTAGGGGTTAATGTTTGATATCGTTGGATCGGCCAGAGCATGGCCTTTCCAAGGATACTAAACATGAGCATGAAAAATGTTTTCTAAAAAAAAAATGAACAAGTATTTTTGTTTGTTTTTGTTTTTGTTTTGTTAATGCAGCAATAGTGTTCCCATTTCAATTATAATGTGAACAATAATGCTGCACTAACGATTTTTGGATGCGGTGCGTCTGTTAAAAAAGCGACATTTTCCCCAAAAAAAATGTAACGAGACCCCATTTCTAATTTTTTTGAAACAAGCGCACCCCATACAAAATATAACCGCAAACGATCGCATGTTAAAATGTGAAAAAAAACACTTTACACATAATAAATTATTGAAAATTCTAATTTTATTGCATTTTTGTTATAATATACAGACATGACGTAACGTATACATATAATAATGACATATTATGAATCTGCCAAGTCTGCCGGAAAGAACGATATATAATATGTCCGGGTCATATATCAAAATATTGCTACAAAACGCGGTTAAACATGATGAGCGAAAGCGGTAAAAATGACCTCAGCACAGAGATGTGAAAAGCCTCAGCAGCGAAAGGGTTAAATGCAGCATATTAGGATGTTTTAGGAGGGAAATTAATTCTCAAATCTCAATCAGAAACAGACACCACCCCACCCCCTCACTATATTGTACAATGTATCAAATTGATTACCAGACTGAAAACACCTGGTGTTATGCCCGTTTGTGAACAGAGGTCATTTAGAGTTGATAATCTTTCCACGTACACATTAGTTTTTAATTCAATATCTAATAAACCGTTGCTTATAATATTCTGCAGTAAAGACTCTCTTTAATTCTAGATTTTTTAGTATTTTTTTAAGCATTTTCTATACTTTTTTCAAAATTTCTTTCGAACCCGAACACGCCCAAAAAGTTCGAAATTCGCGAACTTTCGAACTGCCAAAGTTCGGGTCGAACTCCGAACCGTCCGAACCCGAACAGCTCATCCCTAGTTATGACTTCATAATTTTTTATGGGGCCTTTTTCTTCCATAAAGTCCGTTATGATCGCTTTCTTCCTGCCTGTATAGAAGATATCAAAAGAGGTACGCTCTCTTATAAGCCCCCACAAAAGAAGCACTATACACAAGCATTAAGGAAAAAAAAGGTTTTATTCCATATTGAACGTTTTCACAGGTTATATTATGCTACCTCCTATAGAAACCTCCTTTGGCCCATACTGTTGAATGGATGCAGGGTTATTCAAAGAGATCCGAATTGCTGGCGAAAGGTAACCGAATGCTGAAATTCAGCGTACGGTTACCTTTTCTGGCCATTCGGTTATTAACCCTTTCACTGCTGAGGATGTGTAGGGGAGTCCTCATTGACTCCTAAGGAAAGATAGGGGTGAGATAGGGGGTTCCTTTGAACCCTGATATCTCCAGACTGTTGGCAGCTAGCAGGGTCATGTTTGGTATCATTAGAAAGGCCAGAGCATTGCCTTTCCAATGATTCCAAACATGATCATGTTTAAAGTAAACAAAAAAAATAATAATAAAAAAAAACATTTATTTTTTTAAGACGTGAAATGGCTCAGCAGTGAAAGGGTTAAGAGAGCAGGCAGTTCGTCAAATGTTGGCGAATTGCCTGTTCGGCGTCTGTTCGAGGGCAGTGAAATCCCAATAGAAAAGCAATGCTTTGGCTATTCAGAGAACAAAAACCAGCAGTGAAAGGTTGCCTAAATGCCCAGCCATCCGGTGGTTTCATTCGACAGGTTTTTTCAGGCGAATCCCATAGTCTTCAATGTTAAAAATATTACCGTTTTAATTCAATATCTAATAAACTGTTTATTATAATATTCTGCAGTAAAAAGTAGGGATGCACCAAAACAAAAAAATTTCCGGCTGATACCGAAACCGAATATTCGGGATCGGTTCAGCCGAAAACCGATACCGAAACTGAAAATCAGACATGAGAACCTAGGCCTGGAGGCCGCGGGCTCGCCTGAGCCTGGAGGCCGGCCAAGCAGCTTGCTCGGCCGGGCCTCCAGGCCCAGGTTCGCATGGCTGATTGGTTGCACCGTACTAACCTACATCCTCCTACTTCGGTCCTGAGCTCCAGCGGTGACAGTTGCGGGCCGGTAACTCGCCTGAGCCTGCAGGCTGGCCGAGCAGCCTGCGACAGCCGGAAGACTGTCATTGCTGGAGCTCAGGACCGAAGTAGGAGGATGTAGGTGAGTATGTTGCCTACACATACTTCCCTACATCCTCCTACTTCGGCCCTTGAAGGCCCAGCCAAGTCGGGGCTCGCCTGAGCATGGAGGCCGGCCGAACAACCTGCGACAGCCGGAGGACGGTCACCGCTGGAGCTCAGGGCCGAAGTAAGAAGATGTTGCCTACGCATACCTACATCGGCCCTGAGCTCCTCGCAATGGCAGTCCTGCATCCAGTGTCCTCTCTCCGTTGGTCGCTGGGATGACGTTACGAAAGCATACTGGCTACCAACGGAGGCAACATCCGATGTAGGTGAGTGTGCAACCGGTGGAGGACTCGAGGCCGATGTAGGGGAGTATGTGCTCTCCACCCCCCCCCCAACAAAATCCGTCACCTGGGCCCCCTGCTTGGCCGGTCTTCAGACTCAGATGAGGCCCCTGCTCGGTTGGCCCTCCGGCCAAGCCGGGGACTCGCCTGAGCCTGGAAGCTCAGGCGAGCCCCAGGCTCGGCTGGGCCTCTAGGCTTAGGCCATGCCAGGGCTCGCCTGAGCTTGGAAGACGACCGTGCAGGCATCTCGGGCGGCCTCCATGCTCAGACGAGCCCCCGGCTCGGCTGGGCCTCTAGGCCCAGGCCAAACCGGGGGCTCGCCTGAGCCTGGATGGCGGCTGAGCAGGCAGCTCGGCCGGCCTCCAGGCTCAGGCGAGCCCCCGGCTCGGCCAGGCCTCCAGGCCCAATTTTGAAATGGAAATTTTCGACCGTTTTTTTCACATTTCGACCGAAAACACCGTTTTCGGCCGATTATTTTCGGTGGCCGAAATTTCGGTGCATCCCTAGTAAAAAGTCTCTATTTCTAGATTTTTTTTAGGATGTTTTAGGCATTTTCTGGGATTTTTTTGCAAACATTTTATTTCCGTTTTTGTAATCGTTTTTTTCTTTTTTCTGTAACAGCCCTTTTTATTATCATTCATTGGTCCTTATATGTAAATTTCAGACATTTTCGTTCTGTAGTTTCTTTGCAAACAGCGTTTTACTTTTCAAACATTCAAGTGTACTGTTTTTTTTTCTCACTCCATTCATCTGCGGTGTTGGGTTTTTCCGGTGGCTGCTCTGCGCTGTGATCGGCTCCTGCTCGGGTTTCTCCGGCATGTTCGGCGGGGTTAAGCCAGATGTTTTTTACGGGTTTCGGTGAGCCTTTGCCCTGGTTTTGCGGTGAGTTTTTGGTGGGTTTGCGGTGACTTTTCCCTGCATTATGGCGGCCCTGTCGTGCTTGCTGAATACACTGCAGGGTCGCCAAAATGGGATCGCCAAATCGCTCCAAATTGAAGAGAACGAAAAGTCACAGAACGTGCGGTGACTTTTCGATTCTCTTTAATAGTATTTTCTGTATGCCAGCCACATGCGAATTAATAAAATCCAAGACGGTGCCAGACTGGAAATATGTGAACAAAGATTGCGCTGATCCCAGAAGGGATGTTCCGCGATAAGCAGGACGCGGAAGCAAATATGTTGGAATGCACGCTGAGCCCATGCCGGACTCCTCAACAAGGACCAGAGAAGGTGTTTAACACCTTTCCTGCGGATGACGTGAGGGGGATGTCCTCATGCGCTACCGCTATATGCGGAGGACGGTCCCCACATGTCGTCACAAAAACAGTGCCTAGCGCTCCATACTCGCCTCTCTGTCCTCCTGCGGTGGTCTGACTTTCCCAAAGTTAGGCGCTGCTGTCAAGGGCCTCCTGGCGCAATGACATCATTGCGCGGAGCACGATGACGTCAGTTTCAGGCACCCCCGGCAGAGCCGGGAAAGTGCCTGAAAGGGAGGGGAGGCCCCTCCCAAAGTAGAGAGGCATCGCTGGAAAGGTCAGTATCTGTCCTTTCCAGCAATGCCTCTCTTTAACCCATTAGGTGCCGGTACGCGATCTGGCTCCGGATCGCAGACTTGTCCCTGAGGTGGCTAACATCTTGGATGTCAGCCAAGAATCCAGGGCAACCCCCGCCCACTGACATCGCGCATGGATGCAATGACTTTAATTGGCAATTAACCCCCTAGCTGCCAATGGGGTTTTTCCTATGGAAATCCCTGTGGTGAGATAAGGGGGTTTAGGCCCCCTTATCTCCTGATCAGTGACAGGTAGTGGGTCATGTTTGGTATCATTGGAAAGGCCAGAGCATAAGGTTTCTTGTAAAACAAAATAATAAATAAAAACTTTCTTTTTTTTTATTAATGCAGCACGATTGTTCACGTTTCAATTAAAATGTGAACAATGATGCTGCACTAATGATTTTTCTTTTTTTGTCGGCTGTGTTTGGCAGAACGTTGGCTGTGTTTTTATGGCGGCCTTCAGTTTATCGGATGCATTTGGTGTTTTTTCTCTGCCATTCAAAGCATTTTTGAAGGAGTTCGGCGGATCCATTCAGCACACTTGGGAGACCCTGTGGTGAATGTAATTTGCAAGAAACAAATTTAATTTGCTTTTGTCCTGCATAGCTGCAGATCGAGAACCCTATATTGGGCACCTGATGCTGCCTTTGAATACCTGAGTTCTCAATCTCAGTGGTGTAGGGGTTAATTACATGGGGGGGAAGACTCCATTGACGTGAGCTAATAAACTCATGATAAACCTGCCTTTGTGCTCCCTAACCAGAATGAGAATATAAAGAGGCAAATAAAATTTTTAACTCTTCCTTAAAATTGAATCCTTTGCCGCCTGGCGGGTTGTGCCAGGTAAAGCCCGGCGAACCCCTTCTCTGGCCCATCTATACAGCTGGCACATGTCATTGGCTGCAGGGGGATGGCCTGAGTTCAGGCCATTCCAAGGCAACCAACGGCGCATGCTTATTGGGTGCAGGGTGAAGGAGGCCGGTTGAAACCAGCGAGGTGTACTATGCCTCCCTGCTGCTACAAGTATCACCTGACGCGGGGACAGCATAGAACGCCCCCCACTTGTCAATTGGGAATGACTCATTGAAAAAGTTGCATCTTTACAAAGCCATGAAAATGTGTCTGCAGCCAAACTGGACACCTGTTCAATTTGGCCACAGATGAGTTTTGAAGTTCAAAATTCGGCGGCAGCCAAATTGACCACTCTGGGCCGAAATTAAATGTCTTTTTAAATAGTTAGGGTTAGGATTAGAAATTAGGACTAGGGGACAGTTTGTTCTTGTTTTAGAGTTGGGCTAGGGTCAGATGAACGCATTCTGTGCGTCTGTGCACAACGGACGTACTTTCTGACTGACGACAAGTTAGTGGCCACACGGTCTGTTTTTGTGACTGATGTTTTTTTCGACTGATGTAGATGGGAAATAAAATTAATATGAGAAACCATTTTGTCCGTCAAAAATGCAGTCCGTCTGACTACTACCCATCACTCACACACAAACCTATGCAGACGTGGAGCACTCCGCACGTCCGTCCTAGCGGATTGACGTTCTTGCCTAACTTGCGTCCATTTGCCGCATACGTTGGGCGTCCTCACTTCTGTGCGGACGTACTTGTGTGTGGGTCTCTATTGATCATAATTGTATGCTACCACGGATGTTAAAATGTGCAGCAACACGGACGTGAACACTGCGCTCGTCTGACCCGAGCTTCAGGGTTAACCGTGGCAGAATTCTAAAACTCCCAATTTGGCCGCAGCAGAATTGGCTGAAATGGAGCATCTTTTTCAATAGTTAAGGTTAGGTTTAGAAAATACAGTTAGGTTACCAGCTGAGGAAGTCGCCTAGTGTGACGAAACGCATCCTGGGTACCTGTTTTATCCATTTGTTTTTTATCATGTTTTTATTTTATTAAATTTTCTTTTGAAAAGAAGATCCAGCCTGTGTCTTTTTGGTGGTTTGTGGATTTGCCCGAGCCTGAAAAAATCCATATGCGCAAACCTTAGAGCTATTGAAGCTCCAACAAGTGTAAGTGAAAAATTGTCTGAAAAGCATATATACACTTATATTTTTCGTTCTGCACAAGTTGCGCTGTCTTTTCTTGTCTTATGGTTCCTTGATATGTGAAGGGAAACAGCCGTGTAAGGTGTGGGTCATTTGTGAACAATATAGAAGAAAAAACAACCCAAACGTGCAGTTCCACTTAGAGCCAGTGCTAGGCTCTATGTTTGTGAGTGAAACCTCATTCATTGCATTTTATTTATAGTATATATTCGATATATACTTCACCATTGTGTATTTTTAT
Source organism: Leptobrachium leishanense (assembly GCA_009667805.1). NCBI lineage: Eukaryota > Metazoa > Chordata > Amphibia > Anura > Megophryidae > Leptobrachium > Leptobrachium leishanense. The sequence goes on along the minus strand of CM019066.1, from coordinate 226,110,566 downwards.
ATTTTATTTTATGTACCAAAATATGGTCTGCTGATCTATGAGAGACACCAAGATCCTGATAGCAATTTTTATTGCGCTGATCAAGATACGTATGTTTTTTTCATTCACCTGGTATAGGGAAGACCACTGTGTTTGATCAAGCTTTTGGGAGATTGGTGGTGGACGTGATTTGTGGCGCTGACTTGCTTGTTTTATATAGGTTACCATTTGTTCTTCTTTAGAGATAGGATTACATTTAACCCTTTCACTGCTGAGGACGTGTGGGGAATGTCTTCATTGACTCCTAAGGATAGATGGTGGTGGAGATAAGGGTTCCTTTTGAACCCAGATATCCCCCGACTGTTTTAAGCTAGCAGGGTCATGTTTGGTATCATTAGAAAGGCCAGAGCATGGCCTTTCCAATGATACCAAACATGACCATGTTTAAAGTAAACAAAAAAAATAATAATACAGAAAAAAAAATGTGTTTTTTTAAGACATGAAATGGCTCAGCAGTGAAGGGGTTAAGCCTAATTCACACTGATACGCACGTATGTGCGTATTGTACTATGTGCAACATGTGCAACATATGCAAATAAATGGCTCCATACACATAGCCGTATATGGAGCCCTATATATATTTGCTTAGCGTAAACATGCGCAAAACCAGAATGGAACCGAGATGCGTCCGGCCAGCGTATTTTTGCATATATGCGTACATCCGTACACTACAGTAAAGTTTTCAGTTTAAAAAAAAATATGATGCATTCTGGGATTATAAACACTCCAAACGCATATACGTACATATGCAATATAAAATTTTGCTCTTGCGTTGTGTGTGAATGAGGCCTTAGGCTGGCGACACACTAGCAAACATTTTGCATCCGTTTGACCGTACTGTTTGACGTCCGTCGTAGCTTTATAAATGAGTCAATTAAACACACCACACAAAGCCCCTGCGCACTTGTTCACGGAGGGACAAAGCATAAAGCCACGGACGCAAAAATAACATCGATGTGAAAAAGGTAAACGGACGTAGAAACAACGCCGCCATGTATTTTCCTAGGGTGTGGAGACAACAGATGTTACGGACGCACTTTACCCAGTACAGTAATCCCCCGGTCATTCGCGGTTCTGCGTTTGCGGACTCAGTGGTTCGCGGATTGTTTCCGCTTACCACGTGGTAGCAGCATCCCGGTGTGTCATCTATGGTTCCTTATCGAATATTGTTCCAAGGAACCCTCGGCAAAGAACGGAACTCCAACTCCCCAGGCTCCAACACATCAGCGCCTCCCAAACACACCCCTTTGTGCAGCCCCCTGATGTGTTAGAGCCTGGTGAGGTTCCGATCTTTGCCGGGGGCTCCTTTGAACAGTATTCGATAAGGAACCATATAGGGCACAACACCCCGGCAGAGAAGCTGCTCCTGTGCGTCTCCGGGCTCACGATCGTGGCCAGGGCATTCCCTTCTCTCGGCATCATTACGAGAGAGGAGATGCCAAGCCTCCTGGATCCCCGGACTACGCTTGCAGGGGTGCACAAGAGTCTCGGCATCTCTGAACGATGCCGAGAGAGGAGAATACCCTGGCCACGATCGTGAGCCCGGAGACGCACAGGAGCAGCTTCTCTGCCGGGGTCTAAAAGTCTGGAGATGCACAGGAGCAGCCATTCTGCCAGGAGGACGGCGCCTCCTGGGTCCTAATGCCGCGTGGCTGTGCTTTTTTTTAGCACAGCCACAATTCACGGTTTTTCAAAATTCGTGGGGGTTGTTGGAACGTAACCCCCGCGAATTTCGGGGGATTACTGTACTCCGTCCCAATATCTTCCGTGAAAAAGTGCGTCTGCAACGGAAGCAGTACAGTGTGCTTGTGTGCCGCCTCCCTTAGGGTTAAGCACGAGCAGTAACCTAATCCTAAATTGTAAGCCTAACTATTGAAAAAGAAGGTCCATTTTGGCCCAGAGCAGCAAGTTCGGCTGCAACCAAATTGAAAAAACATCCAATTCGCTGTGGTTGAATTTGTGTGTCTTCGTTAAAGGCACAACTTTTTTAACCCCTTAGTGACCGGGCGGTTTTACACAAATCCGTCCGTTCGTGACCGCAGCTGTTTTTATGTTTCTGCGCTCTTAGTGTTTACGTCAAATTTTCCTCTTACTCGTTTATGTAACCCACACATATTTTACACTGTTTTTCTCGTCACTAAATGGACTTTATAAAGATACCATTTTTTTCATCATTTCATATAATTTACTATAAAAAATATTGTGAAATATGACACAAAAATTGAAAAAACACCACTTTTTCGAACTTTGACCCCCAAAATTTCTTATGTATCAACAACCGTCAAAAAAAATTTATTCCTTAGTAGTTTCTAAATTTAGTACTGAGTTTAGCAATACCCAATGTTTACATATTCCTCGCTTTTTTCCTTATTTTATGCAACAATAAGTGCAAGTAGCACTTTGCCATTTCCAAAGAGTTTATTTTCAAAACTAGTGATAGTGACATTGTAACACTGATATCTGTCACTAATTCCTGAATAACCCTCCACATATACATATTTTTTTAAAGTACACAAATCAAGGTATTAAACTTGGGGTATTTTGACTCTTTCCATGCAAACCATTTTACCACAAATCTATGCCAAAGTTTGAGAAAAAAAAAAATTTTGGTGATTTTTTTTTTTTGAACGCAATTTAAGAATACATGTACTGTGAACTTTAAGGTTTACTGCCAAAAAGCACCCCAAAATATGTTCAGCAACATCTTCTGAGTAAATTGATACCACCCAAGTATAGGTATGTCGGGTCATTTGGGGGCTAAAAGGCCTTATTTGGGGGGTGCGCATTTCAGTTTTCCAACTTGGAATTTTCACATTTCGTCATCATGCACCCATGTCCTATTTGGGACATTTTTGAAGCCGGCCAAAGTAATTTACCCCCATCAAACCATATATTTTTAGAAAGGGCACACCCTAGGGTGCTTCAAAGAGTTGTATTTTAACACTTTCCATGCACTAGCTCTTTGTCAATCTTTCAGGTAGTCACTTTTTGTGTTATTTTTTCACACACATTGTACTTTAGGCATGAATTGTCAAATCCAGTTATGGGTTACTGCCAAAAAACACCCCAAAATATGTTCAGCAACATCTTCTGAGTAAATTGATACCACCCATGTATAGGTATGTCGGGTCATTTGGGGGCTAAAAGGCCTTATTTGGGGGGTGCGCATTTCAGTTTTCCAACTTGGAATTTTCACATTTCGTCATCATGCACCCATGTCCTATTTGGGACATTTTTGAAGCCGGCCAAAGTAATTTACCCCCATCAAACCATATATTTTTAGAAAGGGCACACCCTAGGGTGCTTCAAAGAGTTGTATTTTAACACTTTCCATGCACTAGCTCTTTGTCAATCTTTCAGGTAGTCACTTTTTGTGTTATTTTTTCACACACATTGTACTTTAGGCATGAATTGTCAAATCCAGTTATGGGTTACTGCCAAAAAACACCCCAAAATATGTTCAGCAACATCTTCTGAGTAAATTGATACCACCCATATATAGATTTGTTCTGTTGTTTTTGGGGTGCTACGCCAATCTTTGACATGTGCTTGTCAATTTTCTAATTTGACATACAGTATCTTCTTTGCTTATCTTCTTTTTAGGGGCCTTTTTACATACCCCAGTTTTATGAACGTGCATATATTTGGTAAGCTAACACCCCAAAGTATTGTAAATGGAGTGTTTTTATGCTATGGATGCATCCGTTTGCTCCAAACAAATTAGATACTGTTTGGTGGTAATTTTTCATTTTCACACCCACATCAGTTTTGGACTGTGATTTAGGAGACACTGTTGTTTTTTACTGCATGAAAACTCTCCAGGTTGTTTTCTGCAAGGTCTCCTGAGTACACCCATGCCCCCCATGCATAGGTTTGCCAGGATTTTGGGAAGGTTCAAATACAATTTTTATGACTTTGTCATTAGAGTTGAAATTGAGATTATTTCTTCAGCTAGGCCTATCTTTGGTTTTGGGTCTACCGCATACCCCAGTTTGAATTATTGCCAGAAAATTGTTTATATTTGTTATGTTGACACCCCAAGGTATTGCATATGGAGTGCTTTGATGCCATGGATGCAACGGTTTTAGCCCAAAACATTTGGCAACAAGGTGTGTGGCGGTAATTTTTCAAATTTCAGATTTTTACGCCCACAGTAGTTTTGGACTGTGATTTAGGCTAGGGTCAGACGAGCGTAGTGTTCACGTCCGTGATCGCGCCTAAAAGTACGTCCGTGATAGCATGACATAAAGTCCAATGGAGCCCGACACACGAAGTACGTCCGCACTGAACTGCGGACGCACAACGGCCGCGGCCCACGGACGCAAGGCAGGCAAGAACGTAGAACCGCTAGAACGGCCGCACAAAGTGCGCTGCGTCCGCAACGTCTGCATAGCTTTGTGTATGAGTGATGGAACGTGGTCAGACGGACTGCATTTATACGTCCTGCATTTTTCACGTTTGTTACTGCATGAAAACTCTCCAGGTTGTTTTCTGCAAGATCTCCTGAGTACACCCATGCCCCCCATGCATAGGTGTGCAAAGATTTTGGCAAAATACAGCACCAATTGTAGAACATAAAAATGTACGAATAAAATGTAAAAGTCTGGTGCCTGTCAAACTGGGGATGCTCTCTAGGGGAGCACAGGCTGTTGTCACTGAAGTGCATGAAACGCAAAATGTTTTCATACCTTCTACGTGACATTGATTGGAGGTAAATGGGGGTAGAGCAGATGGGGCTACTGCTCCAGCAGGAGCGAATTGAGGGCTTCTTTATGATGCCCTCAGCATAGTAAGTGCCCAGAATTTCAGAAATTCTGGCACATCTAGCGGGGTCCATTGCTGCCTTGCCAAGTAGGAGTCTGGCTTCGCAGCACAATGCTGATGGGCATACAGATTTGATTGGGCCACGATGTGGCCCAACAAATCATCCCCCATAAACACCTGCAAAAACTGTGTGGCGGTAAATCCTGCAACATCAATATTGATGCCAGGATTTGCCGTGAAAGGAGGGATATCTGGCCTCTGGCGATGAGGCACTACCCACTCCTCAGCTGGAGCTGTGCGTCTCCTGCTGGCAGGTGGTGACCCAGGATCTGCATCAGAAACATCACTAGATACATCAGCCAGCATAGATAATGTATCTAGCGACGCCTCTGAGCAGTTAGCGGGGTCGAAATGAGGGTCTGAGTCTGACGCAGATGCCTCAGATTCTGACGCCAGGATGGCATATGCCTCCTCGGCGCTGTACACCCTCTCAGACATTATATATAATAGATTATAAAATTTTATAATTATTATATATATATAAGCGGATTGTTGGTTCTTAGAAGAACCGTTGGGTTTCACAAGAAAATACAAATAAACACCTAAATCTCTCTAAATCCCTCTAAACCTGCCTCAATTCTTCTAAATCTCCCTAAAATCTCTCTAAATCTGCCTCAATTTTTCTAATCTCACTAAATCTCACTAAAATCTCTAACCTGTCAAATCTGATCTCTCTCTCTCGCTCACCAAAACACAAGTGAGGAGAGGGAGGGAGAATCAAAGAGGTCAGAGCCAATATTTACAAAATATTGGCCTGACCTGACAAATTAGAAATTTTTATTTTGATTTTTTCTAACTTCTGATTGGATGTTGCTAGCCTGCCTCTCTGATGAGGCAGGCTAGGAACATCCCACTCAGCCCCAAGATGACCCTGCCCTTAGAACCCTAACCCTACCCCTGACCCTGCCCTTAGAACCCTAACCCTAACCCTACCCCTAACCCTACCCCTAACCCTACCCCTACCCCTAACCTTACCCCTAACCCTACCCCTAACCCTACCCCTAACCCTACCCCTAACCCTACCCCTAACCCTACCCCTACCCCTAACCCTACCCCTAACCCTAACCCTACCCCTACCCCTAACCCTAACCCTACCCCTAACCCTACCCCTAACCCTACCCCTAACCCTAACCCTACCCCTAACCCTACCCCTAACCCTAACCCTACCCCTAACCCTAACCCTAACTGTCAGTTTATTTTATTTATTTTTCTTTTTTTACACTTTTTTTACACACTTTTTTTTACTTTTTTTTACACTTTTTTTTTCTCTGCTGGGTGCCTTGATCCCTCGAGGCACCCAGCAGAGCACCTGATCACTGAAGTGATCGATTTTGTACTGAGTGCCACGATACCTCGTGGCACTCAGTACTTCCTGCCGCTACCGGAAGTGATCGCTCGGGGGAAGCGATCACGGACGGACCGGCGGCAGGTAAGTATATTACAAGGATGCCTCGATGTCGAGGCATCCTTGTAATATGCTCAGAGCAGCTGGAAGCGATCCGATCGCTTCCAGCGCTCTGTAGAAGTGCCGGGCACCTCTCCGGTGCAACCGGATGTAGATCGCTCCCGGGGAGCGATCACATGGTGCCCCGGCACTTCTAACGGCCATTGCACGGATGCCTGGACTCCCAGGCATCCTGCAATGGCGTTTGAGCTGCTGGAAGCGATCCGATCGCTTCCAGCAGCTCAAAAACGGCAGGACGTACCATGTACGTCAGCGGTCTAAGAGAGACCCGCTGCAATGACGTACATGGTACGTCCCGGGTCCTTAAGGGGTTAATACATCTTTTCTGTCGTATACCATTTCCAAGTACTTACTACTAGACTACCTGCTGTGCCCAAGCTCGATATTTTTTACCAGTATAGTAGCAAATAACATTCTTGTTATTAACTTTATACAAGGTGAAAGGTAAATGCAAAATAAAAGTGTGTGTGTGTATATATATATAAAGCCACTGGCTTTGACCAGTTGTATAACCTTATCTTTGCTACAAAACCACAGTGTGGCATAGCATTGATTTTAGGGTTCTGTGTAATAACAGATCCAGGATGCATAAAAGTGAGACAGAGGTCATTTGCATATCCTACCCAGAATTCCTTGCTGCATATGGGGAATGTGGCACAGGAGCTCTGGGATGCAATTCTTTGAATTGCTATGCTGTGCAGGTGGCTTCTGCAATATTAAACACAATATATATATATATATAACACAGAAAAAAAGCACTCCATATTATTGACCACCTTCTTCCATCATTTTCTGTGAAAAACTGTGACAACATTGGCGACTGTGACAGGCTTAAGCAAATTATGATCATAACTTTGTGAACTGAATCCCCATCATTTTACCTCAGTCAGGTTTTTTTGACCATTTTTAAAACTGTGTTTTTTTTTCACAGAAAATGATGGAAGGAGGTGCTCAATAATATGGAGTGCTCTTTCTTGGTGATTTGTATTTGATGTCTTCTATGCACCCGTTAGTTTTGAGGTTGAGTGCAACCTTTTGCTGTTTTTTATTTATATACAGTATATTTATATATATATATATGAGACCACAGAGGGTTTGCACTCAACCTAAACTTGCAAAAACAGCGGGTCCATCTAAGACCTTTAATACAAAACACCAGGAAAGAGCACTCCATATCAGTGACCACCTTCTTCCTCCATTTTCTGCAACAAAAAAAACACATTTCAAAAGTTCAAAAAACCTGAGGTAAAAAATGGTGGGGATTCAGTTCACAAAGTATGATCATAATTTGCTTAAGCCTGTCACAGTCGCCAATGTACCCCATCGTTGACCGGTCGTATCTAACTTGACTGAATCTGCATTTACAGGATCAACTCACCCTGGAGCTCCCCGGCAGGCACTGGCCTTTGTATGTATGTATATGTTACGGGTAAAGCCCGAAGTGCGGTTAATCCTAGGATTACCCAGGCGTCATTAGCAAAAGTCTGAAGTGAAATGAAATTTCGGACTTTATCCAGGTAATCTGCAAAGTATCCGGAGGCCCCCGGTTTTCTGCTCTGTTTTAACCGGCTAATTCGCACCCTAGTGTTGCTGGATAAAGTGTGATGTGCATCGAAACATCGGTCTTTATCCGGGTAATCTGCAAAATATCCAAACGCCTCTGGGTGCTGCGCTTTTCTTGGGTTTTCAGCAGGTTACAGTTGACTGAGTTCCGAGGATTACCCGGGTAAAGCTGCAAACTGTTATCTGACTGATAACAAAATAGTGTTTTTTGTTAGTTTTAATGAAATTGTATCCACAGTCACAAACCACACTAAACAACTGTCATGTTACTCTGTGCATTAATTGTCAGAAAATGTATTTATGAAGATAAAGATATTATATAAAGAGTAACCTAATGGTTATTATGTTTTATAAATGATATATAAGCACATGTGACACATAATAAAGATCATGTAATTCTTTCACATTCATTTAAGAAACATGTATCCTTCCTGGTAAAATCCTTTCACAAAAAAAAATAATTTAAGAAACATATCCTGTTACTCTGTATATTCATTATATCCGCAATACATTTTAACCCTTTCGCTGCTGAGGCTTTTCCCGCCCCTGTGCTGAGGTCATTTTTACCGGTTTTGCTCATCATGTTTAAACGTGTTTTGAAGGCTTATTTTAGTATATGACCCAGACATATTATATATCGTTCTTTCCGTCAGACTCAGTAGATTCATAATATGTCATTATTATATGTATACGTTATGTCATGTCTGTATATTATAACAAAAAATGCAATAAAATATGTATTTTCAATAATTTACAATGTGTAAAGTGTTTTTTTCCACATTTTAACATGCGAGCAATTGCGGTTATATTTTGTATGGGGTGCGCTTGTTAAAATAATTAGAGATGGGGTCTCGTTACATTTTTTTTTGGGGAAAATGACACTATTTTTAACAAACGCACCGCATACAAAAATCGTTAGTGCAGCATCATTGTTCACATTATAATTGAAATGGGAACAATATTGCTGCATTAACAAACCAAAAAAAAGAAAAAAAAAAGTGTTAATTTTTTTTTTTTATTTTTCATTTATTTTTTATTTTTTTACAAAATTTTTCACTTTCATGTTTGGTATCGTTGGAACGGCCATGCTCTGGCCGATCCAACCATACCAAAATTTAACCCCTAGCTGCCACGGATCGGGAGATAGGGAGTTCATTGGAACTCCCTATCTCCACAGTTGGTGGCAGTTAGGGGTTAACTCTAGGACTGGCGTCATCATGCTACGCACGATGACGCCAGTCCTCTGGGGGAGTTCCCGGAGGCTTGGCCGACATCCAAGATGTCGGCCAGCTCCGGGAAAGGATCGCGAACCGGCGCTTTTCAGCGCCGATTCGCGATCCAGCTCCCCAGGGGTTAATGCCAGGCATCATTTGAAGGGCAGGCTGTGCCCTTCCAAATGATGCCTGGGTTAACCCCCGCAGAGCCGCCGATCGGGAGGGAGAGAGGTCCGAAGGACCTCCACCCCCTCCCTTTCAGGCGCCTCCTCCGCACATGCGGGGGGGCGCCTGAATTAGGTGTCATCGCGCCCCCGCGATGACACCTAATTCTGGCGGCTGCTGGTCCGGATGCCAGGCTGACATCCAGGATGTCAGCCCGCACCGGAGGGGCCAGCGATCGGCCGGAACCCGGCCGAACGCTGACCCCAATGGGAGGACGCGCTCAGCGCGTCCTCAGCACACCAGCGGGACTGCTGAGGACGCGCTGAGCCCGTCCTCAGCAGCGAAGTGGTTAATGTTTGTCTTTTGCCATATTCATTGAAAATATCCATAGATAATAGCAAAATTCACTGTTACCCAAGCGGGGTTCGATGCTCTGCAGATTACCCAGGTAAAGCTGTGGATAGTCCTCAGATTACCCGGGTGAAGCTTCAGACTTGCACATTATCCGGGTAAAGTGTGTATTTTTCAGCTCTTCCAGACTGTTACCCAAGGGCAGTTGGTTAGTCCTAAAATTACCCGGGTAAAGTCCGAAATTTTCATTTTTTTGCAGCTTTACCCAGCGGTTTTGGGTAATGTCAGGATTACCCCGGTAATCCTAGGATTAACCGCACTTCGAGCTTTAACCGTAACATATATATATGTTACGGGTAAAGCACGAAGTGCGGTCAATCCTAGGATTTCCCAGTTAATCCTGACATTACCCAAAACCGCTGGGTAAAGCTGAAAAAAAATGAAAATTCCGGACTTTACCCGGGTGATTTTAGGACTACCCAACTGCCCTTGGGTAACGGTCTGGAAGAGCTGAAAAATCCGCACTTCACCCGGATAATGTGCAAATCTGAAGCTTCACCCGGGTAATTTGAGGACTATCCACAGCTGCTCCTGGGTAATCTGCAGAGCATCCAACCCCGCTTGGGTAATGGTCAATTTTTTGCTATTATCTATGGATATTATCAACGAAAATGGCAAAAAAAAAACATTTAAAATGTATTGAGGATAGAACGAATATACAGAGCGACGGGATATGTTTCTCATGTGAAATGTGAAAAAGTTACGTGATCTCTATTATGTGTCATGTGTGCCAATATATCGTTTATAATACATAACAACCGTCAGGTTACTCTTCATATAACACCTTTGTATTCGTAAATCGAGTTTTCCTCGGGATTCAGTCACCTGTAACCTGCTGAAAACCCAAGAAAGGTGGAGTACCCAGAGGCGTTTGGATACTTTGCAGATTACCCGGATGAAGTCTGGATGTTTCGTCGCACATCACACTTTATCCAGCAACGCTAGGGTAATGTGCAAATTACCCGGTTAAAACGGTACGGGAAACCGGGGTATCCAGAGGCCTCTGGATACTTTGCAGATTACCCGGGTAAAGTCTGGAATTTAATTTCACTTCGGATTTTTGCTAATGAGGCCTGGGTAATGCTAGGATTAACCGGGTAATCCTAGGATTAACCGCACTCCAGGTTTTACCCGTAACACATATATATGTCTCAACATATGACAGGGAATTAGACTGAGTTAATTTTTTTATTTAAATCAACATTACATGCATTAAAACAACCATCAATCCTTTTTTAAAAAAAAAAAAACCTTAAAAAATCTAATTGGCACGGGTATATACTGTAGATAACTAAGCGACCAAGTGAGTCAGAAAGTAGTTTATCTTGATTTTAATGTATAGTACGTCATTAAATATATAAAATCACAAATATATATTTGTGAGCTAGAGGTCGAATTTTAATTTACTGTAAGGGTGATTTCACTCCCCTTACTCTGTCAACCATTCCAATTAGAATCCCATCCCTCATTGATCACTAATTATATTAGGTTGCAGATCACTGAAACAGAAATTAATAAGTTACGTTGGGTATAAGATGTATGTCTTGCCTCACGAATTACACCTCCGAGTAAAGCAATGAATAAAATATTTGCCCAAGGGGAATGATCCCTAATCTGCTGGAAAAATAACACTGATCCTGACAATGACCTTATTCTTTTTATACGGGGCGGCTCATAGACAAGTTATGAGATTAAAATCATATTTGCATTCTTCATTTAAAGTTATCAAAACAGTTGACATTACAAGTAAAACAACGAGGCCATGGCCTGACTTTGTTTCTGAAAGTGTCCATTTAAAGAATGATTCTTAAACTATACATAATCAGTTTTAATTTTAGAAGTATGTGTGCGTGTGTGTGTGTGTATATGTTTGTGTTTGTGTGTGTGTGTATATATATATATATATGTTACGGTTAAAGCCCGAAGTGCAGTTAATCCTAGGATTACCCGGGTAATCCTGACATTATCCAGGCGTCATTAGCAAAAGTCTGAAGTGAAATGAAATTTCGGACTTTATGTGGGTAATCTGCAATGTACCCAGTGGCCTCTCGGTACTCCGGTTTTCTGCACTGTTTTAACCAGGTAATTCGCACATTACCCTAGTGTTGCTGGATAAAGTCTGATGTGCAATGAAACATCGGGCTTTATCCGGGTAATCTGCAAAATATCCAAACGCCTCTGGGTGAATTTCAAGGATTACCCGGGTAAAGCTGCAAACTGTTATCTGATGACAATATTGTGTTTTTTGTTATTTTTAATAAAATTGTATCCACAGTCACATACCACACTAAATAACTGTCATGTAACTCTGTGCATTAATTATCTGAGAATTAATTTATGAAGATATTATATAAAGCGTAACCTGATGGTTATTATCAGGGTTATTCAGAGAGCAGTGAAAAGCAGGAGAATGACTGGAGAATGAAAAATTCTAGGTCAAATTAGCCAAACCAGAAAAAGTCTCTTTCATCTCACTTTCCAAATCGGCTATTTTGACCTAGAAATTTCCATTCCCCAGTCATTCTCCTGCTTTTCACGCTCTCTGAATAACCCTGTATGTTTTCTAAATGATATATAAGCACATATGACACATAATAAAGATCATGTAACTCTTTCACATTTATATAAGAAACATATCCTGTTACTCTGTATCATATCCTGTTACTCTGTATTATATCCTTAATACATTTTATTGTTTTGTCTTTTGCCATTTTCATTGATAATATCCTTGGGTAAAAGTGAATTTTGCTATTATCTAAGTGGGGTTAGATGCTCTGCAGATTACCCAGGTGAAGCTGTGGATAGTCCTCAGATTACCTGGGTGAAGCTTCAGACTTGCACATTATCTGGGTAAAGTGCGAATTTTTCAGCTCTTCCAGACTGTTACCCAGGGGCAGTTGGTTAGTCCTAAGATTATCCAGGTAAAGTCCGAAATTTTCATTTTTTTGCAGCTTTACCCAGCGGTTTTGGGTAATGTCAGGATAACCCTAGGATTAACCGCACTTTGGGCTTTACCCGTAACATACATATATATATAAATTCGTGTTGGTCCAGATGCCAAAATCACGAGTATAGCCGTACGTAGTGATACCTTTTTTTCTTGGACTAACGTTACATTTAAAAGACAAGCTTTCGAGAGGATTCCTCTCTTCCTCAGGTCTGGAAGCTATAGTGATCAGTTCCTAGAATCGAACATTAGGACATTAAGGGTCACATCGGTGGGGGGATTTTAAATGTCGTAAAAAGTGAGCGTCAAATGGTATGTTCAAAATGGGAAAATAAACGCATGAGGGATCTTGGGCCCATAATAAAACAACAGAGATAAGATCATACAACTTGAATGGAAAAAAGAAAAACACAAAACAGTGAAGGCTGAAAGAGTAATGAAAAGAAAAACACCAAAAAAAAAGAGAAACCAAGAAGAAACAAAGCATCAACCAGAATTTTGAATGTTATGTGACGCTATGATAATGGGTTAAAAACCCAGAATGCACATTGAGTCCAGCATTTATAGTGTTAAAATATGTGATAATTTTCATTTCATATGTTTTGCATTCACGGTGGTCTTTAAAATGTCCTTTGAGGATTTTAATTTTGAGGTTTTGGATGGAGTGGCCTGTTAGATTGAAGTGATGTCCCACCGGGGTACAATGTGTATTTTCCTGGTGGTTCTTGATGGAGTGTCTGTGTTGGTTCATCCTGAGATTTAGTTTAAGGCTAGTTTCACCAATATAAGTGACAGAGGACCCTGCGATCAAAGAAATATTCCCACAGCCCCCCTTACTGGCATTCAAGAAACCCCCAAACCTGAGGCAAAAACTGGTCTGCAGAAAACTCACCCAGGAGCAGGACGACATACAGAATGGGACAAACGCTGCAACAAATCCCACTGCACACTGTGCCAACACATATGTGACAGCAGCACTGCACGGCACAACAACGCCACACACATCAAGGGCTTGTACTTTTGCACGTCTGCCAATGTGGTATACATGATCCAGTGCACGGCGTGTGATAAGGGCTGCTATTATTGGTGAAATTAGCCTTAAACTAAATCTCAGGATAACTGATTTTATAAAGATATCACTTTTATGTAATTCAATTTTTTTATTTGGAAAGCGTGCTTGCACTACACAGTAACAACCATAAATCAATGGCCATATAAGGCCTAGTGGAGAAAAGCACAGAAATATACATCAATAGGGAGTAGGTAGGTATGGTTGAGGGAACAAATCTAAAACGGACATAATTTGGGGACACCAATCCGGTGGAGAAGAGGGAAAAGAAAAAAAGGGGGAGGGGTCAGGTACGGGACTGTCCAAAAAATGTGGCATACCCGGCTCGCCCTGGCATCCCGAAGAGTCGGGGGCCTTGGTAGGGGCCACTGGTCCGGGAGACCTGGGGCCAGGAGGACTGTCAGAGCCTAGGTAGCCGCCCTAACGGCTCATCCAAGTTACTACCCTGTGTCCCATACGCAAAAAAAACTGGGGGAGGAAAGCAAAGGGCCCGAATATTCAGAGTTGCAAACAAGGGGGATAAAACTTTGTGGTGGGGGGGGGGAAGTGGGGTAAAATCAGAATAGCCATGCGGAACCACAGGTATAGTCCATCAGGGAAAATAAAAGTCACAAGAATAGTGTCATAAGATTGTGCATAAAGGAAAATAGCGAAAAATGTCAGGACAAACTCATCAATCAGCCAGGATCCCGTGGTTGATCTCCAGCCACTTGACCCAGCCAGGACACAATAGCTTGCGCTTCCTCCAAGTTCGTCGCTGTGAGGGTATCTCCAGCAGAGGACACAAGAAGAGCGCCCAAAGACCCCCATCGATATTGGACACCGTGATGGCAAAGTAAAGTGGTAATTCCCTTATAAGATCTGCGGGCCCCAAGCATCAGAAAAGGCAGGTCTCAGAAGACCGTGAGGTCACTGGAGTAATAGGTGACTCGAAAAGTAGGGCCAACTGCTGTCAGAATCCGGGACTGAGTTAACCCATCCCATGCCATCAGGAGAACATCTCGGGGGGCTTCAGCAGGGGCAGTGGCCACTTTCCGGAGGCGCGTGGCCGACAATACCAGCGGGCCAGCCAAATTCTCAGAGGTCGGCAGGAGGTGTTTCTCCAGGCCCTCGGCATACCTGAGGAGCTCCTCACGAGAAACACTTTCAGGTATCCCCCTGAGCTGTAGATTACGCTGTCTGTGTCCTGTCTGTAAGGGCCCTTACCACTGACCCAAGCCGAGCAACCTGGCGTTGGAGGTCTACAACACGAGCATCAGTCACCGTCTGCGCCTTCTCCACCTCCGAAGCTCAGGTATCAACCACCTCAATCCTAGCCTGGAGGGTCTCTACGGTGGTACGGACATGTTGCAGATCCCGGCGCCAAAGACTATGAAATTCTTCCATGACCCGTCGGAGAGCTGCCTCCGTCAACGGCTTTGCAGCGCTCTGCAGTAGCACATCTTCCTGGATCAGAGCTGGGTAGGCAAATGCAGCACGAGAGGCTTCCTCCGAGAGCTCCAAGCAGGTAAGTGCCTCGCCTTGCTGGCACCTCTCCCCGCAGGCCCGGCTCATTCCCAGTGACTGCCGGATGTCTGGAAGACGAGGACCCCCGTCCTCCATGTCCTTCTTGCTCTTTTTCCCCATGCCTGCAGGTACTGGGCCTCCCGAAGTAGTTGCGGTCGTACAGGCCTCAAGATGCTGCTGTCAAAAGTAGGCTGCAGGGGAGAATGCGCACCCAGACACTCACTGATTGAAAAATGTGTATACGAATATACACTATACAGTGTGGGCGCTAGCTTATTTAAATGAATTAATTAAAGTGCTAAGTGGATTACTATTAAATAATCAATTGCAGCCAATAGTATGGTAAAAACACATAAAAAACAACCAAAATATGTGTCAAGACGATACGAAAATATAAAAAAGAGCGATGGAAATTTATTTAGTTTTCACCGTTAGTGAACCGGAAATGGCCCTTTTTACCCAGAAATGCTTTGCGAAAATTCTTTTAGTTTCATTTTCGTTCGTATCCATAGTTAGGGGTTTTACCCAGAGAGCCCCTGCGGAAATTTTCTAGTTTCGTTTTCGTTCGTGTGTAGAGCTTAGCTGTTTGTCTAAAACTTATTCGGTTGTGGGACTAGTGATTAGTGGCATTTTTCTTTCGTATATAAGAAACGAAAAGATGGGGATATATTGTTAGGAACTTATATTAATAAGGTGGAGGGGTTTTGTCCAGTAATGTCTTGTGGTGGGTATCATGGTCGTTCTATACCCAGATTTTCTGTTCTAATGCGGGGTAGATTTATGGGATTAATTAACAAAGAGATTAATTATGAGAAAATGATTGGTATCATATGGAGGTTAGCTCAAGACGTACAGAGAATAAATAAAATAAATAGAATGAATAAAAGGTAAGCAATGGGAACATTAAGATGGAGAGGTGAGAGCCATTAAAATTAGTAATAAATAAATAAAATAAATTAAAATTTAAAATTTACGGCTTCTCCGTTTTCGTTCACGACTTTTGGAACGACTATGGTTACGTTTTCTATGGCGATTCTCTTTATCTCGTTCTTGTTTATTTTCGTTTAACTGATGCTTCGAATTCGAAGTCAGACATATTGCCTGGATTCCTAATAATAGCGGCTGGGGTTGATCGTTGAGCACCGCAATAAATAAATAGAAAATATGAGTTATAAAAATATATAGAGAGTTGGTGGTGTTATAATTCTAGACTGGCAAAGATTAAACCAGAAATATAAAATATAAAAGCGTCGAAGGATAAAAAAGGGGGGATAAGAGAAGGAGGTCTGATGTTTAAAAGAATGGTTAAGAATGAAAGTAACTAGCTGTTAAGAAAGTGGCACAGTTCAAAATCTGCATTTAATCCATGGGGTTGCAGTGTATTCATTAAGAAAATCCACCTCATTTCTTCTTTGCCTAGTCGTGTTTCTAGGCTTCCTCCTCTCCAGAGGGGTTCTAATTTTTGAACTGCCATAAATGAGAGGCCTTCTGGATTTTGTCCATGTTTTAGTTTGAAATGTAATGATACGCTGTGCTTGTCAAATCCTTTCTTAATATTTCTTATATGTTCCTGTATACGTATGTTAAGTGGCCGTGTGGTACGTCCCACATATCTGAGTCCACAGGGACAGGTCAGAACATATATAACGTTTTTTGAAAAGCATGTCATCATTCCTTTAATTTTAATTTTTTTGCCATCTCTTTCAATTTCTGAATTTATTTGTTTCTTGCCTTTAGTATTTCTACAGTTTAAGCAGTTCCCACATTGGTGGAAGCCTTCTCTTATCCCAAAATGGTTGGGTGTTTTCTTGTTTCTGACCCTGTGCGAGAGTTCCATCTTTAGATTTTTTACCCCTCTGCATATGATACGTGGTATCGTTGGGAGAATGTCGCTCAGTATGGGGTCTCTTTGTAGTATTGGCCAATGCTTCTTAATGCTCTTCCTTATCTCTTTAGTAAGAGGATTGTAGGAGAATATGAATGGCACCCCTTCCATATTTTTCTGCGTTGAATTCTCTTTCTTTTTTTTCAGTAGTTCTAGTCTTTCCATTTTTCTAACTTCCATTCTCGTATCTTCCAGAGTCTGTGGATTATACCCTTTCTCTACAAAATCTAGATGTAGTTTTGCGGACTATTATCGCCTTTTATGTTTTACTTCTCTCTGAGGGATATCTTCAAAGAGAAGATCCGATACCCACATCACAGAGAAGATTGATACACTTGTCTTCAATCAACAACACTTCCCTGAGTATTGAACTGCTGCACTTTTTGAGCATCTATTTGCACAAATAGACTTTATTGACTATATTTTTTGCACTTTTTGCCCTTTTCCTATGCACTTTTAACGATTCTATAATTGACATTTTAAGGACATCCTCATTCATATATCCTATTCATATTTTATTCAATATTAACCAGTTGTCTATTAATCAGCTGTTCACTGTTTTATGTACTGTTTTTTGCGCCGTATGGTCCTTTTATCCCTTTAACTCACTGATTGAAGCTGTGACCTCCTGACTGCACTAGCGGAATCCTGGGACTAGGGATGTGCGTTTCGGGTTTCGGAATTCTCACGAAATTTCCCGATTCGTGCATTCGGATTCGGTCGAATTTCCGAAAATTTTCAGATCCGGAAACGGCAGATCCGAACAAATTTTCGTGCCGAAACGAAAACTTTTCGGAATTTTCGACTGGACTAGAAATGTGTAAAATCGAAATACATTTTCGTTCCATTCCTCCATTCCTGACTTCGGTTCCATTCCTGACTTCGGTTCCATTTCAGTAATTTCGGACATCGTATTTATATCGCTGATTCTGTAATAAAATTTTGTATCATTCCCATCTCAATGTTTCCTTTCTGGAAAACCAGAGAAATCTCAATGTATCCTTCTTGTAAAACATGAGAAATCTCAATGTATCCTTCCTGGTAAACGCCTTTATAAATAAATAAATGTATCTTTTTTGTAAAAAATTAGAAATCTCAATGTATCCTTCCCGGGAAACCAGAGAAATCTCAATGTATCCTTCTTGTAAAACCAGAGAAATCTCAATGAATCCTTCTTGTAAAACCAGAGAAATCTCAATGTATCCTTCTTGTAAAACCAGAGAAATCTCAATGTATCCTTCTTGTAAAACATGAGAAATCTCAATGTATCCTTCCTGGTAAAATCCTTTATAAATAAATAAATGTATCCTTTTGTAAAAAATGAAAAATCTCAATGTATCCTTTTTGTAAAAAATGAGAAATCTCAATGTATCCTTCTTGTAAAACATGAGAAATCTCAATGTATCCTTCCCGGGAAACCAGAGAAATCTCAATGGCAGAATTATCGTATCGGCAGAATTATCGTATCCGAAAAACCATTAGTTTCCGTCAAAATGAATAGACACTTTGAAACACGGAGAACAGACGTTCCGAAAAACACGAAAATTTCCGAAATCACGAAAAAAAAGTCGATACGAAAAGAACCGAAACGAAAATTTACAAAATCCGAACGAACCGAACCGAATCGAACCAAAAATAAAATCGGTGCACAAGCCTACCTGGGACCCTTAACACTCACTCCGAGGAGAGGATGCCCCGAACTTGCAGCAGGGAGAACATATATACTGGGAATCCGGTGAAGCAGGGCAGAGCACAGATAAATGGTGACCGTTCTCCTCGAAGTCCAGACACGCCCCCAAAGATATCACTTTTAACTTTTTGCACTCTCGCCCAAATTTATGTAGATCGCGAGAAGCGAAAAAAATCTGCTGTAAAACCACAAAGTTTTAAAACTTAAAAAAATCTATATCAGATTTCCCAGTAGGTTAATCTGTGATACTTTGACCTTGTGTGGTTGCTCGTATACCTGCCACGCTATCTCAGAGATTAAATAAAAAATACACCCAAACCAAAATCGTTTTGTTAACCTTGTTCTTGGTTAATAGATACCTTTGCTTTGACTCCGTTAGGAATAGCTGGCTTTTTGCTTTCCATATTCGGGTCCCTGTAGACGGGGAGGTAAGAGTGGAAGTCATACAAGGTACAGGTAAAGATACGTTCTTCTTTTATGTTGAGGAATAAAATTGTATCTTGTGCCTTTTAGACACTCCGGTGTCGGTTGCAAACGGATTAGAAGGCTTTGAGCTTTCAGTATCATGTCCTTATGTTTTCATGGTTCAGAAGTCATTTTTTTCAGAGCGAAGTCATACAGCATTCAGCTGCACAGAGCAGTAACCAAAGAGGTGTCTTTGACCTCTTGGTTCTCTTTCCTCTGCCAGACTTGCCTTATCACATACTTGTAATAACCTGTGTTTCCGTACATGTTTCCTGAGTTAACTCTCCCTTATCTGCTTCAAACATAGCTGTTATTAACCCCTTCACTGCTGAGCCATTTCACATCTTAAAAAAAACCACACATTTTTCGCTTTTTTATTATAATTATTGTTTGTTATTATTATTTTATTACTTTAAACATGGTCATGTTTGGTATCATTGGAAAGGCCATGCTCTAGCTCAAATGTATTCTGTATTGTACTTTTTCTTAATTTAAGCCCTTAAGGACCAATGAATTAACTGTCTAGTTTCTGCTAGCTGAAAACAGATGGGAGATATTGAGATTCAACGGAACCCCTATCTCCACCCCTATCTTTCCATAGGAGTCAATGAGGACATTTCCCACACGTCCTCAGCAGTGAAAGGGTTAAGGTAATTCTGTGTGAACGGAATCTCCCGGTCACAACCCCATATTATTCTGAGTGACACTGAAGTGGTAGGAATGCTAAATGGGGAAAAAAATACCTAACCTTTAGGTAATCCATATTATTTTGGTGATCATATGCACATTTGAGAAGGATGCGATCCCTAATTTAAAAGTGGGCGTTCTGTTCTTTCAAAGGAGGGGGGCTAATTCCTCCCAAAATAATACACAGAGGTAGATGGTGGTGTCCTAATTGTCCACCCCTTCAGAATTAAAAGCTTCACTTCCATTCAAGTGAAGATGGATTCCCTTTTTTGTGTGAGAATCATCTGCTTCTTAGAGGGACCGTTAAACAGTCATTTTAAAGGGGATCATTTTTACCTCTGATTTTGTGGTAATTTGTCCAGTGTAGGTAAAGCAGTGCAGTTAATATGGGCTAAATTACAGGCTCAACTTGTTATTTTAACTGCTCCTGCAAATTTGTTTTCCGTTTTATAGAAATCACCTGTATACTTTATAAATAAGCTGCCTCTCATTTAAGGCTGGGGTCAGACGAGCGTATTTGGAGAGCAGAAGGAACGTCCGTGAGAGTGGACGTTCCTTCCACTCGACGCCCTTCTGGCCACCTCGCAGACCGCAGTTAGTGTGCTCAGCGCTTCAAGGCTCAATCCTCCTATGGATAATCACGCTTTCCAGCTCCGTCAACGCGCGTCCTAGCACTTTAACAGAGAGGGCTGCTGCACAGAAGCAGCACGGCCGCTGTTGCGCCAGCAACCGCGTGTGGCTGGCCCTGTCCCTGCGTCTCAATGCTGCGACGGATGCCAGAAGGCACGTCAGTACAGGCACACATAGTGCGCTCGTCTGACGCCAGCCTAAAAGGGAAGACTTTCTCAAAGTAGTGCCTCCTGTTCTTCTAGATCATAAGGTGGATTTGATATCCACTGACCTATAGGACCCGCAAGCAAAACTTGAACAGCAGAGACTTCTTTAAACACTAATTCTTGCTAGTTCTCTGCCAAATAATTTTTCACTACAAAGTGACTTTACGTATATAATGGCAATGTCTACAATGACCACAGACAAGTGTAAGTTGCCACAATCCTCAATTAGATAAGATAGATGAGGAATGCAGATGATGTGTCCCACATGTCCATGCTAAGGCTGTTACAAAACAAGACCGCCTTGAAAAACCTGAGGACAATTGTATTGCTTACAGCTCGTATGGCCTGTTTCTAACGCATTTGTTTGGTAGCATGCTGCATGTGCATCAACCTTATTCTTAATTTTAAATTATTTTTTGTTTAATTTTGCCTTTTTATTAAAATTATTTCTTGAAAGTGATCTCCCGCCCCCCCCTCCAAAAAAACTGGTTCTAAACAGACAACAATGTTGGGTTTCTTTTTTAACCCCTTAAGGACCAAGGGTCTTTCAAGTCAATGCATTTATGATGTAACAGTTAATTCATTGGTCCTTAAGAGGTTAAATTAAGAAAAAGTACAATACAGAATACATTTGAATCTGTTAATCGAATTAGCACTTCATTATTTTAAGATAATTTGATAATTACACTTCTAAGTGTCTGTGTTACAGTAATAAAGGGTTTTGTTACCTAGAAGACGTCATAGATTTATCAACAATTGACATAATAGCAGCATATCTTGCCATAAATCGATATTTGTGTGTAATTTGTTGTCTGAATTTTACCTTGTTGATTCTTTTTCTTTCAGAGTTTGTCAATATTTACTTGTTGTCTAAGCTGTGAAATAAGATGAAAAGCTTCAGTGTTTTCAGGGAATTCAGTGAAAAAGCCCTACAAACATAAACTAATAGCCCATAAACTACAATCTTGTTTGATTTGTAAAAAGGGATCAAATCCGCATACGATCTTTAAGAATATCAGCATGTTAAATGTGGCCCAGGGCATTGTATTTTCATTTTTAAATTAATGTTCTTGAACAGCCCTCACAAACATTTTATCATAAATAATATACACATACTTCAAAGATGTTAAGAATATTTGTAAATTTAACTCCAAGCAAAACTTTTAAAAGTGTGCTACTCATGGGCAAATGTTGCATATGGAGGTGACATCTGGGTGTTCTAAAAAAAGTACACTGGCCAACAAATTTTATGAACATTTCTTTTCCTGTCCAATTTTTTGTGAAACCAATAGATTTTTACAAGCTGAACACAAATATGCATTCATTTGTAATTTATGTATCACATACAGAAATTCGTCCGTGGCAAAGAAGCGTAAGTAAATCCTTATGGTGGAGTTAGAGGGTCATGTTTGGTATCATTGGAGGAAAGGCCAGTGCATTGCCTTTCCAATGATACCAAACATGACCTGGTTCAGTGTAAGAGAAAAAAAAAGTAAAATAAAAATTTATTCTATTTCTAAATTTATTAATGCAGCACTATTGTTCACTTTTTAATTCTAATGTGAAAAATGATGCTGCACTAACGGAAAATGATTTTTTTTTCCACTTTTATCTAAAATTGTGTATTTTCTCAGAAAAATACTGTAACAAGTTCCCTTTTCTATTTTTTTTTAACCAGTTTATCCCATATAACTGTAATGGGTTGGATGATGTGAAAAAATAATTTTACATACTGTAGATGCAGGGTCCTTTTTCTTTCAACTTTTTTCAACTATTTTGAGGAAGTTTGGTAAAATTGGAAATATGAGAATAACATTCAATCAGTATATACAATATGTAAAATGTACAGTTCTAACACGCTAGTCTACCCTAGAAAAGGGAATATGGGGATAACAGAGATGCTATTGTTAGGCTGATGACAAAATGGCAGCTAGGTAGTTCTGTTGTCCTCCTGGAACTGACTTGTTGATGTAAGCTAGATCGCTGCTGACACCACATCCATGGCCCAACCTCCCAGCCCACTAGGATGATGGGAATCTACAGAGGCTCACAGGGAACAATTGTCTAACTATTCTCAAACTGCAGTACTGAGCCATACACTAGATGGCGATACTACAATGCAGCGCCATAGAGAATGAACACATTGAACAACTTATAGCAGCATAACAAAGGCACTTGTTGAAAGGCATGACACTCCCCGCCTGGTGTCCTAGGGATACCATCTTTCACAGTCCTTCTGGAGGGAGTAGAAAAATTAATTCAGAAGGCCATTAAAGTGATTATCCTTCATTACCTCCTGGATCTGTGGGTCAACTAAAATACTTTTATCTTTGTAACACTGATGTGTGGAAACATCTGTAGCAAGAATGCAAAGGCTTCACTTTGCTTGTTCATTGCCTTAACAAAGTTTTTCATTTTAGTTTGTGCAAAGGTGGAAGAAGTATGTACTTTAGATCAAACAGTGGATCGTGAGCCACATTCAAGTCCCTGGAACCAATTTCTTGTGAGGTGGCCAGTCCTTTATCATGATGTGAATCTCTTGCTCGACTGTTCAACTCACAAAGAAAACAACAGTACTTGGGGCCCTATTACATTCTTCGCGCAAGCCCGTGCGCAAAAACGCATTACTACGAGGGGCAAAACCCTTTGCGCAGAATGTCGTATTACAACGTTCGCGCAAACGATGCGCGTTATCGTTTAACGTGGATGGACCTGCGCAAGCGTGATGAACTGTGCGCGTCCTATACTTAACATTGTGAGCGCAAATGCGTTTGTGCGCTGCTAAGCGGATGGTATTACAATCTATGCGCATCTTTTTACGAACGACGTTTGCGCGCATAATTTTAACGTCTTTGAAAAGCTGGTGGTAACTGCAAATCTGAACGTTCTGGCCGAAACGAAAAACAAAAATACAGCAAAGTATAATTACACATTCTACACATACCCAAACAATAAAATTGTGAATTTGTGTGTTTTTATTATTGCTGCAGCATGTATACACAGATTTACTTTGACAGGCGCAAAAACTTTAGTGAGTCAATTAAGGTTCTTAATTCAGTCCACACACTGATTTACGTGGGCGACGTTACTGCGTGTGTATTACTCTTCGTTTTACGCGTCCTTTTTACGAACGCTATTTTTTGCCGGATGAGAAAATGCGTTCGGATCGTAATACCAAAGTTAGTTTTCGCGCGATAACGCTTAACGCTGCACGCAAAAAAATTGCACTGCACAGACGAATTTGCGCGAAGAATGTAATAGGGCCATTGGTGTATCCAAGCTGCAGAATAATTCAGATTGCTGAATTTATTCCAGTTATACCTTGACTATTGAATGTGTTTCAGCAGCAGCTGCATGATCGCATACGTTTCCTTCATCTGAACGGCATTTCCGACAGGTATGGAAGGGTTCAAATTGCCATTATGCAGCAAAACGGTCTTCAAATGTAACACTGACGACTCAATAAACAGTCGCCATTCTGTTGGATCACGATCACATTCAAGAGCAGAAAGCAATCCATCGATGTCACTGCAAAAGGTTAGACTGTCAACTTGTGTGAAGAATTTTGTCAAAGATTCATGACGGTGGTGAAATAATTAAACGTTTGTACTTTCAATTTTTGCAACCTTGATCCAAGCAGTTCTGCTTGACTCTTTGATAAATCCAAGTCTCTGACAAAATTGTTGACATCCACTTGAAAAATTCCAAAAACTATCAGCAACCTCCAGAGCAAACCAGGGCTACCAATAAATACCTAGTACCACATATTAGCCGCAACTAGGAAAAAACTGTTTCTCAAAAATCTGTTTATTACATCAAGGTGAAAATAACAATAGTATTTATTAACAAAAAATCTTTAGCAAAAAAATATTTAAAAGGTGTATAGGGAGAAAAATACCCCCCCTCAAAAATACACAGTCCTCCTCTAGTTTTTTTTAAGGGTTCCTTATTTTCCCTACACCTGAAATACATTATTTATACAGGAGCTCAACATTTTGATGGGGCGAAAGACTCGCTTCAGTAATTCCCAGTAACATGTATATATCAAACATAAGTGGTTTATTCCTGACTTTCTTCAAGGTAATTACTTAAGCAGTAATAAATGTTTAACTGAAGTAATACTCGCAGCAATAAAATCTCAAACAATTATAAAAAAATATATATATCAAAATACATTATATTAAAATGTATTTAATTAAAATAATTATAATAAATAAAATTTAATTTTTTTTATTATATATTTAAATATATATGAAAAAAATAAATGAGTTAGTGCAGTGGCATTGTTAATTTAGAAATTAACAAAGTTATTCAAAGAGATCCGAATGGCTGCCGAAAGGGAACCGAACGTTGAAAATCAGCATTCGGTTACTTTTCTTGGCCATTCGGCTATCCAGAGAGCAGGCAATTCGCCAAATCCTGGCGAATTGCCTGCACATACAGTGGCTGTTCGTTGCCTGTTCGAGGGAAGTGAATCCCCATTGAGAAGCAATGCTTAAGCTATTGAGAGAGCAAAACCCAGCAGTGAAAAGTTGCCTAATTGCCCTGCCATTCGGTGGTTTAATTCGGCAGGTTTATTCAGGCGAATCCCATAGGCTTCAATGTTAAAAATATTCCCTTTTTAATTCTATATCTAAACCGTTCATTATAATGTTCTGCAGTAAAAAGTCTATTTATAGATTTTTTTTGGGGGGGACATTTTAAGCATTTTTCGGGATTTTGTTGGCAAATTTTTTTTTTTTTTTAAACGTTTCTTCTTTTTTCTGTAACAGCCCGTTTTATTATCATTTCTTGGACCTCATGTAAATTTCAGACATTTTTGCTCAGATTCTTTGCAAACAGCGTTTCACTTTTCAAACATTCAAGCGTACTGTTGTACTTTTTACTTCACTCCATTCGTCTGCGGTGTTGGGGTTTTCCGGCGGCTGCGCTGCGTGTGATCGGCTCCTGCTCGGGTTTTTCCGGCATTTTCGGCAGGGTTAATCCAGATGTTTTTGGCAGTTTCGGTGTGCCTTCCCTGGGGTTTGCGGTGAGTTTTCGGCGACTTTTCCCAGCATTACGGCAGCCCTGTGGTGCTTGCTGAATACACCACAGGGTCGCCGTATTGGGATCGCCAAATCGCGCCGAAGTGAAGAGAACAAAAAGTCACCGAACGTGAATCAAAATGGCCCGCGGGAGGTAGCAGCCACCCAATCCTCCCGGGATGGCGCCCCAGCGATCCCTGAGATGTAAGATCACCAAGGAGAGAGCCAAAAGGCCCACTGGAGAGCAATAAAGTCAGTAATCGGAGCCCAGTTCTCTCTCCTTGACAGCAAACCCCCCTCCGTTCCCCCCCCCCGGTGTTTAATTACCTTCCTTGGTCCTGGGAGCCACTGCCGGTGCTCTCCTCCACGTGCATCATGGAGTGCTGGGAGGAAGTGCCGTTATATTATCACTTCCTCCCAGCGCCGCACAGGAGGAAGCCAGTCAGCCAGGAGTCGGGTGGAGCATGGACTGCAAATGTCTGGCGGCCCTCTCTGACATCAGAGGGGGCCTGCCGGCCGCCATCTTGGGGTCCCTGCTTGCTGGCGGCCGGGCCCAGGTAGGCTGCTGTACCTCCTCCGAGGCCTGTGGCCTAAAGTAAACATAGTTGCCGACGGCGGGCCCCCCAGTCCCAGGCCCCTTACTGCAACATGGGCCGTAATGCCCTGATGGCTGCCCTGGAAGCACGTCTTATATTCTGCCTTTGTATGTAACCACGTAACTTCTTTGATTTGTAAAAAGGGAATAAATTGGCATACTATCTTCAGATTCAGGTGGTTATATTTGCAGATTATTCCTGTATAGTACCGATACAAGTGCGGTAGCGGTGACTAGCGGGATAATGGTGTGGCAGCGTCCGAGGCACACCAACAGCAGCAAATCATGCAAGCACACGTGATTGCTGTGCCGTGTAACACTCTGCATGCCTCTAAATCTAATTCTAAATGAGCACATATTGTAATATGCCAAAATCACTTCTACCCAGATAAACCAAGCAAAATGAATATATATCAAGGGGTTAAAAAGTAATTTTATCATTGTTTGCTGAGCTTGATTCACCTGATTGATTTTTCAGGTCTTAAAATTACTTGCAAGGAGATGGCCATGTAGGGAGTTCTTTTAAGGTTGTGCTTTTTTCCCCAGTATTCTTGTTTTGCTAACATTTTTATTTGAATTTTAAACACTGCTGCTATTTCAGACATCGCAAAACCTCAGAATTGACTGAGATTTGCCTCCTATACTGTACTTCTGTTAAGACCCTTGTGGCTATAATTTTGTCCCTTCAATCTAGATGAATCTCACTTGTATTTGCGAGGAGAATTCATCTGTGTGAGATCTCATAGCTCAGTGTTAGATCTACATTGGTAAATCTAGCTCTTTGTCTCAAGATGAGATAACTACTGTATGTACATCTGCATTCTCATGAATTGAATTGGTAAGATTTTCAGAATGTCAGAATAAATGAGTAGATTTCCATAGTTCCAAGGAGAACAGTCGGTGTTCGGAGGCTGAATTTGGGGGTTCTCATGGACAATGAGCCATATTTCAAAATAGAGAGATTTTGAACTTGGATATATTTAAACGTATTTAGATTACCTTTTTGTACAATGAAAAACATAACTTGTTAAACCCCTATACACCATATCCCTCCCATGTTAAATTATTGTACAAAGGCAGAAAAAAAAATCACAAAACGTTCTTGACATTTGATGTAAGAGAAGAATGGAGCCCCATAAAATTTTTTATATTTGCAGTCAATTTTTAAAATGTTTGTTCTTTTTATTAATTTTTGTAAGTACAGTTGTGTTCAAAATTATTCACCCCCCACTGAAATTGAGTGTTTTGGCCAGTTTGACATTGATTTTGATCATTCAGTCATCTTGCTTACAATTAAATCAAAGAGGCACGTGTAGGTCAGACAAATATAAGATAACATTTATAATGAAATAACCACAAATGTCTTTTCTGTGCTCACATTATTATCAGTTTTATTCAACCCCCAAGTGACATTCAATCTTAGTACTTATAACTGTAAAAGGATGTTGTACTAACAGCTTTTAAACGTGAAGCAAGCTTGACACAAGTGTCTTGCAGCGATCTACGGGTATCTTCGCCCATTCGTCATGGACAAAAGCCTCCAGTTCAGTCACATTCTTAGGCTTGCGCACTGCAACTGCTTTCTTTAAGTCCCACCAGAGGTTCTCAATCGGATTTAAGTCTGGTGACTGCGATGGCCACTCCAAAATGTTCCAGCCTTTAATCTGCAACCATGCTCTAGTGGACTTGGAGGTATGCTTGGGATCATTGTCCTGTTGAAAGGTCCAACGTCTCCCAAGCCTCAGGTTTGTGACGGACTGCATCACATTGTCATCCAATATCTCCTGGTACTGAAGAGAATTCATGGTACCTTGCACACGCTGAAGCTTCCCTGTACCTGCAGAAGCAAAACAGCCCCAAAGCATGATTGACCCCCCGCCATGCTTCACAGTAGGCAAGGTGTTCTTTTCTTCATAGGCCTTGTTCTTCCTCCTCCAAACATAGCGTTGATCCACGGCCCAAACAGTTCTATTTTGTTTCATCAGTCCACAGAACACTATCCCAAAACCTCTGTGGTTGTCCACATGACTTTTGGCATACTGCAGTCGACTCTTCTTATTTTTTGGAGACAGCAAGGGGAGTTCTGGCATGGAGGCCTTCATTACGCAGTGTGCGCCGTATTGTCTGAGCTGAAACTTCAGTACCCACATCTGACAAATCTTTTCTCAGTTCCTCAGCAGTCACACGGGGACTTTTCTCAACTCTACGCTTCAGGTAGCGCACAGCAGTCGAAGTCAGCATCTTCTTTCTGCCACGTCCAGGTAGCGTTTCAACAGTGCCCTTTGCGTTGAATTTGTGAATGATGCTTCCTATGGTCTCTCTTGATATGTTTAACATCTTTGCAATCTTCTTATAGCCATTGCCCTTCCTGTGAAGAGTAATCACCTCT
The DNA here is from genome assembly GCA_009667805.1 of Leptobrachium leishanense. Lineage (NCBI taxonomy): Eukaryota > Metazoa > Chordata > Amphibia > Anura > Megophryidae > Leptobrachium > Leptobrachium leishanense. The sequence goes on along the minus strand of CM019066.1, from coordinate 226,081,792 downwards.
TCTCTTGTCTTCCTGGACCATTCTCTTGACTTCACCATGTTTGTAACCACACCAGTAAATGTCTAGAAGGAGCTGAGTATCACAGTCATTTTAAAGCTGCCTAATTGGTGCTTATTATGCTTTATTGCTGCTCCGTGACATCCACAGGTGTTTTCAATACCTGATTGAAAACACTTGAATGAACCTCTGTTCTTCAGAGTGGTAGTCTTTAAGGGGTTGTATAATTGTGTCAATGAAGAATTCACAAAAGAAACATTTACTACTGTATTACAAAACCAATTGATGTCATTTTAGTTGCATATGGTTCTTTAAAAAGTCCTTGTAGGATTTCATTCTGAATACAATTACAAATGTACACTAAATTCCCTAAAACCCTTTACAGCATTGGGGGTCGAATAATTTTGAACACAACTGTAAATGACATTAGTTTTGTTAATTGCGTTTTGTAGAACATCCATACATGTTAAAAGCGAAAGGGTAAAGTAGGCACTCAAAAACTGAAATTGAATGAAATTCTCACCCATTTCATTCAGACCAAGGCCCTGTGAAGAAACAGAAATTCATTTTATCTGCATTGCTTTTGACTAGACATGTGCACAGCACAAAATTTCGTTTTGAACTAATGGATTAGTCCTAAAATGCAATTTATTTAGTTACTAAAGAAATTCGTTTTCAGATCTTTAGTATGAAAACTAATTTCATTCATCCGAAAACCAGTGGATACAATTACTATTGTAGTGGCTCCTCAGAGGGCTGAGATCGCTGCTTGTTACAGTATCTCTCACTCTCAGCACAATGTGGGCCATATTACATAGTTGGTGCTAACATAACCAGAGCTGTTGTAAACTTCCCAGAGCCATTATAGCCTATGGAGGTTTTCAGTTTACAACAGCTCTGGTTAAGTTAGCACCAACATTGTAATACTGCCCCGTGTCAGGCAAAGCTGTTACAGTAACTGACGCTGCTCATCACAGCGCTCAGAGTTTCAGTAAAACTAGTAAATAATATTTTTATATATAAGAGGTTAGAACAATTATTATTTCCTTTTTTACTGAAACTCTGAGTGCTGTTACAGTCAGTTACTGTAACAACTGAGCCTGATACATTGTACTGAGAGATAATATAACAAGCAGCCGATCTCAGCGCTCACAGCCACAGGATTTAAAGGGCTGAAAAAAAGGATCCTCTCTGTATAATGTTTAGAACATCCTCCTACATTAATACCCCTGTCTGTATAATGTATACAACATCCACCTGCATTAATTAATACCCCTCTCTGTATAATATATAGAACATCCTCCTGAATTAATTAATGTCCCTCTCTGTATAGAACATCCTCTTCAATTTATACCTTTCTCTGTATAATGTATATAACATCCTCCTGCATTAATACCCCTCTCTGTATAATGTATAGAGAACATCCTCCTGCATTAATGTCCCTCTCTGTATAGAACATCCTCTTCAATTTATACCTTTCTCTGTATAATGTATATAACATCCTCCTGCATTAATACCCCTCTCTGTATAATGTATAGAACATCCTCCTGCATTAATTAATGCCCCTATCTGTATAGAACATCCTACTGCATTGGCATGTGGAGGGTGCAGAACTTCGGATGTTGCGATGTTGCGATCTTCATTGCTGGTCTCCTTCACTCAATGTAATATCACAAAAAGGACTGAAACTAAAATGTAGTGCATTTTATTTTAGTTTCTTTCGTTTTTTGTACTGAGCAGTTTCGTTTCTCTTGAGTCATACTAAAACTAAATTATCCCAAAATTCGGACTAAATCGTTTTAGTACTAAAACGAATGCACATGTCTACTTTTGACAATAACATAAGCTAATACCTAAAAGTCCTTGTTGGGTGATGAATAATAATGTGGTCATGTCATTGTTCCAAAAATAAAAAAACGTATTACCTTACACTAATGAAGCAAATCTCCTGCATTTTAAGCTTAAAAACAGTATGCCTGCCTTTTTTTTAATTTTTTTTAGAAAGTGTTTTCCCAGGAAGGATATATTGAGATTTCTCTCGTTTTCAAGTATGTCCTGGATGGCGAGTATGTACCGTTAGGTGTCTTGCCCAAGGTCACTTACTGGAGAGGTGCTCTTACCTGTGTCTCCATGGTTTAGAGCAGTGATGTTACCTCTACTTCATCCAGCCGGTACTTGATCAGGGTTTTGTAATAAAAGCCAGCATGCATAAAATACAATTACAAATCTCCATATATTTAAATCTGTTTATACATAGAAGGGCCCCTCCAGTTGGCATTACCACTTTATCTTAATAAATTCATCCTTATCGTGGTTGCAGGAGTTTGCCTCCAATCCCCCTTTCTCAATCCCGTGTGTCTATGGCCGATGAGACAACTTTTCAAACTGGAGGTCTTCCCTTCACCCTTAAAACTTGTTAATTAGCACATTCCATGGGATTGATGACTCCTGAAGGCAAAGCGTGTATCACTATACACTACACTGATTTAACTATAGGTAGACTTGTTTGGATGAACCAGCTGGTTCCGTAAAGCATCTCCGTGTAGAAGGATTGAGAGGTACTGGGCTGGCCATGTTCGCGGTAGTCTCTCACATGTGATCATCTAGAGGACTGATGTCTAAGCTGCAAAAAGAAGCTAGATGGACTGGTCATGGGAGGCTGTGTGTGGGAGAGGTGCACTGTTTAAACGGTCTGGTCACACTTTACACCCTAATTATAATAGTAATACTACTAATAAAAACTGGATAGTGCTCCGTGGTGATTTATAGGTATATCAAACGTTTTGTTTCTTTGGTACAAGGAGTAGAGTGTTCACTTGATTTTATGCGCTAAGAGGATTGTTTTTTCACCTGTTATGTTTGGATCGACAATTTGCCTTACACTCGCAGATGAGTCGCCTTGCACTCCCACCCAGTCACCTGTGCTCTACTTTCATGTCCTGATCTGACCTTTGAATTCCTTTGACGTATTCACATCTATGACAGGCTACTCTTGGTTAAATTTGCACACACATTGTGGTTACTACCCCAAACGTTCCTCTTGGAGTGGCTAAACACTTGCAGAACTAATATTTGTGCGAGCAGTGAATGTCTTAAATTAAAATATGCAAAGTGACAAACATGGGGTTGAGTACAAAGTCGGCGCAAAAAATATTAAATGTAAAATTTATATTTGTATCAGAGCCAATTCAGGCATTTTTTAACGGATGGTTATCAGCTTTATTAAGCCTGATCTGTAAGCGGTGTGGCAGGTGCGAAGAACTGGGTCTGAGATGAGCCAATATTTTGAATTATTCACTGGGATTAGGATTTCTACCTGTATGGGATTTGAATTGTGTGCTTGGGTTTATGAGCCTAGCCCCAGATATGCATTTTTAGGCATGTAGATGAGGAACATGGAAAAGCTAGGTGGTTGGCAGCCGGCTGTGTGACATACTGGCTCCACTCACTCCCTCCTGCTCGGTCTTTGACGCTCTGGTCACTCAATCTTCAGGGAAAGGGGAAGAAGACCTACAACCCCACTAGACTGATAAGAACTTATTTTATCGATGTATGTGTATAGTGTGACGATCTCCCTTTTTGGAAGAGAGGCATGGATAAAGGGTATCTTCTTGCATCATATCCTATTTAAGGAGCATAAATTATTATGCAAGTGATGAGCATAATAGGCAGTAAGCGAAGTTGACAGTAAATCGATCAATCGCCAGAAGAATTGGTTATGTGCATAAATCCCTTTACTCTTTGGCTGCACAGTAAAGTTAGCAGACATCCGCATAGTATTCAAGAAACAAGAAAATGTATCAACTGCGCACAATATTCTATAAACTCATAAGTAGAAAAAGAGATTTTTATTTTTTTTTGTATCCACTGTAATTGCCATCAAGGCTAGGGTCAGACGAGCGTGATTTCTACGAACTATGCGTCCGTGCACACAGACGTACGTCAGTACGGAAGGAGTAGTAGTGGCCACACAGTCCGTTTTTTCACTGACTTATCTTTTGACGGATGTAGGAGGGAAAATAAATTAAAAAGCAAAACCATTTTGTCCGTGAAAAATGTGGGATCTTGTCTGGCCACGTTCCATCACTCACACACAAAGCTATGCGGACGTTGCGGACGCAGCGCACTTTGTGCGGCCGTTCTAGGGGTTGTACATTCTTGCCTGCCTTGCGTCCATGGGCCGCGTCCGCAGTTCAGTGCGGACGTACTTTGTGTAACGGGCTCCAATGGGCTTTCTGTCATGCTATCACGGACGTACTTTTAGGTGCAATCACGGACGTGAACGCTACGCTCGTCTGACACCAGCCTAAAGCTCACCGCCATACAAAGACAAATCTCTTCGGTGGGTCTTAACCTAATAAAGTACAAAAATATTATGAGGGGAAAATAAACACAATACAACAAAGAACCTGTAAGGCGATACAGCCCAAACCTGTAGAGCATCTATTAAAATGTGCTATATATATTTTTTTTTCTTATGTTCATAATTCAGTGCCCTTGCAAAGTGCTACAATATTTTTTGCCTTTTGAGGAAAATTAAACCCTTGTGTTGGGCTTATTGCTTCAATGACCATTTAAGTACACAAAAGAAAATCTCTCTTTTTACTTGTAGTTTTGTAGGATTTGTGAGCACGGATGATACATTTTGTTGTGTTAGATTGTAGTACATATATGCAGGTCTATTTAACCCTTTTCCTGCAGACGATGTGTGGGGTACGTCCTCATGTGTCACCTCTGTGTGGAGGACGTCGGGTCTCTGGGGCCTCCCTCCCTATACTTTCCTCTCCGTCCAATGTCCCGTGGTGGTCTGTCTTCCTTGAAGTCAGACACAGTTTTCAAACCCCTCCTGGCTTGATGACCTCAGTTTCACACACCCCCTCCCATCATATTGAGTAAATTAAAATACAAAATAGTCTGGCAAAGGTCTGAGATTTTACATCCTACTTTTTAAGCTGTATTGATTTTTGTGAGCTTATACTGTGTCTCTAACGCCTTCATCAGGTAGATGAGAACACCTTTCACTTCACCATATCATATAGTTGATGTGACAGCCAATCACATCAACCATATGACCATGCAGAGATGCCTCACATCAAAAGGGTTAAGATTAATGAGGAGTAACTAATATCGATTGCTTTGTCTCAAAATCTATATTTTAACATCTAGATAAGGTCTACTCTTGATATGGATGAAGTTCTATTCAGGTTTTGGCTTAAAACTAAACAGGTTCTGTAAAGTAGTGTATAACAAACGTTAATCCGATGATAGAGTATTGTGCTGTTTTATTTTAATGAAAATGCAGTTAGACTGCTTAAAATATAATACAGCTTTACAAATGGTGACTTTGTTCTGGTGACCAAGGCTCTCTGTGATGTTATGGGTTGTTTAATCATGTTACAGCACAGTGATGACAGTATACAGTTTATATATTGAGAATAATTACTGTTTTCAACTTGCTTTCACTGAAATTGCATGGAAATAGTGCTGTCACTGTGCATGGGAACACGCTCTTTTTATAATAACGTGTCTCTCGCTCTCATTATTTTTTAATGTTCTACTGGAGTCTGTCTATTATATGAAGTCATGCTGCATGTGAATGATGACTTTTGCTCTGCTCCTATGACAGCTGAGGACCACGTTTGCCAGGAAAAAGAAAATAAATTGATATATGTGGGTCACTCTGACAAGCTTTCTACATACGATATTTTGTTTTACAAATACATCAAATGTTTGTGACTTTGGATATGGTAATATATAATATGTTGTGTATATCATCATTTGTATTGTGTACTTGGAGTGCAGACATGTTATAGCTTTTTCAAATTGTGTCTTTTTATTTTGAAAATGTGTGAAAACAGTGATATGAGAAGCTGTTGAAATATTTTCTATGTATTCTGCATAACCGTACAACTCTTGATCATCTGGTAGAATATGAACAGTGTAAGATAAATACAGAAGTCTATGGCAAAGTAGCTGCATGCTATTACTTGAGTGATAATTTAAAGGGACATGCCAGGCACTTTAACCATTAAATATTGAGTGCTCTCCTATATCTTCCAGTTCTGAGGAGAGGGTAACCGAGGTCTAATTCATTCGCCCAATTGCAGGGGATTTGGTACGCCCAGATACTAAGATCAGCGAGCACTGGGAGGATGAAAAGGGGGAGGGTTTGAATATAACCCCTTCTGTTTTAACCCTTATGTTATTATTTTAAGCCCACATTGGCACTGCTCTTGGAGTGACATGCTGCTGCAGCCTGTCATGCGTCCGCGGGTAGGCAGCCAACCCAAATGTCCTCAATGCCAAACACATTGAGAGCAGTTGGTACTGGATAAGTCTTTAAGTCTGAATCTTCAAGAACCTGAGCAAAACTAAGCTCCTGCACTCAATTTGTTTTTTTCTCCAGTTTTGAGAATAAACCATTTCTAGTTAAAGTATGAATAACTTCTAATTTGGTAATATTGTAAGGTTACACTATTATTGAGCACTGTTTGCTATTGCTAAGCAAAACTGCCCATGGATAAATCCTACATACACTACTATGTATGATTTATATAAGCAATTATCACATCTTCTCTGACTTGTGGGTCCATAATGGCACAAAACGTAAATGAACATGGCTAATTTGAATATTTAGCTACTGTCTCCTTACAAAGTTGCCTATCACCATATTGTTTTTTTCACTTGGTGTGGGAAGAATTTCTAAATTTTCTGTTGATGGACCTAGGACCTTTCTGTGCAAGCAGTGTCAATCAGATCGACCTTAATCTATGTTCACTGTGAAACTGTATGGACAGACATAAGTGGGTTATTGAGCATTAAAGTGAGCCTGTATCAGCTAGGTTCACTTTCAATTTGATATCTCAACAGGAGCTGGATATAGCATTAATCTTAAAGATCGCCGTAGTATCTTTCTTCTTGAGGAGTTATCGCACACTCTTACCTGGTTCCAGTATCGGTGGAGCACTGCACGATCAGCCCTCACATTAACATGTTGGCTTGTAATAAGTTGTCAGGAGCGAATGCAGTTCTTTCCTGTAAGACTGTTTCCTGTCATTCAACCAGGTGGCATGCCAAAGGAAATGACTGAGATTGAAACTTTAAGGCCCCGTTCACACTGTGCAATTTATCGCACGGATTTTGCCGCAAAATCGCGGGAAAATCATTGCGATGTCGCGCTATATAGCATCTCCAATGCATTTCAATGGAGCTGTTCACATCTTGCCACGCGATGTCACGGTAGCATGTTGCATGTCGCGGTAGCATGTCGCTGGTACATGACCCTTTTTTGCGATTTGCATTTTGCTATTTCCATTGGTGGTGTCTTGTAAAATCGCGACGTCGCGCAACATCGCGAATATGAAAAACGCACGATTTTCAAATCGCACAGTGTGAACAGGGCCTAAGAAGGAAATTAGACAAATGACCCATTAAATGTGTTAACTAAAAATTTGTAGCAAATCTGTAACGTGTGACTCCCTTTCAAATGAGACCATCTAAATTTGGGCATGACAGGTGCAATATAAATATACATACATCTTTCTGTGTGTGAGACCTTGTACTTTTTATTAGTGTCACACAAATATCTTGCAGTGTGCATTGTTGGTTGGGTTGTTAAGCATAAGAGAATGCCGATGTACTTTACTTTCTATTTCATTGTTTTCTTTAAATAATTTTTTAACCTATGCAGTAGCTTTCACAATGAAAGTGCCTTATTACTTATTTGTATTCCCATAGTTCTTTAAACTCGTAAGGATATTTAAAATGTAGTTTGAGTAATGTACATATTGAATTTCAAAAAGGAGAAATGGTATTGTACATATGGCAGCTTATTGTGAACACCACAAGGCATGAATGCAACAATTTATCTTCAGTTCAGTGAAAGCACACAGCTAACTAATAACGTCACTATGGAACACAGTTGCTGAAGGCTAAAACCTGTGGTTTTGTTGCAGAAAGGGCAAATTAGATAAAATATAGATTATATGATAATCTAAAACCAGGGTAACATAATTGCGTTTACATATTTACTTGATAATCAAACTGCTTTGTGAAAGACACAGAAGGTAGAGAAAAAAAACAGCGTGGATCATTTCTCATTGTGTTTCTATGCTTCAACATGAGGTTTATGTAAATATATTTGTGTGTGTGTTATACTATGTATATATATATATATATATATAATTACAGCAAGTACGCCAGCACTCCAGGAATTTCCAAAACGATTTATTAGTTCATAAATTTCGACGTTTCGGCTCCTAATGCGGAGCCTTCATCAGGACAAACTTATGTAAACAAGTTCAAACATCATATAAATATGACATACCACTTACCAACAATAATAATGTTCCAATTAATCTCCACCCGGTGTGTGGTGATTCCGGCGTGTCCGCCTGTCCAGTGCGCATGCGTCAATACCCAGCGCCGATCAAGGACCTCACATTCGTTGTCATGACAACCATAGTGTTTGCCAAGGACGCGCTGCACTGGCCAATTCAGAACCATGGTTCCACCAAACCCAGGGGTGATAACTGGAATAGACTCTACAAGTACATGCTACCACCTTACAACAATAATCATAAATTTAAAAACCATTTGCTACAGTTACTGCATGCCCATATCTCGATGTTAGCAACCTTTAAACTGTTGTCTGGATAGTCACATACATGCTTTTAATCACCACACACCAGGTGGAGATTAATTGGAACATTATTATTGTTGGTAAGTGGTATGTCTATTTATATGATGTTTGAACTTGTTTATATAAGTTTGTCCTGATGAAGGCTCCGCATTAGGAGCCGAAACGTCGAAATTTATGAACTAATAAATCGTTTTGGAAATTCCTGGAGTGCTGGCGTACTTGCTGTGAATATCTACTTAAGGCCATCGCTGAGCACCGGGTACTGGAGAGAGATTTGGGTGAACCGTGAGTGCAAAACCTTCTTGTTTTATTGTATATATATTTATAATTAGATAGTCCGTGTTAGCCCAGATGCCAAAATCACGAGTATAGCAGTGCATAATGATGGCTTTATTGGACTGTTACATTTAGAAGACAAACAATTTGAGAGGATCTTCTCTTCATCAGGTATGGACGCTATACTGAGCAATATCCTAGAATTGAACATTAAGACATTAATGTGGCCCTTAATGTTCAATTCTAGGATATTGCTCAGTATAATTTACAGACCTGAAGATGAGAGGTATACTCTTGAAAGCTTATCTTTTAAATGTAACGTTAGTCCAATAAAAAAAGCTATCACTACGTACTGCTATACTCGTGTGCAATATATATCTATATAATATAACACTTTAAAACCATTTCCATTTTTTTGGTATATTACGTTAAAGCTTCAGAAGGTGTAGAAACATAGAAACATAGAAAAATGTCGGCAGATAAGAACCTTTCGGCCCATCTAGTCTGACCAATTACATGGATACTTTATGTGGATTTATCTTATATTTAGGATAGCCTTATGCCTATCCCATGCCTGCTTAAATTCAATTACTGTTTTGGCCTCTACCACTTCAACTGGAAGACTGTTCCATGTATCCACCACCCTCTCAGTAAAATAATGCTTCCTGATGTTACTTTTAAACCTTTGCCCCTCTAATCTAAGACTATGTCCTCTTGTTTTGCCACTTTGTTTCCTTTTAAATATACTCCCTTCCTCTACCTTGTGGATTCCCTTTACGTATTTAAATGTTTCTATCATATGTAGCGCTGTGTTAAAATCTTGCTGTGGCATTACCTATTTTTGGCCACAAGATGGAGACAGTCGCGATTAGAGACACTGGACATTGGGACTACATTTCCCGGCATGCTTTGCAAGGAGACAGGAAGTGGGTGGGGACTGGACACTTACATCCTCCACCTCGTGGAGAACGCGCCAGAGCGCGTCAGGGAACGAGAGAAAGCAGACGCACTGAAGACATCGCGAGAGGGCCTAGGCCAGAGCCCGAGTGAGACCTGTCAGTCCTTATTGGGTCACTCAACCTGAGGAGAAGGAGACTTGCCAGAATCCAGGAATTGCTGCAGACCGGAGGAACCGAAGACCTCGAGTGAGGAGTCACCGCGAGTTGATCGGGTACGGAGAGCAGGCGGTGAGCTGGACAAGCTGCAGAAAGTCAGACAACGGATCCGGCCGCTAGTATCCCCAGTCAAAATCGAGCGGAGAGACGTCCTGGGTCAGCGGAGCCTAAAGCAATCGTCGGATGGGTGAGAGGCCTCCAAGGCTGTTTTGTGATTAAAGGACACGCTGCTGTTTTCTCTTTAAAGTCCACAGGGCCCCAACTTGACTAGTCGAAGACATTCCTTAAGTAAATTCACTGGCCAGTTGAACAGTACCCGGGTACCATACACACACATACACACCTTTTACATTCCGGGACTTAACCTGTGCAGGACTCACTTTTGTTACGTATCGGAACAGGGGTTAAAGATACGTTCCGAATATATTTTTCTCTTTTCCGCTGCGCGTTTATCGTAATACGAAGAGATTGTATTCTTGGGTTCCGCTACGTGTCCCTTTTTCGAATATTCGTGCAACTGCATTTCTTTTCTGTTCGGTTACGAATATTTTATTTTCCGAAATACGAAGCCTCGTGTTTCGGTTTTTTTCCGCAATGCGTTTTTACCGCGATACGAAAGTACTGTAAAATACCTGTGAATACCGTGTCTCAACATCTGCTTATTATTTAGTAAACTATTTAAATTATAAAAACTCACAACGGTGTTGGAGTATATTTATTCCCTAGTGCGGGGAGACTGACCCGTGGTTCAATTTTCGGCGGCTCCTCCGGGAGTGAGCGCTACACATATCTCCTCTGTCTCGTCTTTTTTCCAAGCTGTACATGTTAAGATCATTAAGCCTTTCCTGGTAACTTTTCTCCTTCAAGCCGTACACCATTTTAGTAGCCCTTCTCTGAACTCTCTCGAAGATGTCTATATCCTTCTGGAGTGTAGTTAATAGTCTGTGGGCAACTTGATGGTTTAAGCTTAGAATTGAACACACTAGCTTCCCCAACGACATAGGGAAAATTATAGAATATGCACAACTTATAAAAGGTAGTTTTGTTGTTTTTCTTTAAAAATGTTGCATTCCTTCTACAATTGACTGAGGGGAGTTACCATTGTGATAGCAACAATGCAGGGAGAAAATAGAGTTCTATCTACAGAACAAGGGCCTACATTCACTGTAACTCCAGGGGTGGTTCCAGACACAAGACACTGCCCTTGTTTTTGAAAACTAACGTAAAAACTACTATGGAGTGAAAAGTAAGACTAACTATAAAAGCAGTTCTTAAAATTGTGAATTCACTGTAGTTTTGTACTTGCTCCAGGGTATTTTGCAGAAGTTAAACATCTGTTCAGCCAATAAAACTATAGTGGATAACCCTTAATGTGTCATTGTTGCCATGATGGGAGTTCTAATGACCATTATATGCAGGGGTCAAGTTCTGGGGGGAAAATAGTGAGAGAACTCACCCAAGAATTCCACTACCCCTTTACCTGAAAAAATAAAAGATGTGTGTGTGTATATATGTTACAGTTAAAGCCCGAAGTGCGGTTAATCCTAGGATTGCCCGGGTAATCCTGACATCACCCAGGCGTCATTAGCAAAAGTCCGAAGTGAAAAAAAAAAGTCTGAAGTGAAATTAAATTTCAGACTTGACCCGGGTAATCTGCAAAGTATCCAGAGGTTCTCCGCTTCTCTGCACTGTTTTAACCGGGTAATTCGCACAATACCCTAGTGTCGCTGGATAAAGTGTGATGTGCAATGAAACATCGTACTTAATCTGGGTAATCTGTAAAGTATCCAAACGCCTCTGGGTACTCCGTTTTTCTTAGGTTTTTAGCAGGTTACAGTTGACTGAATTCCGAGGATTACCCGGATAAAGTTGCAAACTGTTATCTGACCGATAACAAAATAGTGTTTTTTGTTATTTTTAACCAAATTGTATCCAGTCACATACCACACTAAATAACCGTCGTGTAACTCTGTGTGTTAATTGTCTGAAAATTAATTTATGAAGATAAAGATATTGTATAAAGAGTAACTTGATGGTTATTATGTTTTATAAATGATATATAAGCACACATAATAAAGATCATGTAACTCTTTCACATTCATATAAGAAACATATTCTGTCACGCTGTATATTCATTATATCCACAATACATTTTAATGTTTGTCTTTTGCCTTTTTCATTGATAATATCCATAGTTAATAGCAAAATTCACTGTTACCCAAGCGGGGTTGGATGCTCTGCAGATTACCCAGGTGAAGCTGTGGATAGTCCTCAGATAAACCGGGTGAAGTGTGAATTTTTCAGCTCTTCCAGACTGTTACCCAAGGGCAGTTGGTTAGTCCTAAGATTACCCGGGTAAAGTCCGAAATTGTAATTTTTTTTGCAGCTTTACCCAGTGTTTTTGGGTAATGTCAGGATTACCCGCACTTCGGGCTTTACCCGTAACATATACACTATATTGCCAAACGTATTCGCTCACCCGCCTTGACTCGCGTATGAATTTAAGTGACATCCCATTCCTAATTCATAGGGTTCAATATGACGTCGGTCCACCCTTTGCAGCTATAACAGCTTTAACTCTTCTGGGAAGGCTGTCCACAAGGTTTAGGAGTGTGTTTATGGGAATTTTTGACCATTCTTCCAGAAGCGCATTTGTGAGGTCACACACTGATGTTGGACTAGAAGGCCTGGCTCTCAGTCTCCACTCTAATTCATCTCAAAGGTGTTCTATCGGGTTGAGGTCAGGACTCTGTGCAGGCCAGTCAAGTTCATCCACACCAGACTCTGTCATCCATGTCTTTATGGACCTTGCTTTGTGCACTGGTGCACAGTCATGTTGGAAGAGGAAGGGGCCAGCTCCAAACTGTTCCCACAAAGTAGGGAGCATGGAATTGTCCAAAATGTCTTGGTATGCTGAAGCATTCAGAGTTCCTTTCACTGGAACTAAGGGGCCAAGCCCAGCTCCTGAAAAACAACCCCACACCATAATTCCCCCCCACCAAACTTTACACTTGGCACAATGCAGTCAGACAAGTACCGTTCTCCTGGCAACCGCCAAACTCAGACTCGTCCATCAGATTGCCAGATGGAGAAGCGCGATTTGTCACTCCAGAGAATGTGTCACCACTGCTCTAGAGTCCAGTGGCGGTGTGCTTTACACCACTGCATCCGACGCTTTGCATTGCACTTGGTGATGTATGGCTTGGATGCAGCTGCTCGGCCATGGAAATCCATTCCATGAAGCTCTCTGCGCACTGTTCTTGAGCTAATCTGAAGGCCACATGACGTTTGGAGGTCTGTATCGATTGACTCTGCAGAAAGTTGGTGAACTCTTCGCACTATGCGCCTCCAGCATCTGCTGACCCCGCTCCGTCATTTTACGTGACCTACCACTTCGTGGCTGAGTTGCCGTCGTTCCCAAACACTTCCACGTTCTTATAATACAGCTGACAGTTGACTATTGGAATATTTAGGAGCGAGGAAATTTTACGACTGGATTTGTTGCACAGGTGGCATCCTATCACAGTTCCACGCTGGAATTCACTGAGCTCCTGAGAGCGACTCATTCTTTCACAAATGTTTGTAAAAACAGTCTGCATGCCTAGGTGCTTGATTTTATATACTTGTGGCCATGGCAGTGATTGGAACACCTGATTCTGATTATTTGAATGGGTGAGCGTAGGGCTGAAACAGCTAATCGATTAATCGACAACTAATCGATGATTAAAATAGTTGTCAACTATTTCCATTATCAATTAATCGGTGTTGATTAATCGTCCTGTGTGCAGCACACACTGTTTAGAGTCAGAGAGAGTTAAACATAAATATCCTCCGCTTCGGAGCTGATTGGAGAAGACGCGCTGCTGCTTTACTAGGTATGATTTAGGTCTAGGGCAGGGGTGGGTAATTACGGCCCTCCAGATGTTTTGAAACTACATTTCCCTTGAGGCTCTACAAACCTAATGAGCACCCGAGCCTCACGGGAAATGTAGTTTCAACAAATCTGGAGGGCCGTAATTACCCACCCCTGGTCTAGGGTTTTGTCAGACACAACCAGTTTATTTTTATTTCGTTTACAATAGTAGCATAACTATAACACAAACAATAGGATTCTGCACTGCGTGTCGGAGCTGTATGCCTGTGTTTTATCCTTACTTGAAGCTGGAGTCCTGTGCCACCATCCCACCCTCCCTGCCACACCCTCTTTGGTCGGGAACTGCCATTCCCTCCCTTTGGTCTGGTCCTGTCCCCAAATTCATTCAGACGCACTCAGATCCGGTCTTTTGTCCATACCCGCTCACACTCAGGTCAAGTCACTTGAGCAAAGTCTCTCCCTTCCTCCTCCAGTCCCTCCTCCCACTCAGTTTGTTCACAAAATTATTTAAAAGGGGCACTCTACGCATCCTGACCACTTTAGCTTATTAACCCCGATTTCATGCTGACATCATCTACGACCAAGTGTTTGGAGCCGCATTCATTTGAGAAAACAAACATGGGCTTAAGCTGCGCATGCAGCATCAACGCATCTCTCTGACCAAGCACTCGAATACCTTGTGTGAAATGTACGCAAGATACGCAATTTGCGCATGTACGTACGAAAGTTACGTACACTACGCAAATTGCTTATGAAAAAATCGGGGTTGTGGTTATTTATTTATTTTTTTTACATAAAATTCCTGTTACATAAACTTTTTTTTTTATTTTATCCGATGAATCGATTACTCGAAATAATAATCGGCCAACTAATCGATTATGAGAATAATCGTTAGTTGCAGCCCTAGATGAGCGAATACTTTTGGCAATATAGTGTATGTGTGTATATATATATATATATATATGTATACATACACACAAACTCTTACACAACCCTTTCTCATAGACAGAAATAAGACAATGTGCATGTACGCCACACCTTGGCAACGTCACACTGACAGTTACCACTGACATGTCAGTATGACGTTGCTTGTGCATTTTGTTGTGTGTCGTCAGGGCCAGATTAACATAGGGGCTGATGGAGCAGCAGCTCCAGGCCCATGCCCCAGAATAGGCCCAGAGAAAGGATAACTAGATCTGCATTGAGGGGCATTTGGACCCCTGTATCTACAACTCCATAGCAGCTACAGGGTCATGTGAGGTTTCACTGGAAAAGCCAGAGCTTGACCAGGTTTTATGTAACAGAAAAAAAATATTTCTTTATTTTTTCTTTCTAGCACAGCAATATTTTTCACTTTTCAATTATAAAGTGAACAATGATGCTGCACTAACTCACCATCACATTTCTCATGTCACCAACAAGTGTGGAGGTGATGGCACAATCCATTGTTACGAATTGTTACATCAAAACCTAAACCGCCGCACTGCAATGATGAGCACTGGGGGGGGGACGGGACTTTGGACCCCTGCATCACTAATCTTTACACCTCACAAGGTCAAGTGAGGTGTCATTGAACAGGTAAGAGTCTGGCCTCTGCGTTGATACCATGACCATGTAAAATCTAAAAACAAAAAACTTTTTTATTTATTTATTTTTCGTTCCAAAGTGAGGGCATTGTCCATTTGTCAGGTATAAAATGAACAATAACACTATTGCTCAACTTTTAATTTCCCACGCTGGGAGCAAAAAATTATCTCTTGACGGTGTTTTTATACATAGTCATATTATTCATAAAACGTCATCCTCCAAAACACAAGCAAACTTTTTCTTTTTTTTTTTTTTATTTTTTGGTTAAAATTGTATATTTTCTCAGAAAAATGCAGTAGTGTAACCGGAATCAGACGGGTTCACTCGGGACGAGGCCGGACCGGACACGAGCAAGGATTGTCTGAACACGAGTCTCTTCAGGAAAGGCAAACTTTATTGTGATATCACAACAGATGCTCAAACAGGATTCAATCGCAAAGAATGAGCCCCGAGTCCCTCGTGACATCCAATCTTATACCCCAAATACACAATTAGGTACATCCCAATTAGCCCACCTCCCGATGACACTCTCCCACCCCACGTGGGTTAATACCTCCCTTAACCTAATACAAAGACATTCCATTACTTTGGCTGTAAATTGGCAAACGTTGTGTTAGTTTCAATAAATCATAATTAGTTACTTTTACTGTTCCGGGCTGCGCCCGGTTCCCTAGCGTCTTCAATCATTTGTTACAAATGCCACCTGGTCTGATCGCTATACTCCTTTGTATTTCTGCGGGCCCCAACGACCTTAACATATCTTTCTCTGTACCTGGAACAGCAGAGATCTCTCTCTCAGCGCTTTAATTGTTTTGCTACTAATCTCAGCACATTCCTAAATTTCTACATGTGCCTCATTATAGTTTCAGCTAAAAACATGCCTAGTTATATTTAAGTGAACCAATATTCTGAACAAGATGGTCGCCTGGCTTATAATAGCGGCCATCTTCCAGTCTATTTCCACTACAGTAGCAGGTTTCCATATCACATTTTTTCAATAAGAATTCCATATAGAATATATAACCGCAATGGTTTTTGATGATAAAATGGTAAAAAATTATTTTACACGCTGCAAATGATTGAAATCTTAATGATCAATTAATCACACAGTATCTGCCTGGTTAAATATACCCGTATCTGCACTATTAAATAACCTAAAATATGTTTTTATTTCATTAAATTCCAAAAAAACTCAACAAAATATTCAGCTCCAGGCCCATAGAGATCATAATCCGGCACTGTGTGGTGCACATCTGTATTGTGTTGTTTTGACAGTGAACAGCCAACTTCACGCCAGTAGAAGGGATGTACATGCACTGGCAGTGACGAAGGTCTCGCTCAGTTACAACTTGATCAAAGATGGAACACTGGTAATGGGGAGTTGCAATGGGTTTATAGCTCTCACAACGATTGCTCTGTTGTGGCTCTTTTAGCACCTGGGCTGGATACTTTAATGTCATGTGACCGCTTTCCAATAAATGATTTTAGATTTTGCTGAAAGCCTGTCCAGTTTATGTTATTATTGAAATGTATGTAGGGACACCCCATTTATCCACTGCACCCCCAGTTTTATAAATACCCAGGCACAAACCCCAGAATTATATATAACCAGGCACAGACCCCAGAATTTTATATACCCAGCAGCACAGACCCCAGAATTATATAGAACCAGGCACAGACCCCAGAATTATATATAAACAGGCACAGACCCCAGAATTTAATATAGCAGCACAGACCCCCAGAATTTAATATAGCCACATGCCCCCAGAATTTAATATACCAAGCACAGACCTCAGATCAGATGACCCGCGTGTTCCTCCAAGCTCCGACGTGCTCCTGTACGCGACCGTCAACTTCTGAAGGCTGTGACGCACTCTTGCGAGATCTCGGCTGTAGGCCGCGTCACAGCCTTCACATGGCTGAGGACGGCGGCCTTGTGAGGGAGCACGCAGGCAGCACTCAGAGGAGAGCAGCAAGCGGCCAGTTGAGGGGGCTTCTAGCTGAATGCTGTTAATGCATTCAGCTAGCAGCCCCAGCGATAAACTGCCGGCCCACAGCGGAACATGTGTTCCCGCTACGGGAGAAGTGCGGGAATCCTATTCCCTCACATTCCCGCAGGACTCGAGCCCTGATTATATGTCTCATAGATATGCAGACATTTACTCGCTCTCACAGGCAAGTACTGTATGTACAAAAAAAAAACTATTATATTACAAGATGTGGATATTCACAAACACACTAATTCACTACTTTTGGTAATAGATTCTTATACTTCTTATTATGAGAATATTTTTAATTTGACATTTGTTGATACCGTTTGCACTATTGCTTACTTCATGCGAAACGTACAGGCACCTGTTTCTCTCATTATTATTATATTTTTAATTTTACTTGAAATAGTAAAGCGGTCATTATTTATGGTTTATTAAATGTTACACCTAACTTACCCTCATGTTTCTTTTATGCAAATATACTTGGCAGCATTTACAAAAATCATTCACAGTGACTAAGTTATGCGCTCACTACGCTATGCATCACTACGTACACGCACTGATTAGCTATTCCCTAATAGCAGTCTGAAGGAAACTATTATATGGTATCTAAATAATACATTGCAAAATTGCCTCACAGCCCTTTGGTTTAATTTAACTGAATCATTGTAATGGACACACCTGTATATTTTTCTGTAGTAAACGGACACTACCGCCAAAAAATGAAATGTTCTTATTTTGCTTACGTTATGTTGCTAATATAGAAACATAGAAAATGTCGGCAGATAAGAACCTTTCGGCCCATCTAGTCTGCCCAATTACATGGATACTTTACCTGGATTTATCTTTTGTGTGTGATTTATCTTTTAGCCTTATGCCTATCCCATGCCTGCTTAAATTCAATTACTGTTTTGGCCTCTACCACTTCTACTGGAAGGCTGTTCCATGTATCCACCACCCTCTCAGTAAAATAATGCTTCCTGATGTTACTTTTAAACCTTTGCCCCTCTAATCTAAGACTATGTCCTCTTGTTTTGCTACTTGTTTCCTTTTAAATATACTTCCTTCCTCTACCTTGTGGATTCCCTTTACGTATTTAAATGTTTCCATCATATCTCCTCTGTCTCGTTTTTTTTCCAAGCTGTACATGTTAAGATCATTAAGCTTTTCCTGGTAACTTTTCTCCTTCAAGCCGTACACCATTTTAGTAGCCCTTCTCTGAACTCTCTCTAAGATGTCTATATCCTCCTGGAGATACGGTCTCCAGTACTGCACACAGTACTCCAAGTGAAGTCTCACCAGTGCTCTGTACAGTGGCATGAGCACTTCCCTTTTCCTACTGCTAATACCTCTCCCTACACAACCAAGCATTCTGCTAGCATTTCCTGCTGCTCTATTACATTGACTACTTACCCTTAGATCCTCTGAAATAATAACCCCTAAATCCCTTTCCTCAGATGTTGAGGGTAGGACTGTATCAAATATTCTATATTCAGCCCTTGTGTTTTTACGTCCCAGGTGCATTATCTTGCACTTACCCACATTAAAACTCAATTGCCACAGCTCCGACCATTTTTTTAGTTTACCTAAATCATTTGTCATTTGGCTGATCCCTCCAGGAACGTCAACCCTGTTGCAAATCTTTGTGTCATCAGCAAAAAGACATACTTTACCATTAATACCTTCTGCAATATCACTAATAAAAATATTAAAGAGAATGGGTCCAAGTACTGACCCCTGAGGTACCCCACTGGTAACAAGACCTTGCGCCGAATAAACTCCATTCACCACAACCCTCTGTTGCCTGTCACTCAGCCACTGCCTAATCCATTCAACAATATTGGAATCCAAGCCAATATACGAAGTACGGCCGCACGAAAGTTCGGCCGTGCAACGCAAGCGGCAAAGGAATGCATTTTTTCGAGAACGTAGAACCGCTAGTACTGACGCACAGAGTGCGCTGCGTCCGCTGCGTCCACATAGCGGCGTGTGTGCGTGATTAGGAGACGTCAGATGCTGCACATGTCCAGCCAACATCACGTCCATTTGTTTTTAATAGCTCCATCAAAAATCACGGCTGAAATTGCACATCGTATGACCGCTATCTTGTCTTCCATGAAAAAATGCGTTCGGACGCATCAACGCACTTTTTGACGGTAGACGTGTAAAATGCATTTGTCTGACCCTAGCCTTCCCTAGCGCCATCTTGGACAGCGTGCCGGTCAGTTTCTGTGAGTTCCTAAAGATATATCTGAAAGCTCTACGCTAATTGAATACAACCCTGTGGAATAAAAATATTAAAGATAATGGGTCCA
Source organism: Leptobrachium leishanense (assembly GCA_009667805.1). Classification (NCBI taxonomy): domain Eukaryota; kingdom Metazoa; phylum Chordata; class Amphibia; order Anura; family Megophryidae; genus Leptobrachium; species Leptobrachium leishanense. The sequence continues at coordinate 226,061,996 of CM019066.1, read as the reverse complement.
AGTACTGACCCCTGAGGTACCCCACTGGTAACAAGACCTTGCGCCGAATAAACTCCATTTACCACAACCCTCTGTTGCCTGTCACTCAGCCACTGCCTAATCCATTCAACAATATTGGAATCCAAGCTCAAAGATTGCAATTTATTGATAAGCCTTCTATGCGGAACAGTATCAAAAGCCTTACTGAAATCTAACAAGAGAAAAAAGGTGTCATCTGCGCTCATTTCTATGTATTTCCATGTACAACAAAACACTATCAGGAGGTTTAACTAAAACAAACAAAATCAAGGCTAGCCCTGATTTTGTGCACCCTAGCAGATTCGCCTGTTTGAGTGAAGGTGTTGAGTGCATCAGCTCAGGTGTAGCTGTACTGGAGGAGGCTGCTCCCTCAAACGGCTGGGGGATCAGCCCTCCAAGTATGGGAGGGATCAAGAGCGTAAGAAAGCCTAGACAGGTTTTGGTGGTAGGGGACTATATTATTAAGCAAGTAGTCAGGGTAATCTGCCACTCTGACAGCCTTAACCAGACAGTTTGCTCTCTGCTGGGTGCTCAGGTAAGGCATGTGGTTGAGAGTGTGGATGAATTATTGGGAGGGGTTGGAGAAGACCCAGCTGTCATGGTCCATACAGGTGCCAATGACAAAGTAAGCGGAAAATGGAGGGCCGTTAAGAATGAGTTCAGAGAACTAGGAAATAAACTAAAGAAGTCCTCCAAGGTAGTATTTCCAGAGATACTGCCTGTGCCATGCGCTACAGTGGAAATGCAGCAGATCAGGGAGGTCATTGCATGAATCAAGTCTTGGTACAGGAAGGAGGTCTTTGGGTTTTTAGAGCACTGGGCTAATTTTGCACTGGGGCTCAATCTCTATAGTCGTGATCAGGGCTCGAGTCCTGCGAGAACAGTGTTCCGCACTTCTCCCACAGCGGGAATGCTGCGGGAACGCAGGTTCCCGCTGTAGCCCGAGCCCAGTGGCGTAGCGAGTGGGGGTACGTGCCCCTGGATGCCTTCTAACCGGGCGTGCCCGGCGCAGCAGCCCTGCCACTTCGCATGGGTTCCAACAGCCAGCTGCGAGATCGCGGCAGGCTGGTGGACCAAAAGCGAGCGGCACATGGGTGGATGCAGTGCAGTTCTTCACCTCTCCCCACTAGGCGAGCGGCCACTGGCATGATGCAGCGTGGCCTCTCGCCTGGGATAGGAGGACCCTCCCACCTGACCAGCGCGCGTTCTTGTGAGAACACGGCTGGTCAGGTGGTTCCCGGCGAGCGGCCTAGCTGCATTGTGTCAGCGGCCGCTCGCCTCGTGGGGAGAAGACAAGAATGCCCCCAGCTAAGGAGGAGGTGAGAGCTGGGGGCAAATATACACATGAGAGCTGGGGCAGATATACCCATAAGAACTGGGGGGCAGATATACCCATGAGAGCTGGGGTGCAAATCTACCCATGAGAGCTGGGGGCAATATATACCCAGCTGGAGCAGATATACCCATGAGAGCTTGGGGGCAAATATACCCATGAGAGCTTGGGGGCAAATATACCCATGAGAGCTGGGGGGGGGAAATATACCCATGAGAGCTGGGGCAATATATACCCATGTGAGCTGGGGGCAATATATACCCATGTGAACTGGGAGCAATATATACCCATGTGAGCTGGGGCAATATATACCCATGTGTGAGCTGCTGGGGCAATATATACCCATGTGTGAGCTGGGGGCAAATATATCCATATAACCAGTGCTGGGTATATTATTCTGGGGGCCCAGTGCTGTGTATATAATTCTGGGGGTCCAGTGCTGTGCATATTATTCTGGGGTTCCAGTGCTGTTCATATTATTCTGGGGGCTCAGTGCTGTGCATATTATTCTGGGGTCTCAGTGCTGTGCATATTATTCTGGGGCCTCAGTGCTGTGTATATTATTCTGGGGGCTCAGTGCTGTGTATATAATTCTGGGGGTCCAGTGCTGGGTGTATTATTCTGGGGTTCCAGTGCTCTGCATATTATTCTGGGGTTCCAGTGCTCTACATATTATTCTGGGGTTCCAGTGCTCTGCATATTATTCTGGGGGCTCAGTGCTGTGTATATTATTCTGGGGTTCCAGTGCTGTTCATATTATTCTGGGAGCTCAGTCCTGTGTATATTATTCTGGGGGCTCAATGCTGTGTATATTATTCTTGGGGCTCAGTGGAGTGCAGTGTATATTATTCTGGGGGTCCAGTGCTGGGTATATTATTCTGGGGGTCCAATGCCTGTGTATATAATTCTGGGGGGTCTGTGCCTGGATATGTGATCTATATATATATTATATATAACATGTTAGTCCAGTTGCTAATATCACGAGTATACCTGTATGTAGTGATACCTTTCACTGATCAATATAGTTTCCAGACCTGAAGAGAGGTTACACTCTTGAAAGCTTGTCTTTTAAATGTAATGTTAACCCAATAAAAATGGTATCACCACATACTGCTATACTCGTGATATATATATATTTTCTTTAGGTAATAGGGGTTGTGGAATTCGTGGGTGAGATCCCTCACTTTTTTTTCCAGGACTTGACCCCTGGACTCGTGATGGATTGCATCTGAATGGAAGAGGGTCCACTATGCTGGGGGACTGGATGGCTAGAAGATCGGAGTTTTTAAAATATTGAAAGGGGGGAGGGATACAGAAGCCTACATAATGAAAAGAAAGTTTTTGAGATTTAGCTCAGATTAAGGGGGGTGGAGATGGGGGGGGGCGGATAATGACATAACCGAGGAGGCACGCAATGTAATGTTACATTCAGCATGTGTGGGCCGTGACAATATTAAATGTATGCATGCTAATGCAAGAAGCCTCCGCAACAAGATGGAGGAACTAGAGGCAATAGCATTTACAAAGTAATATGTCATAATAAGTGTAACAGAAACGTGGTGGGATGAAACGCAGGACTGGGCTGTAAATTTACATGGTTACACGTTGTTTAGGAGGAATAGGAAGCATAAGAAATGGGTAAAATGGTTAAATGATACCTTCATGTCACAACTGGTAGGTGCACCAACTAGAAAGGATGCCTGTCTGAATTGGATTATAACAATGTTGAAAATGTAAACAGGAAATAAAAAACTTTTTTCCTTTTTACATGCAATTACTTCGAACGAAGACAAAAAAAAGCAGCATGTGTTTTCTAAGATGATCTTTGTAATGCACAAGTAATCAGGTTACAGCTTACATAAGTGGTAGTGTCCCTTTAATGTTTTGTATTTCATGAACATTGTTCCATTTTTTACTTTTTTGTTGAAACTTTCATGGAAAGTCTTCTCTATATCCTGCAAGGCTTCCTCCATATCCTATTTGTTTGATAAATGATGTGCCTCTTTATGCATAATTTTATGGCTGCTCTGCAAAGAATTTTTAAAGTACATCTAATACAAAATTTTAAAATGAAACTGAAGTTAGTTCAGATATGTTATTCACTGTATTCATTTAGTAGAGCTATTATTACTAGGAATGCATGCAGTCATGACTTCTAGTGTGATACACATGCAGAAGAGCCTTTAGGAGCTACATATTGCTATTATTTGCTTTAGATTGTATTGATTTTCTTAGATTTTTCTGGTCTTTTGTATCCAGTTCATTGCAATTTTTTCCACTTATATGACATACAAGTGGAAATGGGCAACAATTGATAGAGCAAACCATGGAATGGGCACTTCAGCGGATATAAAACCTGCACAACATATGGATTTCCTTAGTACACTTATGAAGGCCTGTTGTGTACTGAAACGTGTTTTATTAGTTGTTTATATGTGATGTTGTTGAAGAAATGCCATATTTTTTATTGTTTTATTCTATGTTCTAGCATAAACACGTTAGACTCTATCACCTCCTTCAAGCTAAGAAGTATATAGAAAAACAGTGCAGCGCTCCCGTACCAAATACTCTCGAACTCCGGACTTTTTCTGACAAAGCCTTTTTCAGGGGCGAAATGTGTTTTGTAGCACTATTCCCTTATTCTTATGCTATCTGTTTGTACTTTTATAGATCAGTATGTTTATATATATATATATATATATATATTTTTTAGATTGAGTGCTGCCCTCCCTGTGTATTCTGTATGAAAAGGGCTGACACCACTTGGGTAAGCACCCCTCCCTGTCACAGGTGCTCCACATGCAGGATCTATTTAACCTTGAACTGCAGGGAGCTCCAGAAAGACCCCAGTCCCAGAGTTAATCCAATAAGAGCAGTCATTAGGTTAGTATGATAGGACCTGCCAAAAGGTGGAGTACATTGATGCTGTTGGCAGGCTTAAGCAACCATGGCCATTCATTGTGAACTAAATTCCCACCATTTTCAACAAAGCTTGGGTTTAAGAACCTTGTAAAATACCTTAAATGGGTTAAAAACTGTTGTAATCCCGAAGGGGGAAACAAATGTTGGAAGTTTTGAAGTGTTAAAATCTGGCAAAACCAGATGTTTAAATGTATAGGGCTGCTGTTGTTGGTTTTTCAGAGTGTTGACTGGAGTGCTGTCTTCCTGGTTTGAGTACCGGCTGTGTGGAGTAGAGGTAATGTCACTGCTCTGCGTGGGGAGAGCCTGTGGAGACATGGGTTCGATCCCAGCGAGCAACCTCTCCAGTAAGTGTCCTTGGGCAAGACACCTAACAGTACATACTCGCCACCCAGGACATACTTGAAAACGAGAGAAATCTCAATGTATCCTTCCTGCTAAAATCCTTTCTGAAAAAAAAAATATATATATATATTTATTACAGTTGTGCTCATAAGTTTATATACCCTGGCAGAATTTATGATTTCTTAGCCATTATTCAGAGAATATGAATGATAACACAAAAACATTTCTTTCACTCATGGTTAGTGTTTGGCTGAAGTCATTTATTATCAATAAAGTGTGTTAACTCTTTTTAAAGCATAATGACCACAGAAACAACCCAAATGACCCTGATCAAAAGTTTACATACCCTGGTGATTTTGACCTCATAACATGCACAGAGACAAGCCTCAAACCTTCTGGCACAAAGTCATTTGGAGTGATGAGACCATAAGTGAACTTTTTGTTCACAACCATAAACGATACATTTGGAGAGGAGTCGACAAAGCCTATGATGAAAGGTACACCATTCCTACTGTGAAACATGGAGGTGGATCGCTGGTGTTTTGGAGTTGTGTGAGCTACAAAGGCACAGGAAATTTGGTTAAATTTGATGGCAGGATGAATGCAGTATGTTATCAAAAATACTGGAGGAAAATTTGCATTCATCAGCCAGGAAGCTGTGCATGGGACATACTTGGACATTCCAACATGACAATGATCCAAAACACAAGGCCAAGTCGACCTGTCATTGGCTACTGCAGAATAAAGTAAGGTTCTGGAGTGTCCATCTCAATCTCCTGACCTCAATATCATTGAGCCACTCTGGGGGAGATCTCAAACGTGCAGTTCATGCAAGACAGCCCAAGAATTTAAAGGAACTGGAGACTTTTTGTCAAGAAGAATGGGCAGCTTTATCATCTGAGAAGATAAAGAGCCTCATCCACAAATACCACAAAATACTTCAAGCTGTCATTGATGTTAAAGGGGGCAATACACGGTATTAAGAACTAGGGTATGTAAACTTTTGATCAGGGTCATTTGGGTAGTTTCTGTTGTCATTATGATTTGAAAGAGTAAACATACTTAATTGATAATAAATGGCTTCAGCCAAACACTAACCATGAGTGAAAGAAATGTTTTTTGTGATATTATTCATATCCTCTGAATGATGGCTAAGAAATCATAAGTTTACATATGCTGGCAGAATTTATCAGCACAACTGTATATGTTATAATGGAAACCCGTATACAAACTAGACTATTACTAAAACTGCTTTTATTGGTTTAAAAGGTAGAGAAAGTTTTCTCCTTTTCTCCTCGCCCCCCCCCCACCCCATTTGAAGGTGTCAGCCCCTGGAGGGGACTGCATATGGGGACACAGCAAAATACAGGCTTGAGATGGTTGTACCTAATTCCTATAAACAACCAGAAGGCACCACCCTTAGAGCCTGATACTGGCTCATGAAAATAATTTGAAGATATAAGTGAATATTGGTGACCATGAGAGGCTGCTTGGTATGCCTTAAAGAGCCCACAGGCGTGAAACGGGTAGCCCACACAGGCTCCTCAAAGTGTGAGCGTAATTAATTAAATTATCATTTTGGATTCTTGTTGAATGGGTTACACTATTTTTATTTGCGGGCTTTCTTTTTGAGGTCCTGTGTGCTGGTGGACCAACCAATTAGGATTTTTTTGTAATCAAAATTTTTATTAGGACGAAGGACATTCAACAATATGGTCACAGGGTCAATACAGGTCATCAAATTTGAATAAGGGATGGTCACGCAGGACCAACAAACCTCAGTTGGAAAACAGAGCATATGTTAAAGCATATAGGTTCAAATATATCAGGCAAACCAGTGAACACACAGCATGAAAACAGAACAGTAAAATCATAAAAGGTCAATCAAAGGTTTCCAGTATAAAAGAAAGAAGAAAAAAAAGGGGGGGAATAAGATGGATGGGGATGAAAAATGGAAGATAATGGCAGAAGCCCAAAATGTGCCATCCTTGGCATATCCCCATAAGTCCAGAAGGACCGCCGGGGGTACCAAGGGGAATAATTGGCACTAGGCCCGGGCTCTCGGGGGTCCATGACAGGCACCTGGCCACGATGGTGGTCCTCGAGACAACCCAGTATGCCACATAAAAGAGTGAAAAAAAAGTACGTCCAGACATGACATGAAACGAGGGGGGGTCTCCAAAAGAAGCTGCAAAAGGTCAAAAAGATGGGTAGGAGTAAGAATCTTCGAACCAAATTAGCAGGGTGGAAATATAAAAGAAGGCACAGACCAAGCATCTAGCCGGGGTCGGAGGAAGGGGAACGAGATCCTTTAGGGTTGTTAGCGGCCGATATACCTAGGGAGTGAAGAAGATTCCAGGCTTCCTCTGGGGTAGCGACCTGGTGACAGATATTATCATTAAGAACAGAGAGAGACCCCGCCGCTCCCCATCGGTACCTAACCCCTATGCTCTGCAAAAGGGTAGTCTCGTCTCGAAAACGCCTCCGGCCCAAAAGTGTCACGAACGGTAAGTCATTAAACAACGACACAGTGGAGCCTTCAAAGAGAAGCGTAGCTCGTGCAACAGGTGTCGACATCAGACGCCGCTTGGTAGTAACATCCCCCGCTATGGCAATCACATCTCGAGGGGCATCGACTGGCGCCGTTGCGGCTTTGCGTATGCGCATAACTGCATTGAAGACCGCCGGCGTTCCCGCAGCCGAGGCCAAGACAAAAGCCGCCAGTTTATTTGCGTAAGCCAGCAGAGCGTCCTCCGGGATCCCCCGGATCCGAATATTGCAGCAGCGGTGACGAGTCTTAAGAGCCTCGACAGCCCCAGAGAGGATATCAACCCGGGCTTGTAGCGATTCTAGTCGGGTCGCCTGTAAGGTCTGTGTCTGCACAGTAGATTCCACCTTCACTTCCACAGCAGCGACACGGCCTGTAACCAACTCTACCACCGCAGTAAGGGAGATAAAGTCCAGGTGCCAAAGAGCACGCATCTCGTCAAACATGCGTTCGATGGGAGGCAGCAGAGCGTCCCCGCCAGATCCGGCACAGGAGATATCTCCGCAGCCACAGAGCGCTGCATCACTGACTCCACTGCATTCCCCGCACGCCAGGGATCGGGCCTCGCTCCGAGGAGCCAGCTCTGCCTCCGGCCAATACGGCTCATCGTCCTCAGAGGACCCTGTGGTGAGGGTTCGGCTTACGGGGGAGCCTTGACGCCTCCGTCTCCAGTCCGCATCCAGCGTGTCACAGATATCCTGCTGCCGGGGGTTCCCCGGTGGACAGGATTTCTTCCCCAATTTTCTCCCCATGATCCGTCACAGATCCCAATCCCAGCTGGGCAATGACAGGCACACGTTGCACAAGGAATCAGCACGAGGGACAGGCTAAGAAAATGGCCGCCGAGAATAGGCCTCACAGGGATGGAAAGGTTCTGGTCGTCCAGGGTACAGCACGCGGCGGGGACCTCCAGCTGCTGAACCACAGATAAGTGTCCACAGTCAGGAAGCGAGCATGAGCGGAAATTTCAGCCAGAAAGACCCAAAAGTCATCAATTTTAAAGCCACAGCAACGGAGCTCTTCAGATTTTCAGCCACTCAGCTTGACTTCTGGTCACGCCCCACCAATTAGGATTTCTACATCATTACACCAATAGAAAATAAGGATTGTGTCTAATACTAGTACACAACCCATAGTGGTATATGAAAAATTAAAAAAAACTTTGTTCTTCCTATGTATTTAAATGATCTAATAATTAAAAACTACCCCGTTCAGTCCGGTATGCGTTCAAAAATAGCCCCCTGTCTCACGTAATGAGCTAAATTATGCGTAGCAGACTTGCATTCCTATATATCTGCACACCCAGGTATATATGGATGTTGTTGAGTCGTTTGATAATGTGCTAATTGTGTCTATTGTACAATGCGACTCCACATCAAATCACTCTAAGGGTCAAACAATCACGCATACAGGGACAGACAGTGTAACAGATTTCCATACCGTGACTGGGTCACATCTGTTAATGCCTCTTCTTTGTCAGACCCCCATTCTTCCACCAGCAGCCTTTCATGCCTTTCTCCAGCCCTTACCCGAAACTTAAGGACAGGTACATGCAAAGAGCATGGATAGAATCCCACTAAATGAGGAGACCCGCAGATCTGGAGGTTCAGAACAGTCAGCTACACTTTGCTCAGCATTTAATGGAATAATATGTACAGTGCCAGGCTTGAGCCTGACAGCCAATGGAAACCGATGCCCTGGCCTCCCACTGCACCTCCTCATAATCTCTCCCGCTAGAATAATGTTCAGACGTTACTGGTCTTCAGTCTGCTTCTTAAAGTCTGGGATGCAATTCGACCAGGGACAGACAATGGGATCATCATCGTTCAACATTTGGAAAACAAGACAGAACAATACCCACTCAAACATTTAACAGATAACACATTCCAGATAGGGGGAGTTGGAAAAGGCTACGATAACCCACCCAGTAATCCAATCAGCAGATAGTAAAAGATACACATAGACAATAACTGTATTCATACAAAACAGAGATTACAGAAACACTCTGCACTCTACAGGTACAGGGTGACTTTAACATAGGAGAGAGCAGGGAAATAATATAGAACATCAGGTCTGCACCTCCCAAATACATCTTTAGTCCCCGAGTTTAAAGTGACGCACATCACATACCGTACTAACTGTAAAAGGATTACTTAAACCAAACGCTTAAGAAACCACCAGTTTTATGATACTTAGCATTTAGCAATGTTAACCCTTAGATGCCCACTGTCTGTTAGTATAGACTTTGCCACATTGGTCCACATTCCCATGGCAGGAGGCCAGCATCCGCACTTCAACAGCCCCAGAGCCCTATATAGCCCTATATAGTCTGGGCAAGGGTGAAATATGTGCCAAGGTGGGTGAGCGCACAAAGGCAGATGGAGCTTTGGTTACAGTCCCAATCTCAGATTTATAAAACTGAATCATAATTAGTGCAGACTTAAGCACTTGAAATGCTACAAAGCTACCCTAACTTAATGTCATTTCTCACATTTGGTAATTCAACAAATAACGAAGTGTAGTATTTGGTGTATTAACCAAACAAGCTGTTTCAACATTGTAAATAACACATAACCTGTTTCTGCAGATTTGTATTTAACTTCTGCAAATTAGAAGTCCACGTAGGATTAGTTATTGCCAGTGCGTAAGTCAGATCACGTCCGTGACCAAAATTAGAAAGTTGGTAAATGAATAGAAATGCATTATCTTTGTGTTTACTTATACATCACTATGCTTAATTTAACACACATTTGCTGACTGTGGTTCAATCTCTCCCTATGATTCTAACAAGAAGGGCATAAAATTCCATTTGAGATATCCTTAAATTACAGGAGAAAAGCAGCAGGAACTTGTTAATCAATCACGCCTTTTCTTAAAAGCTCAGTTCCACTTATCAATGTATATTGACATTGCAGCAGGGGAAACCATTCAGTCCTGTATATCTCTTTCAATTTTTATTCTGCTTAATTTACTGCGTGTTTCACAGCTAATTATGCATAGGGTGATATTGTATAGGTAAAATATTTCATTTTGTTGCCCCTTTTGCTACTATTCTCCTTTTTGAATTCTACCTTTTTTGTACTCTTATGATACAATAGCCTTTTTATCCTATTCTCCCCTTCATGGACTTCTAGAAGTCTCCCCGTATTGTAAATTTAAATCCTGCAAGTCCATACATTACCACATGTTGTACTTATAACGTCAAGTCCTTAAATTAATTTTCTACTATCACAGTAATTGTGACGAAAAACTACCTAATTGTGCTTGGAACCCCCCCCCCCAATGTATTTCTCAGGGTGTCCTTGTACATTTTCAGAACCTGTCCTGTGTTGCATAATTCCCTTCCCTCATATCTTTCCAGTGGAAAGCTCACACAGGCTTGAATAAACCAAATGTTGTACCTTTATTTGCATGGCAATTCCTGTGGCTTTCTGTCTAGGGCAGTCACCATGGAGACCTAGGTATGGCCAAATGGTGTAGCTAGCACAGTCCACCTGCATACTCACCCATCCACAGTTAATGTTTTCCGTTCAGTTCTCCTGGGTTCTTTGTCTTGCGCTTGCCATGGATAATTGGCTGTTCCCCTTGGGTGGGCCGTTGGTAGCTGTATGGGACTTATATTTATTTCTGAAGATGAGTGGGCATTGCTCAGGACTGTGGACGTCCCTGTGGGTGTGTTTATGGATGGAGAGTGGGGTGAGGGTTTTGAAAAGATCATCCTTTGCCACTTGAGTTAGTTCAGGTTGTGGGATCATGTCACCTAACATCTAAGAGCATATGGACTTAACTTACAGATGTAGCTCCTCTAATAAGCCCACTGGAATAAGACCTCAGTCAGATGCAGGGACTGTGAGTTAGCTGTGGTTTATTTTCCCGTTATGTTGTGTATTTGTCTGTACACTTTATCACTTTTTGTGCACTGTCTTTATGTGTTGGCTTGAAAAGCATAGCATATTAAAATCTGTTCGAATTAAATGGTATTGAGTTACGTAAATCAATGCAGGTGAAGGATTTGGGAATAATCATAGACCCCCAACTCTGCAACAATGCCTAATGTCAAAGAGCAGCTGCCAAGGCCAGCAAGGTATTGGCATGCATTAAAAGGGGAATTCACTCTCGTGATGCAAAGTTATTTTTACATCTTTAAAAATCAACTGTTTTTACATCTTTAAAAATCAAATGGTAAGATCGCACCTTGAAAATGCGATGCAGCTTTGGGCACCTGTTATTTAAAAAAAGGATATTATGGCGCTAGAAAAAGTGCAGAGGCGGGCAACTAAATTAACCTCCCTGGCGGTCTAATTTTTTCAAAATTTTGTGTCTAAAAGCGTCTCAATTTTTTTTTTAAGGAAACTTGTTTTTGTACATAGTTAGCCTGTAATAATTAGGAATTGCGCACTGAAATCCGTGCAATCAAGAGTCCTTACTGGTAAAATCCTTTATAAATAAAGTAAATACACGGAGTCCGATAAAGTTTGAAACCCGACATAATAATTTATTATCCCAAAAATAATTATCCAAAATAATGCAAATAAATGATATTCAATAAAATACAACAAAGAAAACACTGAAATCTGTCTGAAAACAAGGGTGAGACTATAGCAGAAAAAATTGTGGTGACAGTCCGCGCTTCCCTCTTTGGTGACAAATGTTCTCAAGTGGGAGATCTTCTTATTTAGTAACAGAATCACTTTTTATATGCAGTCCTCAACCCTCGGAAAAAAAGGGGAAAAATAGCAAACATAGTGTGATCTGTATAACTCATCTGAGCCCCCCAAAAAGAGTGTGCAATAGTTCAACTCACATTTGAAGGTGTCATAAATCTGACACTGGATATGCTGCACCACCGATATTTTAAGGAGATATCAGACTCCCCTTTTTCACCTCCGTTTGACGATATTCTTCCAAGGAAAAATAAGGTTGCAGGATCCTCGATGAAAGTTAAAATTTGTTTATTTCTTAAAACAATTAAAACCATTAAAATAAACGCCAATACGCGTTTCGCGATCAAATCGCTTCATCAGTCGGCAAAAAAATGAATGAATAATTCGAGATATCCTGCAATGTCCTTATATTCTCTATTGTCAATAAAATGATTAAACTGGGGAACGCCTGTTTTTTCTCCCAACTCAATAGAACGTCACCACGCTTGCGCGGGGTACCGTTCAATGGTGGTGTTTTAATTGTTTTAAGAAATAAACAAATTTTAACTTTCATCGAGGATCCTGCACTTTGGAATACCACCAGGGAGGTTAATAAGTGGAATGGAAGATTTAAGTTAACAAGCTTAAACCTGTTTAGTTTAGAGAAACGGTACCTTAGAGGAGATAACTTTATATAATTATACACTGGGCCATTCTAAACCATTGTCTAGAAACCTATTCATTAATAGGACTATACATAGGACACAAGGTCACCCATTTAGACTGGATGAACGGAAATCCAGCCTAAAGCATAGGAAGGGGTTTTTTTTTTTTACTTCTTTTTATTATTTTACAGTGAGAACAATGAAGCTGTGGAATTCTTTGCCTGTTGAGGTGGTTGCGTCAGAGACTGTACAGCATGGGTCTCAAAGTTCCGAGCAGCGGGCCATTTGTGGTGCGCATACCGATTACAAATGGCCCGCAGACTGACCAGGTCCGGATTGGCCTTGCTGCCCCTGCAGCCCAGGATGTGCGTGGAGCGGCATGGTGATTCCCTCCCCAATGATCAAGACGCTCCATTCCTGTCCTGTTGGGCCCCTACTCGGTGCCGATCTGACACCGAGCAGGGGCTTCAGCCACAGGGCGGGACGGCCCCCGAGCCGCGGGACTCATCGCGCGTATGCGATGACGTCACGCTCTTGGATTCGCCTTGCCCACCAGGATCCCATTACAGGAGAGATGCAGGGGTCCTTTAGACCCCGTGTCTCTGGATCTATTGGAGATACAAGAACCGTTGAGGTGTCATTGGAAAGGTCAGGGTCTGATGCCTAACACCACTATGTATTGAGTAAAAATAAAAGCTGACACTGGTCAACAAAAAATAAAAAATATTTTCTGGCCTGGACTTTTGCGGTTGTTTTAGACTAATTTCAGGGTGCCGATTCCAAATCTGATCTCAGATTTGCTCTATCACATCTCATTTTTATGCTATCGGCATACCCCAGTTTCATTAATTTTACCTGAAATTAACTCTTTGTCACTTATGATTGCAAGTTGTTGCGAGTCAGTGCCTGCTTTAGTGTTAAAATATGGTGCTCTATTTTTAGGATAATGAGTTTATAATATCGTTTTATGTAGATATCCACATTTATTTAACCCCTTAGTGACCAGGCGGTTTTACAAAAGTCTGTCCTTTAGTGCCCGCTGCGGGTTTTACGTTTCTGTGCTGTTGGTGTTTAGGTCAAATTGTTTTTGGAGCCCACACATATTATATACCATTTTTTTCTGCCATTAAATTGAAATATGATGAAAAAAAATGGAAAAAACCACACTTTTTTTTAAATGTAATCCCCAAAATCTACAACCGCCAATCTATCTCCACTTGGCAGCTAGGGGGTTAACTGTCCCGCTGACGTCCTCACACATATGGTGAGGATGTCAGTGGGTGGGGGGTTACCCAGAGGCTTGGCTGACATCCAAGATGTCAGTCATCTCCAGGTTTGAATCGCGATTCGGTGCCGATTAGTGCCGAATCGTGATCCAGCAGCAAAATACTTAATACTATATATTGCTGAAAAGGGGAGACTCTCCCCTCTCCAGCGGTGTAGTTTTTTTCCCTACAATGTAAGGTTGGGGAGATAGAGGGCTCCAAAGGAGCCCCCCTCCCCTTCCTGATTTTTACTGCAGGCGCCAGTGGGTGCCTGCTGACAACACACAGTGTGATGACGTCATCGCACCTGCCAGCCCCCCTATAAAGGCGGGGAAGGCTTCTAGCCTGCCAGACTGCTGCAGGAGCCAGCGAGGGAGGTACGTATCGGGCGGGAGGGAGGTTAGGAGACCCCTGATGTACCATGTACGTCCGCATGTCTAAGGGAGACTTCCCGATCAGACGTACATGGTATGTTGTTGGGAAGGGGTTAATATTTTACTTCTGCAGGGCGTGATCTAACAATGGCTACAACAGCCAAAAGAAGGAAATGCAGTAATGACCCAGATATCTTCTGCTACACCTGTGGCAGCTTCACTTTGCAGGATCAATTTGCTGTTTATTATTGAAAATGCAATATTCGATATCTCAAAAACCTGATGTGATAGACAAACTGATGCCAGATTTGGAATCGGCACCCCAAAATTACCTTAAACCCGTTGGAATACCTTATGCCAGAAAAAGTGTATTGACCAGTGTGATTAATAATAAAATTAAATAGTTAAAAACTTTTTTTTTTTGTTCTAAAAACAGGGGCATTGTTCGCCCCCTAAATTTAACAATGCCGCTGCACTAACTCACTAATTCTTTCATATATATTTTAATAGATTTAATTTTAATATATAATATTTTATTTATAATAATTTTAATAAAATACTGCATTTTGAGTTAAATATAATCGGTTTATTTCTGTGGAGCTCAGTGATATGCTCATACACTCCGCACATTGAGTTTTTTTTGTTGTGGTGCTCTGTGATACAATAATGTGTAGTGTGTATGAGTGAGTTTTATTGCCGTGTTGCTCTGTGATACTCATACACACTGCACATTACTGTGAGTTTTATTGCTTTGGAGCTCTGCGATACGCTCATACACACCTGAACATTACAGTGAGTTGTATTGCTGTGGCGCTCTGTGAAACGCTCAATCACACCGCACATTACAGTGAGTTTTATTGCTTTGGAGCTCTGAGATACTCATACACACCGCTCATTACTGTGAGTTTTATTGCTGTGGAGCTCTGTAATGTACAAGTGTACCACTAAGGTACACTTTCTTATAAACCTGAAAAGCGAGCAGCAGCTTCCCACCTGTGCCACAGGGATCTTCTGTGCCATGGCGCAGCCTTAGATGCAATGAGTATTTTATACAAAAACAAAAAAAGGGGCGCTAAGATGACAATCGGTAGAGGGAGTGATCCCACAGAATTGGAATAGCACGGCAGCTCTATCCTTTAAGGGCTTGCCTTACAGAACCTGAACAGAATATGACAGCACACAAAAATATTAGACATGTGCACAGCACAAAATTTCGTTTTGGACGAATGCATTCGTCCTAAAACACAATTTATTTAGTTGCTAAAGAAATTCGTTTTCAGTTCTTTAGTATGAAAACTAATTTAATTCGTCCAAAAACCAGCGGATACAATTAATATTGTAGTGGTGGCTCCTCAGAGGGCTGAGATCGGCTGCTTGTTACAGTATCTCTCACTCTCAGCACAATGTGTCAGGCAAAGCTGTTACAGTAACTGATTGCTGCTCATCACAATGCTCAGAGTTTCAGTAAAACTAGTAAATAATATTTTTATGTATAAGAGGTTATAAAAATATTAATTCTTTGTTTTACTGAAACTCTGAGCGCTGTGATGAGCAGCAGTCCGTTACTATAACAGCTGAGCCTGATACATTGTACTGAGAGATAATGTAATAAGCAGCCGATCTCAGTGCTCACAGACACTGGATTTAAAGGGCTAAAAAAATAAATAAAATGCTCTTCTCTGTATAATGTATAGAACATCCTTCTGCATTAATTAATTGCTTAGAACATCCTCCAGCATTAATCATTGCTGGTCTCCTTCACTCATCAATGTAATATTACAAAAAGAACTGAAACTAAAATGAAATGCATTTTCCTTTCGTTCTTTGGACCGAGCAGTTTCGTATCTCTTGAGTCATACGAAAACGAAATTATCCCAGAATTCGAACGCAATCTGTCAGTACTAAAACGAATGCACATGTCTAAAAAATATGAGGAAAGCGCCTGTGCAAGTCCCGCAACCACAAGAAGACAATATGTATAACCCACACACCCAATATGCATGAACCGTGTGTAACCAAAAAATGGGTCAAATACATTTACCAATGCACGTTCACTCGTTGTACTTTTACTCTTGTACACATATAGAGAAAGCACAAAAACATATATATTGCGCAATATGCATATACAGAGAGTGAGATTAGATGCTCATAGCAATGGTTCACTCACATGGATTAGATCCTGTACAATTCAAGGCTCAATATGCAGGCAATGGGTCCATTCAGGGATGACCCTGTCCCGTCTTCACACGTACTCAAGATGTATCACGTAGACCAGGGGTCTGCAACCCGCGGCTCCCGAGCCGCATGCGGCACTTTCAATGCCCTGCTGCGGCTCCTGGGCCGGTGCTCCCGCTAGGGTGCATCCGGCCCGACCCAGGTTACCCCAGACTTCACCGGGTGGCCACTGTCAGCTCTGTTCCCATCATCACGCTGCGCCTGCTCCTTGCCCTGGGCACAGTGTGATGGAAGATGTCGGCTCCCAGTGGCTGTCCAGTAGAGAGTATGGGGAGTAGGTATAACCCCTCCCCTTAGCATGATGGACAGCCACCGCCCGCCAGTACTTGAACAGGATGATGGAAACGAAGTATGAAGGGAACTGGGTATTATTTATATATGGGGGACCTGGGGATTATTTATATTTGGGGGACCTGGGGATTATTAATTTATACATGGGGGGACCTGGGGATGATTATATAAGTGGGGAGAAGAAATATAATAATTATAAATAAATGACATCAATCATGGCATGGCTGCATTAACCTCTGGACCAGGGTCCCCTCTCCTACTGTTCTGTGTGTGTTTTGTGTATGTATATTTGTTATTCGCGCTCTCTCATTGAACAGCACTACGCAACTTGTTGGCACTTCATAAATGTTTGTAACTAATTATTTGAAATTATTTGTTATTTATATTAATGACATGGCAATTGCCAGTCTTATGTGGTCTTAAAATGATTGATTTTTATTATTATTATTATTAGTATAAGTTTAAATTTAGAGTATCCCTCCCCACCCCAGGGCAAATTGTTGTATTTGTTACTTTTTGTACTTGCACAAAATACATATATTAATTTGCCTAATTTACTTGAAGTAATTATTTATTTATAAAGGCTTTTACCAGGAATGATACATTAAGATTTCTCTCGTTTTCAAGTATAAATGTATGCAGGCAGCCCATTTACATTTATTAATTTAAATTAACTAAAGTAATATGTGCATTTTGTGCATGTGAAAAGTAACAAATACAACAATAATATAAATAATAAATAAGACACTATAGTATATTTTTTATACATAGCATAAAGGTAAAAAAAACTATATACGCAATGTTATCTACATTTTAGATGTCAAAAGGGGTTTGCGGCTCCCAGTGTTTTCTTTTTTTGCGGGAAACGGGTCCAAATGGCTCTTTGGCTGTTTAAGGTTGCAGACCCCTGACGTAGACGATTTCTGTGTCCTTTTCTACATGGTCTACGCGTCGTGATACATTTGAGTACGTGTGAAGACGAAATATGGCCCAAAGCTTTCGAGTTACGACCACCAAATCTGACACGGACCCGCGGCATGTACTGACTTCGCCTGCTATATCTTTTCTAAGTGATCCAATTTACGGATGTTCTGTAAGGGGCTTCTGAAATACCAAAGTTCCTCATAGACTTTAATTAACATGAGGAAATCTCTAACAGCAAAGTTCAAATTTCAACTGTCACTTTGTGCTGATGTTCTATGACAATGAGAGCTGAACTTTTTTATCGACTGATGGCTCTTCTCCATAGTTGGTACTAATTTAACCAGAGCTGTTGTAAACTTACCAGAGTTAACATTATGGTCTAGTTGTTAAGTTTTCAATAGCTCTGGTTAAGTTAGCACCAATTTTGGAATATTGCCCTGAGAGTCCAGTTTTAAAATCCTTATTTTAACTGACAAATTGGGAGTAGTTTTTCTTTACAAATCTTTGTTTAAATGACCCATGACTGTGCATGTGAAACCTTGCGAACGCTGTGGACTGTTCAGAACATATGAGACTGGGGAAATAACAAAGGCAAGACTGAAAGGCTCAGATTCATGTTCACTCTCACGGATTCATACTCACACCCTCACTCTCACTTTCATACTCACAGGTAACATGACGTGATCACGCGGCCGCCAGGCAGTGGAGGCTGTGACGCTGCCTCCAGGCAAGACCTCGCTACTCCCGTGACACAGCGTCACAGCCTCCATTGCCCGGTGGCCGCTCGTTAATGCTGGTAGCCAGAGGGCGCGCTGTCCAAATACTTTTGAAGCATTGGCCGGGTCCCCCAGCCCCATGGATACTGGCAAGCCGGCCCAGCGCTGGCTTCCTGTATCAGGGGGAAGTATCGAGGCATTTGCACGAGTACCAAGTATTCGTGCAAATGGCAGTGTCCGCACCGATACCGATACTAGTATCAGTGCATCACAATACCTGCAATTATTCCTGACCGATGCGGTTATTGGAAAAATTGTTACGGAGACAAACCGGTACCAGGAGCAACAATTGCTTACTCTGCAGCGGAAGTTTTTACGTAGCAGAAAGTGGGAACCGGTGACCAAAAATTACATTTGGAAATTCCTGGGCCTGATAGTACTTCAGGGAATGGTGGGGGAAACCCCTGCAGAAGTGGTATTGAACAACAAATAAATTGCTTGCCACTCTATTCTTTGGCACGGTCATGTCAGAGTACCGTTTTACCTTGATAATGAAATTTCTGCACTTTGGGAACAATGAATTTGATGAAACCACTCCTTCTCTAAAACTGAGGAAAATTTGGGAAGTATCAAATGATTGTCAATAATTTCCAAAGGACCTATGTGCCAGAGAGGGATGTCAGCATAGATGAAAGTCTAATGCCCTACAAGGGAAGGCTAAGCTGGGTGCAATACATTGCATCAAAGAGAGCACGATTTGGGGTTTAATCCTACATCCTATGCGAATCGTCAACTGGCTACATTTGGAATTCAGTTATCTACACTGGAAAAGGGACAAAATTCAATGAGAAATACAGCAAGTATGGATTGGCAACATCTTCCGTCCTGTCACTCGTCGAGCCATTGCTAAATCAGGGCTAGTGCGTGACAATAGGCAACTTCTATACATCTCCTGAACTCTGAGTGTCTTCTGCAGCACAAGACAGACGCCTATGGAACTGTCCGGGCTAACCGGCGCGACATGTCGCCAATCTTTAGCAATAAAAAGCTGAAGACTGGGTTGCCTGGCAGAAAGGTAAATGATGGCATCGTGATGGCATGACAAAAAAGATGTGTGCTTAATGAGTACTGTTCATAAGACCTCCACTGTCATGGTACACACGAAAGGTGGGAAAGACCTCATGAAGCCGCAGGTAGTGAAGGATTACAACACCACCATGGGAGGTGTTGACAGAACCGATCAAGCGATGACATTCTACCCAGCAATGCGGAAACAGCAGAAGAAATATTACAAGAAGATCTTCAGGCAACTTCTTGAGCAATGCTTGTGGAATGTTTACATTCTGCTAAAAGAAATAAGTGTCAAGCCTGTCGTGCATTCGGACTTCATTTGGAAGGTTGTCAAATGTATCTTTGTGCACCACCAAACACCTGTGGCTGTGAATAGAGCTGGACGTCGTGCTGTTGGCATTGTCATCCCGGAAAGCCTGACTGGTCGTCACTTCGTTGACTACATCCCACCAACTCAGAAGTCAGCACCTACAAGGATTTGTGTGGTTTGTTGCTCCAATCGTGATGACAAGGGTAAGAAAATTCAAAAGGAAAACCAGGTTCCATTGTCCCGATTGTGACGTTGGACTTTGTGCAGTCCATGTTTCAAAATTTACCATACTCAGGATGTTTACTGAAGCAATATGCAGTGACCAATATTGCACCCTTGTTTTCCACAAATTTCAGTGTTTTTGGTTTGATTATATTATTGAATATTAATTTTTATAATTATTATACAATAAATTATTTTCGTGTTTCAAACTTTATCAGACCCAGTGTGTTTACAAGACTCTTGTTTGGGCAGATTTCAGTTAGTTATTCCTAAGAATTACAGGCCTACAATATAAAACAACAAATTTCCATGCAAAAAAAATTGTACCACTTTGAGACTCAAAATCTTGAAATTATCAGACCGCCCAGGTGGTTAAAGGGAGTGCTCCTAATCTCGGCTTGTTACCTGTATAACGACACCTGTCCACAAAAGAAATCATGAAAAAATATAGAATAGGGGAATATCTGCAATAAAAATAAACAAACATAGGGTAAAACCCCTTTACACCTGAGTGCTGTAGCGACGCTAATTTTGCACTCACAAACGGTAGGATCTGCCACTCGACGCGTTTCGTCCTTCTTGAGGAAGTCGGAAGGACGAAACGCGTCGAGTGGCAGATCCTAGGACCGTGTGCCTATGGACTGGGTGAATTTTATATGCGATTTTAAATTTGTGATGAAGTACGTGCAATAAATAAGGATTGTTTTAAATTGCTGCTGTGGTCCTTCACTATTGTATGTTTTCCCTCTCTTTTCGCCCTCCTCATTATGATGAATCGGTATATGAGAAAATGAAATGATTTAAAGGAGAAATTGGATCCTTATTGGTCACTCACAAACGCAACCAACCAGATTCCAAACTCTCCACCATGGCCAAGACCAAAGAACTGTCCATGGATGTCAGGGACAATATTTTAGACCTACACATTGCTGAAATGGGCTACAAGTCCATCACCAAGCAGTTTGGTGAGAAAGTGACAACTGTTAGTGCAATTATTTGCAAATGGAAGAAACGCAAAATAACTGTCAGTCTCCCCTGGTCTGGGGCTCCATTAAAGATATCACCTTGTTGGGTTTCAATGATCATGAGAACGGTGAGGAATCAGCCCAGAACTACATGGAGGTTCTTGTCAATGATCTGAAGGCAGCTGGGTCCATAGTCACCAAGAAAACAATTGGTAACACATTACTCTGTGAAAGACTGAAACCCGGCAGCGTCCACAAGGTCCCCCTTCTCAAGAAAGAACATGTACAGGCCCGTCTGAAGTTTGCCAATGAACATCTGAATGATTCAGAAGAGCACTGGGTGAAAGCGTCGTGGTCAGAGGAGACTAAAATCTAGCTCTTTGGCATCAACTCAACTTGCTGTGTTTGGAGGAGGAGGAATGCTGCCTATGACCCCAAGAACACCATCCCCGCCGTCAAACATGGAGGTGGAAACATTGTGCTTTGGGGATGTTTTTGCTGCTAAGGGGACAGGACAACTTCCCCGCAACAAAGGGACGATGGACAGGGCCATGTAGCATCAAATCTTGGTTGAGAACCTCCTTCCCTAAGCCAGGGCATTGAAAATGGATCATGGATGGGTATTCCAGCATGACTTTGACCCAAAACACACAGCCAGGCAGCAAAGGAGTGGCACAAGAAGAAGCACATTAAGGTCCTGAAGTGGCCTTTTTTAGTCTCCAGACCTTAATCCCATAGAAAATCTGTGGAGGGAGTTGAAGGTTCGAGTTTCCAAAAGTCAGCCTCGAAACCTTAATGACTTGGAGAGGATCTGCAAAGAGGAGTGACACAAAATCCCTCCTGAGATGTGTGCAAACCATTAAAATCCAAATCATTTTATAACTTTTTTGAAATGCGGGTTTTTTTTTTTTGTTGTTGTTATTCGGTCTCTCACTGTTAAAATAAGCCTACCATTAACATTATAGACTGATCATTTGTCAGTTGGCAAATGTACAGAATCAGCAGGGGATCAAATGTTTTCCCTCGCTGTATAATCACACCCATACTAACCCGTCCTCCATCACAATCGTACTCAAACGCATTCATACTCACTAATATACTCACACAGTCACTCGTGCACACACTTAGACACAATCTCTCATACGCATACCAAGTCAAACTCACTCACACTCTTATATTCACTCCCACTCACTCATACTCACTTGTACTCAAAGTCACTGTTACTCACTCATACATACACTCAGACTGGCACTCACTCATTCTTACTAACACTCGTACCCACTCAGTCATACTTACCCATAATCACTCAAACTCCTTTTCACTCACACAAACTCACTCGTACTCACTCTCATAATCTCAAACTCAATCATACTCACTTTTAACCACTCACACTCACGCATACCTACAATCACTCATGCTTCCACTCTCACACAATCACTCACTCATAGGTACACACACTGTCACTCAAGCATACTCAGACTAATATTTGCTCACACTCAGACTAACACACTCATTTACTATTTTATTTAAAGGAGGATTTGTCAAGCCAACCTCAAACTTTAACCATTTTAGTTATGTATTAACCTCCTATTTAACAGCTTTATGGTGTTGGCTGTTTGGCGAACTCGTGATCGCGGTTACCATTTCTATCCAGTATTTTTAAGAAACAGTCAGGTCTGTGACTGGGGGTATATTATCTACTTTAGAACTTATACGGTTGAAGCTATGGGCTGGAAGGGGTAACTCGCAGTGAGTAGAGTGGTACTCTAGTGTGCAGAGCACAGGCAGGAAGGCAGCAGCAATCTGCAGCAGTGCTGAGGCCACCTCTTAGCAACCAAAATATTGGTCCTTGTGGATTACAAGTGCAGCGTTATGTCACAGCAATAATGTTCAAGTGCGCACATTAACATCTTACTGTTTAAATTACAACTCTTGACTTTTAACAACCCACTGTTATATTTACCCACAAGTCTGCACTTTCATATTTCCACTGTTACAGTAAAAACGCGCATTGCCGGCATTTACAGTTAGACTCGCATTTATGGGATATAGAGTAAGATATGAATGCCTGGGACTTGCAGTAAAATGAGAATATCTGAGATTTCCAGTAAGACAATGAAACACGGAAAGCGCATCTCGGCGTATTTTGTTTTTACTCTTGGAGAACCCTAATCCTTCATTAGATAGGTATGCAAAGAGGCATTTATATGCTAATTTATTTATTTTTTCATTGTATTTAAATGCATAAATGTGTATATACATATTTGGTAGTGAAAGGTTGAAAATAAATCTTAATTTTTTTCAACAAAGTGTCCTTGGTAATGAAAGGGTTAGATAGAGATATAAATAATACTTGCTCATGTACTTATTTTAACTAATAAAGCTAAAGAAATGAATTAAAACTAGAGAAATTGTATGGTATAGTTCAACTTTTAAAGTAAGTTTTGGAACATATACTAAAAATGTAATCATCAAATGTTATTATATATGTTACACATCAATAATGTCTATTGTATTAAGTGTTTTCTTTCATTTTTAACAGAATGTTTCTTTTCATTTTTCAGGTTGCAGATTGTTCTTGGGATGAGACTGTGAAAATCTACTCTCCTCCATGCCTTTCATTACCTATGTCCTAGATTGTTTTCCTACTTGGTTAATCGCATTTCGGTTAATGAATTTTGTTTATTACTATGCTTTTTTTTAATATGGCTATGATTTTATATTTCTATTGACTATTGCTAGTGGGGGAAATAAATGCAAACAGTACATAAAACAATATGTCGTAGATCTGTGGTCAGTATGGAGAAAAAAGTTCAGAATCAAAGCCATGCGTGCCCACATTGTGAGATAATAATGTTCAATCAGGCTTGAACACAATTCTTTTAATGTTAAGGGAAGAAGATGGCTTTGTTACAGTACTTGTATTAAAGCTAGACAGCTTTTGTAAAGATTAAAAAAAAAAAACATTTTATGAATGTTTATTTTTGATTTACTAGCTGTATCCTGTCCTATTCTTCCCAAGTGTCCCTCTTTTAGAGTGATAGTGGTTTTAGAGTCACAGACACTTCAGGGTGGGTGGGCGAAGCAAAGCACTCCAGTTATAAAAAGTGAGTGCTGTGCGTCTTAACTACAGCAAAAATGAATTAAACTTGGTTTGTCCAGTCTTGAGTTACTTAATCAGTAACTCCTAGCTATCAGGGAATCATGAATTCATTAAAAGCTGCTAAATCTCAAACTCTGGTTATTCCCCAGCAATACCCATCAAATGAAAAATATCCAATTTAGGTCATTAGAAATGTTAGGAATTAATTATTATGATTGCTGACCTCTTATATAACATAATTGGTGATATACACTATGTGACACTTTAGAATTTAAAGGAAGATGGAAAGAAAAATGTAACTGGATCCCCAAAAAAATCGTTTGGCAAAGAATAAATGTCTGTCTGTGGATGGTATAAGAATAATGTTTACATTTTATGGATTTTTACTACATTAACATGCCGATCATTAGACATACAAGGTGATTTAAATTCTAATGTTGTGTTTAAAATCCAAATAAATGAAATATTCATAATAACTGAATTAATTTGTGCACTTTCTTTTTTGGGTGGGAGATTAATATGATGATTGACAAGTAACGTCATTCATTCTAATAAGGCTTTTCTATGACCTTTTATTCAATGTAAGTTTACTTTACCGGTTATAAAATGGGTTGGCACTTTTGGCAGATTTTATAATGCATTTTTGATTTTTGTAGCATGAGTTGTAATGATATCTGAATATGCTTTACTCTATTAATCGGGGCAAGTGCTGATTTACCACATTTATACGTCGTAGAGACAAGAGACGTATTCTCAATATTGTCAAACAAGCAAAGCAACAAGGGGAAGTGGACGTTCTAGTCCATCTAGGGACAAATGACTTGGCTAGCAATGAGGTTTCTGAGATTAAGGAAGATTTTTGTGTTCTTGGAGGTGAAATACAGCAGATTGCGTCCACTGTGTCATTCTCTGAAGTTTTGCCTGTGCATAACATTCAAGATAGGCAGATGTGCAATAGGGAATTCAATTTGTGGCTTCGGGAATGGTGTCGGGAGCAAGGATTTGGCTTTGTGTCCCATGATAGCTCTAATTGGAGCAGAAAGGATCTGTATAAAAAAGATGGTTTGCATCTTACTCATAGGGGAACATATGTTCTCAGTGAGAAGTTCAAAGGTTTCGCAAAGAAATATTTAAACTAGGAGGGGGGGACAAAAAAAGGGTAAGAAACAATCTGCCCGATTGTCCCCCAAAACTAAATCGGAGGGTGCAAGCAACATGCGAGGTAAAAAATGACAAGCTCAGAGTCGTGTCTACAAATGCTCGCAGTTTAGTCAATAAAATCAATGAACTGGAGGCAATGATGGCAGCTGAAAAAGTAGATTTAGTGGCGGTTACTGAGACATGGTTCAGTGAGAAAAATAACTGGGACATAACAATACCGGGGTACTCTTTATATAGAAAAGACAGAGAAGGTAGGAAAGGAGGAGGAGTGGCCCTGTATGTGAAAAACAACATAAAAACGAACCAAATAAAAGTGAGCGAGGTGAACATAGAGTCAGTTTGGGTTACGCTAACATTTGGCAATCATACAGTAGCTCGGGTAGGTGTGATCTATAGACCCCCTGGACAAGCAGAAGAACTAGATAATCTGCTGGTTAAGGAAATAGCCAAAATGGCAATGAAGGGGGAAGTTATTATCATGGGGGACTTTAATCTTCCTGATGTGAACTGGAAAACCAAAACAGCTGGGTGCACCAGGAGTACAAATATTCTAAACTCCCTACTGGGATTATCTCTAACACAAGTAGTTGAGGAGCCGACCCGTAAAGAGGCCATATTGGATTTAATACTCACAAATGGAGGTTTGGTATCGGACGTTGTTGTAGGTGAAAATTTGGGATCTAGTGATCACCAGTCAGTATGGTTTAATATAACAACAGGGATGGAGCCGCACCACACAAGAACGAAAGTTTTAGACTTTAAAAAAACAGATTTTTCTAAAATGAGATTTTGTGTGAAGGAGTCATTATCAGACTGGAGGAGTTTAAAGGGAGTCCAGGAGAAATGGGATTATTTAAAGGAAGCATTATTGAAGGCCACAGGAAATTGCATTCGGCTTGTTAGCAAAAACAAAAAAGGGAAGAAACCACTGTGGTACTCTGCAGAAGTGGCCAAAATAGTGAAGAACAAAAAGACAGCATTCAATAATTATAAAACAACTCAGAGTGAAGAAGATAGGCAAACCTATAAAATTAGGCAGAAAGAGGCAAAGCAATTTATAAGAGCTTCCAAAGCACATGCAGAAGAGAAAATAGCTCAGTCAGTAAAAAAGGGGGACAAAACATTTTTTAGATACATAAACGAGAAAAGAAAAGTAAAACAAGGATTAGTTAGATTAAAAACAAAGGAAGGAAGGTATGTAGAAGAGGATAAAAGTCTCGCTGACTGCCTCAATGAATATTTTTGTTCAGTCTTTGCAGAAGAAAAGGAAGGAAAGGGACCTCAGTTAGGAGAGAACACTAAAGAGACATTTACATATCAGTTTACAGAGGAGGAGGTTCTACAGCAGCTGTCTAAAGTAAAGACAAATAAGTCAATGGGGCCTGATGGGATCCACCCTAAATTATTAAAAGAGCTCAGTGATGTAATAGCAAAACCGTTAACAGATTTATTTAACCAATCCTTGTTAACGGGAGTCGTCCCAGAAGACTGGAAATTAGCAAATGTTGTGCCCATTTACAAGAAGGGTAGTAGGGAGGAATCGGGGAACTATAGGCCAGTTAGTCTTACGTCAGTAGTGGGGAAATTAATGGAAACCATGTTAAAGGAAAGGATTGTTGAAC
Source organism: Leptobrachium leishanense (assembly GCA_009667805.1). Classification (NCBI taxonomy): domain Eukaryota; kingdom Metazoa; phylum Chordata; class Amphibia; order Anura; family Megophryidae; genus Leptobrachium; species Leptobrachium leishanense. The sequence goes on along the minus strand of CM019066.1, from coordinate 226,035,266 downwards.
ATCTAAAAACACATAGATTACAGGATCAGAAACAACATGGGTTTACCTCAGGGAGATCATGCCAAACTAATCTTATTGATTTTTTTGATTGGGTAACAAAAATAATAGACACAGGTGGTGCAGTAGACATTGCTTATTTAGATTTCAGTAAGGCTTTTGATACTGTTCCGCATAGAAGGCTTATCAATAAATTGCAATCTTTGAGTTTAGATTCCAATATTGTTGACTGGATTAGGCAGTGGCTGAGTGACAGACAACAGAGGGTTGTGGTAAATGGAGTTTATTCGGCACAAGGTCTTGTTACCAGTGGGGTACCTCAGGGGTCAGTACTTGGACCCATTCTCTTTAATATTTTTATTAGTGATATTGCAGAAGGTATTAATGGAAAAGTATGTCTTTTTGCTGATGACACAAAGATTTGCAACAGGGTTGACGTTCCTGGAGGGATCAGCCAAATGACAAATGATTTAGGTAAACTAAAAAAATGGTCGGAGTTGTGGCAATTGAGTTTTAATGTGGATAAGTGCAAGATAATGCACCTGGGACGTAAAAACCCAAGGGCTGAATATAGAATATTTGATACAGTCCTAACCTCAACATCTGAGGAAAGGGATTTAGGGGTCATTATTTCAGAGGATCTAAGGGTAAGTAGTCAATGTAATAGAGCAGCAGGAAATGCTAGCAGAATGCTTGGTTGTGTAGGGAGAGGTATTAGCAGTAGGAAAAGGGAAGTGCTCATGCCACTGTACAGAGCACTGGTGAGACCTCACTTGGAGTACTGTGTGCAGTACTGGAGACCGTATCTCCAGAAGGATATAGACCTCTTAGAGAGAGTTCAGAGAAGGGCTACTAAAATGGTGTACGGCTTGAAGGAGAAAAGTTACCAGGAAAGGCTTAATGATCTTAACATGTACAGCTTGGAAAAAAGACGAGACAGAGGAGATATGATAGAAACATTTAAATACGTAAAGGGAATCCACAAGGTAGAGGAAGGGAGTATATTTAAAAGGAAACAAAATAGCAAAACAAGAGGACATAGTCTTAGATTAGAGGGGCAAAGGTTTAAAAGTAACATCAGGAAGCATTATTTTACTGAGAGGGTGGTGGATACATGGAACAGTCTTCCAGTAGAAGTGGTAGAGGCCAAAACAGTAATTGAATTTAAGCAAGCATGGGATAGGCATAAGGCTATCCTAAACAAAAGATAAATCCAGGTAAAGTATCCATGTAATTGGGCAGACTAGATGGGCCGAAAGGTTCTTATCTGCCGACATTTTTCTATGTTTCTATGTTTCTATGTTCTATGTATAGGAGTGGAGTGAGCTGCAAGTTAAAAGTAAAGTCTCGTTAGATAGAAGGGTTCATTTCTCTTTTACTACTTTAAAATTACTAATCTTGAATTGTTCAATTGTACCCTAACTAAATTACATCTACAACCAAAGTGCATAATGATTCCCTTTAACCTTTTCGCTGCTGAGCTATTTCACTCCAGCACAAGCTCATTTTGACTGTTTTGTGCGCAGCATGTTTAACCCCTTAAGGACGGGCTATTTTACAAGCTCGGGAAAACTTCTATAAGTAGAAGTGTGCTGAGCTCATTTTGACTGTTTGACCACAGCGTTAAAGCCCACTTGTTGCAGGATGGCATAGCATGTCCTGTGTCGGCACCGGGTTAATTGACAAAACGTCCACCAAAGGTAAATCCAATAAAACCCACAAACCAGTGAAAATTATTTGAATGTACTTTTGTTGCCACACATACAACTTTAAAGAGAATGAGCAGTGCTGCTGGCAATATGTTGAGCCCAGTGAGATATTACCTTATCCCTTTTGATGGTCCACTGCACCCCTGTGTGCTGAGCTCATTTTTACCATATATGCTCATTATGTTTAACCCAGTTGCTGCGGACGACGTGCTCTGCTTTCCTGCTAGGATGCGGAGGACGTGCCCAGCATTTCGTCGAAGTTCCATAGCACGGCACCGATCGTTGACTTCTCCCGAAGTAAGTTGTTATGTTGGATTTCCCTCTCTTCCCACTAACATCATCGCACATGAGCATGATAACGCCAGAAACGGGACCCCCCCGGCCAGAAAGGGACTTCCTTATGGAGGAGATTCAGGGGTTCTATGGACCCCCGTATCTACAGAAATCATAACAGGTAGAGGGTCAGAGCATGGC